>JAPDFR010000007.1:1874817-2499756 GCA_030435815.1 Sarocladium strictum | reverse complement strand
AGCTTGCGAGGAAATATCTGGTGCTGTTGCGTGATGTCGACAAGCTGTGTCTGGAGACGAAGGAGCGTTTTGCTGAGAATCCAAAGGCGGCTTTGGAACCATATTCAACATTAAAACAACTGTCGGCGAATCTGCGCTCTATGGAAGCAGGCGAGGGACTCCATCTCGTTGACCATGTCGAGTCCGTCACCCGATCACTGTGGAACGAGATGAAGGACTCGCTATCGGCGGAGCTCGAAGGGATCCTAAATAAGCACAAGTGGCCAAAGGTTGACCCCAGCTTGGAGATGGACGAAGCATGGGTGTCTGCCATTGAGAAACTTGTAGACCTCCAGGTGCCAGAAATCATGCACGCGCAAGGAGCCGCCTCATTACTGCCATTTGACATCATGGCGCACATCTTCGTCACGGAGTTCCGCTTCCACTTCCTCAGCGACAAACGCACAAGCGACCCCCAAGTCATCGGGTCGCACTGCTTCCCTTGGTTCATCTCCTTGATCGAGAAGTGGGAGGACTTCTTCCGCGACAACCTCTCCCACCTTTTGGCCGCGGAGTTTTATGATACCCCGATGTCTGCAAATGCCATATACGTCGACCCTGTCTGCGCTTTCATCACTGCGATGCTCCCTGTTATGCGGGAGAAGGTCTCGAATACTGTCTCGAAAGCTGTGCAAAGCCCTTCGTTCCTGAGCAGCCTCATCTCGCAGCTCATGACATTTGACGAGACTCTTCGCACGAAATTCGGCTATGATGGTGGAGACGCGCAAAACGGCTGGGCCGGTCTTACAACGGAGGTGCTGGATGAGCACTTTGATGCTTGGTTCCAAGCCGAAAAGGACTTTGCAGCCGAGCGTTTTCGGACAATCATGACTGCGCCAGACGCCCATAACATCGACTACAACTACACCACAGACGGCAGAATGAAGCCAACTTTTGCTGCCGTCCGTGTCACGGATCTTCTGAGATCTTTGACGAACCAGTACAATCGCGTTCGGAAGTTCAAGCATAAGATTCGATTCCTCATCGGAATTCAGCTTGATATTCTTGACGAGTATCACGACCGTCTACGTGGCTCTCTAGAAGCATACCAGGCCGCCACCTCAACGCTCGGCAGGACACTGCATGGCGTGAGCAAAGAGCAGATGGCCATGCTGGAAGGGACTGGAGCGTTGGAGACGTTGTGCAAGGTGCTGGGCAGCTCCGATCATATCGTCAACAATCTCAAAGACTGGGGTAACGAAGATGTGAGTTCACTCCTCGTCCTGCGCGGCCAAGATTGCTAACATTATCCCAGTTCTTCGTGTTGCTATGGGATGAGTTGCAGTCGCGGGCAGCTAAGCGTAGCAGCGGTGTAAGTTTCACCGGCACCATGACATACGATGATGTCAGGGGGAGAACCTCATCATCAGTTGGTGCCGAGGAGGACGGCGGCCTATTCGATGAGACAATCTCAGCTTATGGCATGCGCCGGAAGGCGGCCCAAGACCTGCTTGTTCGCGCTCTTGATGGAGCACACTCCAAGGCCTTGCGTGGCTATGTCAATCGCGTCCAATGGACGACGATTGGAGATAGTGCACTACTTGGTGAGATCCCCTGGAGTAAATCCACCGAGCTCACAATCCTAACCGCCTTGATAGATGACCCGTCTTCACTTACGATCAGCCCAGAGCTCGATCAACCTCTCCATATTATCCGTCGAAACTTTGAGTTCCTCATCAAAGCCGTCTCAACCGCTTCCTACCGCCGTATTTGGCGTGAAGCTCTCGGCAAGATCCAAGACCAGCTCTGGCATGACGTGCTCGTCCGACAGACCTTTTCGACCTTCGGCGCTGCGCAGTTCGCCCGCGACGTCACGGCCATTTTCGCACTCGTTGATCGTTTCATTCCACACGGGTCTGTGGCGATGGACACACTCGCCGAGGGCGTCCGGCTGCTCAATCTTCCGGCAGAGATCGGGTCACCGGATGATGGCGGAAAAGCACAGCTGACATTGAAGGAGGCCAGTGATCGTGTCTTCACAGACAACGACGAGGCGAGAGCGGTATTGGAGGTATTGCAGCTTCAGGCACTTACGCCGGCGAATGCACGACTGATCTTGCAGAAGCGGGTGGAGAATAGCGAGAATGTCGGCTGGTGAACGGGGACTCTCAATCTTCAAAGAACATAGCCTCAGCATAGAACCGAGTATATGAGCCAATGTCTTATGTCTATATAGTTGCACACAGTACTTTTCCTAGCGCCGTGGAGGTTGCCCGAAGATTCATCCAAAACGGTAGAAACTTATGTTGAATCACCCATTCCTCTCCTCTCCGTCCATCCCCTCGTCTTTCCCTCGCCAGACTCTCCTACTTGCTCTAGTTGATGGCCCGCATCACCAGCTCGACCGTCGCGAAGGTGCCTGCGCTCACAGGCATGGCCCTCAGCAGCGTCGGTCCGATACCCTTGAAGAACCCGCCCATACCCTCGGCGCGGAACGTCTTGCCGAAGCAGTCCCTCATAGACTTGTACTTCTGCTTCTCGCCAAAGCCGTCCGTCTGCATCTTGCTCTTGATCACGTCGAAGGGGTAGCTGGAGAGCCAGAGAACCTCACCAGCAAGACCACCGTAGAATGCGATCTTGTAGGGAGGGATTTCCTTGCGGTCGATGCCGTTACGCCGTGCGTCGGAGTTCATCATGTACTCGAAGGATGTGAACCACGCGCCGTACGCGAACGCCTCACGCCAGATCGTCACCACCTCGCCGCGGTAGATGGCCGGGAGGACACCACCAGCCTGAGCGCCCAGCTTGCGCACGCAGTCGATCGGGCCATTGTACAGCTTTCCGGCGCCGTGGGGCTGGCTCTGCAGACGGATACGGATGTGCTCGATGGGGCCCGAGAGGACGGAGTTGGCGATTCCGGCGAAGGCTCCGGCGGCGAAGAATTGGGGGTAGGTGAGGTCGGGCGAAGAGGAGGGTGATTTCGCGGCGTTACGGGTCTCGAGGAAGCGACGAGCTTGGTGGTAGGCACCGAACTGAATGGAGACGCAAGCGCCAATGCCGATGAGAGGTGTGAGTGTGCCCTTGTAGAAGGCGAGGGCACCCTCGTTCTTGTAGATCGAGGTGGCAGCGTTGAGGGCCGAGGAGTATTGTGTAGTGGTTTGCAGACGGACCTTGACGATGTCAAAAGGCTGGCCTATCTAATTGTTAGTTTGGACACACCCGCTCTCAAGTGTTTAGAGCTGATTGCGAGAGGACTAGGTTCCTCGGACACTGCCCACATGAGGGCGACAAGAGAACTCACCGATCAAAACCTGGGCGATTCCTCCCACAGCACCAGAAAATAGGTCCTTGGCCGTTTGAAGAGCACCGCCCGAGGGCTGCTCAAACTCCGCCTCTGTACCTCCCATTGTGTCCTTGGTCACTGTAACTTGTCCCCTCCCAGCCTCGGAGCTGAGTTGCAAGGTTCTCCCCGGACGAAGGCCCCTCCCTCCGAATGAGTACGTGCTCTGCGGGGTATCACGTCTAATGGCAGCGTCAATGCCCCAAGTCTTGAACAGAGTCCGGGCGAGGGGAACGAATGTATGGGAAGAGGCGATGGGCGCAGAATCAAAGAAAGTGATTGCGCAGCTTGTGCGAGCACCAATGTTTGTATGGCGTGCTTTATCAGTTGCGTTTTGGTCGCAGATAAGCTCGCTCCGATATCCGGCGGGCGGCCGGGATGCAAGTACCGGAAATATGCACGTAGCGCGATGGGACAAGGAGCAAAAAGCCGACTTTGTGGAATTTGTGATTGAATTAAATGGTATTCGAGTCGGGTCAGTGGCTCAGTATCGCCTGGCGCCCTGTTTACCGTCCTGCGCATCGTTCTGAGCTTGAGCGTTCATCTCAATGGCCTCCTTGAGCTTAGCTTTGACCTCGGGCTGGTTGCTGAACGCTGTCTCGAGAGTAGTCTCCAATTGAGCCTCCACCTTGGCAATTGGCTTGACACCTGTCTTCCTAGCTCTTGAATCATTGATGAGCGAACCCCAGCGCTTCGTGAAGGCATAGATGGACTGTCGGAGTAGCTCGTCCAACTGCTCGTTCATGTCTTCCACAGTCAGGGTCTTCGCTGTGACGGCCGGTGCTGTAGCACCACCTCGAGACCAGAAGGAGCCACCGATCATATTGCCAAAGAAGCCAACCCAGTTCTGAGGGCTAAGCGTATCCCAGATCTGAGTGAAGTGCTGCATGGAAGGTGCTTGACTACGGATATCACCAATCTCAAGCGACACCAGTTCATTCTTGATGATAAGCAAGTTCTTGACCATGAAGAGGTCGGGATCTGTGTCAGACCTGATGGCCTTGATGCGCGCTTCAGCTCGCTGTAGGACGTGGATTGTCTCCCGCACAATGTTGAATACCACCGAGCTATTTTGTGACTAGGGGCAGTTAGCGGTTTGAAACCAGAGCACACGACATGGGCACATACCGAGCGATCCTTGGGCATTGACTGGTCGAACATGACAAGGAGCTCCATCGCCTTCTTCACAAGTGGGAACGCGTTGGAGGATGCAACACCACCCTCGACAGGCCCGATCTTGAGGTCGCTATCCTGTGCCACAGCCTTTGAGATGGACTTTGTAATCTCTACGTCGAAGGCTTTGTCTGTGAACGGCCACAGGTGCTCAATCAGGAGTCGTGCCGCGTACTCCCTGCTCTTCGCCTGGAATGGCGACTCGTCGTCATCATTGTCAGGCATGGAGTATTCGCTGGCAAGCCACCCAACGAGATTGCAAATTGTCTGGAGATCGCTGGTCTGCAGGGTGGACTGTAGGTTGTTCGCCAACGGTGAGATGTTGCCGGGATGCGCCATGGTAGTGTTAATAGCCTTGAGCTTCTGATAGACTGTTTCAGGGTCCTGGCTCCACAAGGGTTCGACGCTGAAGATCTTCAGGAACAGTCCGTCCTCGTTGTACACACGCTCGAAGCTCTGCTTGATGTAATTTCTGCAAGCAGTCTCGACTGATAGACTTTTGACCTCTTTTTGGAAGTCCTCCACGTCGCTTTGCGTCATGGGCTTTAGGTCACGGTCTCTCGTGGTGAACCATGCGTGGAAGATATTGGAGGCTGAAATCGCGTACGTGGGAGTCGTCTCTGTGGGCTTCTCGACCGGTCGGCCGTACTGATCGTAGGCGCGTTGCACGGTCTTGTGGATATTTGGGATGAGGTGGTAAGTGTTCATCATGAGTTCCTCGAACCGGCCATAGGCCAACGCATGCCGCGCTGACTCGGAATGATTCACACTAACTTGGCGCCCAATATCCGACGAAACTTTGCTGAGCTTCGTAGTAAAGCCGTGGTCAAGGAGGTGGAGCGCCTTGGTGAGCAACGCATTGTATCGAGCCGAGTAGGTATCCCTGTCGCGATAGTTCTCCTATAGCGGTGGTCAGCTTCGAGGCCCAGAATCAGGGCATGCAAACATACGTGGCTGTTCATGAACACGATGCAGGCATCAATGTTGTCGATCATCTCGCCAAAGCTCTCATCATCCACCAGCTTGCTTGCACCAGGGGCGTTCAGCCTACGTGTGGCATTGTCAAGGTACTCATAGTAATGGAGGTCCGTTCCGACGTCATGCGCCAGCTTCTCGAAGCGGCGCTGCTCATCGAGCAGGTTCTCACATTGAGATTGGAAAGAGGATGTCTGGGCTTCCACAGCCTTGAAAGAATCGGCCAGGGAGGTGAGCAGCTCCAAGCTGGAGTTGGCGTCATCTATCAGCCCGTCAAGATGGCGCTCTGTGAGAGCCAACTGATCGCGATACAAGCTTCAGCAGGTTAGCTAGGTTCCAAGTCTGGGTTCTGAGGAGGCTGTACATGTATTCCTGCTGACTCGACTCGAGCAGCTCCGACTGCGAGATTTGCGGTGCGAGAATCGACTTCTGCTGCGCAAGTCGAGCTTCGTCCGCCTTGTCGCTGAGCAGCAGAGCATCCCAGGTCCTATCTTTCTTCGAGATCTTCCTGCGTCGGCGACTGTCCTTGTGAAGTTGAGCGCGGACGACGTGATAGAAATCGGAATAGGAGGCTGCTCTTTTCAGGGCCTCGGGCTCCGGCGGATCTGAGACCTGTTCGACATCCTCGTACACGTTTTCGAGAGGCTCGACGACATCGACTGGGTGCAAGGTTCCCTGAAGAAGTGTCAGTCAATGCGATTGGGTAAGGGACACGTTGTTGAGCCATCGTACGTTGGGTTGCTGGAGCAGGGACTCTTTGCGTCGATGACCACGACCTTGAGCAGGACTGGCTGCTGGCCGAGCTTGCTGGTCAGGCACCAAAGTGTACCAGCCGTCCTCATACATCTTCCCTGGTGCAGAGGACCGTCGATAATGGCGAATAGCTCGTCCACCTTAGCTCTCGTAAAGTCAAGCTCGCGAAGCAACGTGGAGGGGGAGCGCTGGCGGGGACGGAGAGTTGTGGCTCCGAATGCCGCTATGGCCAGTGGGAAGAACGCTGAAGGAGCGTTGTCATCAGTGGATATGGGCCGTCTTAAAGGGCGGCTTGCGCTGCGCTTGTAGCGGGGTCCGTCGCTGGAATAGCGGCGAGTGGAGAGCTCGTGGCGGGATGCAATGTGGGGCTGCCGTGGAGCTGCAGCAGCCTGCAGCTGGGAGCTAGATAGGCTAAGCTCATACCTCCAAGTGCACTTGACTTTTGCATTACCTCACGACATTTTGGGAGGTGTTCCCAACTACATCTCTATCAATACCACAGGCGTAATTCGAAGAGAGAGGCGTGCGAAGGAGCCGACACACTCAGGCGACTTCTGGCCTCCTGAAACAGCCCATCATTCGCCTACGACGGGCGCATAACTCGTCTCATCTCACCATGAACGTCCCTAAGTCTGGACTCAGGCGCGCAACGACCCTGAGATCTACAGTCTCAGTCTCGTCTCGAGCAACCCAACGCCAGTGGGCTCGGCATGCAAGTTCGGCACACCAGACAAGCCGGGGTGGCGGCCGGGCTGTTGGCTTCCTAACGGTCTTTGGTGCAGCAGCAGCCGGTGCCTATTTCTATCCTCAGATCAAGCAATGGGCGCGCGACGACGAGCAGCCTGCGCAGACAGTAAAACAGGCGCAGGACACAGCCAAGGCAGTGTTGGAGTTTGAGAAACCGAGAAAGGCCCCTGTATCAAAGGAGGACAACAGAGACCTGATCAGCTCGCAGCACCTGCAGGTCAAGAAGAGCTGGGAGCACCCTGGAGTCTACGCCTGGGGCTCAAATGCCGGAAAAGTCATTGACCCCAACTCCAACGAGAAATACGTCAAGCAGCCACGGCGTCTCCCGTTCTTCGACGATCAGCTTCTCCGCGACTTGAAACTCACCAGCGAGTTCGGCGCCGCAGTGACTGAGAAGGGAGATCTGGTGCAATGGGGCCTCGGCTTCTGCAAGTCTGACCCTAAACCGGTTGCTACCCTCGTCGGGCGTGACATTGCTAAGATTGACGTTTCTTCGGATCGCATTCTGGCTCTGACCAAGAGCGGCCAGGTTCTTTCGATTCCATCATCACGCGACGACCAGGAAGAAGGCGTGAAAGCTGAGAACAAGGGCAGTTCCTGGTCTCTTTGGAGCGGCACAGGAAAGGAGAAGATCAGCTTCCGGGACCTGACCCCGAAGAACCTTTCCCGCGGTGAGAAGGTCACAGACGTCAGAAGCGGCCTAGAGCACTGCCTAATGCTTACTTCCGCTGGACGCGTCTTCTCTGCCGCTTCGAGTGCGGCAGACTTCCCGTCAAAGGGCCAAATGGGTGTTCCTGGTCTGACATGGTCCACGAGGCCCGAGGGACCATATGACCAAGCACACGAGGTAGCCACTCTTCGTGGCTTCAACGCACAACAGATCGCTGCTGGCGACCATCACTCGCTGGTCCTGGATAAGACCGGCAGGATTTTCTCCTTTGGCGATAACACATTTGGCCAGCTGGGCTTTGAGGCCGAGCGAGGCTTCACGATTGACACGCCGACCATGGTTGCAGTCAACAAGCTCTACAACGGCACCGGCTTGGTTCCCAAAGTGAGCTCGATCTCCGCTGGAGGCCAGAACACCTTCTTCACGGTGGACGCCGAGGCCTCTACTGTTCCAGACGGTAGCTCTACGCTTGCTCCCGCAAAGAGAATGCCTCGGACTGTTTCAGATCTTTGGGCAGCAGGACGAGGTGTGTACGGTGCCCTCGGCACTGGCAGATGGACACACGTGACCACCGCGCCGACGAAGGTCAAGGGTCTGTCGTCGCTGTTTGAGTTCGACGAGAAGACCAACAAGATGAGGCCCATCAAGCTCAAGGCTCTCAGTGTCGGCGGAACCCACGTCTCTGCGACCATGGACAACGTGACTGAAATCTCCATCTCTAACGGTGCCACTGAGAATGAGACCAACTGGGGAGCGGATGTCGTATTCTGGGGCGGCAACGAGCATTACCAGCTTGGTACGGGCAAGAGGAACAATCTCAATGCGCCAGGGTATATTGGCCCTCTGGATGGCGGTCAGGGAGACGCGGACGCCGGACGCAAGGGGGAGGTGCACAGGCTTTGTCTGACACCACGCTCAACAGCGAGGATCGGAGAGGACGGCAAGGGCAGGAAGGTTACACTGGAGCAGAAAGTCGAGTGTGGGCGCAACGTCACGGCAGTGTATTCGTCTGTTTAAAGGCACTTGGTACTGTGTGTACAAAGTGACTTCCCCCCACCTGTATTATAAGATGCAGTGGATCTGCTGGTACGTTCCAACAATGTATTTTTACGTACATAGTGATAATCTCACTTCAGTTCTTTGAGGTACCAATCTGTACATCGCAATGAGACATTGCCCTCTCCGGAGACATCTCCATCTCCTGCCTCCACGCAAAGCCTCTCTCTCTGTGGGTCAGGGTATCGCAAAAGGCAGGTAGGTTGGTATCACATAGGAAATCTCCCAGCTTATCTCCCATTAAAATTGCCACCATTTCCGTTTCTCCACGGACGTGTCCTCGTCCATATCCGAGTTCTTCATCACGCTCAGGAAAACTCTTTCCATTGTTGCCGTGTTGATAGAGTAGCAGTCAATTCCCAAGGCCTCCTTGCTACCCTCCAGCGTCTCGATCATATACTGGACAAAGTTTTGCGGACCAGCCGTACCCGACGCGGAAGGCGGAACTGGACTGTCGATGGGCACGATGAAGCGAACCTGCCCACCAAGATTCTCACCGTCTATCTGAACCTGCGAACCGAAAGTGTCACGCACCCAGCTCGCGACCTCCTCCATCTCAATCCCGCTGGAGGTTGGAGCGGACTTGAGCACGAGATGCACGTGATACTCGTTACTGTAAGCCTCACGCAGTTCGCGGATTGTTCCTATCGCAAGCATGCGCTTGGCCAAGATGACAGCTCGAGTGGATAAGGCATCCGCCTCTTCCATACTGTGTGTGGTAATGAGCACCGAACGACCAGGTGCGACCGCCTGGAGAGTCTTCCATAGGACGCGCTTTGACGAGGCATCCATGGCGGAGCTGGGCTCGTCGAGAATGAGCACGGGAGGGTTTACGAGCAGAGCAATAGCCAAAGAGAGCTTGCGCTTGTTGCCGCCAGAGAGCTTGGCAGCCATCTTGCCTGCGTGAGGAGTGATGCCAACGAGGTTCATGACTTGATCGACCTGGTTGTTGATGTCGGGGACGTTCTTGCAACGGGCGTAGAAAACGAGGTGCTCGCGAACCGTGAGCATATCGAGTGCGTCGAACTGGGGGCACACTGAAGAGAGAGAATTAGCAAGCAATTTATTAGTAACGGATATCGAGATCAATGCTTACCACCAAGGTGCTGCTGAGCAAGACGCTTGTTGGCAAACGTATCAATCCCTTCCAGGTAGATGCGGCCACTGTCAGGAGCCATATCGCCACGGATCATATTGATGGTCGTTGTCTTTCCGGCTCCGTTGGGGCCCAGGAGTGCCATGATCTCTCCGCCACGAAGACCAAAGGAGACGTCGTCCACAGCGACATTCTTGCCGAACTTCTTTGACACGTTGAGCAGACGAAGCAGATCCACCTCAGATGCCACCACTCGCGTCTTCTCCGCATCAACGTCTGTCCTGCCTGTGGAGAGACCTAGTTCGCCGTCGCCTATGCTAGTTTTGGGTCGCCGGGTGATCCAAGCCATGCTGATACCCTCGACGTACATAGTGAGGAAGAAAAGTAGGATGATCTGCAGAAGCAACAGAAGCACAGGGCCAGCGTAAGCGTAGATGGAGCTAGGGTTGGTGAGGAAGCCCTTTGGGCGACAGCGGATCGCGTTGGAGTTCAGTCCCAGCTCAAGAGCGCGGAAGACGTTCTGAATCGGGAATATGATCCCCAGGCCAAAGCCCACACCGTCGATAGTGCTTTGATCCTTCACACCCAGGTTGGCCACCTGTGAGAGCGTCAGTATGACTCGTTTGTAGACCTGGCCAGAGTAAAGAGGAGGTACTTACAGTCACGGCAATGATGCAGATGCCGTACATGATACCGGACAAAATGAATGACATCACGAATGCGCCAGGCTGCGAGCGTGCCATGCGAGAGACGAGGTAGACCAACATCGTTGCAGCGATTCCATGAAACAACAGGACAATAAATACGTGAAAGACACTCCACCAAGACGCTGCAACGCTCATCAGAACTGTGGTAACGGCTGCTATGACAACGACGAAGATGAAGTCGAAGAAAAGATAGGCAGTGAGAAGAGGTGCCGGACGGATTCCGTTAGAGTACTGAAGGGCGCGAACTTGGGTTCGCCTCTCATAGGCTGGGTAGATGGCAAAGAAGGCCGGGTAGAGAGCCTGCATCAGACAAACGATGATGATGTAAAAGAGAGAGTCGTAGTACTCATTCTCCCGGTAGCTTCGCATCTCGCCCACGCCGCCAGTGATGTTGACACCACTGCGGACCTGGTTGGCGATGTTGAGCAGACCCATTCCCAAGTATGGCGGGTTCCAGTTCATTGGCATCACGACGGTAGGAGGGCTGTCTTTGGGCACCCAGAGACCGCCGGAGAAGAATCGGAATACCACAAGTCTTTCTTGGCGAAGTAGTCAAAAACAGACTCATTCATCGACTGCGGACCGATGGTCATCCAGTTAAGAGATTGCCAGTTATCAAAACTGAAGACCCAGGGTTCGGTGGGCAGACGCTCGCTGCATTTGGGGGTGAAATAAGTTTTGAGGGTGCTGCCAACGAAATAGGTGACGACCAGTGGAAGAGCGAGAGCGAAGAGGTATATCCACCACTGCGAACGCAGGATGATGAGTCTCTTGATGAACAGCGCCCGAGTCTGAATGAGAAAGGTCCTGATGCGGGTTGTAGGTTGTCGATCCATCAAGGGCGAACCTGCGGTACCTGAAGTGGTAAGCTCTTCACAGTGGGCAGCGCCAACAGGACCCGGCTGTTCTGAGACGCGAAGGAATACATCCTCAATCGTCGGACCGGTTATGCAAGCTTGGCCATTACCAAGGTTCCTAAAGCCCGAAAGAACCTGCACTGCCGCTTGAGAGTCTTGCACTTTGCAGATGTACTGGTCATCCTTTGTCGTCACCGGGTATTCAAGGTGAGAAACATCCACGGTCTTTGGGAGGCTAACATGATAGCCGCCGCCAAATTGAGTCTTGAGCTGGGCAGGACTCCCTTGGCACTTGGTACTACCCAGGGAGAGGATGAAAATGTGGTCAGATAAGACTTCGGCCTCGTCGAGGAAGTGAGTTGTCAGAATCATGGTCCTGTGAGATCTCTCCGACAAGATGACGTTCCAGATGGCACGGCGGGATAACGGATCGAGACCAGAAGTGACCTCGTCAAGGAGACACATGGAGCTGCCGCCGATGAGCATACAGGCTAGCTGGAGTTTGCGCTTCGTGCCACCACTGAGAGTCTTTGCTTGATCGTTTCGCTTGGAGGCCAGGTCGCACTTCTCGATGAGTCTGTCGATGCTGGCTGCGCCTTCAATGCCCCCTTTCAGGGTGTTCCAAATAACGAGGTGTTCGCGAACAGTCAACTTGTTCCACAGCACATTCTTCTGCGGGCAGACACCTGGAGTCGTACATTAATCAAAACTGATCTAAAACAATAAAGAAAGAAAGAAAAAAGGATCGAATAGAATAACAACTTACCCAGCTGTGTTGGAAGAGCCTTGAGTTGTATCGAGCCGGCAGTCGGCTTCTGATTGCCAGCCAGCATGTCAAGTGTCGTGGTCTTGCCAGAGCCATTGGGACCAAGCAGACACAGGACTTGGTTCTTGTGACTCACCAGGTCGAGGCCATCGACTGCTTTGACCTTCTTGCCGCGCCAACAGGTGGAAAAGCTGGACTGATAAACTTTCACCAGACCAGTCGTCCTGACAGCTACGTGCTCATCCTCTGATTCTGGAACAAAATCAGCGTGTCTGTTGGGCTTACCGTGGAAGGCAGTTTCGACCAACGCGGCGAGTGCTACGAAGCCGATGATTTGGATGATGAGGAAAGCGAAAAGCACAATCGACGGGAACTTGGTTGTCCATATGTTGGCCGAAGCATACTCGCCGTCTCCCTCCAGTGGCTTCAGCAGGTTCACATCATGAAGCACCTTTTGACCGCTCAGGAGGTATCCGAAGAGGAAGACCCAGGTCATGGGCGGAAACAGGAGACCGCAGGCCAAGAACTGCGCAATACCCTTGGGGTCGGCTGAGTGCTGGGCGGCTCCGCCAACTGCGAGGAAGAACGATGCAAGAACTACAGCGATGGAAGCGGCTGTTGCTCTGCGGAAGAACGCAGTGGCAAACACGGCACCACTGGTCACAGCAAACCCGCCCAGGATCTGCCAGAAGAGGACGAGAGCAAGGCTGACATTGCGAAGGAGAAGGGCCCAGTTCACTAGACCTGATTAGCAAGAACGAGAGTAGGCGGAAGGGGAAATATGACAAAAGCTCACAGCAGCCAAGGATGATCCAGAGCGGCAGGTAAGCAATGTCGAAGGTCACGACGTAGCTGACCACTCTCGCCCACGCAGCACCGCCGCTCATGGAGTCAATGAGATCGGACATGCCAGAGTCGCGGTCCTTTGCAACCATGGCAGAGACGTGCTGAACCACGAAGGAGGCGGTGATGAAGAGGAAGAAGATAACCAAGCTCGAGATCATGTCCAGAAACTTGATCTTCCTATCATACTCGGCATCTTTCTGGCTACCAACCTGGGTAAACTTCACAGCCTCGGGCAACTCGGTTTGGTTCAAGATGGCATTGTCGACGGCGGCTTGAAGCGGAAGAAAGAGCTTATCGATAGGATCGTTGTGCTTGAGGGTGTTGAACCGGCCGGTGAACTGATCTGGAGCTGCTCGGATGTCGTAGTTCCACCAATCTTCGCCACCGGGGGTCAGCGGCGTATCATGGAACACCACGGCGCCGAAGCAAGGTGCAAGTCCGCGATTGTTGACAGGACATTCCTTGTCAAGGCCATCGAGAACATCACTTTCCCCTGTGCCGTTGAGATAGACCACGTTGGCCCTGGATAGGGGTTTGGTGATGTCATCAAGGACGCGTTCCAGGTCAGCAGCAAGGCTTCCTCCTTTTGTGATGAGAACTAGTTTCCCATCTCCAAGCGCATCTTCCAGGCTCCGGACGGCTGTTGCTTCACCCATGCCATATTGGTTCTTATCTTGAGCGAAGTCGGGGATCTTCCAGAGGATGGTAACGAAGATGATGGGGAAGATGTAGCGGAGAAAAGTGGTGAACCAACTGCGGAGGAAAATGATGATCAAGTTCTTCTTGATGAGCGCCCACGTCTGGCTTCGGAATGTCTTGAGCGGCATTTTCGAAGTTTGTTCCTGTGGGAACCGTCATGCTGGTTCAGCAAACAGCCAACGCTCCGGGAGCACTTGTCAGGAGATCGAGGACCTCTTGTACTTCGGCCATGCAATATGCGTCTTTCTACAGCATGGTCTCAGGCTACACAACTGCCGACAGGCGTCAAGACGGGCGTCAGTGCACTCCACGTGTCGATCCGGGTTCCATTATTCACATGGCACACTCGCAGCGCCTCCGTGCCAGGTGCTATTCATCTCCATGACCTCCTCACTGTTGGGCAATGGCTGAGCTCGAAATACGCCCGATACGTCGTATTATCAAATACGTCCCACAGGCGGTTCACCGACCAGAGCGCCAAGAGAAAGGGTGACGGCGCGGCACGCAGGCGCAGGATTGGTGCCCGTACGAGACGCGTGCCCAAGGCATGACACTTACGAATGCCATTGCAATTATTCTGGAGAGGGGCACCGAAGATCCTTTGGGTGATGATCACAGTGCAATGCCCCGTCGTCAACCGATGGTTGAGCTTGGCGTTCGCGAGTCCTTTCACGATCTGGCATCGCGATATGTGCCAATCAAATGAATGGGGTTCTGCATCTTGAAGCCAATAAACTGACATGGAGTTAGTGACACGGGTACGTGAACCGTAAGGTCCGTAACCCGGGGCTGCTGCAGGCTGGACCCATCTTCCTCCGTCGAGGGCGTTATCAATACTTGCCTATTCCCATGCTTATATCGAAGAACAAAGACGGGGTCGAATGGACGTGAGATTCTCGTGTGGAGGATTGCTGTGCGCATTGATTCGAATACCTATGCCACGCAATTGTCAACACAACAGAAAACGTAAGCCTGTCCAGCTGCCACTTGGCGATGCATGTCGCAAGTGATGTCGACAGTGGGGAAAGGGAGCAAAAGAAGAAGAAAACCCCCAACTGGCACAAGCAAGAACAGGCTGCGATCCCTTTTCAGGGTCAGGCATCTAATTGCTCTGGTTGGTATTTCGTAGACCATCTGAACAAATGCCATCGTTCTCTTTGCGCCGAAGCCGATCGTCGACGCCATCAGAAAGCGATTAGATAGTAGGTATCCAGGGCTGTCAAGGATCAGCGAGATGGACTGTAGAACGAGTCATGCCACCTGCAGCACATGCGCCAGAAGAGGAAACTGAGCTAAGAATGGAACATCCTCATGAACTCTGACGTCAAAATAACCTCAGTCTGCATCTTGTAAAGTTGAGAATGGAATCGATGTTGGAATGTCATTGAACATGCATGCAAGTTTTCCTGAGATGGGCGGGTGATGGAAATGATCAGGAGTTATCGAGTGTCATGACGAGACAGGCGTTGACAGATGAAAGGAGATGCAGTAAGGCACAGTAGACAGGCACCTGCAGCGTGCCCTGACAGCTGCAACGTGTGACGGAGACCTGTTCACAACCCACTGGGGGCCTGTTGCATTGCATGCGCTGTAATTGGCTGCGGCATCAGCAACGACCTCGATGATCAGCTTCGTGCAGATCTCGTCTCATCTCATCTATCACTTTGCTTCAAGAGAGCTAACTTTGAACTGCTCTCTACCCAACGCTGAATCCGAAGGACATTCAACCTCTGCGGCAGCTCGCTCGGCAAGTCCATTACAGTACCGTAGCCTACAGTACCCAACCATCATGGCCGGCTTCCCCTTTATTACACTGCCCCGCTGTCCCGCAATGTCTCCATCTCTGCCGGCGCGGTCTTGGGGGCGGTGGTCTTCCATCCCAAGTCACTGCCGTTATTAGCGCGTGTCGCAAACCGGTCGCAGCTTCATCAGCCGCCACCGCACTCCGGTCCGTCGCCTCCTGCACAAGTAATCATCTTCACCTTCACCTTATCACCAGCCTTCTTCACCTCTTTTCCCGATTCATTTGCACCTACCAGCATTCACCTTTGCACTTGCCCTTGCATGAGACTTGTTCTCTCTGTACTTGTACGCCAGTACCTCTTTCGTCCCGCCGTTCGGTTGCGCCACTGTCCCGCCTGCTTCGAGTCCACGATCGCCTCACTTGTCTACATAACCCGTTCACCCTGCACAGTGACCATCGCTGCCCTCGTCACCGTGTCTCTGTCCGCCGAGTCCCCGTTTATCCACGCCATGGACAAAATGTCCAAGTTTCGTCGGAAACAAAAGCCCAAACCCCCGACGATCGAAACCTCCGTTCCTCGAGTATCGTCAGAAACAAGCGACTCCTTAAAGAGTGAGAAAGGCATCGCTGTGGCTGCTGCTGCTGCTGCCGCCCCTGTTTCTGGTACTACAACCTCTTCCTCGTCTACGCCATCCTCTCCAACGGGTAATTCGAAGCGATCCGGCGCCAAATCCTCCAGGAAGTCCCCCTTCAGGAGCTTGGGGTTGCGAAGTTACAGGAAACGCGCAAGGGGCAGTCCTCCTGCTGAGCTGTCCTCCAGTCCCCCGCCGCCGGCCGTTGTGGGACAGGATGGCGCTGCCTCGCTCAAGAGCCAAAGAATGTCCACGGACCATGATCATGAGACGCAATTGGACGGTGAACGGGACGTCCCAAAGATCCCCGGCTTCCTGACCCTTTCAGAGCAGGGTGAGTACACCACGCATTTCTGCTGTATTTACAAACCCCCTTCTGAGTCGGGAAACTCACGGTGCTGTTGCAGAGATCGACGGCCAATACCAGTCCCTGACTTGGAACGAACGATCCCGGGTGCTTGCAGGGGTGCGCAGGGAGGATGGCGAGGAGAATCGATGGGGTCAGTATAAGCAGATTGACAGGGAAAGGGGAATCATGGACCGCTACAATAACATCAAGCCTTGGAACCACAACCGAGTTAGGCTACAAGTCCCTGAGAACCAGTTCGACTACGTCAATGCCTCCGCAATCGAACTTCCTTCGTCATCCGATCCTACCGTTGCGCCGTTGCGCTATATCGCAATGCAGGGACCGACAGAGCCATCGTTTGCCTACGTCTGGCGGATGATCGCGGAACAGCTCCGGAGTCCTGCTGTCATCATCCAGCTAACAAGTATGGTCGAGAACGGCACCATCAAGTGCCACCAGTACTTCCCTGAAGATGACGAGGAGTCTGACTGGTCATTGAATGAGGATGATATATGGGAAGATGGCTGGAAAGCTCGACTTGTCTCTGATTCCGTGGAGGAGCTCGCAGGGGGTGCGATCGAGAAGCGGAAGCTTCTTCTTCACGTTCAGAATGAGGCAGAGCCTCGCCTCATATGGCACTTGCTCTATCGGAAATGGCCTGATTTTGGCCTTCCGGAGCATGACGACCTCGAGAGCTTCTTTGAGGTGATGCGCTTGTCGCGGGTGTTAAGCCCTGATCCTTCGAATCCTCGGATCATCCATTGCAGCGCCGGCGTCGGTCGCACAGGGACCTTCATCAGTCTGGAGCACCTAATGCGGGAGCTTGACTTGGGGGCGCTTCGTGCGCCAAGTTCTACCTCCGATGAGGTCACGGAAGCCGATCTCGTCCATGACACGGTGGACTTCCTCCGCCAGCAGCGGCGGGGCATGGTGCAGGGCGAACTTCAGTACCGCTTCATCTATCAAGTTCTGCGTCGTCTCTGGCAGGATCGATATGGCACTGACGAGTATGACAGCGGAGCTGAGCCTGTAGCCAAGCGCCTGGAGGTTGGATCCACTGGCGTCGATCCTTTCTTAGACGAATGCAAGAGCACGGACGGCACAGGGGATGGAGAGAAGGGTGAGAGGTCAACAGAGGACCGGGACTCACTCAAACTGCACCGGTAGATCCGTTTGCCACCAGGGCCGCGGTTTCGGGTGACGAAGGGACGGATGAACCGGTTGCTTTGACCATGAAGGCTCCGGATCACTTCGAATCCTTGGCATCGCATCTTGGCGTCATCTCTCATGTTCAGCATGCATCCTGGCGTTTTGATCAATTGTGTACATTATGGTTGGGAGGTAGGACTCGGACGGAACGGAACAGGCTAGCCCTAGCGGCAGATGGTCCTGGTAGATCATCAGGTCTTTCCCCGGCGCTTTCGTACGTTAGATTTTGGGTCGTGTTTGTTACTTTGAGCATAGCCAAGGATACGGTAAAAGGGCAAAGGAGACGGTACAAAGGCTGGTCTTGGGCTGGTGTGGGTGCGAAGCGTGCCCTTTTTGTTCCGCCTATATTATGTCGATAGAGAGTGCTGCTCACGCAAGAACATGAGATCATATAGTAACAACTCTGTATGTACCACCAATACACAGTTTAGCTTGGACTTCGTCCTCCAATCCGCATTGTCCATGGAACCCGAACACGACGTTATGTATGCTGCAGGGGAAGTGGCAACTGGGTGTCATCAATGTTGAGGCTGGAGCCAATGGACGAGAAGAAGAGGTTCCCCTTATAATTTCTGGTTCTATTAATGGCTACTTTTTTGGATTCCCTTTGAACCTAGCTCCTATACACATTTGACCTTCTATATTACCACGCAGATGTGCGCTTACTTCATACGAATCGAAAAAACAGGAAAGCGGGGACAGAACAAATTGATAATACTTGGATTGATAGCAGCAGAGTAACAGCCAGAGCACTACCTAGTCACGGACGCTGACCGTGTCGACTCGATCGCCGCTGTGGCCCACAGTGACAGTCTCGGTAGTCTTCTGCGTCACGGTTTTGGTCGAACCGGCCTCTGTCACTGTGGTAGCTGCCACTGTGACGGTCACGGTGACGGAGACGGTAGGCGTGCCATTGACGGTCTGCGTGGTGCGAGAAGCCCCGGCGTCGTTGTCTTCGGCCTCCGGAACGGGACCCTTTCCGTCTGAGATTCCACCCGTGGGACGAGCGGGCGGGGAGCCGGAGCCGGAGCCGGAGCCGGTGTCGTCCGTGATGGGTACGATGGCGGTGAACATTGGTTCGGTGCCGAAGAAGTTGGTGGTGGTGGCTGTTGTGGTCGTGGGCTCGACTGGAGGCGGAGGAGCAGCTTCCGTGGGTTCAGCGACCACGATGGATGAGGAACGGAAGATGGAGGTGGAGGGCTCGATGACATCAGGCTGGGTGGGCTGTGCGGGCTGTTCAGGGACCTCGGGTTCAACCTCCTTGGTTGGTTGGGCGACGACCTTGGTGGTAGTCGACGAGCCAGGAGCCTTTTCGCCGCTCAGAATGCTCTCGGCGTGATCCACGTCGAAGCAACCGACGGTGACGCCGTTGATGGTCTCCGACGGCAGGGCAAAGCACTTCTTGCCGTCGGAGCAGGAAGCGATGTCGAAGGTTCCACTCGCACAGTTGGCGAGCTTCCCGCGGATGCAGGCGACCTGTCCAGCGGAGCAGGCCATGTCGGGGGAGAGGCCGTCGTAGATCTTGTTGATGGAGCGGGCGGTGTCGAGGTTCTGCTGGTGCTGCTCGGGGGTGACGGACATGGTAGTGGTCTGGATCATGCCCGTGGGGATGCCGAGGTTGATGTCCTCGGTGGGTGACGCGGTGATGGTCAGTGTTTGGGATTGGCTGATGGTGGTTGTCGTGGTTGGCTCGATGGACGCAGTGGTAGAGGGCTCCTCCTGCTCAGTCTTGGTCTCTTGCGGCGTGTCTGGTTGACCGATTGTCTGAGTGAAGACATCTGATGTGGGTTCCGCGGAAAGCAGTGTGGTCGTTGAGGAGGTTCCAGGACCCTGAGATGGCTCTTGGGTGGGTTCAGGGACTGGAGTATCCTGGCTAGGGACTGTAGGCTCCTCAACTGACGCAGAGCTTGACGTGGTTTCCTCGAGGGTGGACGTCGGAGCCTCGGTCAAGGATGGTGTGTCTTGCGGAGGCTGGGCAGTCCCGGACGGGGAACCGTCTGAAGTAGAAGTCTCGACAAGTCCAGAGGTTGCAGTCGAGGATGGAGTCTCCGTCGACGTTGGTTCTTCTGGCACGACCTCAGTTGAAGTGGTGGCCGGTGTGCCGATGTCAGGAATAGGGTTGGCTCCGATGGAGGATTTGAGAGGGTCCTCAGGGAAGATGGTGGTAGTGGTCGGCTTGGGAGGAGGCAACGGAGAGACGATCGAAGTGGGCTCGACGGCTTCTTCAGAAGAGGTTGTCTCGAGGAGGGTTGAGCTATCGGGGGTCTTGAGTACTGTTGAGCTATCGGGAGTCTCGAGAACTGTTGATCTGTTGGGAGTCTCGAGTACTGTTGAGCTCTCGGGAGTCGTGATGGGGTCTTTGGAAGTGGTGGTCGTCTTCGACGGAGGAGTGACCGACTCGGTGGTGGGACCAGGAGTTGCAATCGCACCGTCAGGCAGCGGCTGCAGGACGAGGGAGGTCTTGTTCGGCGGTGGCAGCGTGAACTGGATGGTTGTCGTCGTCGAACTCGGTGTGCCTGCGGGTGTCTCGGTGGTACTGAGGCCACCTCGCAGCGCGTCGGGGATGTCGTCAGTCAAGGTGGTGAAGCTCGGCCCTGCGACTTGGGTCGGATCGATGAAGCCACCTCCATTTCTGTGTCCGTCTGAGTCAGTGCATTCTTTTTCATCCACGTGCCGAAGCGAGACGTACCCTTGATCATGGTCGGCAGCAGCAGGAGTTGTGCTGGTCTCGACATCAATGTATGTGGTGGAAGGTGTGGTGTCGAAGATGGTCGTGGTTGAGGGACGAGAGGTGGGGGAGGCGGGCACGGGAGATGTGCCAATGGTCGTGGGAAAGACGGTAGGCAACTCTCCGGGAGTGTTCACTTCGTCTCGTTCCCAGCTAGGATATTGGTCAGCAGGATTATTCAACATGATGGGGGAAATTGGGTTGACCGACAAGGCGCGGGCTCGCCTCCATCTGAGAGGCCCAGCCTGCACAGAATGAGCGGCGAGGAGGCAGGTCACTGCCATGGTATGAATGTTGAACAGCATGATCGGGTCGTAGACGGTTCGATATGTTCTTGAGGGTTGGAAAAAGAGTGCGTGTAAAGCAAAGTGATAGTGAATGTGATGTTATAGTCGTCGTCGGTGGTCGCTCAAGCAAGCAAGAGTGTGTAAATGAATGTGTAAGTCTTCAGGTTCGAAGGATCAAGAAACGATCGGCACTTGGATGAGATGAACAAATCCTCGTCCTTTTTCCAGACTGGGAAGAGGAAGTGCGGAAAGAAAGAAAGAAAGTGATTCAAACAAAGACTCTTTTGTCAACTTCGAATAGCTGCTGTAACAAGTGATGCTGCAAGCTTCTGAACCAAGAGACAAACGCCGGATCCGCCCACAGACAAAGGAGAGAGAATACGGTTTATGGATCTGCAAGCCTCAGGGCTGGCCGACGTCAAATTTGGGCTTCAGAGAAGGAGAGGAAGAAAGACGAAAAGAAAATGAGAGAGGAGAGTGAAGAAAAAAAAAAAGAGAGAATGTCAACAACCTGGCGAGACAAAGGAAACAAGACAGAGAGGAATCAAAGAGAGAGGACCGAGAGAACGGCACAACGGAAGAGAGAGTAGTAGAACTGCTCCTGTACCGTTTCAAGAGCAACATGAACGGGAGATCGGCAGCCTGTCGACTCTTTGTACTCTGCTCTTCTCTGCCACGCAGACAAACAAGCCCAAGGAAGCACCCTTGGGAAAAAAAAGGACGTACCCAGGCCCAGTCAAGCATGACGCCCTCGAGAGATTGCGCGACCGGTTTGCACGACCAGCAGCCAGTCACTTCTATTCGGCCCTCCCCCCCTCTGCTTGCTTCACCAGCAGCGTTGCAGCCTCACTACGGCATCCGAGATCCCATCCTCTCTCTGCAATGCCCACCACGGTACATCCCCTCCTTCGTAAAGTGTCCAGCAAAAAAAAGGGAACATGGGGTCCGTGTTTCATGCGAAGCGCGCGCGGCTGTAGCTATTGTCAGTACGGAGTACTTGGAGCGTTGAGACCGTCGATTGGGGCGACCAGCATCTCGTCTGAGCAGCCGCGCTCTCTCAGCCAATCATGACTGCCCCACCATCTCGACCTGACGGCCATCGACGACGACCTTTTTTCCAATTGGGACGGAGGCAGAAATAGGGCTCAACAGGGGATGAGAAGCTGGGTTCGCCTTCTAGCCCGTGTCATTTCTTTTTCCTGTTCTTTTTATTGTGTGTCGTTAGTAAGGATGAGGCTCTTGCTTCTTCTAAGCCTTGGGGCAGCCTCAGCCAGCCGCGGGACGCCGTGCCATTCGCCCGTCATAGACGCGACTGCGCGCCTGCGTTAACCGCCCGTTCGCACTGACGCCCTGTTTCGCCATCAGCTCGTCCAGTTCTAAGAAGGGAGACACTTCCCTGCCTGTCTAATATGGTTGCTATCATTTTTCATACATACAATAGTCTACGCGCGTACTATATCCAGAACCGATCCACATGTACAGTCGCTCCCTCCTGCGAGTGAGCCCGGATGCAGCTCCTCTTCTGCGCCGTTGTCGTGCATTGCTTTCTGCTCCTCCAGAGGGGGTATCTCATTGGTGATCTGTGTCTCCGCCTGCAGCCCAGCCTTGAACCAAATTGCGCCGTCCCAATGCTTTTTGTTCTTTTCTAAAACTTGCCCGTTACAAAGCGAAGGCCTCCCGTCTCAGAGTGCCATCTTCTGCTTGTGGTGTCCGGCCTACCAAACGGCCGCTCACAGCCCACCGACCTCGTATTCCCAACCACGCCAGGATCTTCCACCGTCTCGTGGTTCACAGTTCTGGCGGCAACTTTACTGCTGCTGCTGCTGCTGCTGCCGCCGCTGTAGGCCATCTTCCTTGAATGTTCATATTGTCCGGTGCGCATCGCCTGACGCTGCTGAACCTGGTCGAGCACTAATGCCAGGCGCAGGATGGAGGCTCCCTCCAGTGTAGAAGTGAAGGCGTCCAGCTCATTGCTGCTGGGCCACCGAAACGGCGACCTCTCAGATGTGACCAGGGCCCTGAGGTCTTGAGCGGTATCCGTGGGAAGCATAGGCTCCACCAGTGTGCGAAACAGGCACAACACTGGGTGGAAGCCGGCGTCATCGTCCAAGTAGCGTAGGGCGTCGACGACATCCGTCTCCATCCACTCCGTCAAGGCCCAGCCAAGCACCCTTGCTGCCTCTTCAAAGTCGCCGAGATGAGCCAAGGCCAGGATCAACGACCGCACTTGCTCAGCTTGGACCGGGTCTTGACGGTTCACCATTCTCTCAAGGGGTGGAACAGAGTGTTCTCCATGCAGGGCCTGGGCATGTTGCTCTTTCTGTACGAGCGTTACGTAATTGCGCTTGAGTGCCGATGTCGCCAAGGCCAAGCCAGATGCTAGGCCCTGATCCATGGAGTCATCAATGCTAGTTGCATCGACTTGACGACCACCATCGCCGAGCATCTTCGTTTCATACTGCATCGCCCTGATATCTGGGTCGTAGAAGTCGAGCAGTGTGTTGGGCATGGAGCTGTTGTCGCTGAGCCCATTGAGCTGGGCGGAGGCGAATCTTCGGACCGTGTTGGCGAACTTGACGAAAGTGGCCAGCGACATTTGTCCTGCGTCCTCGATCAGCCGCGCCGTCTGCAGAATTGCCCTCAGATGCTGCTCAGGGTTGGCTCGTAGGCGGACACTGCTCTGGCCCAGGGCTCGCATTGCGAATGGCCAAAAGCCCGCCATGTGCCTTTGTGCATCCGTGCCAGCCATCTGCAGTACATCAACAGCTCGAGATACGATCTCGCATATGCGATGTGCTGTAGGACTGTTGAGTCGTATCACGGACATAGCAAAGACCGGGAACGTCTTCGCGGCGATCTCAGAAGCACGTCTACCACTGAAGCGGCGAGCATCCCAAGCTTCCCATGTAAGGAAAGCCTTCTTCATTTCTTCGGGCAGGGTACTTTCCAGGATGTAATTGGACACATCCTCGGGGGAATGTGCGTGTCTGACGAGCAGACGAAGGCACTTTGAACTCAAGGCGACATTGTCGGACCTCATCCTCGTGTATAGTTGATCGACGGTAGGAGGTTCCAGGCGCAACCTTTCAAGCTCCGTAAAGCTGTTATAGGATGAGCTCGGAAAGTTCAGATTCCGGTCGCCAGGAAATGCCTTCTCGGATGGTCTGACATCTCGGTAGAGAAGTTTTTGAAACATGGCTGTGTATTCTCGGATTGTTGGCCTCGCCGCCGGGTCTCCAGGGCAGCGCTGGAATATTTGCCATGCCTCAACGGAGTCACGCGTGGCCATGATCGACGCCTCCCACAACCTCATGCCACCTGCTCGCGCGATTGTCTCGTGCTGGTGAATGGTGGGCGATCCATTAGGCGCCATGCCTTGCAGAATGTCCAAGGCGAGATCAGCCTCCTCTTTCGAATACCCGTTTTCCTGCATAAAGGCGCTGGCTAGGACTGTGCGACTCCAGTTCTCGTCAGGTTCTGCCACTTCGTCCATGCCATCACTGGGAAGGAGGTATGGCGGCCAGGAATTTGAGAGACGAGGAATAATCCTCATGTCTTTCTGATCTCTGGTCTGGCTGGCCATGACTTCCTTGATCGCACGGAATCCTTTGAGACTGGTCGAGCACGGCCGTTCAAGTGAAGCCGACATGCTGAGGAGGACCTCCACGGCAGCCCATGTGTAGGCGGAAGGAAGCTTACGCTGTGGGTAGACTCCATAGTTCGACTGTGGAAAGAGGCATAGAACTTGATTGAATATCCGGCTCTGTCGCATTTCCACTCGCTCATCGCTTAGATCGCGATCCTTCGAAAGCCTCCCGAGCATCGACGCCATCATCTCAGCAATATCCGGGAGACGTCTAGGGTCCAGACGGTAGGAGTTCTCAATTAGGAGCCTCAAAGGGTGTCCATGGTCGTTGAAGTCAACGGTGAGCAGGGGCACGCTGGTTTGCCAGGGATGTGGGCCATCACGTCGCAAAGTGTACCAACGACGACAATATCGAATTAGTTCTTCGAGATTCTCAACGGTGTCCACTCCGCAGCGAAGCAAGAAGCCAAACAAGAACATCGGCTTGAACTCGTCTCGCTCCAGGAATCTTCGGATCCGATCTTTGTTGGACTGTGCAGACAGAATATAGGCATATGACTTCAGTCGATCAATTGAATGACCCTGTTTCTCAAGATAGACAGTAATCTCCTGCCAAGTCCTGTTGTCCGGCAGAAGCGGCATTACGCCATGGGAGGTAGCATGCCGGAGCATACCGTCGCGGAGCATGAGTTGCAAGACCACCACAGACAATCGTCGGCTCCGCAGTGCCGCAACCGTTCGAATCCAGGAGGGCCATCGACTGTCCGTCCGATGCAACAGAACCTGTCTCAGCAGTTGAGTGGCTGAGGCGCCTTTCCAGGATTTGGTCAGCCTCGAAGCGGTTTGGTGTGTAGTGTTGCGCCTCGATGTCCTCTTCAGCCCATGATACAAAAATCGATCTTGAACGGACTTGAGACGCGGACTCGGATATAATTCTTCGTCATGAGAATATTCAGGGATGGCCCATATGCCATTATGTGCGATCAAGTTGGCAACCAATCCGTTTCGAGGTGCATTCCTCGCTGTGTCGACATTGGAGGCGCAATCATCGTGGTCTCGGGCGAGTTTTGTCGCGAACGCCTGAACTGTCGATTTATGGCGCTTCGTCGCCGAGCGCACCCAGTGCAGCTACAACAAGACATCAGTTCTGTTTGAGGCCGTCCAGAGAGAAGAACATACCGGGACACTGGAGCGTGCAAAAGCCGGCAGCGGCTGTGCCCGTCTCCAATGGCGGTGGGCAACCCTGAGCATGCCGAGTCATCGCTCCAGGACCTCCTGGTGGAGTTTCGCGAAAGCTAATGGGCCGATATGTGGAAGTGACGGCGTTTGCGATTTCAACAAGAAATGGCAGCATCGCGTCTCGGCGAGGTGGATAAGAGATAAAGTCGTTAGGGGCTGGATTCGGTAAGCGGGGGTATCGCCCAACTGGGGCGCCTGGTTGAGGTTCGAGATTCTAGGAATAAGAGTAAAGCAAACACATAGATTGAGAATGTGCATGGCATTACGTTGGGAATGTGGAACTTTTTTCTTTGGAAGTTTATGTCCATTTAGTGTGACAGCAGAGAAGTCCCTTCTCCAGGACATTCCCATGGTCAAAGGCATGGTCCAGCACACCAGCGGCTGCAGTATCAACTCAATCTTTTTGAGAGTCGTTCTTCTCTCCTTCGCTTGACTTTTTCTCCGTTGCCTCCTCTTTTTCTTTCCTCTTCTGTACAACCTCCCAGTTGTAGACCCTCGCTGTGGCCACCTCCATGGTCTGCAACACTCCGTTAGATCTGCAAAACTCCTCAAAAGCCTGCTGCAACCTACTGTAATTTGCTCCCGCAGAAAGTCCAAATCCTCCTCGCAATTTGAGAAGCTCTTCTTCGCTGTGTTGAGTTTTGTTGTGAGTAACTCCTCGGCCTCGTCGATCGGATAGGACAGCATCACGTTGGCCTGTACCCTGTTAGGTCATGCCTTCAGACATCTAGTATTCATCGTACCCCGAGCCAGATATGAACTTCTTCCGTCGGTGGGATGTTTGCTTTAACGTATAGAGTCTCGTTGAGCTCGAATGTTGACTCGATCGGCTCTGTCTCCTCCTAATTTGAATTAGCCTTTGCTCGCGGTCGACATCGGTCTCGTCTTACTCTTCGCAGCTTGAGAAACTGTACTGTATCCAGAGTCTTCTGGATGTCCGGGATCTTTTCCTTCAATCCAGCCATGCGCCGTTGCAGGTTCATCTCCATGAACTGGTACTTCCTGCATCGCGAGTCAGCTGAGTGCAAGCCAGTGCTCCAGCTCAGCTGCACAAGCTCCGAATGCTTAACTCACGAAATCATTTCTTGGAAACTCCGCAATGTAGGCTCTACATCGGCTCTCGTAGTAACGTAGTCTTCGACCCGGTCGACGAACGGCGCATAGGGGATCCCCCGGGGGTTGGTAGGGGCCTCATCCTTCCCACTGGAGAGTATCAGACGCAGTCACACGATCGATAACGCACGTCTGGAATCGACTCACCTCGCAACCGTCGTTTTCTCCTGGCTGGCCATGATTGATTCGCTTTGTTCACAACCAGGAGTGGGATGGTTTTTGGCCAGGCCTACGATTTGCGACAGCCACAAGGGGTGGGGTGCATTGGAGCTTGATAGTGGGGTATATGATAATACCTAGCTACGAGATCCGGTGAACTACCCTTGACGATGGCAAGGTCCGGATCATACTTTTTTAATCAGCTGCATACTCCTGAGAACAGACCGTTACTTTCACAAGGTCGCGCCACTAAATGCTGGTGTCCTCAAATGAGTTCAATGAAACAGGTCGGACATTTCCGCGGCTAGTGTTCAGATCTGTCGCATATGACGAGTCAACATGTCAGTCTGAGCAACTCTACCCCCGAACAATATATCATTGCTCACTATCTTAACGAAGCCCAAAATCTGAACGCCTGCTGTGAATCATATCCCGTTTCGGCCCTGCATGACCTTGCTCCAACCCGGTTGCTGGCATTTCTCATCATACATTTGGAGTTCAGTACACATGATGTCCGAAGATCCTCAGTCCTTCTTGGCTGGCAGTACTTCGGGTTGCTTACCCTTCGAACCCGGCGCAACCGGGTCGTCCTGGGGATCTCCCTCATCCCAATCGTCAACAGCATTCTCGTCCCAATTATCAACCTCTTCCTCCAGCGTTCTCGATCGTGCTGCGGTGTTGACGATGCCGGATTCCTGGCCCTCTCCGAGCTCTACATCGGCTTCATCTTCCCCAGGAACGGCGTTGTACGTCTTCCGCTGTCTCTTGCGCTCGAGCATCCTCTTGTGGTACCAAGTGCATAGTCCCAGGCCGCACAAGCTGCCGACGACATTGGCAACGATGTCATATAAATCGAAGTCTCGATCGTTCGGTAGGAAGCTCTGGACGAATTCGGAGCCGATACCTAGGACCGCTGTACAGAGAAGGAAGGTCATATTGAGCGTTCGCCTCCGGTTGGTGTCGACTACCCAATAAAACACAACCGTTAGGACGAAGAAGGTAACGAAATGTAGCACCTTGTCGTTCACATAGTCGCCAAGCTGTAGGGGCGTAAGCCCGGCATAGCCAGCTATGAGTAAGAGAAGCAGGAATGCACCTAGGCCACGCCATTGCATGTTAGCATCTTTCGAATCTGTTGGCACAACGGGTGGGCAGGATGGAGCGAAACGGAGCTTCGGGGAGGTCGTACCTGCGAAAGGCAGCCGAATGCGCATTGCAGATAGCAGCAGCAAAAGACTTGCTTTATCCGATGTGCGAATGTGCAATTCTCGAGTGATCTATGTCAAGCACGCAGTTAACATAACGGAGCGGTCCCAGAGGGGTTTGCAGCAAGGATGACGTTGGAGGTGAGGCGCAAGCTGTCTTGTCTGATCTTGGGAGCTTAACCAGCCACCGTAGCGCAGATGGGGCCTTGTGCAGTGGCGCGCAGCCTCCACCAGCCTGTCGCGCTAGGTGACCAGAAAGACGTGTCGATTGCGCGTTCTGGGCCAACAGTCGTTGGATCTGGGCTCTAAAAACAGATGATATCGAACAACTTCAGTATATGGGGTTTCTCCATGTTTTATGCATTCACGTGCGACGCAGGTGGTGATGCGCATCGATCCGGCCCCTCACTGACCGAGTCCAGGTGCTGTTAGAGTGCATCACGTGACAGCGCTCCGCGACGACAACCCCAGGCAGGGCCCTGGGGTCAATCGCTGGGGAATGATGATGCACCCAGTACGCACCCTGATGCCGGTTCGATGCATGGTACTCCGTAGTTCGTGGTGCATTCGTAGAATATGACTTGGATTACAATGCACAAACTCACAGGCGGTGAAAGCTTCTTGGAGAGGCTCTTTTCAAGTGATGAAAGAATTGCTGCCGCTACGTCCGAGTAATTTGTCAGTACCTGCACTCACGCTGTTGCTCGCTGTCAGCGCCAGTGTAGCGCTGTTCGCACGCGTCTACCGACCCAAAGGAAAAGCCCGCTTCGGGAAAGGTACATCCTCTCCAACCTCGACCTCACTCCACGAACCCACGGCAAAAGGGTGACATTTCTATCCATCAAAGCACCGCCAAATCGTCTTTTTTCGTCGCAAAATTCCGTTCGCCATCTAAACCGATGACACGCTTTTCATCCATGCCACTTTGACCTACTGCGCCGCCTTAGGCGACCTCAAACGCGACCGCATTTCCCGGCGCATGGCGACAGCCGCTTGGCCGTCGCTTCCATCGCCCGGGAGCCGAATATGTCTCTTTCCAATGGTCAGACCTCGTGGTCGCAACCGACACTTCATCATACAAATAGCAACCGGTCGTTGAATCATTTGAACGATGGCCCGGCGCGCACCATGACCCCCGACGACAATGCCTTGGCGCTAGTCCCCGAGGCATCCCTTGATGCCGAAGAGGAGACCCGTCGCGCACTTTTCGCAGACCTTTATCGAAAAACCGAAGACAGAATCGCGCTTCTGTTTGCCGATGATGGCTCATACAACTATGATGCCATCGATGCGCTGCGCCGTCCAACCAGCACGCACGATGCCATATTACCCCCCACTACCGATCATGACCCTATACAAGAACCTCCGCTGAAGAAAGCGAAACGAGTCATTGACGAGGACGATTACGGAGATGACGATGAAGACGAAGAAGACGATGCAGCGCCCCCTGCGCCCCCTGCGCCCAAGTCTCAGAACATCTCCGTTGCCGGCGCATTGCCCTCTCCCTCCAAATCCGGAAGCTCTCCAGTCCAGTCTCTCGACTCCCCGAGCAAGTCAACAAGCAAAGTGAAGGCGAGCGACGACCAGCAGCAGAGCAAGAAACCCGATGATGCCATCAAGACGCTCGATGATGCCCGAATCGCGACAGAGGAAGCAGCCCGACGTAGTTTTCATACGATATTCCATACGCTTGAGAATGACAGGGCCGCGATGCTGAGCAGCAACAACAGAAGACTCAGAGAAACAACTCCAAGCCGAGATGGACCATACCAGCAATGGAAATCCCGCTGGCGCACAGGCAGCAAACCAAGGTTCCCTAAGCAATGCCAACCTCGGCGCCTCGAGTCTCACGCTCAAGCATCTCATCGCAAGGATAGACACGAAACGTGACCAGGTCCGTGCATCTGATGCGGAGTTGCGCCTACTCATGAACGAAGTTAGGAAGAACGAAGTAAATGGGCGAGTGAGGAAAATGTCAACCAGGAGGTTGTATGAGGCTTTGGAGAAGGTCTTGACCGAACTGAAAGCACACACCGAATATTCCACGCCATTTCTGTCCAGGGTCAACAAGAGAAGCCCTGATTATTATAATTGTAAGTGTGTACCACTGCATTGCGACCAACAACGTCTAACATGGCCATAGTCATTAAAACCCAATGGATTTGGGCACGATGACGAAAAAGCTTAAGAGTCTCACGTACAAGTCAAAAGCAGAGTTCGTCACTGATCTTAACCTGATCTGGGACAACTGCTTGAAGTACAACCAGGACATGAACCACCCGCTGCGCAGGATGGCTAATGGCATGCGCAAAGAGGCCGAGAAACTCATTCCTCTGATCCCAGACCTCACTATCCGCTCGAGCCGAGGTGGAAGCCGAGGAGAAAAACAGAACAGGCGAGGATGATGGTGGTGACGATTCTGATGATGAGCCGATAATGTCGTCTCGGGGACGAAAAGCCACCACCAGGAGCCAATAAGTCGAGAAAGCCCTAACGAGAAGAGGACACCAGTCATTGACCAGAAACCGATTCTGCAAGTCAATGGTCTCTTGAAGACCGGCAGGGAAGGTTCTGAGGCCGTTGACGGCAGCAATGGGTTCGCGACACCCCCCATCGGCGGATCGAATACTCCTGGTGGCATGAATGGGCCATCCGGCATCGCCAGCAACGCGGATGCTATGGATATCGACGGTCCCACGCTCAACTCATTGGCTCTGAATCAGGCCTTTGGTGAAGCTGCAGAGCAGGCGTTCGAGGATGAAGAGTATAAGATCTGAAACAAACCACCAAAAGGATCGTGCTCTGGTCGCCAGGAACGATATCTGCTGTTTAAAGATGATAAACTTAACGTCGACGCTCCTGCCTCGCTGAGGACGAAGGCCGCCATGCGACGGTTCCTGAAGCACCAGAGGAAGCTGAAGCTCACGGCCTCAGATCTCATGCCCATGGAGGTGGCTCTAGTGCTGTCGGACCCGATACCACGCAAAACCTTCCGAGACTCTCGCCGAGGGCATCGAAGAAGAAGAGAAGGTGATCCTGACTACTATGAGGCGCTCAGTAACATCCGGATATCAACCGAATCTGAGATGGGTAGAGGATGGAGACGGCCAAGTCATCAACCAGCACGCGGATTTCCTGCAGTTAGTCCCTTGAGTCTTTCCAGTCGCCTTCTAGCAAGCTGGTCAAGAAGATCGACGACAACATCCGCCAAATTCAAGAAACCAGGAAACTTGCAAGCAAAATCTCGTGATCAAGCAGATGCAAGTCAGACACAGGTATGTGAAGTTGTGCTTACCTAACCTAACCCAACCTAACCTAACCTAACCTCTTCCCTAACCTAACTAACCCTACCTCTAACCCTAACCTAACCTAACCTAACCTAACCTAACCTAACCCTAACCCTATTATTTTAATTAACTTACATAATATAGCTCCTGGTAGCTTTTCCTTTTTACTTGTAGTTGTAATTGGCTTATGATGTATTTTATAATGTCGAATTAAATTAGATATAATTAATTTAAAAAAGGGAATTGTTGTTTTAAAATGATAATCTAGCCTTTTAATTTAATATTATTAGCTAGCTTTTTTAAATAACTTTAAAACTTTAATAAATAAAAAGAACTTATATAGTACATATACATTCCATTAAAGGATTTTCTTTGTTGTTTTTACTTGTAAATGGTAATAGTATATAAGTAAATAAATTATTCTTAAATATATAAGGACTTTTTGATATAAAAGCTGGAATTTCCTATGTATTTCTAATAATTTTAACATTTTTTTTATTTTTATTTTTAGGAATAGGTGTTGATGGTGGCGGCATTTCCGTAGTATTATTAAAAATAATAATATCTCCAGAAGAAGAAGAAGAAGACGAGATTAATAACATTTTAAAAAAAGATTTAAATGTAGTTTTAAAGCTTATAAAGTATCTTTAGTTAAGTAATAGTTGTAAGGTTAAAGATATTAAATTCTTAAAAGTAGGTTATACTAAGTAATACTGCTTTATTTATAAATAAAAGATTAATTAAGATTTACTAAATTAAATTAAATAAGTTAAAGTAAATTAAGCCTAAATTAATTTAGATTAATTTAATTTAGCTTAATTTAATTTAATTTAATTTAAGTTACTTTTATTATAATAAACTTACTTTTATTTAATTAAATTTCACTTAATTTAAGTCATTTTTATTATAATAAGTTTATCTTTATTATCTATATTTTAATTTACTTAATTTATTAAATTTAACTTAATTAATTGAATTTAATTCAATTAATATTATATAACTTTATTTTATTTACTTTTAATTTAGCTTTATTAAGTTAAATAATATAATATATATTCTAATATTATTTAAACTATTATAAAGTTAATTAAGTATAATATATAAAACTTTATTATATATTATTATATACCATTTATAATATTATAATTAAAAACGTTAAGTATAATAAATATAATTTAAGTAATTAATTTTAGTTAATATTATATATTTATTTAATTAATAAGCTTTTAAGAGTTAGCTTAACTCCGTAATATATAAAGTAAAATTTAATAGAATAATAAATATAAAATATAATAATATAGTTTACTTTAATAGTTTAATAATATAGTTTACTTTAATAGTTTAATAATTTAATTTAAGAATTTAATTTAATAATTTACTTTAAGAATTTAATTTAATAATTTAATTTAAGAATTTAATTAAATAATTTAATTTAGTAATTTAAATTAATAATTCAATAATATTAATTTTATTATTATTTAATAACTAACTTAGTCTTTTATTTTCTAACTTATATTCTCTTCTTTAGTATGTTTTATTAGTTATATTTTATATTTATATTATTATTTTATATTATTTCTCTTCTTTATCTTTATTACTTATTCATTATTTTTTATATTATTTCTCTTCTTTACTTTTATTACTTATTTATTATTTTTTATATTATTTCCTTTATTTCTATTACTTATTTATTATCTCTTTATATTATTTCTTTTCTTTATTTTTATTACTTATTTATTATTCTTTTATATTATTTCTTTATTTCTTATATATTATATATATAAGCTATGTTGTCCTTTTTAATATAATATAAAATAATACTTTATAAGATATTATTTTATATTTATAATATTACTTATAATATATTTTACTTTTATAATATCTTATATTATAAAAGATATTATAAACCTTTATATATTATATTATATTATAAATTATAAAGCTTTATATATATTTATATATTATATATTTATAATATATATTAATATAATATAAAAGTTTTAAAACCCTTTACTTTATTTAATAATAAGATTTAATAATAGTCTCTTACTTTAAATAAAAATAAATAAAGATATTATATTATATATTATTTAAAAGTAAAATAGCCTTTGAATAATATAAATACTTTAAATACTTTAAATAATATAAATATTATAAATACCTTAAATAATGAATTAATTAATTTAATATATAAAATAAGTTTCTTAAGTAATTTCTTAATATTATAAAATATTAAGTAATAATATAAGTAAAAAGTATAATAAATATAATAATAAAAATTAATAAATTCATAGAAATTTATAAAATTAATAAAATCAATACTATGAATTTTTGAATTTTTATGAATTTTTATGAATTTCTTGATTTTTTATGAATTTGAATTTGAATTTATTAACTTTTTATGAATTTGAATTTGAATTTATTAATTCTTTATGAATTTGAATTTGAATTTATTAATTTTCAATGAATTTGAATTTGAATTTTTAGAAACTTACTGAATTTGAATTTGAATTTATAGGAAAAAATCAAAAAAATCACTGATTTTTTGTAGAAAATCAAAATCAGTAAAAAGTCAAAATCAAAATCAGTGATTTTTTTCAGACACTGGTACTGTTAGATAGAAAGTTGGTATTGCCACTAACCTTACACAGTCGTACCTGACATTAGTGTCAGAACCCTGATGCCGATCCGTTCCGGCCTAGAGAGGGGCGTGTACGTAGTTGACTGACGCAGAAAAGCTCTCTCGGTCTATGTGGCTTACAAGAATATTTATGCGATTAAATCCTCAGGGCCCTAATTTAGGCCTCATAACAGCCTGGGTATCCTGAACCCTATCCCCTATAGTTCACATTCAGGACAATTATAGTGTCCAACCCGGATGCACCGGCCGCATCAGACTGAATTGGCTCTGGATCAAGGTGGCAAACTCTTCGTCATCTCGAACCAACTATCAGGCGATGCGATGGCTAGTCTATTATTTAAGCGAACTAAGTGCAGTGTGATTGCCTAGGTGGCAGCGGTGGGAGTCAAATGTTAGTTCGCGAAGCCAGTATGGTTTTAGCAGGTCCTCCAGTTAAGAGCCTACTCGGCACGCGATATCCGGCCACATCATGCAGCTTACAAACCTTCGCTGCGTCCATTTAAGGCAAAATCCCCGGTGACTCCTAGATGTTGCACAACTCAAGGAGGCCTAACACATGGGCACAGCAGCATAACGGAAGCTCTAGGCTTTTATTGCTGAGGCTAGTGGGCACGGGTTAACAAGTGCATGAGTAAGTGGACAACAGCTGTGCCGAAAAGTGTTGTATCGTTTGTTCCTTCAGAGTAATGAATGGTGCTTCACTAGAGGATTCCGTCAGGCCGCTCTAAGTAAGCCTGTTTAGCCAGCGCAAGTTCGTCCGAGGACAGCAGACTGAGCCATGTCCAATCAATCCGGGCATTCAGCGAAGTAGTGACATCTTCCCCTTCTGGCGCGGCGAGTCCGTAGCCCTGTAGCCTCTTCTTGCACCAGAATGCGAAGCCGTAGGGAATAAAGAATTCTAGGCCCAGGTATCCTAGAAAGGAGTCTGAATTGAGTTTGTAGGAGAGAGACTTCTGGAACATCCTAGTGACGGCAGGAGAAGGCTCAAGCAGCACCAGCTCATCATTAGCATTGTGGGTGGCGTCTAGCCATGAGCTCATCACCTCTTTGTCGCGCATTCTCTCATGTCGAGTCCCTGGAAGTATCTTGGGACCTAGCCCTGTGTGCCCGAGGCGGCCAACCGTTTGGGTAAATATCTCATAATTGTTGGCAAGGTTGTCTGCAGCCTTTTGACCGAATTGCTGCTCGATAAGGTCGATTACAGAAACAAGCTCCGCATACTCTGGGCTCTCACGTGTGGGCAATACCCGGTCTCCGGGCGGTAAATGCATATGGTCTGTGTAATATGGGATTTCGTCTCCCCGGTTGATATCGGACATAGATCGACGCGGAGGCTTGAACCGCCTGGTCGGACGTTGGACTGCCGGGCCGTACCATCCTTCTGGTTCCTCTTCTGAGAAGTACTGCGGGTGTTGTCTTGTCCCAAACCCAGGCTTCCCTTTCATCCAATTCCCAGAATCTAGTAGGTTTATATGTTCGGCAAGCTTCAGTCTCCAGAAAGCCCTCATAACGCGCTGTTGTTCTGTCCACGTGGGTGGACCAATGTCGATAATTTCAACGGCTCTTGTAGATGGCAGGAAGTCCTGGGCAGCTTTCATAGAGGCTGGGAGTACCATATCCGACCTTAGAGGCGCTGCCGGGCATGAACAAGGATCCAAGTCCCTCCTCACTGGCTGCCTTGGCGATAATGATCGAAATCGACGAAGGGCGTACGCAAGGCAGTGGAACGAGAGTATGGTGATATCAGTGGCATCATCTAGTAGCATCATTAGTTCCCACGGCTCGATGTCTTCCCGGATTGGCGGTGGTTCGTATGCATCAGGATGGAGAGACTGTCGATAGTCAAGACGCATCTGGTCTAAAACAGCTGTTCGAACCAGGTCATATTTTCTCTCTCCAGACCACAGCATATCATCCACTTCCGCTTTAAACCGGACCATAACTTGAATCTGGCGGCAGTAGTATCCTGAACAGAGAACATTCTCTGTGATCCTTGCCGGTCGGTGACTGCAGAATGTGCGGTACATTACTGGCGATGCCTTTAGAATGTTCCGCAGCGTGGCTAGGTCTGTAATGCTGAGGAGGATTTGGAGGACCATTTCGGTCGGTAGTGATTCAAGAGTGAGGCTTGAAAGAACCATGGTGATGTCTTTCTTCTGAGTCATGCATACGTGCTGTTATCGGAGAAAGCCATGGACTGAGGGTGCGAAGCAGTAGGGGCAACGGAAATGTACAGGATGCGAGCGAACAGAAGGGGGTTTGGGCAGTAATATTCACCGTTGGATCCTGTCACTAGTTATTGGCCTAGTGCATGGTACCCGTGACACCTCAACGCTCTGCACTCATCAGGCACCACTTAACTCACCCTATGGTATCCGTGGGTTCCCTGCCTAAGGTAGCTCAAGACCTAAGTTATTTATCTTGCTCACCTTATACTTAGGATATACCTAGCAAGATAGCTTAGATAGATTAAATAACCCAAACTATAAACCTAATTAGTTTAATAAGAATATAAAAGGGTTTAAGCAACCCTAACAGTAGTATAGACAGTAACATATGTATTGAGAGGCTAGGAAGGAGGAATGGGGCAGCTAGCAGTTAGGAAGCAACAAGGGACTTTAGGAAGCCATTCTCATCTGGACCACGTCCCAAGTATCTCTCCATGATTTTGAATCCGTCTCTGCTCCATCCTGGCTCTAAAACCTCTCTGCGATAACGCTGTCCTTCCATAGTATTAAGGGGGTCATCCTTGAAAAAGGTATGATACATATCATCGGCATATACTTGGGACCTAGGAGCAAATCTTGAGCCATTTCATCCTGATAGCAATAATGGGAGATAATACGTACCAGGTATAAGCATAATAGCCAGCATCATAGTCAGAATCAACAATGTGCCCAAAGCCTCCTTCTCCACACCCCCAATCGTCTCCTTCCTTCAAAGGCCTCTCTAGAGGACAGACTTCTCTGTCTATCCGAAAGTACAGAGCTGAAATGTCGGTATTGACGAGGTCTTCGTGGCTCTTTGGATGGTGTATAAAGAGGTCGAAATACGCTAGAGACATCTGGGAAAGTAGATGAATGCTCGCACCTATATACCGGTTGCTAATAATGCTGCGAATTATAGCATCAGGGAGAACCTCTGGTGGCTGGGACTTATCCTTCACGCCGTTCTTCCACGCGTTATAGTGTTCTGGGGATAGGTATGAGTAGTGCCGACTCATCTTTTGAAGTATGGAGCTGTCCCAGCACCAATTCTCTAGCAGCTGGCTTGGGGCTTCTCCAAAGTCGACAGGTGTGCCGCAAGGTCCATGAAAGCGCGCATACTTTGTCTTGGAAACGAGGTCATGGACTCCGTGGCCGAATTCATGCAGTAAAGATACAAGCATGGGATGGTGTAGTAATTTTGGCTCTCCTTGGCTCGGTTCGCTAAAGTTCCAGCATAAAACAGTAGCAGGGTAGTGGCGTCCATCAGATCCTTCATATCCCTATAATAGGGCACAATGGAATAGTTAGAGTTTGGTATTTCCAGTTATGCCACTTCATATACGCACCGGTAGCAGATTAATGCATGTTGCCAAACTGCCCTTGTTATCTCTCTCAAAGAGATCAAGATAGAGATATCCCAGGAAGTCTTGGTTCTCATTAGCGTCGTGAACCGCGAACATGCGAACACTCTCGTGCCAAAGGAGACTACTTCCTTCTCCAGACTGACTCAGCGCGTCCCGGTCATCGCTGTCTAGCTCTCGAATGTCGATCCCAAAGAAGGTATTAAAGAGATGAATCATACGATCAATCACTACCTCTATTGGGAAATACTCGGAAACTTCGTCTGCGCTGAGGGGAGTAGTTATTTCTTTCAGCTTTGTCCTGTAGTAGAGCTCATCCCATATGAAGATGTGATCATTGGGTGTATCTCCTCGGGCTTCAAGTTCTGCTTTCTTGAGCGCACGGAGTTGCGTGAGATATTCCTCTGCAATTGGATGTACCTTTGCTTTGACAGTATCCAAGAATTTGATAATAGTTTCTGGCCTATCTGCCATTCTTTCCCCGCAACGCAACTCAGCGTGGCTGGAAAAGCCAAGGATTCGGGCGGCTTCATCTCGCAGAAGAACAATGTCTCTCAAGATTGGCGCATTGTCCTTGTATCTGTAGTAGTAATTAAGACGAGCGCGTTCCCTTGCAATACTGTTCCGACCTAAACGCAAGACAGGGTCTATCTGGTCGACAAACAGTTTCCCAGAGTTCTCAGCACTGCCCTGCTTCGTGTTGCCAAGGCTCTTTGTAGGAATCCCTTCGAGCTCTTCAGGAGTGTACCATGAGCCCCGTTTTTGGTGTCCTGCTATAAGGTTCTTATTGAATCTGATTCGGCAGTCGTCAATCTCTTCTTGAATGGCTTGGAAGCGGGTTCGTTGGCTTGGTTCGTTAATAAAAGCGCCTTTTTGGACAAAGTCCTGGTGAATAGACCGAAGAAACCAATCATCCTCTTCGTCTAGCGACTCTTTCTTATTTAGAACTGCCTGGACAAGAGTAGAGAGCTCTGTAGTGTATGCGAACTTGCTCTTCCTGGATCTAACTTGGTTGAAGGCGCTAGACGCGGCATCTTGAATTTCTTGGTTGGGAGAGACATCGGAGTAAAAGCTCATCGTCCGAATATAACAGCGGTACTTGTTATCAGCGTGCGCTAGTGGCAAGATCACATTAGCAAAGCATGCTGTACTCGGCGTAATATGTGATGTTATGTCCCTGTGTTGCGACTCAAGTGAGTCTAATAGGTCGTTGGTGTCTTTCGCAATAGATTCTGCTGTTGCAGTAAACGTGGGTGGGTGAAATTTATGCATCATTCTTTACCAAAGCTGCACGTCGCAACTTTTCTCCAAATGCCAAAAGGGGTATCGAATTTTACAAACGGATATTACAGAAGGGATATGCGCGATATTAATACTGCTAGAAGTCAGACCCCGCCAGACATAGCCTTCGTCCGTTTAAATAAATAAGTGCCTTATATTAATAAAAACTACAGCTTACGTGTGAAGCACTTGTAGTAGCATTTCAGGCTTACGTTATACCAAAGTATAACTTATAGTCATACCACATTTACTATCCTTCCGAATTAAAAGGTTTTTACTACAATAATATATTGTTAGAGCGTTAAATACTAATAATTGGTAGCTATTCTTTATTGTCGTACAGCAACAATGTTTTGAATACTGGTTACCCGACTATTAAAACTATGGTATCTATATACTTGCATCCCTGAAGCCTGCACCGATATGAATCCAAATGCTGCAAATTCGCACTCTATCGCAATAAATATCTTTAACATACTGTGGTCTGGGCCCTGCCTTTCGATGTAGGGTTCCTGGTAGGGCAGTTGATTACTATCCCCCTTATTTCATGCGTAGGATAAAGGATAAAGGAAAGCATTAACGTATACTATTCCAACGAGAGTTAAATAGTACGACTTAGATAGTAAAGATGAACCGATTATATTCCTGCTGCTAGGTGTCTGACTACAAGACTGGTAAGGACTTATACTTGCGGTGCATTATATAACGACTTCTCAAATATTAGGGGGTATATTAATCCATAGTAAGTCTGTATTCTTATTAGAGCTGTTTAGATCCTATGGGAACAAGATGTATATTAACTGTCTATGGTGCCATAGCAATAAAAGCTACTTCCCTTATACCCTGTAATTGATACCTTCTTTATATGTATGAGACCGCACTTAGGACCGAGTTCATTTATCAAGGAACTCTACCGTAAGGCACAGAGGACACTTTACCTATCGTTTCCAATTTTAACTAAAGCAGGTACAGAGAATAGATTTCAGATTCATAGGTTGAGTAGTATCCTCGGCTATTAGAAAAGCACAAGGTCTCAACTAATTCTATGCTAACGTAGTACTACACTAAAAATATATCATCGTCTAAGATGTTTAATAACTCTGCTGGCTTTTGAGATAACGGAGACTCTAAGATAGGCTGCGATATAAGAGAAGCATAATAAGTGACTTCGGCTGTTATATAGAGAACTTATATTTAGCTGTATATAGTGATGCTTAATACTTTTATTTACCCCCTCCTTTACATTCTTATTATTTCACAGATACAGCATAATTAGATAACGTGTCATCACTAGTTGTCTGCGTTGATGTTATTATTTAATCATGACCTGCTGTTTGCAGTCTGTATATCAAGCGGAGAGAACAGGACATCAGCTAAGCGGCGCCGAAATACCAGAAAAGATAGCTGTATTCACTTCAACAGCCGCCTACTACCAGTTGTGTGCAGCCTCTGGGTAAATCCCACTGTCCTCAGACTTATTAACCGTAATAGACTCTAGTAAGGATAAAGACATATACGAGACAGATCCCTTTTACACCTCATGACGAAGTCAATTTACCACGTGGATTTATGGTTCAGAGATATATCTAACGATAACAGGTGTGGCAATTATTCTAAGACGCATGATGGTTATGAGCTCAAATACAAAAGTCACACAAGCAGCATTTACGAGCGAAGATGTGCAAAGCCATCCAAACATAGGCATAATCCTAATGCATTATGCTTAAGAATTGGGAGGAGAAGACATAATAGTCGAAGGGACTTTAACGGGAGACGCGGGCCTGAGGCATACTCCTTCACCTACTTAGGATATAAAGCCTGGTATAGTTATCACTACGTAGACACAACTTACAGTTAAAGACACTGTAGCTGTCCAGCATTCAGAACGCCGCAATTATCCTACTAGACCTCAAAGATTATTGTGTTACTATAGGCCCATTCTCAGTTTCCTTAATGCCTGGCCTTTTCTCTATAGCCCGGGGGTTCAAATATCTCAAACAATAGCTTTCTAGCTTGTTGTAAAAGGGAAACCACGTCTGAACCGGCTGAATAGAGGGGTTACATGGTTGCAAAGCATATTAACCTGAAGTTGCGAACCCCTGCGCCTCTATGCTACAGTATAGACCTCTGCCGAGTTCCGGGAAGCTTTGCGTCCTACCCCACTTGTCAGACAGGAGAGGGGCGAATTATCCACAAATCAGATCGGGTGCTATAAGTTGGTATTCACGTACTCCGTATCTAACTCTAGATAGCTCTATCGCCATCTCTGCGCGGACCCTCGATGTTTGGGGGACCTGGTTGTTATAGCTTTCCTATAGTTGGGGGCATAATTAGCGTCCCGTGTTCAACCGTTATTCATCTGGCATTTGAGGGCAGAGAAGAGGCTACAATGGATAGGCTGAGCAGTAGCTTCTAGGCATTGCCGCGCAAGCCGGCTAATTAACCTGAGTTCAAGGCTACTACCTTTTCGTAATCTAGGCGTCAAGGATCAAGGCAAGTGTCGTGTCTTAAAAGACTTGAGCATTTTAGGCTCTTTATATACACGAAGAAAACAACCAGTTCACTGACAAGTAACAATCTATGAGAAACGAAGCGAGGACATCCGATTCGGCACCCGGCACTATCTAGGGAGCAGGGTTCCCCAACCGTCCCATCTAAGCGTGGAGACTAGGGGAATACTATTCTTACAGTTTAGGATATCGGCAATATAATGCCGAGAATTAGCAAGCCATATTCAGGATGAATACTCTACTCTTAAGCAAAGATGACGAGGTAGAATATAAGAGGAGAACTATCTTCTCTTCGCAATAAGCAACTCTTCTACCAAGGAAGTTCAGTTCAAGAGTTCTTATCACCATTTAGCCCTTCTTCATCTTTCTCTTTGCAATGCACTCTAAACTCATTGCTGCTCTTGGAGCCACCTGGTTTACAGCCAGCGCGATTGCGCAGACCAAGGTCACCATCAATGCAAACACGCAATATCAGGTCATTGATGGTTTTGGGTTTTCCGAAGCCTTTGGTTTTGGAGCCGGTGTAGCAAATGCACCGACCTCTCAGCAGAACCAAGCCCTCAATTATATGTTCAGCACAACTGAGGGTGCGGGCATGACGATTCTACGTAATCGCATTGCTGCAGATCCTAGCGACACAATCGAGCCAAACAACCCTGGGGGTCCAAATGACACCCCGACCTACCGTGGTCTGAATGGAGACTCTAGTCAAGTGAGCTTGGAAATGCACTTTATCAGGAGGAGCTAACTAACGCAAGCTATAGGTCTTTTGGTCGCAGAAGGCGAGGGCCATGGGTGTTAAGTACATCTATGCTGACGCATGGAGCGCACCTGGTTTTATGAAGACGACTGGCAGCTATGTTAGTGATGTATAACCTCTGGGTGGTATCTTGCTAATTAATACAGGAAAATGGTGGCTACTTATGTGGGGAGCCTGGGGAGACTTGCTCATCGGGGGATTGGCGACAAGCCTACGCTAATTACCTTGTCCAATACATCAAGGACTATGCGGCTCTCGGTATTACTGTTGATTTTGTTGGCTTTCTTAACGAACCTGAATATGCGTAAGCACTCCTTCTGTCTTACGCCTTTGATCTGCAATTAACTTTTACATAGCGCTACATATGATGCCATGTTATCTGACGGTACTAAGGCTGCCTCCTTTATTCCTATCCTTCACAATGCTATCAGCGCTGCTGGTCTATCTACTGGCATTACCTGCTGTGATGCCGAGGGGTGGAACGATCAGGTCGAATATACCCAGCAGCTTATTGCTGCTGGAGCTGACAAGTATCTTGCTCGCATTACCTCTCACTGGTATCTAAACAAGGCTACCTCGCCCATGAACACCAACCTTCGTGTGTGGGAGACTGAGTATGCTGACCTCGATGATAATTTCTCTACTACATGGTACTCAAGCGGCGCTATGAATGAAGGTTTCACCTGGGCCAAACTCATCTACCAGGGCATCGTCGAGGCTAACTTGTCAGCCTTTTTGCACTGGATCGGTAAGACTTACCTACTCTACCTGCAGGACTAAGCTAATTAATCATTATCTTATAGGCGCGCAGGCAAACTCTAATGCTGCTGCGCTAGTCACTCTTACCGGTTCTGGATCATCCACCCAGGTCACAGCATCTGCTTCTCTCTGGGCTTTCGCACTCTGGTCTCGTTATATTCGCCCTGATGCTGTCCGCATTGCGACAAGCGGTGCTCCAGCAAATACCCAAGTCGGCGCATTTAAGAATACTGATGGATCCATCGCTGTTGTTATGCTTAATTCTGGTAGTGGCTCTGAGTCTGTCTCTGTTGGTGGGGTCTCAGCATCTTCTGCTCAGGCCTACTTTATGGATAACTCGGTTTCATCACCAGGAACAATTGCCGTCACCCTTAGTAATGGCAATGCCGCTGTCACGCTTCCTGGAAATTCCATGGTAACACTTGTTCTTTCGAGCTAGAGAAAGACCCAGGTTACAGCGGCCTGGATCGAGTGACTTTACTATGAAGCTGGATAGGAAAAGACCTCGGCCTTTGGTGAAATCCTGGAATATAAGGCTAAAGCGTTTCTATTGTGCAGGACTGAAAAAGGCTTGGAACAATTAAAGTGTACATTCTTTTAGGAACTAAATATCACTTTTTATGGGATCTGAGAATTAAAAAGAGAAGAGAAGGAGGGCATGAGTAAAAAGAAAAGCTTACCTATGTTAATCTTTTTGGAAAAGCTCTTTTGTCTAAGCCATATAAGGAAAATGTAAGTTGAAATTCCAAATACAAAATCAGGAGGCTACGGAGTACTTGAACCATGAATTAGTTTAAATTGGTGCAGATGGATAACTAGCAGGCTCGCTATATTTTAAGTTAACTTCTCTGAAACTAATATACATTCACTTCAATAAGAGATAGACTTGCGTCCCAAGTGAATCCCTAATGTAGTTAAATTGCTACCAGAAGCGCAGTTATACCGAACTAGCGAGGTAGCATCCAAGTACTTCGGCTAGGTGTCGTTCTCTGTTACTGAAGCATTTTGGTGTTTCCTCAGCGATACAAAGATATGCAGTCTGGAGAAGTCGCTCCTTCAGCGGGCCTTCATCGATGGCTGCAAGTTGTTCCAGCGTGATTGTCATTCTATTGTCGAATACTTCAGTAAGCTCTGAAGCCAAATTCCCTTCCACGAGGATCTTGTGGCCAAGTTCCTCTAATAGCTGATGCCTTGAACAATACTTGATAACGTAAGAGACTGATCGAGGATCCTGAAGGAGGCCCGATTGAGGCTCGAGAGGGCTCTTTGCGGCTTTTTGTCGGCATGATTCGATGTAGAGTAGCTCTGAAATAACGGTATCCTCATCAAAATTAACCATTCGTCGTATGAATGGCCTCGTATAACCCACGCTGCGTCGCCAAAAGGTATTGATTAGTATAGACATGATAATGCAAGGAGCCAAGGCCAAATATCCCTGCCACATGGTCGCTGTGACGAGTGATGCAGCACCTGCGATTGCGCCATTGAGTCCGTTCAGTGCGCTGTGTAGTTTCAGGCTGGATATCCTCGCTTTGTATACCCTGCTTACGGGACGCGATGTGAGAGACTTGTTTCCCGCCATATGGTGACGACACTCTCTTCTCCAGACATATACCGACCACAGCAGATTAATCAGCCCGTATAGTGCGCATGGCCCATTCCCGACATAACCAGACAGGAGATTGCTAACTTGGAAGACAGTCGGGTTAGCACCACCTATGGCCATGTATGTCCCGACGCCAACAACGAAGGCACCAAATCCCATGCAGATATCCATTCCAATACGGTCAACCACCTCTGTGCCAGTCTCTCGAAAGTTCATATCCAGCACACAGTCTAGAGCGCGTGCCGTCTGATCGCCTCTAGTTATGTTAGATCGCAGTTTGTGCAGGTATTGCCGCTCCGATCGAAGCCCGCAAATATTATCCCAGCTAAGTCGCGCATCCTGAACAGCGAAATACACCATTCCAAGTGCGATTGTACCGCCAAGGGCCATGAACACAGTAGCGTAGACAGGCACCGGATAATTGTTCCACACGTTAGCGGCAAAGTCTCCGGCGTTTGCAAGCTCGAGATATCCTACACCTGCAAGGAGGCTGTTCCTGAGCTTTGGTGAGACGATGAGATTGTGTCTGTGCCTCTCCTGAATGAGAGAGAGTGACTTGGTTCCTATTGAAGCTTCGGAAAAGGGGAGATTGGCGTGTTGTTGCCAATACGGTTCGGGCTTCCCGGACGCAGTGGCTGAAGTTGCGATCCGCGGCTGTAGCGTAACCTCCGCAACGGTCGGAAGACCTGTCGCTCGATCCATAGCCGAAGAATATACCACCCAATCTTGGAACAATGCCACAGATAAAGAACAGCAGTCGTGGCTAAACAATTGCCGGGTTGATACCAGAATCTGCAAGGGGAGAGTAAGCTTTTATTACGAAAAATCTCATCTTCCTCCCCCCGTGTTCTAAGTTGTTATTAGTCAGTAGTGAGAGCTTGTTTATTTGGACGATAGGGTATGCATCTAGGCTAAGCAACATGGACCCATTCCTCTCCTTGAAAATTAGACTAGAACCAAGGAATGACAGCTTGTTTATTGGAAGGGCAAGATCATAGCCTGTTGAGATGGGATGCGGCGCCTATATTCTTCTACATGTGCTGAGCATATTCTTGGAATAGCTAGCCTCGATCTCGTCTTGTTCCTACTGCACGTTTCCCCCTTAGGTACCTCTGGTCTGCTAGGAGGCGACAGCACGACATTTGGCCATTTCCTACCTCAATCCAAGCGTCGCTCATACGTCCTTGTCTTCGACCGGTAGCTATGGAGATATCTTGCCTCTTGCGCTAATAATTTCGTGTCAAACAAGATCGAGACTTGTGCACCTGTTCCTCATATTCGCGACCATGGAGAAGTTTCGAAGTCGGTTGAGGCCACTTCGTTCTCCTCACAACGTCTACCTCATATTTAACAGCAAGTACCTGAAGCCCGCATAGGCCTCTTGACCACTGGGCAAGATCTGAGACGCCGGGAGGACAAAGCCGTAGTTGCCAGTATCTCGCAGCTCAGAGGTGAACGTGTAGTCGGACCCAATAACATCGTTAACGTAGTCGACACTGCTGCCCGTAGCCTTGTAGATGGTACTGCAGATCGGGCCGTATTGATATGTGTAGCCCGATTGAGCCTTGATGGCGGCCACGGCGCCACGTGCGAGCGACTGAAGCTCAGTGTTTTTGGAAGAAATTGCCGTGCATGAGTAGCCGTAGGCTGCATGATGTAAGTATCATCGAAAGTGCAAGGGACGAGAGAACCGGTCAACGTACGAGTCATAAACAGTTGAGAGTATGCATGGTAGTCAATAAATAACTTGAGTCCCTGTTTGGACTTGATACCCGACAGCCACGAAGACAGCGCCTTAAACTCGGGAGTGTCACCCGCTGAGGTGCCCTTGAAGTCCTGATCACAGGGGTTCGTGGAGGCACCACCCGACACAGACCACTGGTAGTTCCAGTTCCGGTTGATATCATGGCCGATGCACGACGATCCCGATGTTGATTGACGATTCTTGCGCCACAAACGGTCGGTCGTCTGTGTGTACAAGAAACCATCTGGGTTCACGACGGGAAAGAAGTAGAAGTCATACTTGTCAAGGAACCCCTTGACCTCGCTATCGGTGGCAGATTTAGTGAGAAGATTGTAGGCAAAGTACTCAACGACCATGGTGCTAATCCACTCGCGGGCGTGGACGGTACCGTGGATAACAATGGCTGGCTTGACGCCCTTGCCGGCGCTTCCCCAGAGGTGGATGCCTGTGATTGCATTCCCTTGGAGTGAGTTACCCGAAGAAATAATCTCCGACTGGGATGGGAATTGGTCCTGAAGTCCGTTGAGGAAGCTGAGATGATCGGCGTACGAGTGGTAGGCATTGAACCAGGTCGAGTTGACAGCAGCGGCTAGGGCCATATCAGTCAATTAACTCGTAGGTGAGGATGCTTCCCAATTACCAGAAAAGTCGGGGAACTCGGATTCCTGCGTGATAGACTCGCCAAGGTTCTCATGCATGACCGACACTTCCATGCCCTGAGTCGCCTTGGTAAAGTCGTCCAGTTTTCCGGGGGCAACCACAATGTCGGCAAAGCGACCAGGCTGGGGAGCACCTTTCCAAGTGGACAGACCAAGCTCGGACACAATGTCATGTACCTTGGAGGCGTCTAACCCGACGGGGACGCGGACGACCTTGTACCCATCGTATGATACTTTGCGCGATTGAACGGCTGCCGCAGAGGCGAAGCCCACAAGACCGTACACGCTGAGGAGAAGCTTCATGATGATATTGATGGTAGTCGATGAAGTGTCCCTGGCTAGTGTGCCTACAGGCTTGGCAACCACGAGACTCCGTGCCTAGAATGGTGATCATCTTTATATCTGCGAGCCCGGATCCAGCTTGTTGGCAGGCGGCGATCGGCCAGAGAGGGTCACGAGTGATGTGCATACGGAAGGTATGATCCAGTGGCTGTTTCGTCTTGATCGGCACCTTCTGTATTCGAAGGCAGTTTCCTAATAGCGCAACGGGATCATTACTGCACGGGATTGAGTGCCGACCCCTGATCTGATAAAGTCGACGACCTGCCGGATTGGCCTTGGCGCCGATGCATTTAGGAGCTGGGGCAACTACCGAGAGCTCTTTAGTCTAATGCGCACAAGCTGGGTCCGTGGGTTGATCGGCGGGCAGCATCCTCGCTCCGCGTAGCGACAAGCGAGGATCTCGTGTCCTCGCAGGTGGCATGAACACATGCGTGATTCAAGCACTACGAGTCACTAACCTTGGGGTCTGACGAGGTGGTTGCCTTACATATGTCCACTGTCTCGTGTCACAGGTACCTCTCCTTAATTAACACGAGAGTTCTTGCTGGAAAGGGTTGCGAGCTGTTTCTTTAAACCAGGATTACGACGATGGCAGAAAGATCTTTTGCTACGCCCATGTGGGAGGTCTGGCAACATTCACACGCGGAACATGGGGATCATCGAGCATTTCTCAAGTGAGGAGCAGCGGCTGTGCCAACCATGGGGTACACCGACCAGAAGGGCATGTCGCAATTGTCAGCAGTGCCTATGGAGTAGACTGTGTACCATTGAACCCGTGCGCACCACAGTTAGACATTAAACTACCCATGGTTCTTTTGGTGCGGGGCCATTTAACCCGCTACTAGGGCGGACTTAGTTCTTTGTAAATACCTATGGGGAGCTATAGGTATTTAAATTATATATATAATTACCTAGAAGGTATTAAGTAGTATTTAATAAAACCTAGTAGTACTTATATGTCACGAGCCGTTCGCCGGCCTGCGACCAGCTGCTAGGACTGACGGGCTATTATACTGTAAAAGGGGGGCTGGGAACAATTAGACTAAATAGGGACTAGGGCAGGCTGCGGGATAGGGAATCCTTAGTTTAGTTAAGGCCTTAGGCTATACCTTAAGGCCTTAGGCTATACTTTAAATCTAACCCCTTTTTATAAATAAAGAAATAGGAGAAGGGGATAAAGGGGGGCATTAATTAATTTTAACTTAAAATTTACCTTAACCTTATTATAATATAAACTTTATTACTCTCCTTATAATATCCTACTACTTAAAGCCTTTTTAAAAAAGGCTCTTATAATATATTAATTAATTTACCCTTTAAAGCAAAGGGACTAGTAAAGCTATAATAAGTAAATATACTTAGGACTAAGTAGGTATTTATAATATCCCTATAATATTAACTAAGGCTTATATAATAATAACTAATTTATTAGTAAAGTTTACTTTCCTTATAATAAAGCTAATTAATATAAACCTAGGCTATTATAAATATAAGAATAATATTATAATATAATTATAATATTACTTAAAGAATAGGAGCTAAATTAATTATTAATATAATAAGAGGAATATAATAAGGTTTAAGAGAAAAGGCAGTAACTTTAATAATACTAAATAGCTAAATAAGAAAGCTAAATTTTATATTTAAATAAATATAAGTAGCTTATACTTAAGGTTATAAAAGGTAGTAAAGTATTTATAATATTCCTATAACTTAATAGCTCTTAAGGGTACTTAAAAGTTTATATTAAATAATATTATAAGAATAATTAAACTAAGCTATAAGCCTTTTTAAATAACCTATAAGCTTAATTTATTACTAATCCTACTGCTTATAATAAGGATATTATAAGAGTAGTACTAGCTAATAGCTACCTTACTAAGGATACTAAGACTTATTAGCTATACTTTTTTAATACTAATAATAAAAGTTATATAAAATTAATTACTTAAGTAAAATTTAAGTACTAGCTAATTAACTAAGTTAATAATAAAGCTACCTATACCCTTAAGGTAATATTATAAATACTTAGCCTTTAATAAGTAAAAGGGTAAATATTTAAATAATTTATAATATACTAGGAATTAGTAATAGGAATAATATTATAAAAAATCCATCCTACTATTTATATTTATCTTATAATAAACTTATTATAACCTAACCTTTAAGTATAAATTATTAGGAATAATATCCTAAAGACTTAAAAGAAGTTAATCTTATATAGCTATTACTTAGCTAAAGTAATATTATAAACTAGCTGTAAGTATATTACTTATTACTAATAGTCTAAAACTACCTAAGAGGCTAAAAGAGGCATACTAAAAGGAAAGGCACTACCTTAAAATAATTAACCTTTAGCTTTATTTATTATACCCTTAATAAAGTTATTAAAACCCCCCTACTACCTTAATATAAGCTAAGTCCTTTATTATAAATATTATAGTTAAAGATATTATTTTAGAAAATATAGCTAACCCTCTTATAGTATCCTAAGGTATAATTAACTTAATAATTATATAATATAATAATATAAAAAGCTGCCTATAAAATATAGCGAGGTAGCTATAATAGTAATAAGCTTAAATATTATACCCCTACTTATAAGTATATAAAAATAACTCTTAATTAAAGGACTGCTTATATAGCTAAGGATTAGGGTTAAGGTAAGGCTTTAATTAAAAAGAATATATAGGCTGGTTAATACTTTAATAAACTTTAAGGCTAAGTTAAGTATAATTTTATTATAATTATTATTAAAATTTAATTAAAAAGGGTTAGTACTTATAATTATATTAATTATAAGTATAAGGGATTAAATAAAAAATAAGAGGAAATTAAAGAGGTAAATAAAGATAAGGAATAGTATAAATTAAAAGATCTTATATTAAGTTTGCTTTATAATTGCTAAGGCTTTAAATAAAAAGGTAGTGCTTAGTATAACCTAGCTAGCTATAGCTAATTTATATATTTATAACTAAGTATATTATTAATAGTAGTATAAGGTAAGACTAGCTTAATTAATAGTTTACTAAGAAGGCAGGTAAGCATATTATAATATTATAAAGGTATAGGTAATTTATATTATAATAGCTAGTATAAATAGCTAAGAATTAGCACTAAAGATGCCCCTAAGTATTAGTAAGTTAATTATATATATAAAGATTATATTATTATCTTATAAGTATATTAATTATATTAATATATTTAATAAGAAAAAGATAAAAAAGCTTTTCCCCTTAGAAGAAAAAATATATAGTATTAATTTACTTTTTAAAAAAAAGCTACCTTATAAACTAATTTATAGCCTAGCTAAAGAGAAGCTATAAGTTCTTTATAAATAGCTAGTAAATATATTAAAAAAAGGGTAAATTAAATAATTAATTAGCTTAGCTAAAGCCCTTATTTTCTTTATACCTAAAAAGGGCAATAAGCTATAGCTATATATAAACTATTAAGGTCTTAATAAAGTCTTAATAAAGAATTAAGCACTTATCTCCCTTATTAATAAAATACTTAATAGGTTAAAAGGAGCTTTAATTAAGATATAATTTAACCTTAAGAATATATATTACTAGATATATATTTATAAGTTTAATAAGTAAAAGATAATATTTTAGTATAAATATAGCTACTTTAAGTTTCTTATTATACTATTTAAACTAGCTAATACCTTAATAACCTTTTAAAGCTATATTAATAATATATTATAATCTTATATAAATATTACTTATATTATTTATTTAAATAATATTTTAATATATAGCTATAACCTAGCAAAGTATATATAATATATATAATAAATCTTATAATATTTATAAAAGGTAAGCCTTTTATTAACTTATAAAAGTATAAGTTTAGTATAACTAAGGTAGGATTCCTTAAATTTATAATATTTAATAAGAGTATTAAAATAAAAAAGGAGAGGGTTAAAGCTATTATAAAATAGCTACTATTTTATAATATAAAAAAGCTTTAAATATTCCTAGGATTTATTAAATTTTATTAGTGCTTTATTAAAAATTATAATAAGATTACTACTTTATTAATAAAATTAATTTATAATAAATATATAGTAAATTTTTAGCTAGGCTAAATAGCTAAGGTAGCCTTTTAATTACTTAAAGTAAAGTTTTAAATAGCCCCTATTTTTATATATTATAATTTAAAGGCTTTAATATAAATTAAACTTAATACTTTTAAATTTATAATTAGTATTATTTTATTATAAAAGTAATAAAATTATTAATATCTTATTACTTACTTATATTAAAAACTTAAGGGCATAAAGCTATAATATTTAATATTTAATAATAAACTTTTAGTAATTTTTAAGGTATTTTATATATAATACTATTACCTTACTTATATTAAAAAGGAGATTTTAATATTAATAAATTATTTAAATTATTATTACTTTATTTTAAAGCTAAAGCTAAGTAATTAATAGGTTTATACCTTAAATAAGCTATTTCCCTTTAACTTTAAAATTAAATATTAGCTAAAGAAATAAAACCTTATAAATAAGTTATTAAGAAAACTAAACTATTAAAATAAGGTAGTAAAAAGAGAGGTAAAGAGTATAAATATACTACGTTTTTTAAATAAATTTATAAAGACCTTAAAGGAGGTAATTAATATAATAGCCTTAATAAGGGATAAAACTAATAAGCTACTTATATTAATAGCTAAGATATATTAAGTCTTAAAACTATTAGCTATAAAGTTATTATAAAGTTTTACTAAGGATAATAAAATTACTTAAAATATTAAATTATAAGAAGGCATTTATAAGGCCTAAGGGGTAGACCCTTTTTTATTAAGATTTATTACTAAGTATTAAGGGAATACCCCTAAAATAAAGTAATATTACTTAAAAGACTTCTTTAACTTACTTAGTAATAATAATAGGATAATTAAAAAGTAGAAAAGAAGAGAGAATCTTAGTATATAATAATATAATAAAAAAGACTTCTTATTATATAGGGATAATCTTATAAGTTTAAAAGAAGAGTTATTAATAAGTAATAAGAGGCTTTAAGAAGACCTTAACTTTAAGTAATATTATAATAATAATATTATAATTAAATTAAGTCTTAAAAGAAATATTATTAACCTTAGTAACTAAGAAAAGGGGTAATAAGGGGTATAAGCATTTTAAGAATAAACTTATATACTTCTTAGTTTTTAAATAAAGCTAATAATATTAGTTTATAATAATATTACTATAGGATACTTAAGTATTAGCTAAATATTATACTAATTAGCCTAAGAGTACTATTAGCTAAGAATAAAAAGGAATATAAGGTAATATATAAGAGAATATTACTTATATTAAATTAATAAGCTAAGGTATTATAAGCCCTTTAGTAAACTAGTAGTATTACTACTACTAATATACCCCTTTAAGGAAATTACTATAAACTTTATTATAAGCCTCCTTAAGTTTAAAATTAGATTAGCTAAGGGCTATAATATTATTTTAATTATTATTAATAAGTTTATAAAGTATACTTAATTTATACTTATTATAATATAAATAAATAATAATAGCCTTATTACCTTTTTTTTAAATTATATCTTTAAGGATTATAAACTACTTATAAGTATTATAATAAACTAAGGGATTATCTTTATATTATACTTTTAAAGAATATTTTATAATATTCTTAAGATAAAGTAGTAACTTAATATAATATTTTATTTATAAATAAATAGCTAGATAAAAAGGCTAAACTAATTTCTAAAGCATTACCTTTAGGCCTATTATAATAAGAAATAAAATAATTAAGTAAACCTATTACTACTAGTATAATTTATATATAATATAGCCTATTATAAAGTTACTAAGAAATCGCTAGCTAAATTACTATGGGGTTTTATATTATAGGCCCCCTTTTATACTTAATTACTTAAAGGGATTATTAATAATAATGCTTATTAAAGGGGAAAAGCCTTTATAAATAAATACTTAGTAATATAAAAGCAACTTTATTATATAATAAAAATAATAATTATATTTTATAATAAAAAGCGCCTCCTTAAAAGCTTTAATATAAGAGATTAAGTTCTTTTATTATTTAAAAATATTTAGTAATAATAGCTTAGCTATAAACTTATTATAAAATAATTAAGTTTTTATAAAATTCTTTAATAAGTAGGAGAGTATAACTTAATATATAAGCTAAAACTTCTTTTATAATAAGAATTTATAATATACTTTTATTTTATTATTAAAATTATATAATAGTAATATTATTATAAACTTAATTTAAAATAATTTATTTATATTAAAGAACTATTATAAAGTAAAATATATTATTACTTATTAAGATTAGGGTAAATAATAAAAATACTTAATTTATTAAAAGGGTTATTTAAATAAAGAGAACTCTTAAATATTATATTATAATTTTACTATTATAATATTACTTAATAAATATAATTATAATATATTAAAATAAGTATAATTAAATTAAGGATAATTATATAACTTAGGGGTAGGTAAGTATAAGCTATATTGCTATAAGGTAGCTATTAATATAATATAGCTAATAATATAAGAGTATAGTTATATAAAAAGTAGAAGCTAGGGCTAGGTAAGAGTATATTTAAAGATAAGCAAAGTTGCTACTATAATGCTAGGATCTAGCTGCCTAAGGGGGGGCTATAAAAATAAACTAAGCTTTAAAACTAAGTAGGTAATTGATGGCAACTTCCTAGCGATATCGCTGATCTAGGGGCTACTTCTTGGCGACCTCGCCACTACCCTCCTGACTACTACTATAGCTATCCTACTACCCGACCTATATTAATAAAAGACATTGCCGCAACCTAGCCACAAGGTAGCTACTCGCTATCCTTAAAAGGGACGGCTAGCCCCTTACCCTTACTTAAGAGGCAGGGCGACTTATAAGACCCTTTAACTAAAGGGCTAGCTAGCTGCTTCTTTAAGGCCTTTTATTTTAAAAGTAAGTTAGCTAGGTTATTACTAGAACCTAGCTTAAGAACTTACTAAGCGCTTTAATTATAATATTATATTTTTTAGCTTAATAAGGAGGTAAAATAGTAAGGCCTAAAGGGGTAAGTAGTATAATTTCCTAAGTATTTTAGTAGTAAAGTAATAATAAGTTAAAAAGACTTATAAGATTTTAAGTAATAATTAATATATATAAAAGTATATTAATATTAACTTAAGCTATTAAGATAATAATAAGAAGTGCCTTTAAGTTTATTATAAAGTTAATTTTATTTTAGGTTACTTATATTAAGGTCTTAAGGCCCTCTTAAACCTCTCCTAGCTATTTAATAATAATACTATTAAAGGTATATTTTTATATAAGTTAGTAGTAAATTTAATAATAATTAGTAAGGACTTATAATACTATTAGCTATAATAAAACTAGCTATATTATAATAATTACTGCGCTTTATTATAATTAAAAACTAAATTATACCTTAGCCTTTTTTAATAGCCTTTATATAAGCCTAATAAGTTAATAATAACCTTATATAAAAATAGCTAAGTACTTATATTATAAATAGCTTTATTATTTAAAGGATAGTTTATAGCTACTTATATAAAATAAGTATTAGCTATTTTACTACTTATAATATACGCCTTTTTAAATAGCTAAGTTATTATAAATTAGCTATAGCTTAGTAAGTTTAATTACTAATATTAACTTATAATTTAATAACCCTTATTATTATTCTAGTATTAGCTATATTTATTAAAGCCTAAGTAATATTAATGCTAGGTTATAATAAGGTTACTACTATATACCTACTATAAAGGCTTTTTTATAATATATAGCTATATTCTTTAAGGGTAAAATTATCTTATTATTTTTATTAATAGCAAGCTTAAAACTGCTGGCTTTATTATAAACTAATTATAAATATACTAAAATATAAAATATATAAGTATTATAAGGGCTAAAAAAGAAGAGAAGTTAGTATAAGTAAAGGGTAATCTCCTAGTAAAGTTCTTATTAGGTTAATTTAGTTTTTAAGGCCTTTTATTTATAGTAGCTAGGGGCTATTTTTATAAAGTATAGTAGGGTTTTAATTAAGTTAGTGGTAAAGTTATAGTAAGGTTATATATAAAAGTAGGTATAAAGTATATACCTAAAGATAGGTTTTAACCTTAAGTTAGTTAGGTTATAATAAGTATAAAGAGGAGGTAGTAATACTTACTTATTATTACTACTACTATTAACTTATAATTAGTTAGCTAACTTATAAATATAATCTTACTTACCTAAGTATTGTATAAGGTTGTATGCTAGGCAGGCATAGGGGGGAGCTAAACTTATAGTATTATTAATATAAAAAAGAAAGAGGAAAAAGAGAAGAAAAAGAGATTTTAAAAAATAAGTTTTATAATTAATTAAAAAGGCTGCCCTAAGGAGGGCTTAAAGAGGCATAAAGATAAGAGCTATTTTTTAAGCTAGCTATTAGGTTATTTAAGAAATAATTAAAGGAGGCTATTTTTATAAATCTATTATATTATTATTATAAAGTATAAAGACTTATTAATAGCTTAGGAATAGTCTTATTAAAGGGGGGAAATTATATTATAAGCTATTTGCTAGCTTATAACTAGTTGCTAGGACTAATAGGCTATTATATTATAAGAGGGGGGCTAGAAATAATTAAATTAAATAGGAATTAAGGCAGGCTATAAGATAGGGAATTCTTAATTTAATTAGGGCCTTAAGCTATACCTTAGGGCCTTAAGCTATACTTTAAATCTAACCCCTCTTTATAAATAAAGAGATAAAAGGAGAAAATAAAGGGGGGCATTAATTAATTTTAACTTAGAATTTACCTTAACCTCGCTACAATATAGACTCTGCCACTCTCCTTATAACACCCTACCACCTGAGGCCTTCTTAAGAAAGGCCCTTGTGACATTATATATGGCTATGGGTAAAAGAAAAGGAGCCTCTTATATACTTATTAATTATGCTAATTAATATTATATACTCTTAGGTTATAAGGAAATGGTCTTTAGAGTTATAAACTGCTTTTATATAAGTATTTCTTTTTCTTATATTATTATATAACTTATTTTTTAATAATTAAGACTTAATAATATAAATCTTAAAAAATAAAATTTAGAAATTATATTAATTTTATTTTTAAGTAGTAAGTTGAAATGCCTTTTTAGTTGGAATCCTTTAGCACTTTAGCCTTAAAGGTCCTAGGATTAAAAAAGATTACCTTATATATAATAATAAAGGTAAACTTAGTAAAGAGCTATACCTTAGAAAGGATTAAGATAAAGCTATTAGCTTTAATATAATATCTTCCTATTAAGTTTTATTTTTTTCTTTGCCTCTTAAATTAAAATTAGTAGTTTAAGAGGCTTTAAGAACCTCTATTTATTTTATAATATTATTCTTCCTTACTTAATTATTTAGGCTTATTAGTAATTATACTATAATTTCTTTCCTAATAATATTAATTTTTAAAAGAGAAAAAAACTAAGATAGTATAATAGCCCCCTTTATTATTATTAAATATAATAAAGCCTTTTAAAGCTTACTTAAGCTAAGCTTAAATATAAGAATATAGCTACTTTTTTTAAATAGCTTATAATAAAGCTATAAAAGCTTAATAGTAATAATTAGAGGAGAATAAATTAAAAACCAACTTTTTAAAGTAACTAGGCTAAGTTAACCTCACTTAAAGTTTAATATATTGCGTATAATGCTTTATATATATTTAATTAGTACTATAAAAGGTATAATAGTAAGTATATCTTAAGCTATTATATAAATAATCTTATAATTAAAATTATTCTTAAAGTACTTTTAAAAGTAGAAGGTTAACTTAAACTTATATTAAGTTTAATTAAAGAAGATATTATATATTATTTTTATAGTTTTAGGGGGCAAAGATGCTTAATAATTAATTAATATAATAATTAATATATAAAAATAAAAAGTATACCTTTTTTAAACTTAAGAATAAAATAATATCTTAATTATTAGACTTTACTATAAAAGTATAGTTTTATTTCCTTTAAGGAAAGAGATATATTTTATACTCTTAATATAAGTAATAGAATTACTGCTTTGCCTCTTAATAAAAGTTATTAATATTAAAATTAGGCCTTAAGATCTAAGTTAATTTAAATTACCTTATATCCTTTAATCCTTAAATTAGTAGTATAAGAAGAAGGGCAATTTATAAAAGATCCTTATACTTAGAAAGTATCTTTAAGTAATAGTATTTTACTTTTACTAAGGCATTTTAAAGATAGGCCTTTAGAATAAATTTTTAAGAGCTTAGTAAGATAATATAAGACTTTTATAAATATTAAATATAAAGCTTTAAGTATTAGTAAAGGATATATAATTGCTGTATTATATTTATTAGTATTTAATTAGCCTAGCTAGCTTTATAGGTTAGCTATAGTAGTATTTACTTAATATTTATAAGCTAGTTAATATAGGTTTAATTATTAGTATTAAGTAAGATATTATCTTTATATTATTATTCTTATTCCCTTAAAGATAGCTTAAGTTATTATACTTATAATAGTATTAATATTATTAAATTCTATTAAGTTTAAATACTTTATTTAAGGTAAAGGGGAACCCTAAAAGTAATATCTCCTTGGTTCTTTTATACTTTTTATTATATCTCCTTAAATAATAACTATTACTTAAGATTATAATTAAATTATAAAGTAAGCCTTTTAATTTAAGTTTAAGGTTAATATAATAAATTAATATAATTAATATAAAAATAATAAAACCTTTAAGATTATTAAGCTATAAGTATTAGCCTTAAATTTATTAAACTTTATATTAAGCTAATTTATTATATTATTATATTAAAGGTAATTATTTAATTAGTTATTATCCTTATTTTTAATATTATTTATACCTTATAAAGCTATTAAGACCTTATTTATATTATAAATCTTAAAGGCTATAAGGTTTTAAATATAGGCTATATACTAAATTCTTATAAGCTTTAAGGGAGGGTTATAAAGTTAATAGTTATATTAAATTTGCTTCTTAAGGTATTAAAGATTGAAATAAGTACTATTATTAGTTGTTATAATATTAAACTAGTAGGTAAGATAGTAGCTATTTAGGATCTTATATAGTAGCTTACTTATATTAAAAGCATTTACTTTTATAAAATAGTTTATAAAGCTAAGAAGAACTTATTAATATTTTTAGTTATTATTAAGGAAAAAGTAGATAACTCCTAGAATAGAGTTTTAGTAATTTAAGCGAATTTAAGAGTTAAATATAATTAAGATTTATATAGTTAGTAGTAGTATTTATAGTATATTATTATATTATTTCTTTATAATATAACTTATAAGCTTAGTAAAATATATTAAGAATAGAATATAAGCCTTTATATTAGAATTTAAAAAGTAAATAAGTACTTAAAATTATAGGTTGCTTAGTAAGTTAATTAAGTAATAAAATAATACTATAAAGCTATAAAAAGTTCTTAGAATAATTATTTTTACTTAGGAGTAAATAATTATAAGCTAATTAATATAAACTACTAATATAAATAATATTCCTTACTAATTCTATTAGTTAGTAGCTTAAAACATTAAGCTATAAGGCCTTAGCATATAACCTTACTACTTATTAATATTTACTTAAAGTTAAATACTTTAGTATAGCTAATATTTCTATATTCTTTATATATGGATATATTAAAGCCTAATTATAGGATTTATATATAACCCTAAGTTTACTAGTTATAAGTAATACGCTAATATAATATAAGCTTTAAATAAGAGCCTAAGTATTTATAAGATTAAAGAAGCGTTTGCTATATTACTTAATTAATTATTTAAAGTTATAATTATCCTTAAAGGCATTATTATATATAAACCTCTTAAAGTTTATATTATTTATATAAAAATAATATATTTCTACTACTTAAAGAATTAGTTAGTATAAATAAAAAGAATATACTTTTTCTTTTATTTCCTAATAAGAGGTAAATTTATAATTAAGTATTTGCTTTAAAGCCTTAGTAAAAATATTATAGTAGCTTAATTATAAAGAGTATTAATTAATAAGATTAGTATAAAGATTAGTACTAGCTATTAATATATTAATATAAAGTCTTTATATTCTTAAATTATTTTTAAATTATAAAAGGCTAAAATTATTTATAAATATATAAAATATAAGTTATATAATAATCCTTATTTATTTAATTTATATAATTATTCTTATCTCTTATAAAGAAGTAAGTTTTATTTTAATCTTACTTAATATAATAGGTTGGCCTTAAAGAATTAATTATACTTTAGTTAATTTAACTACTTAGACTAATAGAATACTAAGAAGTTAGTAAAGTAGAGTTATATAATAATATAAATATATTTTATTTTATATATAAGTAATACTTTATTTAATAATTATTATTTAAGAAAGGCTTTTAAGAATATTTATTATAGCTAAATTAAAGTTATGCTTATTATCCTTAAGATTAGGTTTTAGAGACTTATTAAGAAACTTACTAAAGAGCATTGGCTATTAGGCTATAGCTTTTTAGGAGTAAATACCTGCCTTTAGTATTAATTATTAGCTATTATAGTATTATAAGAAGTAGTAAAGGCTTTTTTAATTATGCTATTTAAAAGTAAGATTATAGTATCTACTAATAATTAATATATTAATTAATATATATTAATATAATTATAAATATAAATCTTTATATAATTTATGTAAAATAGATTATAATTATATAAAAGGATTTAATGCTTATAAAACGTATTCTTTAAGAAATAAATAATTATACTTAGCTAAAGGAAGATATTTAATAGTAATCTTTATAGCTAAAATAAGCTATATTATTTTATATTATTCTTTTATCTTACTATTTTAAATTATTTTACTAAAACTAAGACTTTACTTAATATTTATATAAATAGCTAGCTTAAATTCTATAGTAAGGCGCTAAACTTAATAAAAGCTAATTAAGTAATTATAGTTAATTTATAGTAAAATAACTCTAAGGAGTAGTAAGCTTTTAGCTAAGTATATTAAATTAGGTAAGAGAAAGTAATATACTTTATATAGCTTATAAGTAAGGGAGATTAGTATATTATAAAAATATAAAGGGAGAAGCTATAAGAGATTAATTATATTATAAATAAAAATGATTATAAAGTTAAGAAATTATAGGCTAAGGAGTTAAATAAACTCTTTAAAAAAGATCTTAAGCCTTCTAAGGAGAACTAAGACTTAATTATAAATAAGAAGTATATTAATAGGGAGGATATAAGTATAAATAAGGACCTGGCTATACTTAGTATACTAGCTAATATTATAAATAATATAAATACTACTGCCTTAGCTATATATAATATAATAAATAATTTAAACTTAGTAGGTAGAGATAGTGCTAGAAATATATAGATTACTAAAAAGGGAAGGAAATAAGTATAAATAAGGACTAGGCTTTACTTCTTATATTAGCTAATATTATAAATGCTATAAATACTACCTTAGCTACTTAAAATATAATAAATAATAATTTAAGTATAATAAGTAGAGATAGCGCTAGAGATGTATAGATTATTAAGATGGGGTAGAGAGTAAGGGACTAGGTATATATTAGAGTAGCTAGAATTTATATAATATAGGCTTAGGCTAAAAGGAAGCTAAGAGAATTGCTCTATTAGGTTAAATAGGGTCCTATTCTTAAGAGTATAATTAATTAACTACTACTAATTCTTAGTTAGTTAACTTTATATAAGCTTTATTAATTAAATATAGATCTTTCTTTATATTTTACTTTAATTATTTTTAGGGGTATAGAGACTTTACTTAAGTACTAGGCCCTTTTAAGGGTAATTATAAGTTATATATTTTAGTTTATTTTACTAAAATAAAAGGGCTATAATCCTTATTTCTATTATTTTAAGTATACCTTATTTATTTAAGTAAGTGTATAATAGAGTTAGATAAAACTAAGTATTAATTAGTATTATAAATTAAATATAATAGTAAAGCTAGGCAAATAGTTAGGCCTAGCTAAGGTTCCTTATTCCTTTTAGGGACTAAATCTTTATTCTCTTTTTATTTTATAACTTATACTATATATTTTATATATAACTATTAATAAACCTTAAGGCTTATAATAATTAGCGGCTTATTCTAAATTAAAACTAAGTTTTAAATAAGCTAGGCTTATATATTAAGTAGTATTATAGGCTTTAAACTTCTAATAGCTTATTATTTTTATTTAATTAAATGGTTAAGCAGCTTATTTAGCTTTAAATAAACTTTCTTTTACAACTTTAATATAATATTTAATTATAATAATAAATAAAATAATAATTATAATTTCTTATTACTAACTATTTAATTTATTGCTTTATAGCTAGTATTATATTTTACTTTTATTATTTTCTCTTTCTTTTTTATTACCTTAATTTTTAAAAGTATATTATAATAGATTTTATATATTATACTTATTACTTATATTAATTAAAGGTATAACTTAATATTATTAAGTATAAATCCTAAGTAATAATTATAAATTAAGACCTTAAATTATGTATTATTAAATTTAAAGTAAGACTTAATAACCTTATTAAAGACTAAACCCCCCCCTTGCTTATAGCTAAGCACCTAAGTATTTACTAATATATGCATAACTTAGTTTAAAATTAAATTAATCTTATTAAATTAGTAATTGCCCTTAATAAATCTATTATTAAAGGGCAGCCTATTTACTATAAAAAGCGTATTACTTACTAGCTTATTTTTATGCTATTAAGAATATATTTAATACTTTATATTTTTAAAGTATAGCTTAAGCTGCTTAAATGCTAATATAAGAAAATTAAAGTTATACTTCTTACTTAGTATTAAGTCTTATAAAAAAGTAGAACTAAAGAGGGTAAGTTATTTATAAAAGGATTTTATAAACCTTAAGAAAGAAATTTTTTTTAGGCAAACCTTAATTAAAGGCTAATAATTATAGCATAGCTTCTTAAATAGGAATAAGCTTTTTATAGTGCTTTATTATTAAAATTAAGTAAAATGCTAAGTTAAACTAAATAAAATTAGTATAAGGATTATTATATTTCCTAAAGTAGGTATATACTTAATTTATTTTAGCCTAGGCTTTAACTTAAATAGTTTAGCGTAAAGAAGCTATTATATAAAAAGCTTTACTTTAGTAAAGATAGTAAGGCTAAAAAGCAGCTTAAGTCTTTATAAGTAAGTATATTAATAGGTTACTATATTAAAATAAATTAAAAGCCTTACTAAATATTCTTAGCACTTACTTTAGCTTAATAAGATATAATAATACCTCTTTATTATTCTTATAGTATACTAACCTTTAGTATAAGTAACTTAAGATACTAAGCAAATATATATTAAATATAGTTCTAATTAATTATAAAGTTATTTAGGATCTTTTAGAAATTAGCATAAAGAATTAGTATAAATAATTAAAGTAGTAACTTACTATATATAATTTCTTAAGTCCTATAGTATTATTTCTTATATTAACCCCTTAAACTAACTTATAAAGGTTAAGTACTTTAGGATTATCCTAAACTTTATTAAGATTCTTTATAATATAAATAGCTTAATTATTATTATTTAAATTAACTTAATTTAAATTATTATCTTTATTTATATAAACTAAGTTTTAATAAATTATTTTATTTTATATAAACTTAAGTCCTATACTAAGTAAATTTAAATATTTATTATTATTAAAGCTAATAGATATAAGTAAAATAAATTAATATAAAGGGTTAGTATAATATATTACTTAAGGTTAATTGCCTCCCTTTTCTTTATCTCTAAAGATACTTATTTTTTTAGAGATGCTATTAAGTATATAGGTTCTTGCTTTAGTATATTAATAATATACTTTTGCGAAGTTTTTAATGCCTTTTTAGTATTCTTTAATTGCTTTTACTTAGTAATAAGCTTAGCTATATGCTTATAAGCTTTTTTTATATATATATTAGCTAATAGCTTATTCTTAGCTTTATACTTTTTTAAGGGGCTACTAAGTAGTTAATTATACTATTCTAAGAAGCTTATTTTTAACTTCCTATTATAAGGATTAATATAAATAATTAGTATAATTAATAATAGGAATTATTAGCTAGGAATCTTACTTAATTAGGGTTTAAATTAGGGATATATAAACTAAGGTAAAGTATATATTTTAAGAAAAAAAAATAAAAGTATAAGTTAAAAGAAAGCTAGTATAACTAAAGCATATAGGGTTTAGGCTAAGAGTTTTCTTAGGGTAGTTAGGCTAATTAGATCTTTTTAATTCCTATTAAAGTAGGTTCCTATTATACTAAGAAAAATTTTCTTATATATTTCTTATTTTTTTTATTTACCCTTTTATACCCCTAGCTTTCTTTATTATTAATATTATTATGCTTAATAAAAAAAAGTTTACTACTAATATATTAGAATTATAGCAATTATTTATAGCTATTATAGCTTAAATAAAATAAACCTATCTTATAAAAGAAAAGCAGGGAAGAAAGACTATTAGGGGGAAGCATCTTAGAAAATAGTTATTTAGAGCTTAGCTAATTAATTAAGCAAAGAAACCCTATTAGTAAAAGGCAGGTAATAAGTTTATTTTAATTTATAATAATTACTTATACTAATATATTTTAAGCTATTATACTTTATTAAATTTAATAGTATTAAAGTACTTAAGACCTTTTATTATTAAAGATTTCCTTTATAAGATTAATTTATAAAATTATAAAAGATTTATATTATAGTAAAAAGTTATATTAATAAGTATTTACTTTTATAGCCTTTTAAGAGGAAAGCAAAGATATTTTTATAAAGCTTTTACTTATTAGTATAATATTCTTTATAATAATTATTTATATTAATATTTTCCTTTATAGCTACTAATCTTTTAGTAATCTATACTAAGTATATTATAATAATATTAAATAATATAAAAACCTTAAAGTAAGTTATATTTATTTAAATAATATATAATTCTTTATAGTTATTTTTAGCTATATTATAGCTAAAGAAACTACTAAAACTAATCTTACTTAAAGTATATTATTTAATTTTATATATACTAATTATTATACTAACTCTTTAATAATAGCAAATATAAAAAAATAATACTTTATTTAAGTAAAAGTATATATAAAAGTACTTATAAGAGTAATATTTAAGGGAATATATATAGCGAGAGGTAGAAGTAAGAGTAGCCCTTTAGTAGTAATAAGAAATAAAGTAAAGTTAAAGCTTTAAAAATTTAAGTAATATTATAAACCTAAGGTATAAATAAGGCTATACTTAAGATTTTAAAATTATTAATTGCTTTTATAATACTTAAACTTATTTTTCTCTTATATTATTACTTTATATTTAGTATTATAATTTTCCTTTTAATTTATTAGTTTTTTTTATTAATTATGCTGCTCTTATATTGCTTAGCTTAATTATTTTCCTACTCTTAAGTATATATTTTTTCTCCTTATATTAATACCCTATACTTTATAAAGTAATAAAATATAATATTAGTTTTATTTAGGTTTTTTATAAGCTATAAAGAAAACCTATTAGGTAGAATGGGTAATTAGCATAAATTATACTAACCTATAGGACTATATAGGCTATTTAAAATAGGGTTTAGGTCCTTACAGGTCTTTTAGAAATCGACCCGGGTACCTAAGGGCGCCTATGGGGACCTATAGACAATGTCTAACCACAGTCGTGCTACTGTACCTGTCCTTTCTTGTGGGGAAGCTTGCGTACTTTTACTCACTTGCAATCATACAGTAGCAACGAGAACCCTTGCCATCCCTTAGTACCCATAGATACCCACCCCTAGCGCTTGCACCCGTCATTTTGTCTCGCTGTACCTTTTATTGATGGGGAAACATCAGAGACTTTCGATGGTATACAAGCATTTGATAGTTTTGTCTTTAGTATTTCAGGGGTATGGTGATGTACACTTTACTTGGCGCAAAATCTCTCTTCTTTACCCCAGCTCTACCTCGGCTGCTAAATCGCTAACACTTCAGCAGACACTCTTTTACGGCGTAGAAGAGTATAGCACTCTTTAAAGTTCTGCCTGTCCTGTGAAATTTTCCTTTTTAACCGCGACCCGGAACATTTAAGGATGCGCCATTCTTGTTATTATTTCGTAGTTTTAGCTAAAGGTCAAGATAATCTCCAGTGTAGGATATGTAATAGTCTTGAGAGTACGAATCCCTGAGAAAGTCCCATTACAATATGCATATGCATTCGGACTCCATGCTTATATGCCCGATCCATATCGCGGCCTGTAATTACTTTGTCGGCTTTACAGTGCTTGCATATAGATCTGTAAGAATGTTGACAGTTCTTGGAGTGCTTGCTCAAGCTCTGGGCAGTACGAGATGCCGAGTCTGATATATCCTTCAAAGTCGCTCCTCCCTTGATCCGAAAAGGAGTACCCTGCTGGAATCAAACAAATCCCGCGTTTATCTGCGAAATCGGTACAAAAGTCCACTGCATCGACCGGTCTGCCCGTGTCGTCCCGGATCAGGATGAACGCAACACCGGTGCCAGCAGGCGGAACCCAGCTGCACCATCGATCGTTCTCCTTTATGAAGTGGTCTATCAACGCAATGCCTTTCCCACATTGAGACAGGTTCTTCTCTAGAAGTCTTGGAAGTACAGCCGGGGAAAGGGCAAAGGACGCAACGCCCTGGTCGAGTTGCGAAACAGTAATAGTTGTGTAGTCCCTCACTGTGAGCATGCGGGATATAATTTCGGGATCAGGAGAGACGACCCAGCCAACGCGGATACCAGGGAGGCCATACGCTTTAGATAGTGACCCGGTACAGAGTACCTTTCGGTACCCAAGGGATACAGCAGATGAGGGTTGCTCGCGGGTCGAATTATGGAATAGAGGGCGGAAGACTTCGTCTGAAAGGAGAAGAAGGCTTTTCTCTTGAACTATCTTAAGAATAGCATCGAGAACGGGCTGCCGCAACACAGCGCCTGTTGGATTGCATGGGTTACTCAGGTAGCACTTCAGTTAGCGGAAGGTTATGCGTGCGCATTGGAAACTCTCTTACTTAATGATGATGGCCTTGGTGTTTGGCTTGATTAGACGGGCTAATTCCTTGACATCGGGTTCCCAGTTGTTCTCGACCTCGGCTTCCCAGAGGCTAACTTCGGCTCCCAGGTGGCGTGGCAGAGTGATCAACTGTCCGTAGGTCGGGTACTGGCAGATGACGTGGTCTTTAGGGCCAAGCAAGGTTGAGAGAGCCAGATAATTCGCAGCAATAGAGCCACTAGTAATGATGACGTCCTCGGCAGTAACTTTCACGCGGTCTGTTGAGTGAAGGTACGCAATACGTTCACGTAGGCTCCTGAGCCCAGATGTTTCGCCATAGTCGAGCGCAAGACTGCTATTGACAGGATCTTGAGAACTATCAGGTGCAAGTTTCCGTAGATCATCCAGCGACTGATACGATGCGCAGGATCCTATTGAGACGTTACTACTGGTTCTCAAGACTTGAAGTGAATAAGACCTACCATCGAGTCTAATTGTACACTTGGGCTTGTGTATTATAGAGTTATTAAAAAAGTGAACCTAAAGCACAAGGTATTATAGCTTACCACGGTGTCTCGTACTATTCACTATTAGCCTCTATTGTGTAATAAATTGTCCTAGATACTAACTTACTCCAATTGTCTAGCGCGAAGGTGGGAATAGCCTGCATCTTATGACTTGTAAGGTAGGTGGACGCTTTAACTCCTTGAGACTTAAAAGTGTAGGGGAAAAATCGGAAGTTGTATTATTTCTAAGTTAATGGGAGGTGTTGTCAATAGGTAATGTTTATATACTATTTAAAAAACTTAGACTGAGTACTTTTTAGTACGCGGGGTAATCTGACTCACAAAGGTGACGAGACTAATTGATAATATGTACCCACTTATGACAGTGAGAATCTCAAAGCTTAAGTCCTCCTAAACCTAAATTCACCATTCGAAGCCACCAGCTGCTAGTCTGCTGATAAGCAAAACAGCCTCCCTTGATATTTTCTCCTTAGGCTGCCGATGTCGGGGTGTCTATCTCCCCTATCCCTCCACCTGCTATAATTGGCGATTTGTTGATATCTTTGTCTTATTAACTAGAATAGTAGCTGACAGAGAAATCGACATTATTAGTAAATCCCGAGGACACTAAAATGAAAGCCACATGTTGAATGTCTTCTTTCGTTAATAGATCTGCCTGAGTTTTCGAGAATATTATAAGCATTAGAAACAGCTATATTGTTCGGAATTGACCCGCTCCTCAGTTAGAGCGAACCTGTCCTACTATCCTTAATAATAACCAGGCAAGCAGTCTATAGATTAAAACGCAGAGCACCATTCCCAGAATGCTGTATATAGGGTCACTATCGAAGTGGTATAGTTGTAGAGCTTCGTCGCCGGTGAGGATAGGGCAACCTTGATCCAGATTGCAGTCGAACGTTTGGTTGACAAGGGAGTAGTATGCTACCGCACGGACTTGATAGCGGATTGGCGACAGATAGTTAAAGCTTGTAAAAAGAACAGGCATATTAAGAGACAGAACACCAGCCATGGTATTTGCTAGGGCCATAAGAATGCCCATCATGTTCATTGCGAACCCTGTGTGTGAGAAGAGCGTGTTGAACATGATGCCAAGACTCTCTCCACAGGATAGACCCGTGAATCCAGACAACGTAGCAATAAAATAGCTGGCCACTGTCCGAGGAAGTCCTACTGCAAAGACAAGAAGAAACCCAAGAAATAGTGAGTTGATCACCTCGAACGGCAGTTCAAAGACAGTATATGAAGCAAGAAAATGTTCCACACAGTAGAGTCCATCCTGGATCTCGCTGTACGCGACATCCCGTTCGAAGGGGTACACCGCTGCGTTGGTGAGCATGCCAATGATGTAGAATCCGCCTAACTGCTGGAATAATCCAAATCGGTCCTGTATAGAACTATAGTTGTTTCCCAGCGGGGCAAAGAATATGGTGAATATGAGTGCTACTCCGCTTGACTGCATAAAGCGACTAAGCACTAGTTGTGGCTGTCGGCACGTATTCGTAGCAGCACGCCGGAGAAGCTGTGAGATACAGGCCATCGAAGATCTCGTCTGAAAGCTGGGATATCGAGGTGCGTTCTCTCTGAGCGCTAGTGGGCTGCTCTCAGAGTCCCTGGATACTCCTTGCCAGCCATTGCATCTCCAGTGTTGCTTAAGACGATAGAGGCGCTCTCGAGTTTCCCCGCCATTAAACAGACTCCCACGTGACGAATTCACTAGGTCGAGCGCAAAGTCGGCAGGGTTTGTTCCAAGGGGACATTCGAAGCCGGCTGCCGTGAAGTACGTGACCATGTCTCTGGCGGGTCCAGAGTAGATTGGGCATCCACCATCAGATAACAGCAAGATTTTGCCGAAGTACTCAAAAAGATCAGACCGCGGCTGATGGATGGCAACAATGACTGTTCGGCCACTCTTGGCAATCTGGTGCAATAACTGTACGGTCGCGTTTGCGGTGAAGGAGTCGAGCCCTGAAGTTGGCTCATCAACCAGGAGAACTTGCGGGCCATTAAGAATCTGTATGGCGAGTGCGAGCCGCCTCTTCTCTCCTCCAGATATGCCCCTGAAATTATCAGTCCCTACAGGAGAATCTGAGCATGCCTTTAGCCCCAGTGTGCATAGCAAGCCCTCCACACGATCAGCCCTTTGTTCTACGTCAGAGGAGGTTCCGAGACGCAAGGCGGCCGCATATTGAAGGGTTTCTCGCACTGTCAATCCTGGCAATAGAAGCTCTCCCTCCTGAGTAGCATATGCACACCTTGTTCTGAGGTCTTTGGCAGTAAGCTTGGTGCCATTAAATCTGATGCTCCCTCTGGGTACGTATTTCGCCCAGATGGTCGGGCGGAGTCGTTGGCCGATAGAATCCAGAAGTGAGGTTTTCCCGCACCCAGACGGCCCAAGGACAATATGAAGCATGCCAGGTTCAAACGTAACGTTGATGGGCTGCAGAATATGTTTCTGCTCAAAGCGTTGTCTGCAACCCTTCAGGGTCTTCGTACTCAGTGTAAGGGTGTATTGGCAAAGCTCTACCGTCGTAGGATTCACTTTCATGGCGTCAACGTAGGGTGTTTCTTGTACACGAGACCGTGGGTCTGCCCGCTGCCGAGGTTGTGAAATGCTGTTGAATGTACTTGGTGTCAAAAATTGCAGGGCAATAACAGACGAAATTAAGAAGACCAAGCTGAAGCCAGCCATGCAAGCAATGGCTCGCTTTGTCCAATTCGACGGGAAACCGAGCGTTTCAATGACGAAGTCGCCTTCGTATTGTATACACTTTGCGCTTCCACGTCCAGCAGCGAAAGGACAATCGTAAAAACTGCCTTCAAACTCGTTCGCGACATATGCACTGAACGTGTAGAACTAGATTGATCAGCTGCAGGACGCGGACTGACCATCAGGAGTACCAACCGAGTATGTTATCCACCTAGTCCAGCCAATGTAGACCGGCATGTTGTCGACGTGAATTATGAGGCCAGAAGCAAGGCTTTGCAGCGTGTACACCAAGCTTGCAATGAGAGTTGCCGTGGAAAAGTCTCGACTTGCAACAACGCAGAGTGTTGCGCACAGCACAGCCAGGTAGTGATTTAATATACTTATGGCAAAAAACGTGAAAAAATTTCCGGCATCGCGATCTAAGCCTGTCATGAAGTAGATCAAAGAGGATAGTATGAGAGGAACTGGCAGATCTTCCGTCGGGATTTTGGCCAGCCGGCGCGAGAGGATAAACCCAGCCGGCTGGACGTACCCATCTGATGCCTCCCGATCGTAAGTTGATATGTCGAAGGACATGCGGAATGTCTCAAAAATCAGTATCAAATAGCCCTGTAGGCTTGCAGCGACGTATAAGCATCCTTCACGCGACTTGATGCCAGCTTGATCCCGTGCCATGTCGAAGAAAATGTAGCCGACGGCAAGGCCCATTAAGACGGCTTCGATCATGCATGCTGTCAAACCCAAAGGGTCCCTACAGGTCACTCGCAAGGTTCGGTGTGTGAGGACTCGGATCTGTCGGTAGAGGCCGATGCTTTGACCCCAATTCTCGTCATCTTCATGGTGCTTAGCCACAGCTGATTGAGCCACGGAACCCTTAGAATGATCACAATCTTTCGCCTGCCAGGCCTGTCGCAGTGTTTCAAGGCGTTCCATGCTCCGGGACTCAAGTGTGCCAGTCCGGTAATCAACTGCCGAGATGTCGACAAGAAAGTCGGAAGGATTCACCAATGGTGGTCTCGTGAAGCCAAGTCCCTCGAACCAGGGTAATGCGTAGTCGATTGGACCAGCATACAGAGTAGATCCTTGTGCCAGCACTATTAGATTGTCGAATAGGGACCAGATCTCGGGACGCGGCTGGTGGACCGTCATCACCACTACTCGATTCCTCTGGCACAGTGCCCTGAGAGAAGTTGTAAGCGCTAACGCACTGGCAGCGTCAAGTCCCGTGGTGGGCTCGTCCAGGAAAAGCAAGGATGGATTTGCCAGCAACTGGACTCCGACACTCACTCGGCGCCGCTCCCCACCAGAGCATCCTCTCTTTCGACTGTCTCCAATGCGGGTGTTGGCGCACTTTTGCAAGCCAAGCTCCTCGATCACCCTTTCAACAAGTACGCGCCGGTCAGAAGCTGTCGCGGGTGGCGGAACGCGTAAATCGGCGGTGTACTGCAGGGTCTCCCTTACAGTGAGTGTTGGCAGAAGTACATCCTGTTGTGTCACATAAGCCCTGCGGATGTGTGCGCGCCTAGAGCTTCCATTGTACAGGATGGAACCACTTCTGATGCTCCTCCCACTCGTGAGTCTGCCGGATAAAGCATCGAGTAGTGTCGACTTGCCAGAGCCGCTGGCCCCGATAACAGCGGTCAGCGATCCTGGCTGCAGATTGGCTGTGACTGAATGCAGGAGGATTTCCCGTGTGCGAAGTGGTGCGCGGCCAGTCAGACTTTGTAATTTGGCAAGGATGTTAGAGCCGATTGACTTTCTGGAGATCTCGACGCTTAATTGGCAGATCTCAACCTCGACGGGCTCCACGGCGTGAGTAGAACCATCTGCAATTGTGAGGCCTGAGCCAATTCCGGCATCGCTTTCTCCAACACGACTACTTTCGGTGATGGCTATATTTTCAAGAGTCAATTCCGTGTTTTGCGAGAGTATGGGTTTGCGAATGCTGGTAGCCATTGTGTTGCAACCAGAGGAGTAGCCAGGCCCTCAAACAGATCGTGCAGCCAGAAGCAATAGACCGCAGGGAACAGAATAAGTAAAAGACGTGGCGCCTCAGATTCTTATTTGGAAATTATTCGGCGCCTCATGCATTCCCAGGAGGGAGTCGAAGCCAGTCTGAGTCCAACTAAGCATTCCCGACGGTGTAATCGAGACATCTGAGGGATTCACGGCGAGACAGGGACGAAGACACAAGGGCGAGATCGGAGATCCCATAACCTAATGTACTGGATGCTGGCTTGCGGCAACGTGGTGCCTAGACCAGAATCCAAAGATCAGGAACCGGGAACTTTGGACCGACCGGTGAAGCTATGTCAACTGGAATTTTATCCCGTCCCCAACTGTCTGTTATGCTGCGGCAGCTCAATGTCTGACGTGGTGCTCGGTTGAACCAACCAGAGAACCACGTACACGCTTCGCGATAGTGGGATGTCTCATGTGTGCAAATGTCGATAAAGATCACAGTGATCCCCTTCAGCCAGGTGCTTGGTCCTGGACTAAATCACACCTCAATTTCCAGGAGACCCGTGCAATAGTGTCAAGAATGGTTCAGGATGTGACGCGCCAGCCACTTCCGGCATCAGCTTGGGGGTCCGGAGAGAATGCCCTTCGGAATATTTCTCGTCACCGATCTCTGTCAGCAGCATCAGCTACAGCCTCATGTTCCCAGACCTACGATACGACATCTGCCCGAGTGCGTGTTTGGGGCCGAACGAGCTTCGGCCGGAGTTGGCTGCGGTCGCTCGTGGCCGCATCACCCGGGTTCCTAGCGCCGTTGGCATCCATCTCCATTTTCATCACGCTCGCCCATTATGATGGGTCCTTCACGATGTTCGCCAAAGCAGTCTGCCGTCAAGGGTTTTGGGCGGTTTGCATCAGACATGGTCCGCAGCTGACGTGGAAAGGTATTGCGGCTGTGGTGTCTTGGGTTGGGTTGCAAGCCCTGCTGTTCCGCTACCTTCCCGGGGAAACACATGTTGGGCAATATACTCCTGCTGGTCATCTACTCTCCTACCGGATCAATGGTTTAAGCGCGTGGATTATAACACACGTTCTGTATGTTATGATGAGCTTCGCTGGTGTCCTGGACCCTGCTTTCATCCCTCGAAACTGGAGTAGTCTCATAGGAGCGATGAACCTGGCAGGTTTTATCATCTCTACATTTGCCTACATCAAGGCATTTACGATGCCCACACATCCGAATGACAGAAAGTTCAGTGGTAGGCCAGATCCATCAAGTGCCAGCGCTTTCAAACAGTATAACTCATTCCACCTTCGCAGGCTCGGCATTCTACGACTTCTACATGGGCATCGAGCTCAATCCGCGACTTGGCGACAAGTTTGACCTTAAGCTTTTCAGCAATGGCAGACCGGGCATAGTCGCCTGGACGTTAATGTAAGTTCCTGAGCCACGTCAGCCGAATCGAAACTAAGCCGACGGCAATCTAGCGACTACTCCAACATGGCGTATCAGTACCAAACCCAGGGCCATGTGGAGCTTTCGCTTGTCCTGGTATCAATACTGCAGACGATCTATGTCATAGACTTTTTCATCAACGAGTCGTGGTATTTGCGAACTATCGACATTGCTCATGACCACTTTGGCTTTTACCTCGCCTGGGGTTGTTTCTGCTTTCTTCCTACGACATATACCATCCAAGGGCAGTATCTTGGCCTGTATCCAGGCTCCGCGTCCACCACCTATCTCATATCTTGGTTTCTGGTTGGTTTGGTTGGATATGCCATCTTCAGATCTGCCAACAACCAGAAAGACGTGGTACGCCGTAGTGGTGGCAGATGCGAGATATGGGGCAAGCCGGCACGATGCGTCGATGCGTCGTATAGAACCTTAGATGGTAAGGTTCATAAGAGCTTGCTTCTCTGTAGTGGCTGGTGGGGATGGTCCCGTCATGCTAACTACACCGGCGATCTGCTCTTGAGTTACAGCACATGCGCCTTGGTGGGAAGTTCCAAGACTGTAGTCTGGATCTATGCGATATGGATGACCATGCTTCTCATACATCGCTGCATGCGAGACGAAAAGCGGTGTAGCGACAAGTATGGAGAAGAATGGGAGGAGTACTGCAAGCGCGTGCCGTGGCGCTTTGTCCGAGGAATCTGGTGACAACGTGTCCATTGATGCATTCAGGTTTCCGGATCGGAAATTTCTGTTTTAATATGGAACTTGCTCTAGCTCTATTAAAAAGAAAAAAAAATGGTTGTTACTTCTTCTCTCACTCGGCTCATTGGATTAGCTGCGGCGGACCGCAAGATGTACCCTTGTGAATGCATGTCGGAATGTCCTGCCAACTTCAGCTGAACTATGCTGGACGCCAGGCAGCCCAACGATACGGGGCGCGGAAGTGCCTCTTATATCTTCCCTGAGTGTCGCAGCCAATCCAAGCCGCTGCTTACACTGCCACGTCGATAGTAGGACTTATGCGTGTCTCGCCTGGAAGCTCAGCACCATGAAGCACACAGTGTTAGTCCAGCTATAGGGATTTCACATCAATCGAACTTCTTGAATAAAACCACAACGTCTCTCTAGCCTCACAGGAGAGCCTGCGAGGTCATCTTCACGATTTACAACAAAACGCCGCTCTGCCACGGCGAATATGGACCGCCACGTTGCTGCAGTAGAGGACATTTCCAATGCTGTTCGTGTCTTTCACAAGCTTCAACAGCCATTTCGCGTGTTTCATGGGTCCTCTCACAGCACTCGGCCACGCCACGGTTTGAAGCAGAATGTCGTCGACATTAGCATGCTTTCGAGCGTCCTTGCAGTGGATGTGGAGCGGAGGGTTTGCACGGTTGAGCCCAACGTGCCAATGGATCGTCTCGTGGAGGCAACGCTGCCTTACGGCCTTGTGCCTCCTGTGGTGATGGAGTTTCCCGGCATCACCGCAGGCGGCGGGTTCGCTGGAACTTCCGCCGAAAGCAGCTCTTACAAGCACGGGTTCTTCAACGATACGGTCAATTCCATCGAGATGGTACTAGGCGATGGCACCTTGGTCCACGCCTCTCCAAACGACAACCCTGACCTTTTCCATGGCGCTGCTGGCGCGTTAGGAACACTGGGAATCACAACACTTATTGAGCTGCGCTTGGTGGAAGCCAGGGAATTCGTCAAAGTCACATACCACCGATATCGCAGCGCCTCTGAATCCATGGCGGGGGTCAGATCCGCGATCGGCCGGGAAGATGTCGACTACGTGGATGGCATCTTGTTCTCCCAAGACCATGGAGTTGTTGTCACTGGCACCCTGACCAACACGAAAGCCAAGAGCCACCCGGTGCGGACGTTCAGTCACGCTGGTGATCCTTGGTACTATCTTCATGTTGAAGAGATCACGAAGAACCTGGATGCCCAGCTGACGGTCGATGAATACGTACCTCTCGCCGAGTATCTGTTCCGTTACGATCGCGGTGGCTTCTGGGTTGGCCGCCAAGGATACACCTACTTCAAAGTCATCCCGTTCAATTGGTTCTTTCGATGGCTTTTGGATGACTATTCTCATACGAGGACTCTGTATCACGCCTTGCATGCAAGCCGCATCTCCACTCAGTTCATCGTGCAAGATCTAGCACTGCCGTATGATACTGCTGAGAAGTTTGTGCAATGGGTGGATCGTGAGGTTGGAGTCTGGCCATTGTGGCTCTGCCCATTGAAAGAGTACCCATTGCCAAGCTTTCATCCGGTGACTGCAAAAACCAATTCTACGTCGGACGGAAATAAAAGCCATGTTGGAGAAGCCTTCGAGCCAGAGATGTCTCAGCCGATGATAAACATCGGCGTGTGGGGATGGGGGCCTCACTGTCGACAGGAATTCGTCAAGAAGAATCAAGCTCTTGAAAAAGAGCTATCGAGGCTTGGCGGTCGCAAATGGCTCTACGCGCATGCATACTATGAGGAGGACGACTTCTGGAATATCTACGGTTTCTCATGGTATCAAGCCCTAAGGAAGAGGTATCGCGCCGCGCTTCTGCCCACGGTATACGACAAGGTCACAGTCCAAACCGAGGGTAAAAATCAAGGCGCTGGTACCGGTGCGTCCTCGTGGTTGGCAACCTGGCCGCTGGGGGGACTGTATGGTATGCTTCTCGCTGCCATGTCTGGGGATATCGCTCTGCATAGGCGAGCCAAATGGAGGCATGATCGTGGGACATGATTAAAACAATCATACTTTCGGATCTAGTTGATGTTTCTTGGAAAGGAATTCTTTCAGTTCTCGTTTTCACGCAGGCTTGTTCTTCGCATATGCGCGGGTGACTTCGGGTGGCACTTAGCCCCCTCCGCCACGATACTGTCTTCAGAACATCATTAATCCGACAATTTGACTGGCCTTGTAGATCTGGATTCAAGGAAAGTCCCAACCTTAGTCAAGACACCATCGATAGCCACTAACGTGAAATCTTGATGGCTATGTCCATGACCATGTTTACTTGTGATTGCCCTTTCCCAGGCTCGCATGCGTTCCACGGGACGACGCATCATGGTCGTGACTCAGATGTAGGCTGGTAACCGGGAATAGCATTGGGCTCCAAATGCGACCTGTGACGGTCTTCGCTGAGGGCTCTTGGTAGGTTACTCGGCCTTGGCAGCGGATCTAATGGCTGTGCAAGGTCTTACGAGCTCGGCTTGCAGCTTAGGCAGGACGCCTGCAGTGCGTGTGACATACATCCGGAAAGCATTGAAAGGGGCAGCGATGTATGGTTAAGATGGAATTTCACAACCTTCAAAGAGCCAAACATTGCTCTGTCAGGGATCAGACACAGTAAATAAATCCGGACCAAGTCAAGTTGAGCCCAAGTAGGAAAGGTTGTCAATGTGATGCGACGACAAGAAGATTGAGATAGGGTTCTGATTACAGGATGATCCAAACAAGCTCTCTAATTTTCCAAGAATGATAGTACATGTTTCACAAATGCAGTGGCATGCTGAAAGAGGAACCCGTGGCCGCTGTTTGGGTACACAAGAAGCTGCCCTTTAGGCACCATCTGTTGGATCAAGAAGCTGTTAGCAGTTGGGATCATGTAGTCGTTCTGTGTTGAAGACTTGTCAGCACGATATTCATCAAGGAAGAAAGTCAAAGTAGTGGTAGGCGAGTGACTTACACTTCCGTTCGCCACCAGTACGGGGATCTGCAGATCCTTTAAGCGATCGTAGGCACCATCAATGCCCAGACTGGTGCTCGCTTGGCCAGTGAATTGACGGCCTTGGGAGACCTGTGCCAACAAGCCTTTGCCTTGGTCTGTGAAGTCTTGGCTCAGCCACTCAGAGACTTCTTCTGGCTCATCAGCAGTGGTGTTGCTGATTGACGAGGGGCTCCTCTCGTGAATTCTCGCCCACCAATCCTCCGCTGCTGCGTCGCCCTCCCGATTATTGGGGAAGAACAAAGTTTTGAAGACGTCCAAGGTGACATGTTTACTTCCCGCAACGGCTCCCACATCTTCGTTAGGGGACTGGCTAAGCTTCTCGCCGTAGCTGGTGCCAGTACCAGCTAGCACCAGCCTGCGTACTCTGGGTCTCCCGTTCACTGGCTGAGCGTTGAGCGCCACCATTTGGGCTACATAACCGCCCAAACTGAAACCAAGAAGGTCAATCTCATGCTCGTCAATGAGTTCAAGGAACTGTTCGATGTCTGCTGCAGACTGCCGAACTGACGTGGCTACTTCACCTCCGCTTAGACCGACACCGAGATAGTCAACGGTGATAATTCGGCGATGGGCTGCTAGTCCATTGACAAAGAGAGGGTCCCATCTATCCATGACGCCTCTGAAATGGGTCAATAGGACGAGAGGCACTCCAAGCCCGGTCCCGAGACGTCGATATGCGTACTGGGCGCCACTTGGAGAAGTGACATGTTGCGTTCTGGCGGTTTGCTGTGTAGACATTGCGTGTTGTACTCAAGGGCCTGGAAGGGAAGTTACTGTGTAAGCCAGATTTCTATACTTGAAAAGGATTGTGTCTTCGTCTTTATACATGTTTCCCCAAGCATCCTTCTTGTTCTCTTAAGTAGTAAATCCTACCACCGGGGCTCGTCGTTGCCTACAGCCACGTATGAATAGCTTATTGAGCATCCTCCGTGAAAGATGTGTAAGCTTCCAAACACTAGCACCTATTCCAGTGCTCTGCTCATATTGAATATGCACGTACTGCGATCTGTATGCACGCTTACTCACGAAGACTGGATCACTTTTGAGGTCAGCCGCGCGCCTAGGCCCATCGCTTACTGATCAGCTTACCTTCACTTGAAAGATGAGTCTGAAGGCGTATCGGGAATCATCACACTATTAGGTAAGTACTATACAATGCGCTACATTACTATCATCTAAACGAATACATAAGAAGGCTGTTATCGTATTGAGGTGCGGTGAGGTCCACCATCTGGAGCAATTTGACCCTTCATCACTTCACTGAACAAGTTGGCAGGTCATACCTCAACGGCCTGAAGATGTGACTGCGCTAGGTTGGTGAAAAAGCTCGCGCCTGCGACCTTGGTCGGCGTTGCTGGATCCGTTGCGTTGCAAATCTTTGCAAAGCTGCCTTGCTTTTGAAGCTTGTTGTTGACATACTCGGCGTACTTGCGAACACTGCAGGACTTTCCGGGACCATCCTGGCACGACGGAAGCGGGTATACAGCGTCGTTGAGGCGAATACGAATGTACGTCTGTTCTGGAGCCTGTGGTGACTTGGGTCTCGGGCTGGACTTTCCGGTCGGGCGCGGCTTGCACGAACGCGTACTCGTCGGCGGCGGTGAGGGTCTCCGACAGTTGAGTCGCTCAAAGGCAATGGTTCCGCGCATGGGGGAAATGGCAGAGTTGCGCCAAAGACGGTCCTTTGCTATCCTATCGACCGGAAGAGGCTTTTGGGCATCGAAGATCCCACTTGCAACCACAAGCTCATTGAGCTGGCCGTCATTGAGGAAGCTCATGAGGAGCTTCGGCACCTTGAACTTGCCTCCGTTGAAGTCGGTACCCTCGGCGTCAGGACCAGCCGAGAAGCGCTCCATCAGGGAGTTAAGGAAGGGCACCATCATCTTGGAGGCAACCTCGACAGGCGGGCCGACTCCATAGTAGTATCGCAGATCTTGCTGATACTCGTACTGTTCCAGTTCCTCCTGAGTGAAGGTATCGCAGAATGGAGACAATCGCCCTTTGATCTGTGACTCGAAGCCACAGATATAAGGAAACGAGTTCCACTGGCTGTCAGTCAGGTTGAGGTCCCCTTGAATGTATTTCGACAGGCGGTTAATGTATGCAGGCATCCATTTTGCTTGCCAAGCGTTCTGCTGCACACTGCTGTCATCCACAAACGAGGGGCACATGTCGGATGGCGCGAGGGTGTCTCCTAGATGCTCAGGGAATCCCTTGCCCGCAACCGAGACCACGGTTCCAAGGGAAGAGTTGGCTCCCAGGTACCCTTGAACGAATAGTTGGGCGGTTTGGATCACGCGAGGGTATTTGTTCGCCCAGACAATGAATTCGTCGCCCTCTTTGTAGAGGTCTGGGTATCGAATACGCAGAGTGTAGCCCAGGTCGAAAAGCTCCTTGTAGCCCGTCTTACTGACCTGGGCGATCTGAATCGCTGGGTCCTCCAAAGGAGTGTCCCAGTTGTGAATGAAGGACAGGGGTCCTGTTGCCTTGTAATTCTTTTCTTTGAACTTGAATCCATATTAATTCCCAGTCACAGGGGGCTGCTGACAGCAATTGGATTCCTCAAACTTACAAGCTTGATCATTTCCAGCCAGCCACCGTGTGCGCCAGGATCCGGGTAGCGTGACCCGTGTCTGAGGACATAGGCAGCTTGATCGACGTAACAACCCTCTGGAACGTCAGCAGAGATGCCATGGACATCGGGTCCTGCGAGTTGTGAGTTGAAGAGTTCCGAAGATAGATGAGACCGGCTTATTACCTGGCTGCCAAGGTCCATTGCCGCCTAGGTGACCGAGCGGGTTCTTCGCCAACGCGCCGTTTGGGGTCAAAATCGGCCTGACCGGATCAAGCAGCGTCTGGGCTCCTGAGGCCTGCGCAGTGGAAGCAAGGGCCAGAATGCCCACGGCGATTGAACTTAGGGTCATGGTTACGGCGAAGGCTCCCATATGCAGCTCAAGGTAGGCAGATAGATCGGGTGGCTACTTCGGTAGGACGTGGCGTCAAGAAAGCGCGGAGGTGGTGACATCGCAATACTTTATACATGCATGCGCCGGGGGCACAGAGTTGCATCCGTTGCTCTAGTTGTGGGTATCAGCAAGGGTACAGATACGTCTTTGCTGCAATTAAATTGTCTGGTCATAAACGTTGGATGAGAATAAAGGTGAAGAGAAGCTTGAACCAAATAAAGGCTCTGCTAAAAGTGGAATGTCATGACAACAACTGCCACGTGCTTGATGTGTATTACCGAAACAGGAAGCCGAGTCGCGCATAAGAACTGAGAGTTGTAAATTACCTTAGAGCACGTGGAATAGACCAAGTTCATTGATTCGGTCGCTCATCCGGGGAGTTTGTTTGGAGCCTGTCAATCGAACGGTTAGTAAGGACTGGGTCATTCATATTACCCACCGTGCAAGGTTATCGCGTGGGGAGACCATCCAGGCAGAGCACTTTTAAACCCGTTTTACTAGCTTGTCAATTCGCTTGCCAAGTACACGATCTCTTTGAAAGTTGACATGTAACCTGCCTGCTCAAGCTAACCGAGGCACGTGCGCGCTCGAGCATGCGACAGCTACATTGGACTGTGTCTACAGGTGTTACATCGACACATGTTGGAAGCCCAATACAGGTACCTCACATGCTGGCATTATAGGAAACGCGATCATGAAGATGTAACTTGTACTGAGTTAGGTACGAAACAAGACATCTCGGGGTCAGTGGTAACAGAATCAGGTACTCCTCACTACTGTATGCTGGCAATTCCAGATATTGCGAGCCCCTCTGCTCTACTCTACATTACCCTGCACACTATTCCGAGCCTGAGATATTTAGACTACTGCGGCACTTGTTGAAGCAGATATATTAGGAAACTAGTATCGGTCATACATATCAGAGTATTGATGATCGCCACTTTCGTTGGATTTGAGGGTTTTTGTGCATTTAGCCCATGGCCTGTAGAGTCTTCCAGCATAATCTGTACCATATTCTGAACGCCCAAACCATAGACCCTCAAAGTAGTCGGCTCTCATGCCCACGTCCATAGTCATTGAAGTGACCACCTTTCTACATGATGTACAAGCCGTATATCGCTAATTGAGGGACGTATTCCAAACAATTTGGCGCATGGAAGAGACAGTAGAACAGCATACTTCAACCTCGCCCAGGTCGTGTGAACAGGGAACGAAGCGGGGAGCCCGCCCAGAAAGCATCTAGGCCAACTCGGAACCTCGCCGCGCTACCGACAGAGTAGCCCCCTGTGCTTTGCACAATCAGTGGGCCTGAGAACGATTGCCTTCGATATGCTTGGAGCTGGCGATTCCCGGGATATGAGAGCTGAGATCACTGAAAGTTGACGGGAGTTGCGGACAGAAGTCGCCAAATGTCGAGAAACCCTGGATTTGGGTATTTTGTTGGCATCGCGTGGTAAACATCCTTTCTCTGGTGACTGGGCTTGATGGCAGGTCATGAGACCGCCTTTTGAAGATGGTCCTGTGCCTCTTTTGCGAAATCATTGCCAAGAGTATACTGACGACGGCCGCACAGTCCTACGCTGCGCCAACGCTCTAAAGCCTGAACCATGATCATGAATTACCCAATCCAGTGCAGTGCGGTAGCTAGGACTGGCGCTGTGCCGTTTACTTGCAGGCTTCTCATATCTTGAATCTTGAATAGGCAGGTCTCAGTCTCAATCCCCCTGTCTCCATTCCACAGATCATGATTCCAGAAGGATTCCATAGGTGGAGAGAAGTTAACGAGAGAAGAAGGAGAGGCATATCCTCTGACTGTCTCGCATCTATAAAAAGCGTCCTATCTCAGGAGAGATGACAGGAACAGCATTCAGTGAAGTTCAAGTGTTGGCGTTGAATTGACCATGAGAGTCGCTTTACCTGTATCAATCGCTGCGCTTGCGCTCGGCGTCCTTGGAGATACAACTTGCTCGAATAACCTTACCGTGCAAACATCCACGGGAACCTTCACTGGCATAGTTGAAGATGCTTTTCCCAACACCCGTCAATGGCGAGCTATACCTTTTGCGCAGCCTCCGACAGGCTCACGACGATGGCTTCCACCACAGCAACTTCCTCCCAGTGATGACCACCACTACGTCTCTCGCTTCCCAGCCTCTTGCGCACAGTTCGTGACAGCAGATCCCAGGATGTACTTCTGGGCATCGAACTACACGCGAGGCAATCTGATCTACAACGGTGCACAGAACGACTCTTCAGGTCTCGTCGCCGAAGCCTCCTCAGAGGATTGCTTGTATTTGGCTGTCTGGGCGCCTGCAGCCCATGTCCCAGTTCCAGAGGGAGGCTTTCCTGTTGTGTTCTTCATGACGGGAGGTGGCTTCGCCCTTGGGGGCATCGACATTCCCTGGCAGATGCCAACAGGTTGGGTTGAGCGGTCGCAATCCCACATTGTTGTCACGATCAACTATCGCCTCGGCATCTTTGGCTTCCCCAACGCTCGCGGGCTTGCTGGCGAAGATTTCAGTCAGAACTTGGGCATCCTGGATCAGCGCAAGGCCCTTGAGTGGGTGCGCGACAACATCGAGGCCTTCGGCGGCAATCCAGAACGCATCACGCAATGGGGCCGGTCTGCTGGCTCGATGTCTGCCGATGCCCATGCTTTTGCCTACCATGACGACCCCATTGCGCAGGGCTACTGGATGCAATCAGGCAACGTGGTGGGAAGCTCCTTCATATTCGACCCAACGTATTCGAACTTCAGCTTTGTTGCTGAACAGCTTGGCTGTGGCGTCCCTTGTGGCCCCGAGGACAAGAACGCATCTGCTCAGTTTGAGCTCGACTGCATGCGCCAGATTCCCTTCGCCCAGATTGTCAACTTCATTGGTCAACGTACTGATCGATACGAGACTCCTGCGATCGCCTTCTCTCTTACCCAGGACGATCGCATCATCTTCAGTGACTACTTTGCCCGTGCAGAAGCAGGCCTCGTCGCTCGTCGGCCTACCATCATCTCCACCACATCGAATGAGATCGGTTCTATCATGCCCTGGCCGGCGGAGAATGTGACTGAAGGTCCTTGGCAGCCTCCTATAGATGAGTGGAACATCTTATATTCATGTATGGCCTGGAACTCAACTCGTCTACGCAACGGCCTTGGTATACCTGTGTATCGCTTTCAGTACGCCGGCGTCTTTCCGAACCTCAATGCTTTCGACTGGCTTGGGGCATATCACGCGAGTGACATCCCTGCCTCTTTCGGTACATACCATCTGATGGATCACATTGCCCCGTCGACACAGCTCCAGGCCGACACCAGCCAGGCTATGCAGGACTACTTCCTCGCATTTGTTAAAGACCCGTACAATGGACCAGAAAGAGAGTACGGGTGGGAGCCGATGGACACGAGTAAACCCAATGGGGGATCGCTTCTCCGGCTTGGAGCTGGAGGGAAAGCAGTCCAGTTCATCGATGGGATTGAGGTTGATGGAGTTTGCGAGGGCAAAGGCGAGTATGACTCCTTCCCTGAGTGAATATTCGAGGTCATGGCTGTTCTGAGTCTCTGAGTGGTGACGAGGTATTGAATACATAGAGCACGCTAACGAACACAATTGATGGCCTTTCGAAAAGCTTACCCCCTCTGTCACTGACGTAGTCAAAGAAAAGCGTCAAGTGAGGGGCATGTGACAACAATGAACTTATGATGAAACTAAATTCTAGACATGGCTGGTATCGAATTGTATTGTTAAATTTTGTATGCTTTTTTTTTCCTGTTCATTTATTACATCAATTAAAATTTGTCCTGGTTCGCGTTCGACATGAGCATCTTGTTGTCAGGCTTGTACTTCTTTGACAGCAGCTGGACGTTGTATTCGACATCCAAGACAGCGCCCTTAGGATCATCCTTGGCCGGCTTGAAGTCCAGGAGCAGGTCATCCTTGACAGCAGAGACAGTGTCTGTCTCAAGGTACGGGTCGTCGTTGGGGTACAGCTGCGCCGTGACACCGACGTAGTCTGGGTGGGTAACCATCATGTGAATGTGTGCAGGTCGGTATGGGTGGCGACCCATGATCTTGAGGAGCTCAGCAGAAGGTCCGGTGGTATCGATGGCGTATTCGGTGGGCTTCAGGCAGTAGAAGTAGAACTTGCCCTCCTCGTCTGTACGGAACTTGCCGCGGAGGTTGTGGCGTGTCTGGTTCTCAGGGTCGAAGACATCATACTTTCCGTTGGTGCTGGCCTGCCACATGTCGAAGACGGCGCCTGGGATACCCTTGCCGGTGTCTAGATCCCTGATCACGCCATGGAAGTAGGTGAGCTGACCATCCTTGGGCATATCCTGGACAACGCTGGCACCAAGGTCGCGGAAGGGTGTCTCGGGCGACCAGAAAGGTCCCAAAATGGCAGATGAGGTGGGCTGACGGCCATCGTCAGTCTCGATTTTGTGGTTGATCTCGTCAACAAGTCTACAGAGTGTCACAGCGGTCAATTGAGAGCTCTCCATATTTGCAGTTCAGCTTGGGGTGGCGGGAAACTCACGATTCGATGCCGAGGATATCACAAACTCTCCAGGTCTCGTTGCGGTTCTTCTTGTACGCCTGGCCCAGGGAGTTGATGTAGTTGACTCCCATAAGCCACTCGTCTTGAGTGAGCTCGACCTCACGGCAAAAGTCGTGCATGTGCTTGATGAGTGATGTGAGAATCTCCCGTGCACGTGGCGGGGTCTCGTCGCTCATGAGACCGATGACATGCTCGGTGAAGTTGGGGTCAAACTTGTTGGACTTTGCACCACCGCCGTTGGTTGCACCGTTGGTCTGGCTCGCCATTGTGAAAGGTGTGTAGGAAAGGTCGCAGGGAAGTTAGTCGTTGTTCGATGTAGTGAGTGTAGAAGAGGGTATTCGGGTGAAGAAGCTTTGGCCGTGGCTGTGAGACGAGACGTTATAGGAGCCAGAGAAGAGGAGATGAATGCTGCATACAATTGGATTTGGGAAAGACCAGAGCAAAGTGACACGCTCATGACGGCGGGCGACTGAATTTATTAAAAAACCACGACGACTAGCTCAGACAAAGCTTGGAACTCGACATGGCCCGAGAACGCGACCGGGCTGGATCCGCTCCAAGTGGTGCTGGGAGCGTGGGCACGAATCAAGAGGCAGGGAGATAAACACGGCAAGCCAAGCGGCAACGAGCGCGGTAATGGATACGGCAAAGCACCAGTTGGTACGGAGTACTCCGTAGTGTGCCTCCAGATCGCATCACCGTAGGAGCCGACGGGGAACAAGAGGGGGAGGGGGAGGGGCACGCCTCTCTGATCCGAAGCCTGGAACCTGGAGGGCACCCACCAACCCGGAGGGCACTAGTGGTGGGGGAAGTCAAGTGGCGCGAGCCTCAGCTGACGGCACCGGTTGTCGTTCCGGCTAAGGGAATATCCTCTCTTCAAATCGTTTTGCCCTGCTTGTGATCCCTTGACCCCATGGAGGCCCAGGGCTGGACATACACTTCCGGCTAAGCAAGGCTCAAGGGTCCGAACCGAAGGTCTGGGGAGGGGGGGCTTTGTCTGAGGTGCACTAAAGATCTGCCGCTTTTCGATCCCATGCACCAAAGGTTTGACAGCATCGGCTTCCATTGGATTTCACTAGTATTTGACCACGCCATACACTGGCTTACCAAGAAACTCTGTCTGGAATCAAGTGGCAGATGGTGGCGACGCATCGTGTGTTTTTCAAGATGTTTCCGAGGGAAGGAAGGCTTTGGAGATGCATGGAACCACACTTTGCTGCTGCTGTCGCCATGCCATACGGAGTACGGGCGTATTGACCACGAACCTGGCTTCCCCACCGTTTCATTGGGTGTTTCCGTGACAGCTCTCGAATTGTCGATCTCGAGGTCTTCCAGCAAGTGCATTGGTGTCCTGCTCAGCTCTGTCTGTCTGTCAGTCAGTCTGTCAGCTGCAGAGACACTCACTCATGAACAACCATTCGGTATTCGCTCTGTGGGCGGCACATTCTGCGGGACTCTTACCACAACTATGGAATGCTTTGACTCACTTGAGAAGCGACGTTTATTCTTATTGTTTTTTCCGGTTGGTGTCTAAATGTCTAAGTGCGGTGCCACCTTGGCCACAAACCACGTTACAGATGTAGACGTTTTCGCTTCCCGTGGCGAGCCGAGATCGGAAGACGTTCGTTCCAACGTGCGCTGAACGAAGCGAACGGAGCATTTTCTGTCAGCCACAAGAGCGGCTCGCTGAACGGACTTGGGGAAAAGCGGCCGCGATCTTTTGACGGATGATAATATGCTGCCCAGGATCAAGAAGCACAAGGGAATGCAATCACGCGAGAAAATATCGAAACCCTGGCTACTAGGATATGCAAGTCGCAGTATTGACGAAGAACATACGTCACGACCCGAGGCGCCCGCTACTGTAATCTTTTGTTGGGGAAAATCCCTCTTGATCACTTAAGATGTATCATGTCTTTCTATGAATACATAGAGGCAAAAGTTGGAAGCGAGATCATCATATAATAAGAGGCAAGAGCCGCACAATAGCTTCTTGCCCACAAATACATCAGGGATTCTTTGCACACTTCTCCTTTCTGAGCATCTTGCGCCATGTTGCTTCCGTACGCCTGAACCTGTGAGCAAAAGCGCTCTACGCCAAGCTCCGTCAAGTCGCCGCCCAGCGAGGTACCACAAATAATCGTGGCAAAATAGTATAGATCAACGGCAGCCATGCTGCAGTTCGAACACAAAAGAAAGGGTGGGGAAGAAAATGGAACGGGGCATTATGTGTACAAGGCACAGCCAGACCCGTTCACAGCGATACCTCTGTGACAGTGAGGACATGTTTTGTATAAGTAAGTCATTAAGCATGGCTTGACTTCTCGGGCGTGGTTCGGTTCTTTCGATGACTGGCTTGTCTGAGAGCCTGCGTCCTATATCAGCCAGGACTGTGGGTGATGCCGAAGCATCTATCTTATATTGTGCGAAGCGTGCGCTCGTACGAGGAATGCGTGCCGAGCGTACTAGACCGATTGATAAAGGAGAAGCGGTTCGCCAACGTTTTCGATTTCGGGAATTGTGCATTTTAAGTCAAATGCTTTGGACAGCACGATTTTGAAAATCTGGGTATCGTTAGTAGAGCTTCGGACTCAGCATGGTGTATTGCGCGTCCTACCTTCTGCACGTTGATACTGTGGCTTGTGCTGGAGAAGATCAAGCTGGCACGCATGGCTTTCGCAAAACGCCGTGCCTGGGAACAGTCAGCCGTCATGTGCTGCACTGCAAACCATCTATCGCAGCACCTGGGGCAAAATACCTGATTCGATATCTCTTCTTGGTCCTGAGGTGGAAAGTTGACAAAATGATCATACTTGGTGCCCACCAGAATCGGGATGGCTGTCTTGTTGAAACCCCTCCCCTGACGATACCATTCCTTGATACTGTTCAAGGTGCTCTTGCGCGTTAGATCGAACATGAAAAGAATCGCCACGGCATCATTGCAAACCAGCGGCAGCATGTTCACAAATTCGCGCTGCCCGCCGAGATCCCAAATGGAGAAAGTGATCTCGGTGTTTCGGATCGAGATCGTCTTTTCCATGAAGTTCACACCCAAGGTCTGGATGTAATCCTCATCCCAACTTCCCTCAACGTACTTCACCATAAGTGACGTCTTGCCAATTTGGGCATCTCCAACCATGCCGACCTTGATCACCACATGATTGCGGCCATTCTGTGCCTCGTTCGGTGCCTGTCGTTGATCGGGATAGGTTTGTGGGTTCGAGAGGCCACTAGCTGGTCTTGAGAGCGAAGGATTGCTGGGCACTGGAGGCGTATAGCGAGTGTTCGGGTCCTCTTCGGCGCGAGGGCTGTTTGCGAGTCCTTGATCAAAGGACTGGCTCTTTTGGTGGCGGAAGCCATTGTTGTTGCTCATGTGAGGTGAGCCCTCGATACCCCCGAGGGTGTCATCGTGGCCCTCAGGCGGCTGCTGGGCGGGCGGATCCACGTCCATGATGAATTATATCCAGGAACTGACGTATGCAGGTAGAGTCTCGGGGAGATTGGTGAATGACGGGTGGAATGGGGATCGTTGACGACAGCAGCGTGGGAAGAGTCCGTCAGCCTGAAATGGGCGTCTATCCAGTCGTTTCTTGGGGGTATCAGCGCTTCGGATAATTCCACAGGACCGACGAAATCGCAAGGTCTGGACGGGCGGCAATGCAGCTAAGCTTCGTGAAGAATCAGGACGGTCGTGATCGATGAGAGGAGGTATGTTCGAGGTTGCTATCTGGAGTGACGAGGGAGGGGTGACATCCGAGCCAGATTCAGCTTTCCTGGTCGACACGGCGGCGTCAGCTAGAGGTTAGTTGTGATGACTTGTGGGACCAGTAGGAGGGGAGGGTGCCGGTGTAAACAGGCTGTCGTCAGTGGAAGCGGCTCCCTGACGACCCTCATTCTAGGCGCTGGACACGGTCCAGGCAAGTCGTCCATAAGGGGCTCAACCGCTATCTCTACTGATCATTCAATGTTCGTGGCCAATCAGAGTAGCGCCTGAGAACGCGGGCACAGGCTTTGGGAGGAACCGCGTTCTGTGGCGTCAACTGTGGCTGTCGTTGTCTCGACAAATCCGTTGAGCCACGTTCAGGCCAACGACATTGAAGTCTTGCCTGCCTCATTGGGTGAGCCTTCCTCGGTCGGAAGGCCCAATGACAGTCTTTGTCGACATGGCAGTACCTAAAATTTACATCATGAACAGAACTAAGGACCCTCTGCAGTACAGTACAGTACAGTACAGTACAGTACAACACCTCTCTCTCTCCACCCTCATGATGGCCTGATGTGGGTGCTTGGCTCGCTGACGAAGTTTAACCGGGGCTTTTTCGGACACTAGTCTGCCCGCAATCGCTCCCTCCCCGAGTCGGATCCAAGGTCAGACAGTCGTCCACCATTTTCTACGAGGCATCCTATCTGTCTCGTGCCATTGCGCCATAATATCTGCCTCTACACACGACTTCCGTCCCCAGTCGACAATGGCCTCCATCAACACTACTTTGCGCGCTGTGCGCCCCGCGGTTATGCGCTTGGCACCTCGAGCTGCTCCCGTTGCCCGAGTTCCCTTCCGCAGCTTCTCTGCCACCCGACTCAGTAGGCTTTCCCAATTACGTCGGACCTCTCGAACAGCGTCAATTAACACACCTAGGCCTCGCACGCAAGTACACGAAGGATCACGAATGGGTGGATCTCTCCGCTGATGGCAAGACTGGTGTCGTGGGCATCTCCGAGTATGCTGCCGAGCAGCTTGGTGACGTGGTGTACGTCGAGCTCCCCGAGGGCGGGGAGTGGATCGAGCAGGGCGATACCCTCGGTGCCGTCGAGTCCGTCAAGAGTGCCAGTGATATCAACGCCCCAATTCGCTGCAAGGTCACCGCCGTCAACGAACTCCTCGAGGAGAAGCCTGCCACCATCAACCGTGTGCCGGAGGACGATAGCAACGGCGGAGGCTGGATCAGCAAGATCGAGGTCGACGCCGAAGGTGCCAAACAGTATGAGGGTCTGATGGATGCTGATGCTTACAAGGCTTTCATCAGCGAGTAGGACCGTGGTCCATGTCGTAAATTACAAGAAAGACATTCGGCAGAGAGATGGAAAGATCGTAATGTACACAGCTCAACCTGGATCATTGAGGTAGCCGGGGGTGATTCAACTTTGTATCATAAAGGGCCAAATAGACACTCGCATCGCGAGATGAGCTGAAGTGACCCATAATGAGAGGCAGTGCCCGATTATGGCCCAGCCTATAGCTAAAAGGAACTGGCTCGCTACCACCTTTTATTCTCGATGATAAGAAGCAGCCCACCGTCTACTTGGTTTCGGCGACAGGGCGTACTGAGTTGATCTCGTCAAGAATCTTGCCCGCGCCTTTCTGGACTAGATCCAGTGCCACACGCTTCCCGAACTCCTCTGCCGCCTCGGGTGTTGACACTGCTTCTGACATGACAGAATCCACAGCTTCTGTGCCCTGAACATTCACCACTGTCGCTCTGACGCGAAGTTTGTTGTCGATCCAGTGAGTTTCGACGCCGATGGGCACACTGCACCCGCCCTCAAGTGTTCGCATGAGGCTTCGCTCGGTGACGCAAGCGATGGTCAGTTGAGGCTCCTCGAGTTTCTTCAGTAGATCCAACACTCTTTTGTCGTCTCCTCGGCACTCCACGCCGATTGCACCTTGGCCGACTGCGTGCAGAATGCCACCATTGTCATAATCGAGGAATTGTGAAATGTGATCATCGAGGCCCATCCTCTGTAGCCCGGCAGCTGCCAGGATGATACCAGTGAGCTCCGGGTCATCATTGAGCTTTTTGAGGCGGGTCTGAATGTTTCCTCGGTGGTCCTTGAACTTAATGCTGGGGTATCGACGAGCGAGCTGCGCTATTCTGCGAACACTGCTGGTGCCAATCACGCTTCCGGCTGGTAGGTCTGCGAGGGACTTCCATCCGTGCTGCGCAACCAAGTCTTTCTTGAGAACCAGAGTATCCCGTGGGTCCTCTCTTGAGAATACGCAGCCGAGAACACATCCCTCCGGTAGCTCTGTCGGCATGTCCTTGAGCGAGTGGACAACAATGTCAAGTTCTTTGGACATGAGCCTCTCTTCCAGCTGGGAGGTCCACAAACCCTTTCCTCCGAAGTTGTAGAGTGCAGTGACTTGGTCTCGATCACCAGTCGTGGTCATGCCGTGGATAGGGAATGAATGATCCGGGTAGAGTTTCTGAAGGGCAGAAACGACAATGTTGGTCTGAGCCATCGCAAGGGGAGATTCTCGAGTGCCAACACTGACAGTAAGGCTCTCGGCAGAAGAGCCGGCCTCGGTAGTGGACGTCATAGTGATAGTCCGGCCCCCTGAACTCGAATTCCTTGTGGTTGCTGTGAATTAGAACTAGGGTGCGCGAACAAATTGAGGCTCCAAGACGATACACGCAATGATGAACGGAAAAGGGCTTGCTTCCTGTTCCAAAGCGGCGTTCAAAATGGAGGGGCAAACAAAAACGCGATCTCAATGGCGGGGCAGCTGATGGCGGCGGGCATTTGTCACAGTGGGACGGTCACCACGCCAGACGGCCCATAGTGCTCGGGCAAAGTTACTTAATGTAATGTGGCACATTGTGCACGGTTGCCTTGTAATAAGGTACCTGTGGGCTTCTCATGATGCACATCGATTCCGCTGCAAGCATCCCGTCACCGGTTCAACACGTTGCCAGAAGCGATCGCTATAGCTCCATCGTCGTTTTACTCCGCTGCCTCCCATTGTCAATGATTCCTACCTGAGTCAGCATGTTGCCAGGTCTTGACATTCGCAGTCCTTGCCTGTGAACAGACCTGTAGAAGCTCATCAGTGACTTGACGTCCTAGGTGGGATCACTTTCGGCGACATTTGATGTGAGCATTTGGCCACAAGATTCATCGATCCCTTTGGTACGTGACTTCTCGTCCAGCCAAATGACTCGTGCTGAGGGAATCTGTTGTACAGGCCTGGGTATGCTCGTGAAGACGTCTTGGAGATGGGGCCAAGGAGCACGAAGCTGACTGATGATCGTTCCACTGAAGTAACAGTCTCTGCGATTCATGCTCGCGTCGTGGCTCTGAATGCAGGACATCCATCTTGCTTCGGTGATTCGCAGAGCTCTGATGCAATGAATTTCAAGCCCGGATGGCATCTATAAGAACGGATGGTCTTCAACGTGTTTCCCACGTCGCCTTTCTGCTCTCCCCTTTCCTCTTCAGAGCTTCGTCTCTTGCCCTGACGTCCATTTCAATTGGCTAGTTCTGACATCTGCAGTTTTTCCCTTTGAAGATACCAACTCGCAGATATACTAGAAAGAGTTCCTCTTTTTACTTTTCAACACGACACTCGCAATCAATATGAGACTCCCTTTCACGCTCGTTTTCACTGCGGTCATCGCAGGCGCCACAGCTCTACCTCAGGATCCTGGTCCGGACCCTCCGCCAGTGGACGATCCACCACCTGATCAACCGCCGGCACCGATCCCAGCACCACCGACTGACGAGCCTCCGGCGCCAGGACCTCCTCCTGCGACACCGGTGCCTGATGTTCCTGCGCCCACAGTTACTGGCGGCCCTCCGGGCCCCATCTGCGAGTGTGGCTACACATATTGCGCCTCGGTCTTGCAAGCTATGAGTGAGTGGTCTGAGCAAGTAAACTCAACTTCGGATGCAGTTAAGCAGCTGACATGATGCTTGTACTGTAGAGGAGCCTTGGCAGGTCAAACAGCTGGCCCAGGCATACTGCAACACGGCTAACGCAACATGTCCTGACAACCAACCCCGTACGAACGTAGAGGAGGCTCTCTTCGTCTGCCTCTGTGATGATGCTGAAGAGAAGCTTGGCAATCAACTGGATCTGCTGTGTGGTTGTGACGAGTGTCTAGTCGTTGGCCCCGATTTCCGGGGACGCTGTGCAGCGCCTTGTTATGGTTCATGTGAAGGATGAAGAGAACAACAGGAGTACGGCCAAGTGCATGCATCACTTGATTGAGCATGGCTTGACGTTTTACCTTGTCATTGAGACCTGGCCCGAACTACATCGTCTGCTGGGACTGCATACCTTACTGGACCAGGGATCAGTGAGGTTGGTGGTTGTGCTCAGCTTAGGTAGCCCTAGTTGATGCAATTGACGAGACCGTTCATGAACACCTCTGCTGACAAACTGCACCACGCACCACCTACGGTATTGCATAGGTATTCTACAGTACACTCCCCATGACCCCATTCAATCAATGGTTGATTGCCAGAACCCCCCTGGGCCGAGGTGGACCACTGGAATCCGGGGAAAGTAGAATGCGGGGTCAACAGCGCCTGGCGCCAGCTCCAGCTTCCATCCCCCACGGCTCCCCGGCCCAAGCTCCTCCCTCGTGCAGCTTTGCCGCTCTGCTACAACCTCATTGTTCGAATCACTCCCCCTCCATCTCCGCACATCCCTGGCGAGGTGTGACACACCACGCGTTCTACCTCAAGTCTGTATTGGACTCACTTGGACGCTCGTCTGCCATCTGAGGTGTTCCCGTCCGCCTCCCCCTCACCCGCCCGCCGCCCCGAGCTTGCTTGCTTGATCGCTTGTTGCTCGCCCTCCCACCATCTCTTTCTCCCAACTACCTCTCTTTGGTTGGTCGACACAGACGACTGCTCAGGGCGTTGTTTTCTCCAAACCGCTTTTCGGGGAAGCTACTTGACTCACGACCAGCATCGTGAGCACCCGTCGCCTTCAGCAGCCATCTAGCTCCCAGTTATCCTCGTCTTACACCAATCGATTCTAGCGACGCCCGATCCCTCCGGTGGTGGCGCTCGGGTGCTTCCTTTGATACATGCGACGTGTGTGCTGCTAATCAGAGCTCTTGCATAATGGCGCCCAATCTCTTGCGATCTCTGGGCTCTGCCCTAGGCGGCGCCTCCTCTGCCTCGCGCAGTGCTTACCAAGGCCTGAATGGCAAGTCTCATCCGTGCCTCTCTGGTACACCAAAGCACACGGTCACTGATTCGTCTATGCTTCTAGAAATCAAGTGCTTGAGTTCCGTTGCTGTTCGTCAGCGTAAGTGGTGTCGAACTTGGAGCTCTTGCCAGCATGGAGCGGTCCTGTCCGCCGTGTCTCAGCCGTGTGGTCAAAATGGATATGGATCTGCTTTGAAACCACCTTCATATTCGCCTTTGTCGTCTACTCGAGCCTACTCAGCGGCTGTGGTGCCACCCACCACGCCGTATGATCAGCTCACGGTCGGTGTGCCGCGGGAGGTGTTCCCAGGCGAACGGCGGGTTGCCATTACCCCTGCCAACGTTGCTTTGCTCTTGAAGAAAGGGTACAAGGAGGTCGTTGTCGAGAGAGGCGCGGGCTCTGCCGCCGAGTTCCACGACGATGCTTACAAACAAGCTGGAGCGACACTGGTTGACTCGCCCAGCGATGTGTGGTCGTCCGCTGATGTCGTCCTGAAAGTGCGGAGTCCTGCTGATGCCGAGATTGAGAGAATCAAGGAGAATCAAACCATCATCTCTTTCGTGCAGCCGGCTCAGAACAAGGAGCTCGTGGAGAAGATCGCCAGCAAGAAGGCAACCCTTTTCGCTATGGACATGATCCCTCGCATTTCTCGTGCTCAAGTCTTCGATGCCCTCAGTAGCATGGCAAACATCGCAGGCTACAAGGCTGTTCTCGAGGCCTCCAATGTGTTTGGTCGCTTTCTCACGGGCCAGGTCACCGCTGCTGGCAAGATTCCCCCTTGCAAGGTTCTCATCATCGGTGCCGGTGTGGCTGGCCTGAGCGCTATCGCCACAGCCCGTCGCATGGGTGCCATCGTACGTGGATTCGATACACGCTCCGCTGCTCGTGAGCAGGTCCAATCCCTGGGTGCAGAGTTCATCGAGGTCGAATTGGAGGAGGACGGGTCTGGTGCTGGCGGCTATGCGAAGGAGATGAGCAAGGAGTTCATCGAGGCCGAGATGAAGTTGTTCAAGGAACAGGCCAAGGATGTCGATATCATCATCACCACAGCTCTTATTCCTGGCAAGCCTGCGCCCAAGCTTATCAAGCTGGACATGCTGGATGTGATGAAACCCGGCAGTGTCATCGTTGATCTTGCTGCTGAGGCGGGAGGAAATTGCGAGGCAACGAAGCAAGGAGAGCTGGCCATGTACAAGGACATCAAGGTCATCGGCTACACTGACCTACCGTCCCGCCTTCCGACGCAGTCCTCGACCTTGTATTCCAACAACATCACCAAGTTCCTCCTGTCCATGGCGCCCAAAGACAAGGAGTTCGGCATTGATCTCTCTGATGAGGTTGTCCGTGGAGCAATTGTGACGCAGAAAGGAGACATCCTACCTCCTGCACCTCGCCCTGCACCTCCGCCAGCTCCAGCCAAGCCGGCTACACCTGAAGTTGTCGAAGTGAAGGCCCTTACACCGTGGCAAAAGACGACTCGTGAGGTAGCCGGCGTAACCGCGGGCATGGGCTCCGCCCTCGCTCTTGGAAAGCTAACTGGGCCTTTGTTCATGGGGAATGCCTTCACCTTTGCTCTTGCCAGTCTCATTGGCTATCGCGTCGTCTGGGGTGTTCAGCCTGCTCTTCATACGCCTCTTATGAGTGTCACAAATGCCATTTCTGGCATGGTAGGCATTGGAGGTTTATTCATCCTAGGAGGCGGTTACCTTCCGGAAACCATCCCTCAGGCCTTTGGAGCCGCAAGCGTGTTGCTGGCTTTCGTCAATGTGGGAGGTGGCTTCGTCATCACGAAGCGCATGCTCGATATGTTCAAGAGTCAGTGCCACAGTGCCCTCACATTGATCTATTGCTAATTCTTCTTCAGGACCAACTGACCCGCCCGAGTATCCTTGGCTGTATGCCATCCCCGCGGCCGTCTTCGGTGGTGGTTTCATTGCAGCATCCGCCACAGGGGCTGCTGGACTTGTTCAAGCAGGTTACCTCGTTAGCTCCGTTCTCTGCATCGGCTCCATCTCCGGTCTTGCATCACAGGCGACTGCTCGCATGGGCAACATGCTGGGCATACTCGGTGTTGGAACCGGCGTCCTTGCAAGTTTGCTGGCCACAGGGTTCCCTGCTGAGGTCTTGACCCAATTTGGTGCACTCGCCGCCTTGGGCACTATCGCTGGTCAGTACGGCGGATCGTCACGTATAGAATTCAGCTTACCAATATGCTAGGAATGCTCATCGGCAAGCGCATCACTCCCATTGACCTACCTCAGACTGTTGCAGCCCTGCATTCAGTCGTTGGCTTGGCTGCTGTCCTCACAAGCATTGGCTCGATCATGGCCCACGTGTCTGATCTCTCAACTCTGCACATGGTCACTGGCTACCTTGGTGTCCTGATCGGTAAGGCTGCTGACATCCTTCTCTTCGTAAGCTTTGCTAAAGCCCTTCAGGTGGCATCACGTTCACGGGATCCTTGGTCGCTTTCATGAAACTTGCTGGGCGCATGTCTTCACGACCTACCATCATCCCTGGGAGACACGCTATCAACTCCGGATTGGTTGCCACGAACATCGCTACTATGGGCTACTTTGTCAGCATGGCACCCGGGAGTCCTCTCATTGCGGCTGGAGCTTTGGCCGCCAATACAGCCCTCAGCTTCATTCAAGGATACACTACTACCGCCGCAATTGGAGGTGCCGACATGCGTGAGTGCAAGCTCTTGTCTGCAGCAAAGACAATACTGACAAGCATCTAGCGGTCGTGATTACGGTCCTCAACGCCTACAGCGGCTTCGCTCTTGTCGCAGAAGGCTTCATGCTGGATAATCCGCTGCTGACCAGCGTGGGCGCTCTGATAGGCGTGTCTGGTTCTATTCTATCGTATATCATGTGTGTGGCCATGAACAGATCACTGACCAACGTCCTCTTCGGTGGCATATCCACTCCGTCCGCGGTTCAGGAGTACAAACCCCAAGGCGAAGTCACGCAAACATCAGTTGATGACCTCGCTGAATCCATGCTCAACGCAGAATCTGTCATCATCATTGTCGGCTATGGTATGGCTGTTGCAAAGGCTCAGTACGCTCTGTCCAACGTCGTGCAGCTTCTGCGATCCAAGGGTATTCGTGTTCGGTTTGCGATCCATCCGGTCGCCGGTCGCATGCCTGGGCAATGCAACGTGCTTCTTGCTGAGGCCAGCGTGCCGTATGATATCGTCCTGGAGATGGATGAGATCAATGACGACTTCCCCGATACGGACCTTGCGGTTGTGATTGGCGCTAACGACACCGTCAATCCTATCGCTATGGAGAAGGGCAGTGCCATTGAGGGCATGCCGGTCTTGCATGCTTGGAAGGCCAAGCAAGTTGTCATCATGAAGCGGAGCCTGGGCAGTGGCTATGGTGAGTTCCTGAAAAGCCCCTAATGTTGCGACCTGCGCTGACGATTTCTAGCCGATGTACCTAATCCCATGTTCTACATGCCGAACGCCAAAATGCTGTTCGGAGACGCCAAGGTCTCTTGCGAAGGTAAGTTCCTAAGATGAAATCTCATTATTAACTGAGTTACTGACAAGCTTGCTAGCCATCAAGACATCGATAGAATCGAAGATCTAGATTCGTGGAGATTTCGTGCTTGCGTCCCGTATATAGCTTTTTTCCATAGTCAAAGAGATTTGACACTGATTCGTTCCGCAAGGGGAGTACGATGTTCGTCCAAAGTTGCAAGTATATAGTTTCGTAGCAGTGATCCAGGATAGTTTCAGAGAGGGAAGACAAAGCAAAGATGTTTGTTCAGCTGGTATGGTATTTTCTACCGCTTTCTGTTTTCCACACTATATGTACAACGGTTGAAACCCCAATTCTTGATGGATCACCACACATTATGATCGAGGTGCCGCCACGGGTTCCCAGGCTGTGATCTTCGACTTCGTTCTGTTAAAAGAAAAACAAGGTCAGTCTCCACTGGGCAGTCTACCAAACAAAGCATGGGGAAGCCTACGTGTTGTACGTCTTGAAGGCGCCCCATGTCGCGGTCTTGTTCGGGTAGGGAACCTTCGGCTCAAAGGCTCTGGTTCCAGTCTGGATCAGAGGGTCGCTCGGTGGTGCCTTGTCAACGGCATAGCTGATCCACGCATGCCATCCAGGCTCAATCTGGGCCGCATCGTAATCGTGCTTGGCGTACTCAACCCAGCGGGTACGAAGGGGAAGCTCCTCCATGTTCTCGAAGAACTTGTTGCCGGCGCGATCGGTTCCGATGAGCTGTCCGTACTTGGTGTCGCCTAGAGTCCATCAGTAAGTCGAAGCAACACTCGTGCGTGCGTGCGTCCTCACCGATGTACTATTGATTCGTTGCCCGAGTCAGGGTAGCTGTTCTGCGTCGTGGTCGTCGCGCTCGGGAAATCGATCACTTACCAACATCTGCTTGAAGTAGTTCTGGAAGATTGTCAGTCGAGCAACGTAAAGGATAGATAATCACGCTTCGTACCTTGATTCCGATCTTGCGGATGCCCCGCAGGGTACGGGGAATTGTCGACATGGCGGCGGTTGTGTCAATTGACGACCAGACGTAATGACATGAGGATGATTGGTGATGCCTCGAAAGGTGGAGGTTGAAGATGGGCGTTGCCGGCAGATCCTCGGCTTTGCCCATCTGGGTCGCGAACTCATTGAAACGATACCACCGTTTTGCCGCTAGCTTCTTCGATAAAGCTCGGCCAAACGACGAATGCTGGGCCAAAGGGAAGCGTTCTGCATCTGGTTGGCCTGACCAGAGACAGGAGTTCAACAATCGAATGTTTTCGCGCAACTGCGTGCGCTGCATAGCGCGTCCTCGACCAGCTTGGCCACGGCCACAAGTCAGCCCGAACCGATTTCAATGCAGGCGGTACTCTGGCTCTGCGACGGCTTCCCATACAACCTCTAGCCAAGCTGTAGGCACCTTGGCTCCCATCGTCAATGAGCTCGACCGCCTTGCGCCGAGCTTCGACATTGGTGGCGATCGGATTCAGGTGATCAGGACCCCGTCCGACTTCTACGAAACGCTCAAGGTATGCAGGGACAAGATCAGCTATTCCAAGGTCGGGCCAGGAGCTCATGTCGCCTAGGAACGAATTCAAAATGCAAAAAATCGGATTTTTCTATCTACTCTCTACATCGGCCGGTCCGAGCAAGAGCTCATAAATACACTACGGGATGCTCTGAGACGAAACCCCAACCTAAAGTTGAGCATCTTGACCGATGCGCTGCGTGGCACGCGCGAGGCGCCGAACCCATCATGTGCTTCTTTGCTAGCTCCCCTGATTAGCGAGTTTGGTTCAGATCGTGTCGAGATTCGGATGTACCATACACCAAACCTGACGGGCTTGCGCAAGAAGTACATCCCGCGGCGGATCAACGAAGGTTGGGGGCTGCAACACATGAAGCTCTATGGCATTGATGATGAGATTATCCTGTCAGGGTAGGCAGCTTCTGAGGAGTACCAACTTTCATGGCTACGACTAACTCGGAGTTTTACAGCGCAAACCTGTCATCTGATTACTTTTCCAATCGTCAAGATAGATACCACCTCTTCTCCTCGTCAGATGTCACCGACTTCTTTCACAGAGTCCACGATGGCGCAGCGTCCTTCAGTTTCCTGGTTGAGCCATCCACGTCTGAACCATCCGGCTTCAAGCTCGTTTGGCCAGACACCAATACAGCGCCATCACCTCTCGATGACCCGTCCGGATTCGTCAAGAGCACTACAGAGACTGCGCAGAAGCTTCTGCTTCAAAGCAGAAGCGAGGGAACCAAGGGCGACATCGCAGACACGCGGGTCTACATGCTCGGCCAGATGTCACAAATTATGAAGCCAGATCAGTCCACGGAACTCCCTGTCCTGACACATATTCTCAGGACTCTCTCTGCGCCTGCGTACCGAGACGCATCCTGGACCTTCACAGCTGGCTATTTCAATCCTGCGCCCTCCCTCACGAAGCTCCTTCTCAACACCGCTTGTAAGCAAAACAACACAGTTATTACGGCAGCCCCGGAGGCCAACGGCTTTTACAACTCAAAAGGTGTATCTGGCATGCTCCCACCGGCCTACACGTTGCTCGCTAGGCAGTTCCTGAAGACGGTTCATCGCAAGGGCAGGGCAGACGAGATCACGCTCAAAGAGTGGCGCAAGGGCACTGTCGGCGAGACTGACGCATGGACATACCATGCCAAGGGTCTCTGGGTGACCATGCCTGGCGACGCAAACCCTTCCGTGAGCATCATTGGCAGCTCGAATTACACCAAGCGCAGTTACTCGCTGGATCTTGAGGCTGGGGCTCTGATCGTGACGCAGAACCCCAGGCTGAAGCAACAGCTCGGGCAAGAGCAGGCATGGCTCCAAGATCACACTAAAAGTATGACTTTGGATGATTTTGCGAAGAACGACAGAAGGGTCGGACTCAAAGTCCGTATTGCAATGTGGATTGTACAACTAGTTGGAGGTGCTCTTTGAATTTGTTGGATAGCCTCGCATCGACTCTGGTCACAATGTTAGGGGTTTGCGATGTATGATTATGTACACATACGCACATTGGATAGATACCCATCAAGGAGCATGGAGAGCCCACTACAAGCGATATTTATATCTGTTTTAAATAGAGTACCTTCCGAGCAGAAGGGGTGCTTTTGAGCAACATCAGACATCTTGTCTCTAATAACGGTTTCACAGTTTTATACACGTCTAATATACAAGGCCGGAATAATTATCCTAGCACCTTTTGGCCCATCGCCGGCCCGTTGGAAGGAGCGCCGGCAACGAAGACCTTGGCGATCAGATCGCTCTGATGCTGCTCAATCATCTCTTTGAGCACGCTCCTCTCCATGACCACCTTGCCGGTCTCTAGCAGATCCTTGACGTCCACGTCCTCGAGGTCAAGGGCGCGTCCATGGTCCGGAACTTCTGCCATTGCCTTGAACAGCATCTCCCTCTTGTCACCCGTAACGAAAAGAGTGCGTCCGTCTTTGTGGCTGAGTCCCAGGTTCTTCAGCAATCCTGCCATGTATTTCTCCAGGTATGCCTCCTGCAACCCATCCTTGAGGTACTTGGTCGGTGCGAGCAGCAAGTCTTCCGGCACGGGCAGTTCCATTCCATCCTCGCAGACAATGAGCTCGCCACGGCGGTAACGGTAGCTCAGGGCCGTCCTCCAAGCCTTGTCGTAGACTTTGCGGTTCAACTTGGTGCCGAAATCACGAGGGTGCGGGCCGAACGTCTTTCCACCGCCTCGTAGCAAAGGGGACTGTCTTGTACCAAGACGAGCCCGACCTGAGCCCTTCTGTGGTCGAATTTTGCGGTGCGAACCGTGAACTTCCCATCTCGTCTTAGAGGAAGCGGTGCCCTGCCTGGTATTATCACCCTCGTAAACAACGGCAAGGTGAAGGAGGTCGCGGCGAAGCGGGAGGTAGAGATGTTGGGTCGACCATTGCTCGAGTGATGCCGGCTCTAGCGAAGGAAAGCTGTGGATTGTGAGAGGAACGGTTGAGACTGGTTTTGCGGGTCAGTATCACTGGTCAGGCAAGCAGGAAGAATTCCTGGAGGCGTACTGGGTTTCCAAGATGTAACTAGGCTCTGTGCTCTTGAGGCTTCGGTCGCCATACCTCTGGTGAACGAGTGACTGACAGCTGCCGACTGCAAAAGGTCAGTATGATATGGACCAACTAGCTCAGCAGGAAGCTGGCGAGACATACTTTAGCCCCAATCCTGAGCAACCCCATGGCCTCCGTGAGGCCAGCAGCGCGCGGTGCTGCCATGCTGAGAGTGCCCTGCAATCGTCCTCCTGCTGGGAATAGCAATGGTGCTTGAGGATACTCCAGCAGATGCAAGGCTGCAATGGCAGTCTCTCGAAGCGGAGTTCGCTTTCCGACGTGGTAGTTTCTGGGCTGTTGGGAATTGTCGTTGACCTTTGCGCGGCCGCTCCTGGTCGTAAGGTCAAAAAATGTGTTGGCCCGTAGGAAGCAACTCGACTCGGCGCGGCGGATCTCGTATCCCGTTGGTCAACCCAGGGGTTTGTGGGGCATTCGCGTGCTCCTAGCACTCCAAGTGCATCTGGGCCAATTTTTCGAAATGGGAACATCGGGGAGCTGTCAGGACTTCTATTCCTTACCTCCGTTCGCCTTATCCCGCACCCCAGACCATCATGTCGCGGTGCCCGGCCATCGCCCGGCCTTTGGCTAGGCAATTACGCTCTCAGGCCTTTACAAGACCTTTCACGAACGGCGCAACCTTCCGGGCAGATGTCCAGGAGTCCGCCTCACAACCAGCGGCAGCCGAACCGCCATCACCACAAGATCTCGATCCGAACACAGTCCTCCCAGAGTTTGAGGGTGCTTTGATGAAGATTGGTCTCTCGCCAATCGGCTCCAGGAGGAGACGTCTCGCAATTCGCACCACGGACAACATCCCCTTTGAGCAGCTTCCGTATCAAGCCTTCCAGGAAGCACGCAAGATCCTCGCCGCAGATCGGGAACAGAAGGTCGCAAAGATCAAGGTTGAGTCGGAAAAACTTTCTAAACTCTTGGCTACAGATGCTGCAGAGGTGGGAGGGCAGCAGGTCAAAGACGCCAAAGTTCTCAGCTTGAGAAGACTGGTCGAACGACTCAAAATTCTTGCGGACATCAACGATCCAATCGTCAAGAAGCGTTTTGAGGATGGACTTGGTACGTAATCCGTTGCAAATTCATGTTTTCTTCCAAAACTCTAACATACGCTGCAGGAGATATGACCAAGCCCATTTACCGCCACTACGCCGAACAAAAGTGGCGGTCATACGACGAGCGCCTCATTTCGCAGCGAATTTCTCAGTTCAACATTGTCCCGGACGTCCTACCGAAGCTCGAACCTTCCGCCGATGTCAAACTGCATTTCCGCCAGAAGAAGGTTGCGCCTGGCGAGATTGTCGACAGCGCTGTCAGTGAGCTCCCGCCGCGACTCCGTGTCCAGGTCTTCGACAGCGGCGAGCGCCTGATGTCAATCGTGGTCCTCGATGCCGATGTTCCGAACCCAGATGAGGATTCGTTCTTCAAACGTTGCCATTTCATGGCTGCCAATATCCCTATCAACCCGACCGTGAACTCCTTCCCGTTGAGCAAGATCACTGCCGACGACCAGCTTGCCGTTTCATGGCTGCCTCCGTTCGCTCAAAAGGGCGTCCCATACCACCGCCTGGCAATTTTCCTTCTTGAACAAGCGCCTGGCGAGCGCCTGGATGTTTCCAAACTCAAGGAGCTCTATGCTCGTCAGGATGAGACCAAGTTCACCCAGACCTTCTCCTTGAAGTCTTTCCGCGATAAATTCAAGCTCAAGCCATTTGGCTTCAACATGTTCCGTACAGTATGGGACGAGTCTACTGCAGATGTCATGGCGCGTCACAACATGCCTGGCGCTGAGACCGAGTTCCGTCCAGCCAGAGTATACAGCCTGAAGCCTCCGATCAAGCCCCGAGGCTGGGAAGCGAAGCGCCAGGGTCCAAAGTACCGCCAGCTTTGGAAGTACACCAAGCGTATCAGAGGTATTTCGAACGCTCGTGGCTGGACGAAGAGGAGATAGATGGTGCTGGGCCATGGAGGTTGCATCACTGGGTGCGTCTGTATGTGTACATGTACAAAAGTTCATGTTGGAGCTATCTCTGTACGATGGCTGGCGTCCTGTATGAGTAGACCGGCTTAATGCAATCATATTATTCATTTTAATCGGTAGTCTTTCTTAGGACTGGGCAACCAAGTCAGTGCGACGAAGCCCAAAGATCACATCGAGCATATCGCTGACGAAGGCTCATGAACTCGCTTTCTACTGATGTAATGTTTGGCACCGTGCCAGATAAAACAGCTAATACCACATCGCAAGCTCAGATGAGCTGCTCCTTGTGCTATGCTCAGTCCATGGGGGGGCTTTCCGTGTTGTCTCTGAAATATAATAGGCCGCAAGCGTTGCGCAGCGATGTCATCATTACCAGTATGACGGGGGTTTTGCGTGGGGCTGAAAGATGATGTATTCTTATTAGGGGTCAACCCCCCCCATTCCCCACGTCATGATCTTCCCTTCCTCATACTACCTTGTTTGACAGACGAAAATCCTGGACATCACAGTATAGGCTCATCTTGACTTGCCTGAGGCTTTGTCTCAGTAATGACCACGTTCAGCCAGAGTCCAGAGTCGTGTTCGAAAGAGCTCCATCGTTGTGACCGCCGCATCGATTCGGCGAAGAACACCATCGAGGCGAAATAATCACGATACATTTCTCGTGCTGCTTCCTCTGAAGGTAGTGGTACACAGTATCCGCTTGCAACCGGTACCAAAAAAGCAGGCCCCCGAGATGGAGAAGAAACGCCAGCATACCCGTGTCCTTGAGTTTACCAAACTCATGACCCTGCTTCCCTTTTCCCGTTCTCCCTTTTTCCTTTTTTCCGTTGAATTCGTCTCACGTTTACACAAGATTACAGCACCATGACGAACCCGATGCTATCCTGCTTCAGCATCTGGCCCGACTCCAGATCCATCATGTATGATCGTTTGCGAACATGTCGTCGGGCATATAGTCATAGCTGAAAGTCTCGTTTTTGACTTTCGGTGAAGGCACCGTGGGGGGTGCAACCGAAGATGTGGGTGAATACTGCACAACAGAGCCTGCAGAGAAGCACATGTCAGTACAAGACTCTTACGACCACTCTTTGGGGCAAGTGTTACGGACTGCGGCTACTGAACTGCGTTTCTCCTGACCCGCTTGAAGATGACGGACGGCGGGCGTCATCCGCTCTTGTTTTGCTCTCGACAAACTTTCTGGCTTCAGTAGCAAACCACTGATCGATGTTCGGGTCGCCACAGTTGGCATGTATCATCAAGTGCTCTTTCAGGACACTGATTTCTGCCAGCAACCCATTTAGGGTTTCATGCAGGGTGTTATGTTGTTTCTCAAGCTCAGTCTTGGTTTCTTCGAGGCTATGCATCCATTCTTTTTTCTTCTGTCGACATTTGGATGCTGCGACGCGATTGCGTTCAAGGAACTTATTGCGGCGCACATCTTCCTCGCCAGTTGGTTGTTCTTCTGCTTGATTACCATCTTCAGTTCTGAGCAGACGATCAATCATTTCGTCTTCTTTTGACGCTTGTTTGTCTTTCGTTTGTGCTTTTGTCCGTTTGGTAGTTCGTTTGGATGTTGTCCGCGACTTCTTGACCTTTGCACCATCACTTGAGGCAGCGGAAACCTTGTCCAGGATGGAGTTGTGTGTTGCTTGCGATCCGCTAGATGTCGCCCGGGTCAAGCGACGGGTAGCTGGAGGCGGTACAGCTGGGAGGGGAGACTCCTCCTTGATCTTAAGTATCGCTGGGACAGAAGCTTGATTTGGGATCGAGGTTTCATCTGGAGCTTCTTGAGGAGATTGTGCAGACTGCGTTGGTTGTTGTTGGTCAGAAGCCTGATCAGACGCTTCCGTGAAATCTGCAAAGATATCCATAGAGGCATCGTCAAAGGTAGGACGATCCCATAGGGAAGATGGTGTGAGGAGAAACTGAGAAGGTGTGCCTGGTGATGGCTTGCCAGCAAGCGTTTGGTCAAAAGATAGATGTGTCCTGGGATCAAGGAGGCTACCCTGGTTGGCAAAATCGGAAAACGTTGCATCCAAGGGCAGATCTAGAGACTGGCCAAGGAAGGACACGTCGGTTTCCATCGCCATGATGCCAGAGGAACGCGTCAATCTGTTGGTCCGAATAAGCCGAATAAACGTCGCCAAATGCGAACGGGAAGCTCCAGCGGCTCGAGACCCAAAGAGAGTTATCGATATGAAGCGTTGATACTCTACGTGCAGGTGCTGAAGATGGGCTCGTTATTTGCTGCGGTAAGGGTGTTATCGTCAGGCCTGGTCAGGCGAAATTAATGGTTGGTAGCCAAGGGAGACCAGAGGACAATGATGCTGAGTGAGACGCTGACCGTCATGAGTCCTTGGGCAAAGCTTTGGTCGATGCAGGAATGGCAATGGAAAGATCAGGTGCTCCGATTGGGAGGGGGAGGGATAGCACAGCTCAAAGGCAAAGGGCGGCTAGATGCCTGCTGTACAAGGTTCAGAACGGTTGCACTTGAAGCTCTGGTGTGAGGCTGCTGGCGGCTGAGAGAGGGTGCAGACAGGTCGAAACAGCAGTGCAGCGAGGGGAAGCTTCGAGCTTTAGCAAGACAGGTGGATCGTAAGAAGGTGGGGAGGGGCTGGCTTCCGGCCGACGAAGACGGTGTGCGATCGCGATGAGATGGCTGCAGCAAGATTCGAGTTGTATGGTTTCTGGCAAGCGGCGTCAAATGGCTGGCATGCAAGACGACGGGCACGGTAAGCTTGGAAGCTGGGAACAAGCTCTAGGTTGGCCTTGAAGATGGTGGGCTACTGGTGCGCGGGGCAATCGGGAGCTTGGAAGAAAGCAGTGCTAGCTTCGTTTGCTTTTGGTGAGCTCCCGAGGAGCTGAGGCGGCGACCAGAGCAAAGTCTAATCGAAAACCGGTTGGGTCGAGAATGGCAATCTGACAAGAAAAGGGTACGATTCGAGCGAGGGCGTGATGGATATTAGGTGAGAGACGGTAAGAGGTGGCGAGAGTGTTGAAAGAGGAAACCGGGCAGATTGGCGAAGGAAGGGCAAGCGACTGAAGTCGCTTTTCAAAGGCAAGTTCAACGGAGTGAAATCCGGTAAGTGCTGGGATCAAACGACGCAGGCGCAAGAGCGGAGAGATTATCCAGCAGGTAGAAACGATATATCCGGAAACGCCATCGCTAGCAGTCACGGAGTGAGGGCACTTTTTGCATGACACAGCTGCACTGCTGTGCCAGAAGCAGCTGGAAGCTCTCGCCCGGAGCAAAGGCGACGAAGCAGAACCACCCTCTGGCGTCCGTGATCGAGATGGACCTGCCCCAGCGTCAACCTAAGCGGAGCACCACCACTAATACTTAGTACTCGGCAGCTTGGGAGGTGCCCAGTCCGGCGAGCCCCATTGGCCGTACAGTCTGTTCCGGACCTCGATTTGCTGAGAGGTTCGCAGCAACGCTCCGGGACATCTGCAATTCAGGACGTTGAAATCCAATTGATGGCATGTTTGCCAAACTTCGGAGTCCCCTCCAGCTTGAGCAACTGGCATGACTTTCTTTGCCTGCGTGCGATTGCTGGCCACGTCCGCACGATGCACGCCCGGAGCATTTGCACCGGGATCCAGTGAATCCTCCCACCTAGGATTCTGAGCGCGGTAGCACCACGTTCCCTCCACTCGTGCACGCACACACTTCCGTTGCGCCAAACGAACGAGTCCATCAAGAATGTATGAAATCCGTTTATGATCTTCTACATTCCTATAGAAATAGAGGTTCGCTACGAGTATCCTACTTACTCCTCTCACGAGCTGCCTTTGACACATCACGGTTTTCAACCGCATCCTCCCAGTTCAAACGGGATCGCCATTGGATCTTTTACGTGCAACCGTAAGTTAGCTGTACGCACGGTAACCTCCATGCCTTCATAAAGATTCTTGGCTTGTAAAGTGTCTCCGCGAACCGTCATTCCGGGCATCCACTTTCCCACAGGTGCAACGGTGCTGCGGGGGTTCTTGTCATATCATGTCAATCAAGTCCCATCCCTGCCTACCGCGGTGTTCGCCAAGTCATAGATGCATTTAAGGAATGACAACTGCTCATTGCAGAAGCAGGAGCTTATCTGAGGTTTGTTGGGCATGTAGACAATTGTGACACAGCTTGCGTTCATTGGCGAAGGCGCAGTCCTGACGAATGCTTGTAATCTACCCTGTATGTGCTTTCTACTTCGACCTCGTAATGGGTTTGACATGGCACATGAAGAGTCCGCACCTCCTAGGCATGTGCTCCAACAAGAATGGTACTGCTTCCAAGAAGGCTTTTGTCTCCCTGTTCGCCGTATGCGCCTCCACACTCGTCCATCCCAAGAGCAGCATCAGGGCGATCCCCTCTCCACTCCCATCTCCCAGGACAGGGACATCTTTTTCAACACTCCAACCACCCGCGACACCTCCACGAAGTGCCGGGGAAGTGTCCAACCCCTTGTCTTGAAACTCCTTCCAGAGACGCTCCGACTCAGCCTTGTCCGTGTCACTGAGATCGTCGGGGAAGTGAAGCGAGAGAACCTCTATGGCGCCGAGTCCGTCAGCAGCAAAAAAAGCCGCGGGCGAGTTCAGCTTTTCAGATGGAGTGAAGTGCTTCGACAAGACTTTGGAGCTGTCAACATGTTCAAAGAGACTCTTGCTCACGGACTGAAATGCACTATGATCCTGGTCAGCTCACAATCTGTCCGGGGTATATGCAGTGATAACCAACCTGCTCTGCACGTAAGCCAATCGGTCCGGAACAGAATTCCATTCGGCGAAGACCCAGTAGTTGCTCTCATCCTCGACCTCACGCCCGTAATGGACGCGCAGACACGCCTTCTGTGCCAGGGCATCATCGATGGTGGCTATGAATGCCTTCCCAGCGGCAGACCCCTCATCCAGCAGGTTAGCCGAGGGATCCTTGGCTGTGAGGCGGGTGAACGTTGTGATAGCCATGTCGATACTGAACAACTTCAAGAGATGATTCGGGTCCGCTGGTGAATTCGTTGCGCTCTAGTTACTTGACTCGGTGTCTGTGAGATGAAGCGCGAGGGCAAAAGGTTATGATAGCGAGGGCATCCCTCGCTTTTGGTCAGCTGTTTTGAGGTCTATGGCGGGGGTTCAGCTCTACTCCACTAGACTGACATACAATAGCTGACTTGGACACTGCCGCCGCAGGGCCACTTCAACTCTGATGAATGCGCACAATATCGGCAGAGTCTATCCTCAGGTGCTGTAATATACAATGTCTTGATTCTCTACGAGTTCTATTTATGGCCCTCACCGGAGCGTGTCCTATGCTTGAAACCCTCGGCCAGTGTTGGCTTAACTTGCAGCGGGGTTGTTCTACATCGGCTCCCCGTCGGAACTGATGCCCGCTCCCTCATGATTTTGCTGCCTGGAACAGTGACCCCACCCCACCTTACGCGGCGGCAAAGGCATCATGCGTAAGTTGATGAAGTGGTCACATGACACCGCGTCTTGTGTCTGCTCACGCTCCGCGTTTTCACAGTGGATCCTACACGGCACTTTGCTTTGCTCTGCCATCATGTTGATTGCTTCACGACCCACCACATCAACTCCTGCCATACTCGTTATTCCCCTCCTAAGTGTTCCCTTCGAGTAGTCGTCGAATTATAAGCCACCCGTCTGTTCAAGCAACATTCTCTTTTCTGAGTTCCTCCTTGCTGCTCACAAGGGTCCCCTCGCACAGCATGGCCGAGCAATTGTCCACCCCGCGCATCAACGCTCGGTACCTTGATAGCTTCACTGGCAAGCTTGTCATGATTTGGGGGAAAGTCACCCAACTTCGTGGCGAGCAAGCCAGCATCGACTCAGATGGTGTCGTCAACGTCCTCTTGAACCGCGTACGTACGCCTGCACCAGCTGATTACCGCGTCGGACTTGTCCTCGTTCAATTTTGCGCCATGTCTTTCACAAACCTCGGCAAGCTTCTCGCCAATTCGGAACGGAATCTGTCAAGACTACAAATTGTGCTGACTTATCCCCCGCTGCCAGGAAGCCCATCTCACCAACGCCAACATCGTCCAAATAATCGGCAAAGTCAACCCTGACTTGACCGTCAAAGTTCTCAGTTCAAAGGACCTTGGAACCGGTGTTGGTACGTTCCGACCCCCCTTTACCCCTGCCTTGACATGGTTTGCCTCGACTACGGTCAGGAACAAGAACCCTTCGTGCCTATCACGAGTAATTTGAGCTAATCACTAACTTTGGTGATGGGTAGACATGGCCCTTTACCATCATGTTGTCGATATCACGCACAAACACAGATCCATTTTCGGATCCGACAACTGAGTTTGTGCTCCAATTGTACACTCTTCTTGCATTAACAGCTAGCCCAAGGACATAAGGTTAGAAGTTGACACTCCCCGCTGTGAACGCTTTTTCGTAACGCAGAGTATTATTTCCGGTGCGAGTCGAAGGGTGGAGACCAATCACTTCCTGGGGATAGACCCAGCTCAACTTGCCCGTTTGGGCAGTCCAAGGGACGCATGTCAGCCAATCGCCGCCAGACCATATTCTGATTGTCAATTGTATTGTCGACACGACTTCACATACATATGTAGACAAGTGTGGGAGCATAACGGGGTACGAATCTGTTTCCTCAAGTATGGCATCTCGTTTGAGACACACGAGGTTCGAGCATTATGGAATTCTGTATGCGCGACTCTATTCCTCTACCGTGACGCTGACACAAACATGATTTGCCCTCTGCTAGAGCAAGTCGGACGCGCCGCCCCTGCGGCTGGTCCAATTGTTTCCCAAAGAAATGACGAAGAAAAACCCGTGAACGCCTCGCACAATGCAATGCAGATTAGAGCTCGGAGTGTCCAATGGCCATGCTCATGGCGGCCTCCGCTCGAGCGATATGACAGTGATCATAAACAAGCCTTCCCAATTCGCTCGAACACCAGGTAGTTGCCGCAGTGAGCTGCCCACCGACAAACAGCTGGCAACCGATGCGGCGTCCAGGCAAGGCCATGATGCTAGCGCAACCGCCAATTGACAGATTGAGACATCATATGAGCCCTTGGGTGGCGAAAGGTGCCTAGTTGTTGCCCCAGATGGGAGCTCCAAGTGGCTTGCTGACGCCGAAGCCAACACCCACGGCGATGCCCACGATGAGAAGAACGATGAGAATCTTGGCGATGATACGGTTGCGATGACTGAGACCAGCAAGGCAGTTGCAGCTCTTGCGTGTCCTCGCGGCCTTTGCCTCCTTTGCCTTCTGCTTCCATTCTGCCACGCCCGGCCATACCTGACAGTCATTCTTGTTTGTTGTTTCCCGACGAACACATCCCGGTAGAGTTGATTCATTTGCGGGGAGCATAGCCTCCAAGTCCGTATCGAATGGATTTTCCGTCTTGTCGGTCCGCGGCGTGAGATCAGCGCTTGAGCGGGCGGACTTGCTCTTGACTGGGGTCGTAGTTGTGACAACGCTGGGCAACGCAGCCTTCTCAGGGACTGCAAGGTTGGCGTTGACGCCGACAAGCGGCTTCTCGTCATGATTCGACATGTTGTTACAGTTGGTGCTGTGGTTTGGTGGAAGTGAATCTTTGCAAAAGGCGTAGTCGAGCGAGGTACGCGTTGAATGAGGGATTACGGGAAGCAAGCCTCAATTAAAAAGGGGTCCTGCAAGCGAACAATGGTCAGCTGCACTGAAATGAAGTAATCGGAATGCTGACAGGGTGCGGCCTAGCGGATGGACTGCCGGCGCTGGAGCTGCCGTGGCAAAGGTGATACGTACGGAAGGAATTTGCCTGTCGCAGACAGAGCGGTGGGATTCGTCAACGCAAAGGCACGAAGACGGCCGCAAGGATTGCAGCAGTAATGATGAAGGAGGCTGGTAAGGACGATGGACGCAAACGTGACGATAACCAGAATGAGAAAGCTGAGGGAACAAACAAGGAGCCTCTTCACAAGCCGAGAACAGCGACAATGCAGTTGCAACAAGAGCCGGGAAAGCGGCCTCTTGAGTCAAAGGCAGACGAGCATGACCCAGTGCGTGAGACAGTGGGCAGCACGGTTGGGAAAGAAGAGAAACAGACGGGATGGGTTCGTTTGAGGCGAGAAAGGGTGAGTCGAGGGGCAAGAGGGAGCGAGAGATTGGGATGAGATATTGCAGGTGGTACTGTAATATCTGGGATTGGGGAAGTTTGCCCAAAGAAGCTTAAGGCGCAGCCACCGAGGTAAGCACACACGCACAGCGACAAGAATAACAACAGTGGATGGGGCACTGGTGAGAGACGAGGACCAATGTCAGAGGGGAAGGGGGGGCAGGCGAGTTATGCAAAGTGAAAGCTGCGACTTGTGGAAAGTCAAAAGAGTATGGGACAGAAAGCCCGCGTTTTCTCAAAATGCCTTGGAAGATAGGGATCACTGTGATAATGAAAGCTTGAAACAAGCGAGAACAGGGGCGAGATATGCGGGAAAGGTGGCCGTCGAGGAGGAGGGACGGACTACGAGTCGATGGTTGGATCATGTGGCTACTTGCAACGCCAATGCTTCATGTCCCATGCTGAACCCTTGATGCGAAGAATGGATCGCTTTGTCGCTCATGGGACTTCGTCATGCGTTTGCGATAGGATGATGGCAGCGCATCACAGTTTAGCACAGCATAAAGATCCGGAACAAGACCGACGCACAACAAGCGGAGGGGACGACGTACTCCGTACACCTACAGAAAACAGGGACCACTCAACAGATGCAGGGCCGGCCTAGAACCCCAGCCATACGAAAGTTAAAATCTTTCTAGACCAAAGAAGCTTACGGGCTTGGCTCCAGGATTTTGCCCGCTGCGTGTGCCAGAACCAGCCTGGGCATGTAGGCAAATGGAGGAAATCCACGGCACCATTCGATAGGCAGAGGCCGCCAGGGGGGAACCATTCGATTTCGAAGGCGCTAGAGGCCAGAGCAGGCTCTAGCATGGGCGCCAAGCGGCATCGCCGTCTCCCCCATCTCTGATGATCCTTAGGTGGACTCACGTGCAGGGGATAGAGCCTGCCGGAGGCGTCTGGGCACCACTCACACTGCGCGGTGGTGACCCGCGCTCCACTGGCGGGTTCCGCGCAGGGCCGCTCGAGTCGTAGGAACGGATGGCCAGTGGTCGGGTGGCGCCAAAGTCCAAGCGTCCGCCGTGTCCCTGGCATGAAATGGCGGCATCCTGCATTGAGATTTGCATCATTCCTACCCCATCAATTTGACTGCAATTCCATTTATGCCTGTGGACATATGACACAACGTTCATTTTCTGGTGTCCATTCATCAAGGACTGTAGTCTACCTGTCTCGTGTCCCTGCTCTGCTCCGCGGTTGAATTTTGGGGGAAATACGCAGCCAGTGCTTATGCCTGGGTGCTCCTTGCCACTGCGAACGGATGCGGCAAGTGTCACTCGCTTCGTCCAACACGCATACCTCCCCCTCCATCAAGACCTACCGAATTTACCTTATCACAACGTGCAGCGGAACTTCTCCTGCACTGCGTCAGTGCTTTCTGCCAGCAGCTGGGTCGTGGCGCCGCAAACCCTTGCCAGCTCCAAAGCCCAGACCCCTCCTCCTTCACCCGCTTTTGGCGAGACCCTGTTATCTGCAGCCAACTTGCTTGCGCACGCATCTTTACCCTTCCCCTCAGGCTCAATCCCCTCGCTTGCTGCAGTCCTGTCAAGATGGCCCTGGAGACCCTTTATCCTGTTCGTTCCCGCTCTACGTCGTACCATTCAATAAAATGGGTTGCATTGCATGGAGGCGAGCGCAATATGCGCCACTACCCGTCCGACAATGCTTCATTGCGATGTGCAAATGTTTAGTACCACGACTTGCTTTCCCTCCTCAGAAGCGGCGAGTGTCTGCCGATCACGTTTTCGTTTTGGGTAGGTAGACCTCACGTCGATGGCGGACCACCCTGTATCGGCATATACCTACCTACCTAAAGCACACGTGAAGGTTCTCTGCCTCAACACAAGTTTGGCGTCTAGGCTCATTTTTCTTTGCTTCACTCGGCTGATCCAAGAGAATTTCTCGCTCACTTCGAGGCAATATGACTGGCGTTTGTAGGCTTGACCAGTGGTCTCGCTCCTACCACAGTCATATTGTCGACATGCTCCGTGACCTCCTGCCAGCCATGTGGTCTATGCCTTCCAACGGGTTGATGGGGCCACACGATGTCTAGCAAACGAAGCAAGATGATTGATTACATTAAACGGAAGGTGTGATCCTCAAGCTGTGGCTGATAGGTAGCATGGACAATATCCCATCAATTCCTTCACCATCACTGCCACTTCTCAGACTTCACCTCATACCTTACGACATCAGCATCACCTCTCCGCTGCGTTTCAACCAGAGGCTTCGACTTTAATCGTGCATCGAATCTTTTCTCCCGCAAGCTGTACCGAACCTCGAATTCTCGAACTCTCTGCGTATCCTTGGATTCACTGTAGTATTATTGTATTGGTTGATAGCGTGACTATCAATCTCCGCCATCATCTCCCTCGCAGCTCTCGAATGAGCATACTTTGATTATCGATTATGGCTCGAGACGAGTATTGGACGCAGGCTCAATTCCTATCTTATCATCATCGTAAACCACCCAAGTGGTATCAGCGGCGCACAAACCCGTTCTTCACTTCACGCCCATCGGCAAGAATGGAGAAACAGCTCGCCGAAGAAGCTGAGCGCCAATGGCAGTCTCAGGCTGCGACGGACGGAGCAAGAGAAAGAGGATCGAAAGCCTGCTGTGCCCCCTGGATTTCTTACGCACAAACTTCATCTCGATTGCGACTTGCACTGAAAGGGCACGATGCCATAGACGTGCCAGATGAAGGAGTCTGCAGTCCCGACTGTGCTATATTTGTATGCTGCTTCCCCTGTAAGATATCCCTCCTGTATTAAAATCGGGTGGGTGTTTCACTGACAGAGTCCGGAAGTCTATGGTGTCTTGATTGCAAAGCTGCAAAGCACTGTTCGAGCCTTCTACGACATCGACGGCTCGGAAGCTCGAGATTGGCACGACGGCTGCTGTTGTCCATGCTTCGCTCTCGTCCGCGCTGAGAATGAAATTCTGCTTCGCGAATCCAAGAACCAGCAGCTGGAGGATGATGATGAGCGAAAGGATGTCTCAGAGGCTTCCGGTCATACCTACACGTCCCAAGCCCCAATGGAACCTCTCGCCCAACTTCCTTCGCAAACTCACGGACCTCGTCGAACCCGCTCTTCCAGCGCATCCTCTGCGAAAGGCAAGGAAATTGAGATGAGCTTGAATTCGCTTTCTACCATCCAGGAGACAAGTCGCGAAGTGTCCGCAGCTGGTGTCACTGGCGAAGATGGTCCTAGGCAGCCTCTGACGAAGAGGTCTGTGAAGGTACATTCCCTGGAGGACGATTCGACAGCCCCGGCGCCTGATTCCAGTACCACGTTCCCCTCCGTGAACTACTTAGACAAGAAATGGTTCCTGATACCTGCTAGCACTCTCGAGGAAAATACGAAGCCCGAGGTACTTGAGGTTCCACTCACCGAAGAGGCGCCAGTCAAGCCCAAGAAAATGGATCATGGCATGTGGAAGTTCTTTCGACGGAACAACAACACCGGAAACACCGAGGTTTCAGCGAAGCATGCTCTCACGGAAGACAAACACTCTTCTCGGGCCCTAACAACCACTACGGGACATGCTTTGGCTGAGGATGCATCAGTGTTGAAGGGCCACACCGAGGCTTCAGCGAAGCATGCTCTTACGGAAGACAAACGCCCTCCTCGGACCCTAACAACCACCAAGGGGCATGCTTTGGTGGATGATGCATTGGTGTTGGAAGGTCACAACTTCGCCGAGCATCCCCTCGAAAGCGACCATGTTTCGCCATCACTGGTGCCTACGATTAATGTCTCTCACGAAATCTCAGACGACCCTGCCTTCACTGGGCCAGAAAGTCCTGACGGAGGAAAGCATGACTTGAGGAAGGACCCAGCCTTCACTGTGCCAAATAATTCGGACGGAGGAAAGCATGACATGAGGGAGGATGAGTCAATGGTGGTCAAGAATATGGACATCGATGCAACGCATCCAATTGAGGGTGATGAGCCGCCGGAGACAAGCCCACAGCTGCAGTCGCATGCTGAACGCGAAGCTGCAACTGTATCACAAGACAAAGGTTTCGTAGCCACTTTCCTCAGTGGGATCGCACAGCCGCTACGCAGTGCCCAATCTTCACCAGCCGTTGCCGAGACACGTGATCCCAACGAGACGTCCGAGCCGCCAGCAGCCTCTGCAAACTCAGATGATGCGGAGCCAGCCAGAGTCTTGAAGCATGAGCTCGCTGATGATCACCATCGATAAGACACTGGGAAGGACCATTAGTCGATATGGGAGAGGATCGAACCTAATACTCCTTAGCAGCCAATAGTGTATAATCATCATGTCTTTACAGGAGGTCGTGCGTCCAATGCTGTCCCATGAAGGAAGTGACAATGGTCATTCGGCGTCGGTGAATGACGTGTAAATATACGGAGCAAGGGTCAACAGAATTGTGACCGTGCCAGAAATGTGCTTAGCCGGGATCCAGGCCGAGACAAGTCGCAAACGATGCGGCCGTGAAGCAAGTCGATCAATGCAGGATCATCACGGAGCTGATAAGCATTTTAGGCATGAGTTCAGTGTCAGGCCTGTGATCATCTGTGTGCCAACCACCTGGCACGCATAGCAGAGACACGGTCTCGGGAATAACCACAGCTAATAGTGAAACTCGGCATGAAAACGAATGGGTGCGAAGATCGCGTCCAATTTATGCAAAGTTATGCAAAGATACCAGAAGCGCCTGTCTTTGGGACGCGAGAGCGTCGCGTAAAGAGGTACGCGGGGTGTTGGTGACGATTTAATACTACATTCTCGGTGCTTTGGATAGGGGAGCTTGCGCCCTCAGGTTGGGCTGTTCAAAGTGCGGATGTTGAGGTCGCAGATGAAGAGGCCGCGTGCCGCATGGGACTACAGGACCCGAAGGCCTACTCTAGAGGCCAAGTGAGGAGGCCCATTGAGACGGTCGTCAATGCGAATCCTCTGCGTCGCGCCCTGGTCGGCTAGAATGACGGTGTCGCTGAACAAACAGGAGTGGTCGTCGTGATGCGACCGGCTCGCGTTAGATGACAAGGATGGCCTCCTGTTGGACGTAGAGGCGGGCTGAGAGGTAGGGGTTACCGGCCGGTATTTGAGGCCACCCGCGATAGTGGTCCAGGTAGGGTGAGGAGAGATCAGGTTGTCACAGGCCTCAAGCTCATGGAAGATGTGTACATCTATTGGCAGGGATGCGAGCGCTTTGGAGATCGCGTCTCACCAAGCCAACGTTGTCCTTGATAGAGTGATACATATTATCTCATTGATCTACATCGCAGGGCATGAATTGTCTCGCCAATGCCAAAAATTGTCAACCAGCACCCCTCGTCAAGTCGAGCCCTTGCACATTTCCTCGGCCTCGATTCAGCACCAAGCAATAGCTGGTGGCCATTGGCTTTGACTGTTCTGTCCCATATCCGAGTACTCCAGTGCTGAATCAAGTCTCCCCTTTGGTTGAGACGCACCGATGTGCAGCAGTGGCCTGTGATACGTTTAGACCTTTCCATATCATGTTGGCATTTTTGCCACTCATTCCTCTTCTGGCTTTGCGTCTCCTGGCACAATACGGATGTGACGCTCATAGTATTGCAACATCTGCTTGCCGTTAGTGCTAGACCGCGTTTTGCACCTGTCAGCCCAACTACGTACCTTCTGCGGCAACTTCTTGTTCACCACATGTGTCTCGTGTCTTGTTTTCTGTCCATTCTTCCAGGTCAGGAAGATCATGAGTTTACCCGTGGTCTCGTCTTGTGAGGCCTCGACGTTCTCCACCAGGTCTTCCCACGATCCGGCCGGTGGCGCCCACTTCTTGCTTGTTGCTGGAGGCGCGGTGTCTGCTGGATGCACACCATTTTTGCGTGGCCTTTTCGGCGCTGCCGCTCCTGCTCCGCTGCTGGGCTGACGCCCTCGCTTCTTGGTCTTCGTGGCCTTCTCGGACTGCTCGAAAATCGCTTCACGTCCACCAATACTTTCGAGGTAAGCGTCGAGAACCTCCTCGGCATCTTCGCGTCTGTGGTTGCAGGATCATTAGTATATCGCAGGCTAGAAAGTGTTTTGGTGGGCAGCCCTACAGTGTAGTCTCGGGTTCCCACGTTAGATCTGACTTCTTGTCCCAGCCTTCCCATTTGACCTGGAACTTTAAGGTACCCTTATTCACAGGGTCAGCCTCGAGGCCTGGATGAAAATCTTCTCGGACTTACGTCTTCATCCACCATGTGTTTTCGGATGGCTTCGATCACGTAGCTTGAACACACGTTAGCATGTTTGCGTGGCCCAAGAGGCGGCGAAGAACATACACTTCATCGTCGCCTTTTTCCTCATCGCCCTCATCTTCCTCATGTTCCTCATCTTCACCTTCTTCGACATCGGAAGCACCTGGTAGGTCCTTCACTCCAACTGGTCCTTTCCTTTGTGTTTTCGGATCATCGCTTTCTTCTGACTTGACGCTTCGCTTGCGCACGGGGATATCGAAGTCTTCGATATCGGAGTCTTCTTCTGGCAATGCTTTGGCAATCTTAGTCTTCTGCCCACGGGAATGCGTCATGATTGCGTCTCACGAGGGGCACGCATGGGACGAACGATAGGCGATGACAACGGGTCAGAGCCAGTGAAGCAGCCCACCCGAAGCCGGGGAGCTTCACTTCACGGTGTGATTGCTGGCAGGCCCGTTGGCAGGCCAGCAGGTGGCAGCGCCCGTATCGTCGCATGCTGAGTGAGTGAACGTGAACTTGTGTACTTACGAGGCGGCATTGTGCTTAACGTGATGGGTCGCAAATGATTGCGCACGAGGATTCCCAGAGGATCTCAACAGCGACAGGTCAATTGGCGCTGACGCGCAGAGGTAGGTTGCGACGCGATGGAGAAAAAATGGGGCGCATGACTGGTTCGCAGCGGGGAGCACTCCCCAAAGCCACCTCGAGTGACATGGAGTACCTCGTAGTATGACGACTTCAGGCCAGGATCAATTGTACACTGTAGCGGTAGCCAAGAGGCAGGCAAGGTTTGGCCTGGTCAATCTAGTCACTGTAGTTCAGGTCTATGATAGGTATTACCCCCGAAAACCAGCAGACCTGAGTAACTGCCTGCGTGACCAGACAAACGTGGAGTTGAATCGAGTGGAGGGTGATACACCGCCTCAGTTTGTGGTGAAGAAACCGGATCGTACCGTTGGCTGTAAAACCCATTGGCAACTGCAGAATTCTCAACGAGGTGACAGCAATGTGCATGCTAAGTGAAAAGCATAAGACTAGAACAATATCATTTATGCAACATATCATAGTTGTGCATGTTTCCCGAGCATAAACCTTCGTCAGTCACGTCACGTCTCAGTAGGGAGCTGAGCATTCCAAAACGGATCCAAGGCCGTTAAACCCCTTCGCTGTCAAGGCAGCGGCCAGCAGTACCTTTAAGTAGTATCGTTGCAGGTCGCAGGCGTGTGTCACCTGTTTTGCTGGCGCAGGCCGCATTTCACGTCCCCAAAGTGCTCAACGCGTCCATTGGCCGCCCGTGCCACTCATGTCTCTCGCTGTGCCCACTCATGGCGACGTCCCTCGCGCCCATCCCCCACTGACTGGTCCTTGCAGAGCGCTGAGTGGGACCACTATCGGCTCGACGCGTCCTGGAGCTGCATGTCGCATCTCGCTGCACGGAGGCGTCTTGCCCTGTTGATTGGCTGCAAAATGCCAGCTGCTCTTATTGCCCTCCCTGTCTCACACCACAACCTAAAGTCGATCAGCATCCCACTGCCACTCTTCTTGCCTTCGCCTGGCTTTTCCAAGTTTTCTCCTTCTCAGCTTCTCGGCAATCATTGACCTTCGTCTCTTGCATCATCGCGTCCTCTCTTTCGACCTCAACTTGCAGCAACGCCTCGATTCTGTCTCCGCCTCTGCAGCCTCTGGAACCTGGCGCCTCTCAAAACCATCGTCCACCTCAGTCTCTTCTCCTGCAGCCGCCCCTGTGCCACCTCCTGCGCGCATACTCTTCGTCCTTTGACTGTAATTGCTTCCAATTCCCGACGTGCCTAGTCCTGCAGGTCCTGCCCCTACAGGCGGCTCTGTTTGTCCCAGTCGCTCGATCCCTTATTACCTATCTCCTCCCACTTTAGCCTGGTGTTGTCACCCTTTCCTATTCTCCAAGTCCAATTGTGGTTCAGAAGGAATCAACAACACTACGAGGATCAACACGTTCTCACAGCACAGAAAACAAACAAACTGTCTTCTCTTCTCGCCAAAATTTGGTTGTCGTCAAACCTTGCCCACAATCAACGAAGCTTGATTGATACTCATCCACCATAGCGAGGCCCCAAGCCTGACATCCACACGAATCTTGTGAACCGCACCTGCAGCCTGCCTCACTGGATTTTTTGTCAATCTTGCTTTCTTACCAACGTGTCCACAACTTCACTCATAATGGCATCTGTCACCCGCCAACCCTTCGCTCCTCTCAATGAGGCTCGCCTACAAACTCTGACAAGCCTCAAGAACAGACAGAACGGTATGTCAGTCGCTCACCAGGGTCATTAACAGTGATCGTATGGTCAGTAAATGTGATGGGATTGATACTGATGTATATCGGACAGCTTGCTCTGCCGCCAACACCCCAATTGGAAAGAGGAAGGCCGAGTCGTTTGAGGTTGATAATTCCGAGAATGTTGACCCCGTTATCTTCTCGAAGCGCTCCAAGGCCTCTGGAGGTGACTTCACCAAGGACTTTCTCAAGCCTGCCAATTACGTCCTCACTGATGTGGCTACACCAGCACCGGCAGGCAGGACCTATACCAGCCCTGTCAAGCCCTCGTCAACTCCTCGTCGCACACTGCAGCCCAAGTCTCCCGCAGCCAAACTGAACACCAACGCGACAAAGTCCTCCCCTTTCTCTGTTCCCGCTGGGCGTTCTCCTACTCGAGGAAAGCGTGCCGGGCTTCTCTCCAACCGCCGCCGCACAGCCGGGTCATTCGCCCGTGTTGATCCTCCCGCCTTCCAGCTTGATGCATCAGCTCCTTTCTCCCTTGATGCCGCTCTCAAGGGCACTATCTCCGGCTATGGGTCAAAGCCTAAGCCTGCGAAGAGCACTTCATCTGCTCTCTTGGAGTCCTCGGATATGAAGGCCAGCTGGTTTTTTGACATCCATGAGGACACTCCAGAGCAGGAGATGACCAATCTTCTCCAACACAGCACCTGTGTCCTTGACATTTCGTCGGATGAGGAGAGCGAAAGGAAGGCAACTTTGGAGCAGGCTGAAGGCCGTGACAAGGAGAACGTTCCTCCTGTCGATGATGTTTCTCAGACATCTGCCCGTCGCGCCCCACGCTTGAGCACAGAGGACATGGTTGTTGAGAAGGATCGCGTGGCTCTTGGAGAGATGAACACGGCAGACTTTTACGCCGATGGCTGCGATGAGGCATCTGTCATCATTGTGCCCGCAGATGAAGATGAGGTCACCGAGGCCGAGGCAACCCCACAGCACAACGAAGCCAACAACTTCACCTTTGCTCCTGAGCTCAGCAAGTCAGAGAACGCGGCGGCAATTTCAGCCAGCATTGATGCACTCATGTCCAAGGAGCCCGAAGAGTCTGGCAAGGCTTCCGTTCTTCAGCCTATGGATGGCACCGGCGAGAGTTTCGAGCTGTGGGAAAGTGGAAGCAACAAGGACGAGACAGAGTTCATCGCTTCGGCTGAGTCTTCGGCTGAGTCTTCGGCTGAGTCTTCGGCTACTCCTGTTGCGTCATCATGACAGCCATGGCGGACACTTGAAATGCATCATGACGCCCTTCCTATCTGATTTCTCGTTGTCTTTGGAGTACTTTGGATTGGTTTGGGTTGGAATACCACTGGATTCTAGGATTTTGGCGTTTTGGATACTTCAAATGGGAAGCGGTATTAGTATGGGTTGGTGTACTTGTAATATCTGCATTTGGCGTTCGCTCGACTATTTCCGAAGCAATTGAACTAATACTCAAACTTGGGAACTCATCATGATATAAATTTCATTGACGACCTTGGTCACATGCATCTTGCTAGCAGGCCATGACGACTCTATCCAGGGCCGACGAGGCGAGCACTTGACCCAGTCCAATCATGGCTATCCCTTGAACGGCATTACAGGCATGGATAACGCCCTAGAGGAAGCTCCCTTGACGAAGTGGGAGGTCCTCAGGTCAAGAGGAGGCATCCGACAACAAGGAGATTGGCAGCTGGCGCCTTCATGAACCCCACCACACCACCATGGTCTCACCCCACTTCCCTCTGGCACCTCGAACAGCTCGACATCCGAAAGCTGGCTCATATGTAGTGCTGTCCTCTGTAAAGCGCTTCAATCGGCACACTAGGCAGAGCAGACAACCATGGCTTCCGTAGCAGTGGACCAAGACGTGCCACGAGGAGCATTCATCGTGCTGGAAGGCCTGGACCGGAGTGGCAAGACGACACAGGTAAAGCTACTGGAGCAGCGCCTTGCGCAGGCAGGGAGGCGTGTCCAGGTTATGAGGTTCCCAGGCAAGTCAACCGGAGCCCGATAGCGTGCAACTACAGCTTGGGACGAGCATACTGACTGTAGCCAGACCGGACAACGACTATCGGGAAGATGATCGATAGCTATCTGAAGAGTAACACGGAGATGGAGGATCATGTGATCCACCTCCTGTTCAGCGCCAATCGTTGGGAAGCAGCGTGAGTGTCCTCGAAATGGAATTCTCACGGTCATACGAACTAACTCTTATCAATCTAGGAAATCAATTGAATCTGCCCTGGCCGCCGGTACAACCATAATTTGTGACCGGTACTACCACTCCGGCATCGTTTACTCCGCCGCCAAACAGAACCCCACGCTGCAGCTCACATGGGCACGCAGTCCTGAGCGTGGCCTCCCCCGGCCCGATCTAGTTCTGTTCCTCGACCTCTCAGCTGACCAAGCCCGTGCGAGAGGAGGCTTCGGGGAGGAGGTGTATGAGAAGGAAGCTATGCAGAAGCGCGTGAGGGAACTCTTCTGGGCGTTGAGCATGGGTGGCAAGGATCAGCATGCCGAGGACATCCTGGGTGCTTCCGAAGCCCGCAAACTCGCAGAGGGAGGAGCGTGGAGACAGGAAGAGGAGGATCTGGTGGTGGTCGATGCTGGTGGAAGCGTCGAGGAGGTGGAGGGTGAGATCTGGAAAAAGGCCGAGGCGAGGATTGAGCAGGTGCTCAAGGGCCAGCTGGGAACAACGGTGCGGAGGATCCAGTGACAGTGAGAAGACGTGCTCAAAAACATAACGCGCCAACACTGCTCATTTCCCTTCTCTTTTTAAGACACGCCGTGTTCAGCAAGCTCCTTTCCCGTGGCTCTAAATCTTGCCTTGCGTCCAGAGCCAGTAAAGCAAACCCACAACTCCGATCCCATATCCGAAAATGTACATGAGCCACGTCGTAATTGCCATGGAGAAGATGTTCTTCGCCGCGGCATCAACCACCTCCGCGTCGTCCTCATCTGGGAATGGCTGGGAGGGAACGGGCTTTTTGAGGAAGCTGCATAACGGAGCCCAGCCGTCTGTGATCTGCATCTCCAAGAGGGCCTTCTTAGGCACTGAGGCGCGTACCAAGGCGTTGTGCTTCGATTTGAGTTCTGAATGTCAAAGGGGAAAGTAAGCGTGCGGGATCTTACGATAGCTGACGAAGAGACCCCCAACTTGAAGAGCCGGTGTGCGACTTACCCTTTCCAACGTCCTTGCCGTGCTGCTCTTTTATGCTAAGGAGGAAGCGAAAGTCAGTGTATCGAAGTGCTGTGTCTGGACCGGGATGTGCTTTACTCACAATGAAGCCATCTCCCTGCTCCAGAAAGGAATCCATCGCCAGGTGAAGCATGGCCACAGCAAGATCCTCAGTGCCCAGCTGGGGTACGAGGCGCTTTTAGTAATCAGCTCCACGCTATTCCACCATTTCTCCGTATCTCTGTCCACGAGAACCACTTTGGCATCGGGGTAGAGCTCCAGAAGCTCTGGGATGAACAGAGCAGCAGGGACATCGGTGAGGGCAACGTAGCCAACAGTGACCTCGCGAAGAAGCTTCAGGAGCTTGGCCTTGTCCTTGCGTAGCCTCAGGACGCGGTACCATTGCCTTGCGTATTCTTCACTCAGATCAGCATCACTTCGTTGATCAAGGGCGTTGGGCGGCTGCTCCATGAAAGTGCCATCTGGGCGGGGGATCAAAATACCGTCTTCGCGCCCGTAGAGAGCATTTCCACCATGTAGAACCGGTCCATCAAGAAGGGTGTCGAGTGCTTTCGCAATAGAGTTCGTCCCCGTTCCAGTATACCCAGCTGCAATGACCTTGGGTTCGACGGAGAGATCCGTAGGTTTAGCAGGGATATCAGACATGATGCGGGATCTGAAGCGGGGTCAAACAGTCAACGGTTGATGATGCCTCTAAGCGATGATGAATCGAAGGGGCAAAGCCAACCTTAATGCGACCAGGTGAGTTTGCAATGTCGAAGGAGAGTTGGAAGACAAGAGAGACACCGTCGACGTCGACGAGGACAGCCCCCGAGCGATTGGCGCTGACGGAACAAGCGCCAAGCGCCACCTTCAACTGAAGCTGGACCCCCCTTAGCGCCCGCTCTGCCCTGACTCTATCCTTAATAAAGGCTGCAGCGGCGCAGGGGTCTATTCACTAGCGACCATCAAAGAGGAAGGTGTTTTTGCATCTTGGGGATTCTAGAAGATTGCATTGACTTTCTGCCTTGAGGCTCCATCTTTGACACTTTTGGGTATTCGCCTGACATTCTAGTTGTACTCATTAGTCTTGTCTTTCACTTGAGTGTCACCGAGCTGCCTGTGGCTCACGCATCATCAACAAGCAGTGACGCACAGAGGCTGGAAAATACAGGAACGGAAGCTTTGGATAACACATTATGAAACCAATCATCTGGACCAGTCAAGTCATGCTTTTGTTTGGTGAGTATTCCACCATTCCCGACATGAAAACTCCATGCTCCCAGACCCCCCCGGCCATGTAGTCTACGTCTCGTGCGCCAAACGTTGGACGGCTAGTGGAAGACGACAGTCTTGACGCCGTTCAGGAACACCTTCTTCTCCGCGTACAGCTTGACAGCCTGGGCCAAGACCTGGGACTCGACGTTGGAGCCAGCCTCAACCAAGTCCTTGGGCTCAACGGCATGATCGACGCGGGCAACACCCTGCTCGATGATGGGACCCTCGTCCAGGTCGGCCGTGACGAAGTGCGCAGTGGCACCGATGATCTTGACGCCGCGCTCGTACGCCTGGTGGTAGGGCTTGGCGCCCTTGAAGGAAGGAAGGAAACTGTGGTGGATGTTGATGATGCGGCCGGACATGGCCGAGCACAGCTTGGGGGACAGGACCTGCATGTACCGCGCGAGCACGACGAGCTCGATCTTGTGCTCGTCGATCAGCTCCAGGATCTGGGCCTCCTGCTCGGCCTTGGAGTCCTTGGTCACGGGGAGGTGGCGGAACTCGATGCCGTAGCTCTGAGCCAGGGCCGCATACTCCGGGTGGTTGGAGACGATGAGGGGCACCTCGATGCGCAGCTGGCCGGTCTTCATGCGGAAGAGCAGGTCGTTGAGACAGTGGCCGATCTTGGAGACCATGATGAGCACCCTGGTCTTCTTCGCGACGGGGCGGAGGTCGTACTTCATCTCATACTTGGTCGCGAGCTCGTCGAAGGGCGCCGTCAGGTGAGTGGTGTCCGCCTCCTCGATGGGGCCAAAGTGCACGCGCATGAAGAACCGCTTGAAGGCGGGGTCGGAGAACTGCTGCAGGTCCAGGACATTGTGCTGGCGCTCGGCGAAGACGCTGGTGACGGCGTGGACGATGCCAGGCTTGTCCGGACAGGACAGCGTAAGGATGTGGTCGTTGGCCATGTTGAAGGGCGAGGGTATCTAGGCCAGGTTGAAAAGTGCTAAATGAGGTCTCAGTCAGATCCAGTCTCAAAAGTCAGGCGAGGCTCAAGTGACATGTCAAGCCATGTACATACAGGAGCAAATCAGGTTGGTTGCACAGTGATCGCCGTTGGGATCAAACGGTGAGTCAGTCGACAGTGTGTGAGTGAATTTTCATGCCCCGTCTCCAGCGGTCCCTTTGGTCCCAGAGTCTCTGAGAATCTCGGGATCTTGAATAACGGTCTCGGGGAGGAGTTCCCACCTAATTTTTTCGCTAGACCGAAATTTAGGCTCTTGTCCACACTCCACGGGCCCTGAATTCATGGAATTGTTTCGGGATTCGGTAGTTATTGATTTGGGGGTCGTGCTTTGGATGAAAGCATGTCTGGACCTTTCTTTACTCTGGCGACCGCAGGGCTTGATTGATTGAGGTACCTAGACGAGACCGTCTGCTTCCGTTCCGGATACGGACGTGGACAGCCTCTCAACACGTACACCATATTGTCATGACAGCATGCATTCGGAATCATCTTCACCTTGCTTTCATCGCTGCTTCGCGATACGTCGCATCGGTGTAGCATTCAGCGACAGGTGTCACAACAAGGTTCAGCGGACAAGTCGCAATTGTTGAACAGATAATACTTCAACTCCATTACTAACTACATGCAACCCTATTTGCACTTTCCAGAATTATGTCCAAACATGAAAGAGCTGTCATGGCTCTTGCTCGTGGTATCAAGATCAGGCCGTCAAGTCGTCAACAATTTCATTCTGCAGAACAAGGTCGTTTGTGTTGCAGAAAGGTTTGCAATCAGTTGTTTTAGATTACACAATGTTGTCTCCCTCCGTGTGAACACCGACTGGGCGGCGAGGAATGCTCGCGTCATTGTAGTGGCCATTGTGATGACCGTTAACGTTAACGCCAGTGTTGTGGTGAAGCCCGTTAGAGTGTCCATTCACACCATCATCGTAAACGCCATCAGCAGCCATGGCGTTCGAGTGGCCGTTAGTGTGGCCAATGCCATTATTGTGGTGGTCATTTGAGAATCCATCGTGGTGGTGCCCCTTCAGGCCCTTGCCGGCCAAATGTCCACCAGCAGATGCAGCTCGGCCTCCCCAGCCAACCTTGCGGGTGAATACAGCGTGCTCGAGTTCGGCTCCCTGACCAGCTCCATACATGAAAGGGGACCCACGGTTCAGGGGGATGTGGTTGAAGCGCCAGTCCCAGATGGCAGCGTACACCATGCGGTAGCTTGAGAAGGCGAAGACTGTGCCAATGGCAGCACCAGCAAAGATATCGTACCAGTTGTGGTACTCGTCGATAGTGAGGGCACCTCCAATGAGAACAGCGCCCAGAATAGGAGCATAGATAGCGATGAGCTTCCAGAAGGCGGGATGGTAATTGGAGAAGACCTTCAGCTTAGCGTTGAGGTAAAGGTACAGGAACACGAAGCCAGCAAACGCCGCGGTCGTGTGGCCACTGGGGAACGACTCGAGAGCATCGTTGATCTCCGCCTTGTCCCCGGTACAGATTTCAGGTCGGAAGTAGATCTCCTTGAAACCATCGCCTTGTCCCTGTGCGGCTTGCACAAGAGCCAAGTCCGGCTTACAAACGGCCAAGAAATGAGGACGCAGACCACCGATGAGCCACTTGACGAAGACCTGGAAGACCGCAGCTCCGATCAAAGAGTAGAGTAGACCGATCGTAGCATTGTTGACGTCCCAGAAAGAGCGAACTCTGATCTGCATAACCAGGAAGATGACGATGGGGACGAAAACGGCGAGCAAGGCAGCAGCCCAGATGGGGATGATCTCCTTACGGAGGGGGTATGCGAAGTTGGGATACACAATCTCGCCGTCGGAGAAGGTGATGGCGAAGGATCGGGAGGGAGCTGGGTCAGCGAAGTAGACCTTGAAGAGGATAAGGTCAGTACATCCCAAGCAAAGAACCACGCGATGTGGCTATGTATTGTGAACGTGAGACTTACACCGAGGCCAATAGCGCCAAGTACAGCCATGGTAATCAAATCGAGAGCCGTGTGCTTGATCCACTGTCCAAAGGTAGGCCTCTGTGACATGGTGTAGGAAGAAGCAGCTTCACCTCTGCGACCAAAGGGCCCTCGGCTGCGTCCTTTGGATCGTCCACCGACACCACCACCACTACCACCGAAGCGTCCACCAAAGCCACGCTTTTCAGTCCTGGCAGGGGTATGAGTAGTCGAGGCCATGGTAGGTGAGTGACCTGCTCTGGGTTGGCGATTGAAGAAACCCATGGTAAGGCCGGGATAGAGAGATGTCGAAGGCAGGGAGAGACTGATCAATGAGCTGGAAAGTCGGCAACCTGGTCAGGTCTATATCTCAAATGTCGAGATTGTGGCTGATCAGAAGGGCCTGACTGAGGAAGAGAGGGGAAAAGGGTACATGCCATGTTCAGAACAAGGCAGTGTTATATATCAGAGCCACAGGGCGACATGAATCAACACCAGTGGACGCTCAGTGGGCAGCCATTACGTCGCTATCCGTGTTGCTGGCCATGTGCCCTGCCCTGTACGATGGTATCACCGTGAAACGTCCGTATTCACGTTCAAGACTTGGCACAGGTGACAAAGCAGAAAGCCATGGCAACCCGCCCGCTTCTCTTAGGGCCAGTGGTGCATGCAACTAGGGATCGTGATCGAGCTGTCAACAGGTGTGTGTGTCACTGTGTCAACACTGCTGGCGTTGGAAGTGGGTGCGGAACTGCGTGGGGATCGACAACGCCCATGCAAAACTTCCGGTGCGATTTGACGTCACGACAATAGTGGCTTCGACACTGAATCAGGGAAGTCCGCACAGTGTATCTCCGTACTTCCCATCTTTTCCTGCATAAAAATCATACCGAGCCGTGTGCAATGGGCTTTCGATAAGTCATCGCAGTTGAGACTGTCGCTGACCTCAAATTCGTCAACCTTGCACGACTTCTCTACATTGTGGTGAGCATCATCGCAGAAGTTCTTCCAAGACGTCATGGCCTGGCACAAAACTTGGCAGCGATCGTGGATCTCGAAACGTGTCTGTAAGATTTCAAGCATGATTTGAGACTTGCGAGTATGATTCAAGTCCTAACTTAAAAAGAAAAGAAGGGTGCCCTGACAAGCCTTCTGCCCACGGGCGCGGCATTCTGATGCCGACTTGGCGAATCGCGAGCCATGCCGAACGAGAGGCGTGGGAGAGGCTAAGACACCCTGGTCACTGGATGGTGCCGTATCCCGACTCATGAACGGATGCAGGCAAGGAAGTAATTAAAGGACGCCCTTCAATAGCTAGCCACGTCTTGCTGAGCGTCATGGCATCGATTTGGATCTGATCCGCCGTGCCTAATGTGAATGGCTAGCTATCTGCAGGGTCAGGTCTTTGTCCATCTTCCGTCCCTCAGACACGAGCGGCCCCTGAGACGCATCATCCATCCCTCTGAACTGGGCACTTCACGACCAGGGTTGTCCTGGACCTCCGGAACAAATACTGCGAAAGACCTGCAGAGATCGCCAACGGCCGTGCTCATCCCCACTGTTCGTTCCTTGTTCGTGATACCTACTTACAAGGCCTGACCTGAGTTCAGTTGATGACCCAGATTAGGTCGTTCGTTATCAAGAGTCTGACGCACTTCCCAGTGGCTTACATTTAAAGATCAGATACCTCCCTTCAAAGGCGAAGAGCTCATCCAAGTGCATTCAAGTCATCCAAGGTGGAGGAGCCGTCCGCACCTCCATGTATACCTGTACCTGTCTGTCACTTTCCGGTGATACTCATGACGTAGCTGCCATTCAATAGCTTAACTTGGTCCAATGTACTGTATTCTTAACTAAGAGGAGTCCACATTAGGCTCGTAGAGTAATATGAAATAATACATGGTTCGCATTGAGCCTGGAGTTTCGTCCAACCATCGATACCTAGGTTGCACAGTACGATCGTTGGAAGTAGCACCTGATTCTTCACTTTGCATTACATTATCTCAACATAGATTGGCCGTCCAGTGCATTACTTATGCATAGAGAAGACCCTTCGAACGTTTGCCTTGCGGCGGCACTCTTGTAAGGGTATGCCTAGTTTCTTCCGCCCTGACCAGATGACTCGAGTACTTTACTCGCTGCTCGGCTCTTCCTCATGAACGAAAGGTTGCGTGGACCAACAGTGTAGACATTTAGATCATTCTCGTATTCATCATCTACGGCCACGGCCAGCGCCTGCACCCGGCATGCCCCCTCCCATACCCATCTGCCTCATCATGGCCTGCATGTCCATACCTCCAGGCATCCCAGGCATACCGCCGCCGCCGCCTCCTCCAAGCATCTTCATCAATGATCCCATATCCGGCATGCCGCCGCCTCCAGCACCTCCGCCCATGCTCTGCAGCCTCTTTTGCATGGCTGCCATCTGCTGTGCCTTGTTACCGCCGCCCATGGCCTGTTGTGCCTTTTGCATGTTCTTCATGTTGCCTCCCATCCGCTTTGCCATACCTGCCATCATCCTCTGCTGGGTCAGGAGGTCCTCTACCTCACGTACAGATGTTCCTGATCCGCGCGCAATGCGTGTCATTCGGCTGGGTTGGTCGATGAGAATCTTGCCATCGGAATCGAGTTCCTTCTCGGTCATTGAGTCGCAAATGTAGATCATCCGCTTAAGCTTCGCACCTCCCTCTTCATCGTCCATACCCTGCATCATGTTGCTCATGCCAGGGATCATGCCGGCCATTTTTGAAAGCGGGCCCATCTTCATGATATTGGAAAGTTGGTCTCTCAGATCCCTCACCGTGAAGATACCTTCTTGGATATGCTTAATGGTGTCCTTTTGGTTCAGGTTCAAGCTCTGCACGTGCTCCACTAGGCCAGCCATGTCGCCCATTCCGAGGAGCTTCTGTACGAACTGTTGTGGCGCGAACTTCTCGAGATCGAGCATGTGTTCACCCGTTCCGATGAACACGATCGGAGTATGTGTGGCCGCAACGGCGGAGATGGCACCACCACCGTGGGCGTGACCATCCGTCTTAGTGATGATGATGGCTCCGAAGTCTGCTGCCTCCTTGAACGCCTTTGCTTGTGACTCGGCTTGCTGACCGATGGAGGCATCCAGAACCATGATGGTCTCATCTGGACGAATGGCAGTCTGAATATCCACCATCTCCTGGAAGAGCGCAGACTCCTGCCTATGACGACCGGAGGTATCGACAATGATAACATCGAATTTCTCCTTCTTAAACTGCTCGACACCTGCTCGGGCAACTGCTGCAGGGTCGGTCTCCGTCAGGGAACCATAGTAGGGGATCTTGGCCTTTGTGGCGTTTTGTTTGAGCTGATCGAAGGCGCCGGCTCGGAAGGTATCGGCACAGACAAGACAGGCCTTCAGCCCTCTTGTCTGGTAATGCCTGGCGAGCTTCGTACAGGTTGTCGTCTTTCCAGCACCTTGTAGACCAACGAACATGATGACGTTGGACCTGCCCTTCTTCGGCTTAAAAGGTTCGGCATGGGGGTCGACGAGCTTGACGAGCTCATCAAACACGGCTTTCTGAATGAGGCGCTTTTTATTAACAGCCTGCGGGATCTCCTTGAAGTTCACTGTGCTCTTGATCGACTTTCGTAATTGGCCAACGAGGCGGACGTTGACATCAGCTTCGAGAAGCGCAGCGCAAATCTCTTTTAACATGGAATCGAAGGCCTGGGGCATGGAAAGGTCAGTGCCGTTTCGGTTCCACGGCGCGCAAGAACCAGGGTGCTCCCCGTGCGACATACCTTCTCGTCGAGGTTCTGCTCTCGGGTCAGGTTGGTGACCGCCGTATTGATACGACGGCCGAGATCTTGAAGCACCATGTCTGCTGCCGCGTGCCTCTTGGGCAGTTAGAGGCAGTTCGAGCGGTTGACAGCGCTATGGCGCCTTGTGTGTAGTTGATGTCGAGCGTCAAGTGTCGACACGAGTTGAAGAGGCGAGACTGTGGTGATGCAGTCCAGCCAGTGGTGCAGTCGGCGCAGTGGTGGCCACTTTCGATGGTGGGGGTGGGGTTGTGCATGGGAATAGCCACTAAAGCGCGATATTGTTTATCCGTCAAAGACTGTCTGTACATTATCCAATAAGGCATTTGACTTTCAGTATGCTTCATACTTTGGCAAGGTAAATTTTACCTGTTGAGAGGAATTACTTTATTTCTTGAATCAAAGGCCGAAATTGAGAGTGGGCGTGCATTTCTAGTGCAGCTTTGACAAAAGTGCTCCCTGGGCTCAGCCAGTAGTTTCGTCTCGACGCAGCTGTTGTTGGTTACAGTTCGGACCTAACTATGCACATACGCAAAGCAATAAAAATACTACATTGGCATATTGCCTACCGGCTTTTGCTACAGTAATTCTCTTATACTTGTGACGAGAACCCAACCAGTTCCACTAAGCATATATAAAGTGTGAAATGCCCGCCTGGGGATAGCTTACAGGGTAGGCGAGGTAGAATTTTCGGAAAAGAATCGGCTCTCATTCCCGACACGTGCTCGGCTCACAATAACACCAGGCAGCCTGCTCAATTCCGACTTGGACCTTGCAAATACCTTGCACAGTCAATTACTTAGCTATGAGGTCCAGTATTTCCTGCGACGCCTGCCGGTAAGCCTTCCTCAGCGCTCCTGTCGCTAAACTTCCATTTCCGACGTTCCTTGGCTGACCCGACCGACCACCTTTGTAGGAGGTCCAAAGTGAAGTGCGTTCACACAGGCACTCCTCCCTGTCGACGGTGTCTCAAGTCCGGCTTCTCGGGCTGTGAGCTAACCAGGCCTAAAGCTGCATTAAGCAGGGCTAGAGATGCGAGGAGAAGTACCTATAGCACCGGAACTGAGGCAACATCATCACCTCCGCTCCGTCAAATAAGACCACAGGTTCTGCCCAGTGGAGGAAACTTCGACAATGCAGCAACCGAGGAACACCTGAGTTCCCTGACGAACGGGACTATCCTCAAGTCTCTCAACGTCTTCAACAACAAGTTCCCGGAACTCTCGATTTTGCATCTCCCCACACTTATGGCGGCATGGCAGGACAACCCCTCTATCGAGACCAAGGTCTTAGTTGCTGCCGTTCTTGCTGTGACGAAGGCCCAATTATGCGCCTTGAATCTGTTCTGGGCAAACGATCTGTTGCCCAAAGAAGCCTATGCGTCATTCGCGAGGTCTGCTCTTTCGACTCTCATCCTGGAGCCTCCAAACATCCAAGTGGCACAGGCTCTACTCATCTTCACGCTCTACGAGTGGGGTACTCGCGAGTTTCACCGGGCATGGATCTACTGTGGTATATATAGCCCTCGAAAGATCCTTGATCTATCTTCTGAACCTTTGTAGGAATCGCGGTCCGCATAGTACAGGCTCTACATAGCATGCGCGTGGCCCCCTGCATGCCTGAGAGATCGTGGAAAGCCGATAACAACCCAATCGCCGCAGCCATTGAGACCCGGACCTACTGGGCCTGTTCTATCATGGACAACATGATTCATTCAGGCACGTACAATCCTCCAATGCTGCCGCTGAGCGAAATGGAGAGGCTCAACATTCCTCGACCGGTGAGCGCTGTCGAGTTCGCTTTCGGCAGCGATGGATCAGGACCATCTTCTCTATGTGACAGCAGGGAACCCCGGAACGTTGATGGCCCTCACGACATTACACAGAGCTTCGAGACACTGGTACATGGCTTCGACATTTGGCGGCAAGTCACAACGTTCATGTTTAATGACGGTCGGCGCGCTCCAGGCATGTGCGCCCCGGAGAACTGCCCTTGGATGCCCACGTCGCCATGGTCTGCGTGTCGAGATCGCCTCGAGACTTGGAGACGCAACCAGCATCGCAACATGCACTATCCCGCCACTTCGGTAGCTGTTCACATGACGTTATGCTACGGCGAGACCTTCACTTGTCTCAATTTGCTCTATTACCTGTGGTATGATACGTCTCCCCCCTCTTTGTCAGAAGATGGAGAGTTGCTGAAGGATATAGTACCTTGATGTTGCATAGGGAGTATTTCCCCTGGCTACCGAATAAGGACTCAGTGCCGCAAGCACCGGTCGATCCGCCCCATCTGGAAGCCGAAGCACCGCCGAACTGGTGGGAGAACAGCGCAGCAGAGCTTTTCGGAGCAGCAGAGAACATCAGTCTGTTGCTGAATGAGGCCTCGGAATGTGGCGTTCATCTGATGACCCCTTTCGCCGGATTCTGCGCATTCTCGGCAGGCTTCTGCAACATCTACGTCTCACGTTTCCCCAAGATGAACTTAGGGAGAAGCCCAAAGGCGCAGGAACTATCCGAAATCTGCATGAAGTACTTGCAAGACTTTAGGCAAGTCTGGAGCATCGCAGATAGCTGGGTAAGTCCGCTTTCATGATCGAGTGGATCCTTTCCTTGCTCTCTGACACCTGGAGTAGATGAAGACATCCCAGTACATGTGTCTCCTGTATGAGCGCTTAGCCGCCAATTCAAGCCGCTACAGAGGGCGTACGCGATACGACTACGATATCTTGCACCATTCGGTCCACGAGTTCCGAGGTGTCGATAGGTCTGATCAGCAGGACCGAGAAATGAATGAGGTGGAAGCGTCCATCGACCTGCTTCCATCGATCGGTGTGAATGACGATGCTCCAAGCACAGATATGCTGCTAAGCCAGCTCATGACTGAAATCAGCGGCAATGAGCAAGGAGTATGGGCACATTGGTGGCCAGGCACGGGCGAGATGGAAACATCGGCTACCGACTTGTCTATGGACAACGCAGGACTGAACAGAATGTAGGGTAATTCCTACCTCAATCAGGCACTCCAAACTATTCCTGTGGGAAAAGGTGAATGAATGGTCCAACGTACAAAGGCAGTGTGGCTGGCACATGCATGTTCTACCTGGATCTTGACGGCAATGGCAGGGCAGGGCAGACCAGCATGAGATTCTGGGAACCTGGACGAACGAGGCCACGACCTATTTCGCTCGTCTTGTCTTGAACCTCGAAAAACTTGGCTCTGGAGGTCTATTATCAGCATGGGACTACTTATCTAGTATGTTTCTGGAACAATCATATCAGAGCTGGTTGGCACGCTTTCCCGAATTAGAATCCTGATTTCCCACTAATAGGTGCTCCTGTTGAACCGCCCTCTGACTGCCTTCTGCCTTGAGTGCGCTCATAATCATCTCAATAGTTATTCCTCCATCAGTTGAGACTCATTGAGAAGATCCATTCATAAACATCGGAAATCATGTTCACGATGTAAATCAGGAGTCATAGCCTTGGCTTCTCTTTCTTTTACCACCCCTCGCCCACAACTCCTGGTCGAGCGCAAGTCGTGCAGCAGCGGTGCGTTCCAAGTGTGCCCCTATCTATCACAACAGAGTCACTGCCCGTGATCCCATGGGAATTAAATCCTGCAGTTCTACCACTTTAATCAGTAGAAGAAGCTCCCTAAACTTTTAACATTCGCGCCATCTATCTTTAGTGTAGGTCGGCTTCGTTCTGTCGGCTTTGGCTCTGTGAGGATTTCTCGGCTTTGACCGTCCCAGCCGACATCGGCTTTCGGCTTTGAACATGTTAAAAGACGTCGGATGAGCCGCCTTCCACAGCAGAACAGACTGATTCACTCAGGAATACAGCAACCAATTCTCACATCTTAAAGACTTTATCATCTCGCCAAAGATCTCATCAATTTAACATTAACTCTCATACATCGTTCGGGCAACAATGGGTGGTGCAATGCCAGAACCGGGCGAGACGCACCTCATGCACAGGTCGCTCGTCTTCCAACCGCACAAAGTCGCCAGCGCGAGCGGGTTCGAGCTCACTCTGGACAATGGCAGGAAAGTCATCGATGCCTGCGGAGGAGCAGCCGTCGCCTGCCTGGGCCACGGGAACGAGGAGGTCGCAACGGCGGTGTATGAGCAGATCAAGCAGGTCGGGTACGTCCACACGCAGGCGTACACCACGCAGGTGGCGGAGGAGCTGGCGGACCTGATCCTGGACGGGTCGCCCTTCGGGCTGGAGAAGGCCGTGTTCCTGGGCAGCGGCAGTGAAGCCGTCGAGGCGGCGTTGAAACTGGCCAGGCAGTACTTCTACGAGAAGGGCGAGCACGAGCGACTGCACATCGTGGCGCGGCAGCAGGCCTACCACGGCAACACCATGGCCTCCATGTCCGTGTCGTCCAACCTGGCGCGGAAGCTCCCGTACCAGGGCTTCTGCTACCCTCACACGTCCACCGTCTCCCCGGCCTACACCTACCGCTACCAACGGCCCTCGGAGACCGAAGCGCAGTTCACGGACCGCCTGGTGGCCGAGCTGGACGCCGAGTTCAACCGCATCGGCCCCCATCGTGTCATCGCCTTCATAGCGGAGCCGGTCGTGGGCGCCACGGCAGGATGCGTGCCCCCGCCGGTGGGCTATCTGCGCGGTGTCAAGGCGCTGTGTGAGAGGTACGGCATCCTGCTGATCCTGGACGAGATCATGTGCGGGAGCGGACGGTGCGGCACGTTCTTCGCCTTCGAGCCGGAGGGGGTCGAGCCGGACATTGTCACCATCGCCAAGGCCCTGGGAGGCGGCTTCGCTCCCATCGCCGGCGTGGTGATGCATCGCAAGGTGGTCGACGTCCTCCGCCAGGGGTCCAAGGCATTCGTCCACGGCCACACCTTCCAAGCCCACGCAATCTCGTGCGCGGCCGCCCTGGCGGTCCAGAAGATCGTGCGCAGAGACGGCCTCGTGGAGCGCAGCGCGGCCATGGGCGAGATCCTGGGGACGTTGCTGCGCCAGGAGCTGGCCCAGTGCAGGTCTGTCGGTGACATCCGCGGACGTGGTCTCTTCTGGGCGGTGGAGTTCGTCAAGGACAAAGCCACCAAGGAGCCGTTCGATGCCTCGATCCTTTACGGGCCAAAGGTGCAGGAGGAAGCGTTCGAGAGAGGCGTTGCTGTGTATCCGGGGCACGGCACCATTGACGGTACGGCTGGCGACCATGTCCTGATTGCACCCCCTTTCACCGTGGACGAGAGCACGCTCAAGAAGGTGTGTGAGCTTCTGAGAGATGCCATTCTGGCACAGGAAGCTGTGTTTTTGGCATGATGGCCTGGCATGTGCTCCAACGGTCCAATGGCACCGTGTCAGCAAGACGGAGACATGGAATATTTGTAAACGATGGGAAAGGATTGAGTCTGTCTTGGCTTGAAGTGTTGAAAGAGCATAGCGATCCCTTCTGAGCTTCCATTTAGACTATGATAGAGAATACCAGCAACAGCACTGGAATGTGCACGAGTTTCACGATGAACGATGCGTTCTACCCTGAGATCTTCACTGATTCTTCAACGTCGATAGTCCTTCCTCAAGCCATACACTTCTCATGACTATATCATCCGTCATGAGCAAGGGTCAGCTCAAGAGCACGGCTGCAACCACCAACTAGACTACGGAGGCGAGTGAGGGAGCACCATGTGAAGAATCCGCCAGGCGGCGGTGACAAGCCCCTTTGAACAGGCCGTGGAACTGGGGAACTCAAACTATTGGCAGCGCACGCAAGAGTCGAAGGCAATGCTTGGCAGCTGCGGGGATGACTGGGCAACGTGACGCGCAATTCGAAGAAGGTCGTTCTTCTCGGCTCGTATCCCTAAGCTTCACCCTCGCAGTCTCCAAGCCATCCCATCTCTCGTTATTGAACAGCCAGTGACTGGAGACGCTCAGCACAACTCAATTAAGGACGTCTGTTCTGCATATACAAGTGAAAGTACGTCCACAAAACCCAAGCCCATCGAGCTTATCTCCATCCCGGCAGGCAGCAACACCAGAACCCTCATCACAATGACCAATAAAAGAAAAGAAAGAGTCTGGGCAGCGGGTCGCAATGGAACAGTAACTGATATAGCCGTCCCACGGGCATTTGTTTCTTTCGCGTCTCCATTGGTCTGATTCGTCGAGCTGCATCCACACACACCGTGCGTGTAAGCCAAGACAGCCAGGATCTGGGAGGAAGAAGGGGGGCATGACCTTTCTGGAATAACGAACAGAGAAGTAGAAGTAGCTGTAGCCACAGAACGACCAGATGCAGAGAATGCGTTCTACTGCACTGTACCAATCCTCGGTGACGAAGCGTCGCTCTGAACACCTTACGCTTCGGGGCAAGCGCCGAGTCTTGAAGCTGCCAAGTCTCTTGCGCCGAAGATGGCCATAACTTAACTATCAGCAGTCCAGTCATGGAGATGCCCAAGTTACTTTGTCAGGTTCAGTCTTACTGGAGGTATCTGTCCGAAGTGTTCTGCTCCGTGATGACCTTTGAGCCGTACACTGCAGCGAAGGGCGACGAATGACTCTGGGGGCTGCTGTGGCTTATGATACTTGGTTGCATCATGACAACGCGGAGCGAATCAGGCACCAAATCATGTTTCTGCGGCCTTGCTGCTAAAGGTTTAAAGCTTCCTTCAGCACTGTTCAAGCCACAAGTTGGATATACTAATAGCACTGCACCGTCCACAACGAAGGCACGAAGACGACACGATACACAGCCTCCTCAACGACCTCTGCCTGACGGAAGCCGATACATTACCACAAGTCGTAGATACCATCCTCTGGACAAGCACTGCTGGGTTGCTGACCCCCAGAGTCCAACAACTGCCCAAGCCTCGGCGGTGTCTTGGCCGCCTGGGATCAACAGCCCCCTTCAACCCATCCATCCCATCCTGGACTCTTTCACATCCCGCCATCCGCGGCCACAAGAGATGGATGATCAGGATGATGCTGTCTCCACTCCCGTGTTCGTTGTACCAAGACTATGATGCCGCTCCCTGGCCGCCCGTTATAAAGAGGTAGAGCGACCCCCAACTCGGCCTGTCGCTGCGGATGTCGTCTCTTCTTCAGCCTGAACCGCATAAAAAGAAAACTCTGGTTTCTTTTGCCTTCCTAGATTGACTCAACTCACATTCGAGTCGCATTCCCGTCCGTCAAGATGGATCGAATCAAGAAAGTGTACTACTGGCTCGCGCCAGATGCAGAGAAGGAGGCCGACGGTCGAGATACATGGCCATCGAGGACAGCGTAGGAAACCACAGCTCTTCCCAAACCCCCAGTGAACGTTCTGACAGTAATTGATATATATATATATACAGCTTCATCCTAGCGGCCATGGGAGGCGCCATCGGTCTGGGCAACCTGCTGCGGTACCCTGCCGTGGTGTACGCGAACAACGGCCTGCAGTGGTTCATCCCGTACCTGATCGCCCTGTTCTTCCTGGGCATCCCGGTGCTCATCCTGGAGATCTCCCTGGGCCAGGCCTACAGAGGCGGCGTGATGATCGCCTTCGGCAACCTGAACCACCGCGCAAAGGGCGTCGGCCTGGGCATCATCATGACGGGCTTCGTCGTCGCCACGTACTACGTGCCCATCCTCGCCCTGGTCATGCACTACTTCCGCCACTCGTTCAGGAACCCCGTGCCCTGGACCGGGCGCGGCGAGGACTTCTACATGAACGACGTCGTGCAGAACGGCACGCCCATCCCCGGCACCGTCGACGGCGGCGGCACCGTCACGTCGTGGACCGTCCACCCGGAGCTGGGCGTCAACGCCGAGACCGTCGCCTGGAACCTCTTCATCTGGTTCTTCGTGTGGCTGTGCATGTTCAAGGGCGTCGGCGTCACGGGCCGCGCCGTGTACTTCACCATGGGCCTGCCCGTCGTCATGCTCATCGTCCTCATGGGACGCTCCCTGTCCCTCGACAACGCCGGCCGCGGCGTCCGGTACTACTTCGCCGAGTGGCACGGGGAGAAGCTGGGCGGCGGTCAGATCTGGCAGGGTGCCTGCGGCCAGGTCTTCTTCTCCATCGGCGTCGGCTTCGGCTACTTCACGTCCTACGCCTCCTACAACAGCCGCTTCGCAGACGCCGTCCAGGACGCCTTCATCATCGCGCTGAGCAACTCTCTCTACGAGGTCCTCGCTGGCTTTGTCGTCTTTGGCATCATCGGCTTCCTCGGTGAGTTGATCCTCCAGTCTTCCCTGCATATATATCATGACAGCTAATTTGTAAACTCCCTCCAGGAATGAGCCCGGGTGATACCCAGCTGAGCACCTTCACCGTCGGCTTCTTGACCTATCCTCTGGCTCTCGCTGAGATGCCCGCCTCGCAGTTCTGGTCCGTCATCTTCTTCATCACCCTCGCGGTCCTGGGTCTCGGCTCTGCCTTTGCACTCATGGAGTCGCTCGTGACCATGGTCTGCGACACCGACTGGGGCAAGAAACTTCCCCGCACCGCCGTCTGCACCATCATCATCTCCTGCGCTTTCCTCATCTCCATCATCTACTGCACCAAGTTCGGCTTCTACCTACTCGAGGCTGTGGACGAGTGGACCAACAACTTGTCGCTCCTCTTCATCGTCTTCTGCGAGTGTGTCGCCGTCACCTGCATCTACCGCTGGAGGGATGTCGTCTCCCAGGTCGGCTTGCTCTCGTTTTCGCTCTTCAACTTCGGCTACATGGGAGGCATGATTCTTGGCACAGCCATCGGTCATGCTGTCAGTCCTGAGGCTGGTGCCGGCGTCGGCTTTGGCCTCTTCATTGCCGGCGTCGTGTCGTCCGTCTTGCTCGCCTCGACCCCTGATTCGGTACCGCCCCCATTCTTCAGGAGGAGCGTCCTTTTAAACAAGTTCTGGTGGTTGGCGTTCTATGCTGTAAGTTCATCATCATCATCATCGAAGAAGAAGAAGTTAGAACTATCTTCTTCATGAATGAGAAGCCACTGACAAAGAGCCCAGCCAAACCAACTACGTCGTGACCTGAACGGCACCGTAGCCCATGGCAAGAACTGGCAGATCCCCTTTGTCTGGGGTCCCATCCTCCGCTACATCTCAGCTCCCATTCTCGCCATCGTCACATCCTTCTCCTACCCGCTGTTCTACAGAGCCTGGCGGATGGATCCATTGCACATCTTCGGCTTTGCCGTCGCCCACGTCTGCATGTTGTTCGTCGTTGCCGGCTTCATCATCCCCAGAGCCTTTGATGTCTTCATCCCCGTGTCAAGACGCCCGGAACACAACTCCTATGTTGGACCGCAGCAACAAGCAATCACCAATGGCTTGGTCCAAGAGTCTACTACCACTGAGGGTGCCGGCGTTTTACGCCATCGCACCACTGCAGAGGATGATGGCGTCCATCGCAACGAAATCGGGCCAGAGGGCATATATGCATCGGAAAAGGAGGCCAAGGTTGCAATCTGAAGAGTTCCAGCTTTGTAGGGAACCTGTCATGGACTTGGAGGCCCGACTGCTTCATGCCTGAGCAAGAGGATAACGTAATCTTCCCCTTGTTTACTAGTGATGGTGTTTGAGATTTATTTGAGCCAAATTTCTACCTAGTTGTTGAGGACAACGACATGAAGTGTCTCCTGACTATAGCATCATAACCCGGACTCGACTCTGGGAATGGCGGCGGATGTAGTGTGTCCTAGGGCACAAGTCACACTGGTTCGCATACAGCAAGTTTCGGCCTCGCGGGTCTTGGGAAGTTTGGGTACTAAAGTAACCCAGTTTATGTGTCATAGGGATGTTCCCTAGAGTTGGCTTTACGGTACACATACGAGTTTGGTGTTTATGGCCCTAAAATTCGTGGGATAAAAAAAAAGAACACAGTTGCATATTAAAAAAGTTATATTCCAGGCGACATGAAGAAACTTAAAAAAAAACTTCTCCTAATAGACTGCCAATGTACACTGAGCATCTGCTGGTTCTGCCTTTGCCGTCCATTCCACCAAATCGAGATGCCAGGAGATATAACTTAGCATCTCAGGCCCCCCCGCTTGTACCATCACGGCCATCACTACTGTCTGTTAGCAAACCCAGTGTCCACATGCTACGTCCACTATGATATGCAATGCAAATCGAGCCATTGGTCTTGCTGTTGACAGTCAGTTTTCACCGAAGGGCATCCACCGTGAGAGCTAATCAACCCGGCGGAACATTTGTAAACCTGTGCATGGGGAGACATGTACTGTGTTATCGATCATTTCTTAGTCTATGTGCATGATCGTTGTTTCGGAGGACTTCTATGTATTCGTATCACAGCAGGCATGGCATAGCCGGGGGAACCAAATGGCCAACGTGCTTCTCGTGGTTATTGTATTGCTTATTGTGCTTGCTGGCTGTCTCGCGGTGGACGAAGTCCTTCGAGGAGACAGAGCACAATGACGCCGCTGTTGTAATAGAGCAGTGTCCCGAAACCTCAACCACGACCAGTCAAGTCAAGGAAGAAAACGCATGATCCGAGAGAAAGTACTAGTTGTAAGTCATCAGTCGCTCAACCGTTGGCTGGAAGCATGCAAGTTCGGCTTAGCACTGCTTTGACCTTTCCAATCTACAGGGTTCTGAACGCTTTCGTGTCGATCATGGCGGAATTCGATGCGGATTATTTTAGACCGGCGGACTTACTTACGAAAGCAAAGTCGAATCAAGGATGTGATCCAAGGGCGGGGATGAAAGACTGTTTCTGCCTTGATCCGAGCTGGACAGTCAAAACCTTGCTGGTCGACGAGAAGGAGGTTGATGAAGAACGAACAGGACGCCGCGTGAAGCAGGTCTGGCCAGCCGTTTGCAATAATGAGGCTAGACACATCAGCTTTAGCATCGCGTCCTTGTTACATGCAATTAAGGTGATGATGATCTTGTTCAGTTGTATTGCTTGTGGAATGCGAATGCAATCGGGAACTTGGCCAGCACCACCCTTCTTGCAAACGTGCCAAAGTCTGATGGCGGCACGGCAGACGTCGTAACAGGTCTTGACCCTGTCGGCCATTCCGGATTTACAGGAACACGACATGGACCTCATGGGGGACGTTCCAACTTTGTTCGATTTGAGTTCAGGTCGAGCGCATGCCATTCCCCCGCCAGTTCGCTCCTAGACCGACCCCATCCTCTACCTATTCTAGATACATTGATGCATAACTTATGTCCTTTCGCTGTTGGTCATATACTCTGTGCCGATTCCCTTTATGTTCCCACCCAAATAGTCTGCGACTGGAGCTCCGAGGCTATCAGCCCAGAATGCGACGAAGAAGAAAATAAGCAAAACGCCCTGCTTCCCAATATGCTCGTTGAGTCATAAATATCTTCCAGTAAATGTGTCATCCTTACTGTCCACCAGTTGTCGCTCATTAAATGTTTTCAAAGATTTGCTCTTGGCACATGCCCTTCATCATGTATGTGCAAATGCAGATGCCCATAATGATGGGCACCTCCCGGCCCCGTTGCCTTGTCTCTTCAATGTTGCGCATGAAACTTATTGCTTTGCGGTGATCAATCATCATCATCATCGTGTATCCTGGAGCTGCTAGCGCTGGAGCCGGAGGTAACGCTCATGGAGTTTCTTGCAACGTTGACTAGTCTCCAGATGCCGAATGAGACAAGAGCGAGGACTGTGAATAAGACAATGATGATGATAGCAATGACTTCGTTCTTCTTCACCATGATGGGCAATCGGTGGACCCTTCGTAGGGCGATGTGTAGAGGCGAGGAATGCGAGCGGGGAGTAGTGCGGAGGTGATGAAGTCGACGAAGCTAACAAGGTATGCTACGTTCCAGTCAGTGTCTGACACCCCAGGAAGTGAACCTTTGTTTAAGGACGGAGCCGCATACCAGAAGGTCTTGACAGCTCAAGAGCTCTTTTTTTCAAAGCCAGGGAGATGAAGACGTAACGTCGGACAGGCGAGGTTGTACTGACAGCTCGGAGTAGCTTGGGGGTGGATGCCGCCGAGATAGGAATGAGTGTCGAAGCACAACAGGTCGTACTATGTGAGATTGACACACAGCAAACAGAAGCAGCACAGGAAGGTAACAGTTTCTGGAGAGGAATGTCGCAAGGAAGAGTTTCTTAGGGTATCCGAAAGTTGCGAGTGTAGAGCAGGCTGGGCTTGGGCTGCAGGCAGGGCAACCGGGCTTTAGTAGTGGTTGCCCCGCCACCCGCCTTTCTGGTCAGCCACCCGCTTTCTACGCCGACGTCAACAATTGGAGGGGCTGGTCTGGGCAGAATGACAGAAATGCGCAGGGTCCCCTGGCGACTACGAAACAATGTAAAGCTAATGTCCACTGAACATGAGAGGTTGAAGACCCAAACTTTGCATTCGGTTACTTCGGCATGCATTTGTTTGCCTTGTTCCCCCGTCCCTACAGGACTTCGGGAATCCTAATGGTTGACAGGGAGCTCATGATTGCTCAGTGGCAGGCAGGCTTCAACGATTTCTTACTCAGGTTGAAATCGTCAATCTGGATAGACATAACGGCAAAACGGGCAAGGCATTAGATACTACACAGGCGTGAACATTGCAAGGCTCTCGAGACAATGTAAAGTGGGGTGCACCTCAATCTTTTCGACGTGTTTTCAACGTGTTGGAACACGTCTTGCACAAGGGCCTTGTCTCGCGAACCTGCGCGAGGTCACGTGAGGCAATTTAGCAGTCGACTCACCCTACAGCGCCTCTCTTCTTCACCACGCGGTCGAGCAAAAAGCAAAAGCATCGAAACCTGACTTGGCTAGAAAGAGGAGGAGATACGCTAGAGAGTGTAGCCTGCGTGCGGCCAATGGCATGCGGCGGAGCGAAGAAAGACCGAGATGGCTCCTCCTGCAGCGCGTGAAATTGGGTCGCGCGACAGTGACTTGAAGTGGTACTATTGGCTTTGGTCTTGCAGCCTTGGATGCAGGTCGGACGCAGGAGACGCATGAGCGGCAGCAAACCGAGATTGAAGCTATGCCTGTGGATTCAATAGTTGAGTATTGGATAACTCAGGGGCCGCGAGTCGGAAGTTGGATAGAACGTTGGACAGAACTTCAGCCAGTCTGGCTGAATTGCCTGTGAGCTGGCTGGCTAGCGATGTTTTAAAACAGCCTTAGAAACGCGTTTTAAGTGATGATAAAAATTCAACTAATTCAGAGCTGTGAGGGGCTGGCAGACTGGGAGACAATGCCGGGCCCCCTGATCTAACCAGGGTGATCTCCCGGTTTGCGGGTAGGTAGTGAGAGATGAGGTCAACACCCCCTGCAGCTTTAGGAGGGATGGGGTAAGCACTCAAACTTTGAGGCCGGAACGAGTGAACGGATCGTGGAAAGAAATTGTAGTTTCCGTGCAAGGCAAGCCGGGGGCCGTATGCCATCGTTTTTGACGTGAGTTTAAAGATGTAGAACCAGGAATCTGCCGCTCAGGTGTCATGCCATGTCTCAAGCGCCTTGTCAATGCAGTTCGTTTGGCATCTGCGAGCCTCTATCAATAGCATGCTTCTGGCAGCCACTGCTCCTGAAGCGGGCCCAGGGGAACTCGGGGCTTGCTCCCGGTGTTCAACGACAGTTCTAGTCTTGGGGAGAGAGCGAACTGGGGGGCGCATCCATCCATCTCCTTGGCCAGACAGCCACGATGAGGGAATAGTCAGCCAGATGTCGGCGCGCTGATTGCGAACAGAGAGGCGAGCCAGGCCCTGACATCGTTTATTAGGGACCTTGCTCGAAAGTTGGGGGGGCAGTTTTAGCGCCGGAAGATCAGGGGATCGTTGCGCCAGCGCCACTGCCTTCGCTTGCCACTCTGGGCTTAGTGTCAGGTACTCCAGGGTACGGCCTTGCCTGTTTTTAGCAGCTCTTCGTAACTGCAACGCCGGCCGTGATTAGCTTCTAGACGCCATCAGCAGGAGAAAAAGGGATGATGCTCTTAGAGATTGGACCACTCTTCTGCACTTGTTGGGTGGAAAAAGAAACGGCGCAGACCGCCGAAACACCTGGCTTATCATTGAGCCGTCATTGTTCTCGATCCCTCAGGCTATGAGCCCCCAGTCGAGCCTTGCTGTTCTTCTGCTGCCGGTTTCGCTACAGCTACCTCCTCGCCTTACCTTGGACGTTCGTTCACCTGGCAGATCGACCTCCACACGCCTCCTCCACCCCCCTTTTTTTCTTCCAACTATCCTGCCCACCACCAGCACGACTGCTACCTTAACTACTCCTCATCGCGGGCATACTCATCCCCAGCTTCTTTGCGGTTTAACCACCAGACATTCGTTCATCGACCTTCGCTCCTTACCTACGCTCGCTACGCCAATATTTCGCATTTGCTCACTTACACGCCCTTCTTTTTCGAGGCCTGTCGATCATTGGAACCACTACTTCCCACTCGACCCCCCTCTCTTTCTCAACAGACTCTTTCGCTCCTTATGATCGCTCGTTCCCTTTCTCCTGCAGGAGGCCCTGCCACGAAGCCCTTCCACTGCCTCCGTTGCCGTTGCTGAACGAGCACTTTCCCCTACCGATCGAATTGAATCGAACCCCTGTGCACCATAGGCCATAAGCTTTCGATAATTGGGGACCATGGCAGATTCCCAGTCACAAAATGCTGAGGGGAACACTCCCAAAGCCCCCAAGGATAAGAATTGCCCGTTCTGTGGTCAAGCTTTCACCTCATCCTCTCTCGGGCGGCACCTCGATCTCTACATCCGGGAGAGAAACCCCAAGGCCCCTGACGGCATCCATGATGTCGATGCTATTCGTCAGATGCGCGGCACTATCACCCGTCGACAACCACGTGCTTCATTGGGTGACTCCATGAGCCGGAGGAATAGCTCAACTCCAGCTGGTACACCACGGGCACCACCAAAGAAGCAGAGATCCCGCGAAAGCGATGAATACAGATCTCCGGCCATCCCAAAGGACGGCCAGTACGCCGTTGACTCGACTCTTAGCAAGTTTCCTTATGCTGCCCGCTGGGAGGCAACTGGTGTCATAAACGACATCCCTGGCAGCGGCGAAGCCATTCCAGATAATAACAAGCGGCCTGCAGGGCAAAGAAATGTCAGCAGGCAGTTTGTCAATAAGGCGCAGTTTGATGTGAAACACAAGCTCGCAGATGCAATGGACACAGCTCGTGCGGCAGAATTGGCTCTGCGAGAGCTTTTAAGCTCATGGCGTGCTGCAAAGTAGGTTCTACCCCCCTTGGCTTCTACCGCCTTATGCTAACATTCCCAAGACAACTCATCGATAACTCTTCCGGTCCCTTCGAATTCGATCCTCTATCCCTCGACTTCCCTGCGCTGACTCTGCAGTGCCTTAAGCCACCTCCCACATTGTTCTCCTCGACACAACATCCTACATCAACGTCATGGTCAGTACAGTCACCTGGCCAGCGCGAGTTCGAGGCTCTGAAGGCATATTTCGATGAGGAGTTCCGTGACTGGAAGATCAAATGCACCAGCGCAACCACGGTGGTTCAGGAAGAGCTTACCTATCCACCAAGCGCACCAGCTCTTCAAGACCCCATGGACATTATCAAGAAAGCAGAGAAACAGGCCGAGAAACTCGAGAATCAGGTCAGCGAACATCTGGAGTCATCATACGCAGTTTGGCAGACGTTGCCTACACAGAGGCAGCATGAGCTCTGGGTTCTAGAATTGGCGCGTAGTGTTGGCAGGAGGCAAAAAGAGATGGAGGTTATGAAGGAGCAGCAACACAAACTTCAGCAGGAGAATTCCAACCTGAAGACACAGCTGGATCAGCTCAACCGTCTTCAACAACCCAAAGAGTTCAAGATGCTATCGCCCGCCACCATCCCGTTCGAGCGAGATCTCGTAGCCTTCGCTTACGAGCAAGGCGTGAAGGGAGCAAAGAGCATCGGGTTCAGCATGGAAGACCGGCATCTGGATCTAGCATCGCTCGTCACAAGATGCATTGATCGCTGGAAGAACGTCATTGTGTCAACCCGAGCAACCACTGGCATGAGCGCCCAAAAGCCCCTTGATGCACCCCAGGCAAGCAGCGCGCCATCTGTCGAGAGCACACAGAGCAAGCAGTCCACCACACCAATGGCAACGCCACAGGCTGTTCAGCCTCCTGTAGCCAAACGTCAATCAACGGCAAGCACCACTGGCGCGATCAGTGAACAGACTTCCACCGCGAGCACTACAGGACCGCCCTCGATTGAGGAAACGAGCGATCAGGACGCTGACGCGGAGATGGAGGACGATGACAGCTTCGCTATGATGAATGCATCACCCTCTAAACCTCTGCAGCAAGCTCCGATGCAGCACGCAAATCTCGAGATCCCACGAACTCGAGGCCATATGCAACAGCAACAACATCAACAACAACAAACCACTCACGACCCCAGGTTCATGATGCAGAATGGCGGGAGCCCAGTGAACACCCGAGCGATCAATATGAGCCGCTCGATGCCGAACATCGCCATGACGTTGCCTGGAAACGCAATGCATACAAACGAAATAGCTATGGCTATGCAAGGCGTACGGGGAGACGCGATGTATATGGAATGATTCGAACCGTGCGGGCTCACTCCCTAGCACCGACTCGCCACATACATCAAAGCCATTGCATCAACCAGGCTGTCCCTGCGGCCTTCAACCTGAGAGGATCACATCCTTTGAAAAAACATATGACGAGAGGAGATGGCACACTCCTTCTTACGGCCGATTAGACTTTCGCGAACCACATCGAACATGACGCAAATTCCCTCAAGGGATCTACTACTCTTGCGTCCCTTCTTTCTTCATTCTTGTTAATATTTCACCTTCACAACCCTCCCTTTCATCATTTTACAAAGCGAGCGGGTAATCTGGATAGAGCTTGAAGTAGATATTTCTACTCCAAATGTCCGACCTTTTATGTAACGATTATGGCAACACATACAAAAGAAAATGAACGAGACGGGGGAAAGGAGACAACCCCGGGAGGGAAGACCGCAGCAGAGCAGGGGCTGGGAGACAAGTCAGCAGCGCAGAGGAGGAAACAAACAGAGCCTTTCGAGCATGGCACATCCAACTCGATCTGCTACGGCCAGTGAGGTGTGTTTATAGGAATGAGAGTCGACAAATTTACACACGACCAAGGCTTCTGTCCCTATGTTCTTCCGAATACGTGCACGCTGCAGTCAAAATTTCCTCTGGTATTGAAAACGTCGGCATTATAGCCTTATGATTGTCATGTTCTAGTATACAGATCTCTATGAGGGTAGAGGTGAGACTTGTCGATGGCACAAACTTGCCTATTCCCGAATGCTGGCCCCATGCTACAATAAAGTTACAAAAAGGAAAACAGTGTTGATACAGAACCACATCGCCGAGACACCGTTGCACGCCCGTCGAAGCTCTACTGCTTCAACTGCTTCATCCTCTGCTGGATTAATCGAACAGTTGGTGCTGGTACGTGCATCCTGTGAGCCAGGACAAGCGCGCCGCTCAGCACGGCGAGACTACCAGCCTGATGCGCTGCAGCCAGCGGGATGGGTACGAGGTAGATGAGAGTTGAAATACCGAGGGCGGCCTGCATGAGGACGAGGTGAACAAGACCCATAGCGCCCTTCTTGGCTTCGCGGGGGAGAGCAGCAGCAACGCGGCCGGAACGCGAGTAAGCCCAAAGGGAAAGGATGGCAGTAAATGTCGTCATAGCCATGATGCGGTGGTCAAGCTGGACGGTGCTAGGGTTCTCAAGCATGTTCCGCCACCAAAGATCCGAGCCGTCCTCCTTGCGGGAGTAGAACTTGTCCCAAAGCTCGGAGGCTGGAGGCGTGAGGCCGAGGCCCATCTTGGGGAACTCGTTGTAGATAAGACCTGCGTCAAGGCCAGCGACCAGACCGCCGGACATGGCCGTGAGGAACACAAGGGCTGTGATGCCGAAGACGGAGCGGCGGAAGACGGAGAGTGCGGGATTCGTGACTGCTTTGATGGAGTCGAGAGCTGCCTGAGGGTTGGCAAGGAAGCGGTGAGAGCGGAAGATGGAGAGAGCCGAGAGAAACATCCACGAGTAGCAGACAAAGGCAGCGCAAAGGTGTGCAGTCAGACGATACTGCGAAACCCTAGGGTGGGATCCCGGCGCGAACAGATCATCCTTCAGACCAGACTTGACCATCCACCAGCCGATGACACCCTGGAACCCGATCATGCATGAGATACCAAGCAAGTTGACCGCCATCTTTCGGGTGACCCTTTTGCGAGCAATGAAGTAGAGAGTAGGGAGGACAAAGGACATGCCGATGACACGACCCCAGAGACGGTGTGTCCACTCCATGAAGTAGATCTTCTTGAACTCGGCGAGGGTCATGTGCGGGTTGAGCAGCTTGAACTCGGGCGAGGCGCGGTACTTTTCAAATTCGGACTCCCAATCCTCTGCAGACATGGGAGGGAGGGAGCCGGTGACTGGTCTCCATTCGGTGATGCTCAAACTGCAGAAAATAATGTCAGTAGTGGGCTCTCATGATCCTCAAGCGGCTCAGACAGGACTGTATGATCGTACCCAGACTCAGTCAATCTTGTCAATCCACCAAAGACGACAATACCGAACACGCTGACCGCACTTCCAAGTAACCAGTACCCCACGGTCTTCGAATTGGTCTCAGGCCACGCACTTGTCTTCTTCGCCTCCTTGGAAGCACTGGCTGCTTGCGCAACAACTCGATCTGCGATCCTCTGGGCATCGATCGCGCCTGGTGTTGCCGTGGCAGAAGAGTATGCACGCGCCGATCGTACGATGCTCAGGACATCGATTTTCTTGGGAGTCGAGGAGACGGATCGGGCCTGTCGGAAAAGGCATTGGTTACAGACTGAAGCTCTCGCAGGAACGCGCAGAGCCAGTCTGCGAAGACCCGGGACGAACACGGTCGCCATGGCGTCGACAATTGACAATTGAGAGAGTGGTGGGGATGTAGAAGAAAGAAAGCCTACGATGACCAAGCGATGGTCAGAGGCGGTTCGGGATGTTGGAAAATCGGAGCTCGGTGATAGGCGGTTGAGGGAGGGTGGGCCCATCTCGCAGCAGGGGTCCCCATCACCCCACTACAGCAGCTGAGTCGACGCTGAGGGTGGCACCCAAAGACCCTCACCGCCAAAATTTCGAGGCGGCAGAAAAAAAGAGTGAAGAATTGGGACAGAGAGAGCAGCTTCACTGTGGCAGCTGGACGCCCCGCCTTGGATGTTAATAATCTTCCGTTCACCACTTATTCAACACAGCCATCATGCCAGGACGACAGGCTCACGGCCGGTCACTGACGGCCGGCCCGCCCAAATCTAAGAATAAGCCTGGCAAGGCGTCGAAAGCTCGATCGCAGAAGAACGCTCTAAATGCTTTCGGCATCGCCCAAGACAAGTTTGCGACTCGGCAAAAACTGACGCCACGAGCAAGACAACTTGACGCTCAGCACGAAGCGAGAGATGGTGCCGATGATGAAGAAGACGAAGACGATGACCTCGACGAGGAGGATGGGCCCCGTCGGAAGAAAATGAAGGGTCCAAGAGGGCCAGTCAACGGCGATGTCGAGTACGGAAGCGACAGCGAAGGAAACGAATGGCAGCTGGGTGGTCTGGCCGAGGACGATGAAGACTCAGAAATCGACAGTGACGAGGCATTTGGAGACAGCGACAACGAAAAGTTCCAAGGCTACTCTTTCAAGGGCAGCAAATCAGCCAAGCACGATGACGAGGATGATGATACCGAGGACGATTCCAATGATGATGAAGGAGAGACCCTGGGTGCCGAGGCTATTGATCTTGCTACAGCTCTTGATCAATACGAGTCCGAGTCTGAGGCTGAGGGAGGAGAGGATGGGGATTCCGAGTCCGACCAGGATTCCGGGTCAGAGGGTTCAGACGAATCCGAGGAGAACAGCGATGATGAGGATGACGACGAAGACAACGAGGCCGACCCAGAAAAGCTTGCCGCCCTTCAAGGCATTGTCTCTGGCTTCGGCACGTCTAAGGACGATGGGGACGAAGATGGCGACAAACCTGCTCGTCAAAAGATCAGCCTCGGCGATCTCGGCCTGTCTGGTGTCGACGACCCCCATATGCGCAAGTCTCTTAAACTCCTACGCAAGGAGGACAAGGAGAAGCGACCCGGTGCGACCAAGAAACTCGATGTTCCGCTCTCCAGGCGCGAGCAAGGCCGCATCGACCGCCGTGTAGCATACGACAAGACCAATGAAACTTTGGCTCGCTGGGATGATACCGTCAAGCAGAACCGCCGTGCAGATCACCTGGTCTTCCCGTTGCCAGAAAATGCTGCCAACTATGGCCTTGCCATGAATGAGATCCGACCCTTGGCTCCTAAAGATACCACAAATGAGCTAGAATCCACCGTCTTGGGAATCATGGAGCAAAGCGGTCTGTCACTCGAGAAGGAGAAGAAAGAGCGCCCTCCGGATTACGATGCAGAAGGTAACCTCATTACTCGCCGGGAAGCTCAAAACCTCAAGCGCAAGGAACGAGAAGAGAATGCAAGGGAGGCAAAGCGTCAAAAGCGCATCAAGAAGATCAAAAGCAAGGCATACCATCGCGTTCACCGCAGGGAGCGTGAGAGAAACGAGGCTGAGGCCGCCGAGGGCATGGAGCTGGACTCTGAGGCTGAGCGAGAGGCACAAGATCGCCGTCGTGCGCTTGAACGTGTCGGTCAGCGTCACAAGGAAAGCAAATGGGCTAAGCAGGGCGCAAGGGCCAAGCGTGCAGTCTGGGACGATGAATTCCGCACGGGTCTCAGTGAAATGGCTCGCCGCGATGAGGAACTCCGACGAAGAAAGGAAGGCCGTTCTGGGGTTGATGACGATTCCGAGACTAGCAGCGAGGGGTCGAGCGACGAAGACAGCGACGGTGCAATCCGCCGGGAACTTGACGCCTTAGAGCAAGAGTCAGAGGGCGAGGGCCGTTCACGACTCGACAACCTCAAGTTCATGCGCACGGCAGCAGCCAGGAAGCGCGCAGAGGAGAAAGAACTGCTCCGCGGCATCCGACGGACCCTTGACGGCGAAGACGCAGCCGATCTCGAAGAGAAGGAAATCACAGAAGTCGGTCGCCGCCAGTACGGTACCGACTCAACCAAGAAGCCCTTTGGCGCGGCACTCGATACCTCTTCCAGAGAAGCTCCCGAGCCCATGGACGAAGATGACGACGATGTCGAGGTGGACATCAAGACCAACACCAAGGCTACACCCACTGGAGGCCAGGCATCGTGGTCCAGCGCCCCCCGCTCCGCGACCACAGAGAAGACTTCCTCGGGAGCAGACAAGAAAGGCAACTGGACCGTCACAGACCCGCGTCGCAAGCGCAAGAACGACGAATCCCTCACCAAAGCCACCCTCCTCGACACAACTGCCCTCACTGCCCGCCAGCCCGCCACAACGACCCTCTCCAACTCCGACTCGGAAACATCCGCTTCGGAATCCGACGACGAGACAGCCGCTCAAGCCATCAAGCCCTCCAAGTCGTCGAAGTCCCACTCCTCTCGTTCCGCTCTCCTGGCTCGCGCTTTTGCCGGTGACACGGAGGTCGAAGCTGAATTCGCGCGTGAAAAAGCCGAACTCACCCGCGAGGAAGATGACAAGATTGTCGACAACACTCTTCCAGGCTGGGGCTCCTGGGTTGGCGACGGTGTCTCCCAGCGAGACCGCGCGAGGAACAAGGGACGGTACATGAAGAAGGAGGAAGGTGTCAAGCCAAAGGATAGGAAGGACGCGAAGCTGGACAGGGTGATTATGAACGAGAAGCAGGCGAAGAAGGTATGTTCAACTTTTCTGTTTAGTACTGATTGCATGCTTCCTCCCCGCCTGTCGAAATGGTCAGAGTTTGGCTGACTTTTTTGTTTCTGTCTCCCTGCAGAACAGCAAATACCTCGCCACTCAGCTCCCTCACATGTACGAATCTCGCCAACAGTACGAACGATCGCTCCGTCTTCCCGTGGGTCCGGAATGGGTCACCAAGGAGACGTTCCAGGAGGGAACCAAACCAAGGGTATTGGTCAAGCAAGGAATCATTACGCCCATGTCAAGGCCACAGGTGTAAGAGGACATTGGGGCAACAAGGGGACGAGCACATATTTACACGCATATCTGGGTAAAGCACATTGTACAGAGAGGCGTTCAAGGTTTACATCGCAAATCCTCAGGTGCAGCTATCTGATTGGCAATGCTCATGATTTCATTCTCATCAATGCAGCAATGGTGCGTCACGTGTTAAGCGCTGGAAGTCACGCCATGAAGTAGAAGTTACCAGGCTTGTCTTATTGAACTGTGTAATTTGGATTCTCGATGCTACACGGACATCTCAATAACCAGTCCCTTCGACTCCAGCTCTCAAGCTCCTTGGGGATAACGAAGTAGGGCGCGGATCCATTCTCGCCTAATTGGTCTGCCATATCTGGTAACCATCATCCACTCGACAGCCTCTCCCTCACGCGAAGCCGCAGGTCGCTCTTTTCCCCCTCAGTCCGTCTTCGCTCACCAACACTGTTCTGATAGTAGAGGGACGTCGCTCGCAAGTTCGCCGACGCTCAGAGACTGCAATATCGTATTGAAACAGTACCCCGTTGGCCAGAGGTAAAGATGAATAGCATAACAAGAAAATGCAAAGTCCTTCCGGGGCACGCGAATCAGTAATGACTGTGGTATTATGAAAAGGACATTGGCCGACACCGGAGAAGAGAAAAGCGCGAGCGTTGAATGTGTTTTTCCCCTGATGATCAAGAATACAGAGAAAGAGAAGACGAAACAGAGACTGAGTTTGTAGAGCAACGTCTCAAAGCGACCAGAAAGAGACAGAGAGGAGTGATGGTGAATGCGGTAGTCTCTCGAATCGATCGCTCAGAGAGGGAAAACGTGATGATCGCGAACATCGGATCGGAATCGGCTGGTTCTGCAACATCACCCGAACTCGTGTTCCAGAGTTTGAGGCGAATCAGAACGGGCCGACATCCAGGGCACGTCCTGAATTTGAAGTCCAGCCGCTAAATCGCAGAAGTCGGGACAGCATAGAAGGCGACAGCAATGATAATGTAAAGACCAAGCAACATGGCACCTTCGAGGTAATTCGACTTGCCATCTTGCACGGTGTATGAGACGACGAGGACAGAAACGGCGAACGCCACGGTTTCGACTGTTGCACGACAAGTTAGCGAATAAAGGCCATGCGCATGATCTAACAGCACACTTACATGTTTCAAAATGCAGGGACATATCCCTCCCAATAATCCAGCCAACAATGACGAGGAAAGGAGTGACGCCGAGGGCGATCTGGATGCTGGAACCAATAGCAACACCCATAGCCAGGTCCATCTTATTCCTAATAGCGACGACCACGGCTGTTACGTGCTCTGCTGCATTGCCCACAATAGGAATTAATATCAGACCGATGAAGTTCTTGCTTATGCCAGCGCTTTCGACAATATCGTCAATGCTACCGACAAGGTACTCAGCGCAGATAGCGACAAGTAGGGTCGTCACAACGAGGACCATCGTAGCAGCAACTGGCCCGAGGTTAGGGGTTTCCTCTTCTTGCTCCTCATCGATCTGGTTCTCGGCGTCGAAGAGGTTGCTGTGCGTGCGAAGCTGGAAGACGAGGTAAAGCGCATAAAGGCAAAGGAGGATGATGGCGGTTCCGCGGGAGAGAATGAGAATGCTGCGATTCTTCTCGTCTTCTTTGCTGTCAGATTGGTCCAGGATAGCGTAGAGCTGTGATGATCAGCCAATTATTCACTTGGGGGGAGCTATGCTAAAGCACTTACAGCTGCTGGCAGAACCAGAGAAGCGGAGGATAGGGTCATCATAGAGCATGTCGTTTGCGCCATGACAGATGAGAAAGTCTGCTCAGTGCCGTTTCCTGAAGTTCCGCGGTGACGCAGACCGCCGAAGAAGAAACACATGCCCATAACAAGGAGCAAGTTGGACAGAATCGATCCGAGCATAGAGGACTGAACGACCTCAATCTGGTTATCCTTCAGTGCGACAATGCTGACCTGTGCAACCGATATGTCAGTCAACCCTGCCCAATAGATCAGGTGCTTTCTCTAGGTATGGCTCACGATCAGCTCCACAGCATTACCAAACGTGGCATTGAGCAAGCCTCCCATTGTCTCGCCGAGCTTCAGCGAGATCTCCTCGGTAGCGTAAGACAGGACTGCAGCGAGAGGTATGATGGCGAAGAAGTTGATCGTGAAAACAGCGGTAGGGTTCCAGCCCGAAGCGCCGGCAACAATGCCAATGGGGACAGTGATGAGGAGGAAGTTCACGTAGTCTAAACAGAGGGTGTCAGCAAACGTGGGACCTGTTGCGTGCGGACAAGATGCATCACTCACTGCTCAGAAGAGTGACCTTCGTCACATGCCAGCTATGCGCCAAAGCCCTCACTGCGATGTTGTTGCTGTCCTTGCCAGGCGTGTGTTCCGAGTTAAACAAGAAGACCATGGTATCGGAGCTCTGGGTCGGATAATGGTTCTCTGCACCGGAGTCGTCCCTGAGTGATGATGACCCATTGATCAGAGGAGTGCGCTCATCACCGCCGCGATGAGGCTTTGAATTGTTGTTTGCGTTTGCGCTCATTGTGAAGGTAGCGCAGCCGTTCAAGGCTGGACTGGCGACACCCTTGATTCTGTTCTTCCCCCAAGACAACGGACGAGATGTCAGTGATGCAGGGTCGAATTGGTCATGAACAGCGCACGAGCAAAGGAAGAGGTAGCAAAACAGAATATAAGGGTGGATGAAGTCGCACGAAAGGCAGAACCAGTGTTCGGCGCGGGAGAAGGAACGAAAGTGGAGGTCAAGGGAGTATTCCTAGTCCAATGCCGTCGATGTCGAGCGCAAACCAGGACTGATGAAAGAGCGACAAATGCACACCACACTAGCGGCGCCCGATCTAGGAGGTGTTGTGGCAGTGCCTGCTGAGATGAGAGAAAACACTGATAGACAAGTAAATCCGCGTGATCGTCGTATTGGGCCGTCAGAGGGGGCGTGGATTGTTCGGCGCCAAAACACTACAAGCTTGTTTGAAGGAGGTAGGGCGAGGCGCAGGAGCGAAGGTTCACACTGGCGCGAAACCCAAAAACCATGAGGGAATGGGTGGACAGAAGAAAGAGCAAAAAATCAGCCGCACCATTCAAGTACTCACTGGTAGCTAATCGAAGAGGAACCCAAAAACCATTAGTAGAAGTGTCGAATTGAAGGAGCCAAAGAATGCGTTGGTGAAAGGAAATAGTAGAAAAGGAGAGACGGTGTGGTGTGGCCGAGGTGAGCGTGAGTGAGAGAGTTAGTAGAGAGTCAGAGTCCAGGCCCGTGAGTAGTGAGACCGTTGTGAGGTCAGGCAAAGATCAGGCCAATCTTTCACCACCCACGACGACCACTACTACCCGTTGCGGACGAGTCTAGCTCTGGTGCACTATCGTACTGTATCGTCGAGCCGCTGTGTGCAGCAAGAGTTGGGGTGTGGCGTCTGACGATGATGGATCCCAGGAGGAGGACAGAGCTTTAAGCTTGTGTGGGGACAGGCATCAGTCAAGCAATCACACACAGTTCTCCCCATCCGTCACGGGCAACGAAGCAGAAAGAGGAAGCAAAAGGAATGGTGCTGGGTGTTCAGGGTCGAACTGGCTAGAGCTTGAGCTGCTAAGCTTCTGCATGCCCAGCCTTTGGTCCTCGTCCTGGTCGTTGGTCCAGGCTGTTGGGTTTCTAGGTAGATATTCAGAGGTCGCAGTTATCCGGTCTGCGTCGGGTTGCTGCACATCGCTCAGTTCAAGTTATTTTGCCTGTATTTCTCTGGAGGCCTCCTCTGGTTGTGCCCAACACCCAGTGCCCACCCTACCTACCTACTGCACCTGCACCGCCGCCTGCACCTGCACGGCCGGATGAGTAGGCGGTTACCACTTGAGACGGCAGCGGGAAGATCTATGATTGGCTGCACTGCCTTACCTAATTCAATATCACCCACTGCGATTCAGGGAAGCCACTCATCTCATTTACTGTACTAGCGCCGGGCTAAGGGCACTTCCCCACGTCATGTACTTTCTTCCTGTTTCTGGTTCTGTGACAGTCGCTTGTGTTTCCATCCCCTCCAAATTGGCCCAGCTGAAACACATCCTGTGTTTAGTGGGTGCTGTGAGGCCGGAACGCAGGGAGATGATAGTGAAAGGCCAAGTGACCTGCACCGAACACAGCTATGCCAACGCTACCTAGAATCTCGGATGACTGTTGTACGGACCATCATAGAGCATCCTGAACAGCCACCGTCTCCCAGGCCCGGGCGCTGCGGAACGTTCGGTGTCCCTGCGTGTATGGGGCCTCCCTGTTATTATATGTAGCAGCGGTCAAATAACCACATTAGAAACACGACGGAATTGCCCCATATGAAGGACCTGCGATGTACATTAATAAGACCATACAGCTGTACTTTGCTCGACGAACTCTGGGAGGATACGAACATGAATTGGCATCGGTCTCGGAGTACATAAAGAACACACGCACACCCCTTCGCCCACGTGCAACCCATTCTGCATGTGGCCTCGTGCATCATTTGCCACAGCATCCCACGCCCGGGCCATCCTGAGAAAAAAACAAGCTTCCTCCGACCACCCGCTTCCCGCACCATCCAGGACAACCCCTGCAACATATATACTCAGACTTGTGGCCAAGGTGGCTCCTCTGAGGGGCTCATATCAAATGCATCCACCACTTCGGCGATAGCTCCTCTGATGCGTGAAGGCTTCTTCATTTTGCCTCATGCCGTACTCAATGTACAGAGCTTGCATAGTGCAGGACATTCCCAAAATCTTGGATATGTTACTTGGAAAGTTTGTCTATTCAGCATGTGGTTTCGAGTTTCCTAGGTTATCGATGGAGTTGCTGCTTTAACTCCGCAGCCCTTGGCACTCGATGCCTTCATCGAACGCCATGGTTCTACCAACCGCAGCGTAGGCTCTTGTTCAGCATCTCCCCTGACTGTCACCCAATCCACGACCTCTTGTACAGCCACAATAAACCCCCTCAAAGCTCGCCAAGCGCTGTTTGAGTAGGTTAGCGAGCGTCAAGTCTCGGTCGAAGTTATGCTTAAACTCACCTGCTGCGTACGCCAGGGACCATGTCAGAGACGCACCCCCATCAAGCCATTGCGGATCAAACTGTGGTGCACTGAAAAACTGCCACGCCAGTTGGGGCTGTACAGTTGCATAGCTTGCGTAGATGATGCCTTTCCATGCGTTCCCGATGTTATCAACCCGTCCATGGCTGAAGAATGCATCCCACTCCTCCTGAACGAACTCCCGAGTTCGCACATATGGCGTAGGCGGTAGGATCGGGATCATGTGAATGCCTTGTATCGCCTCTAGGTCCGGTGAGAAGTATGTCGTATGGTCTATTTTGTTCTCGAACAGGATTCCCGCAACCTTGTTCCCAATGAACTGCTTCGGCTGTACCTTATTATCATTGCGGTAGAGGTAGTATTGCTGTAGGCTCCGTGCAATGATGGCTAGCTGCAAGTTGCCTCTATGGGAACACGCAGTCGATGTCAGCTTCATCCCACCTCGAACAGAATCTACTTGACCAAAAAAAAGCATTAGACACTTACCGCGCCTCGAGATCAGCGTTGCCGCTGACCTTGCCCCACATCTTGAGAGCGTAGGCATGCATCATGTCCTCAGAACTCGATTCTTGGTCCTGTCAAGGTTGTCAGACAGTTTCCAAAAGTCCACTCAGATGCACAGCCCTACTGACCTTGCCATCCGCAGCAGCATAGAGGCCGTGGGCCCAGCTGTGGCCATGATACCAATCAAAGTTTCTCCACAGAGGGAAGTACTTGTCCTTCGCACTCGGATTGGCAACATCGCGCACGAGGACGTTGACGTATTCCCTGTTTTGCTTCATCCACTCGGGATCCAGGTAGCCAATTGTGGCAGCCGCGAGGATGTGGTAGCCATAGTGGAAGTGGTGGTCATTGTAGTACGTGTTCCCGAAGTCAGCGCCTGAGTTGCCTGTCACGTATGTGGCGGAGGAGACCACACCGCCCCATGCACCTGAACGCCGTTAGCTCTCTGAGAACTTGAGAGGTCTTGCATCGGGTGCCGTACTCTCATACATCAGCGGAAACTTTTGCTGGTTCGCGGCAAAGGCGCCAAATGCTGCCTTGAGCTGTCCCAGACCGCGCTGGGCAAGACCTTTATCGCCAATCAGGTCATGGACGACGTAGCAAATGGTTGCGAATTTCGCCAAAGCCTGTAGTGATCGTCAGAAGGGGCATTAGATCAGACAAAGTAAAGGGACATACCTTGCCACTGAAGTACATTGAGTCTAAGTTGGACTGCGCAACCATGTTTTGCGAGAGTTCCTTGTACGCTGCTGCGTGAACTGCCCCTTTTGCATGATCCGAAAGCTGGGTCATATTGCCCTTATCAGGATGCCATGGAGCAAGATGCATATCAACTGGCAGCTTCTCGACCATGGTCCAACGACTGCCTTGCACAAGGGTTGCCATGCCCTTTGTCGTGGACTGCAACTGAAACCTCGTTAAGCCACCAGCTGTCTCGCTGTCAAAGGAGTCCACATGATGTGGCAGGGCGTACATGTACATGTTTCCCATCTCATGCCCCCCACGCTGGTAATTGAAACTGTAGGAACCGTTCCCTCCGGATGCGGTACCGGTCAGTTCCAAAGTGACTGGATAAACACCAGCGCCATCATCTAAGGCTTGTTCAGAACCAGTCGTTCCTGGATCTTTTGCGATGTGAATGGATCCGAAAAATGGTTTCCTTGACTGTGCCAGCATGTTGTTCACAACTTCGAGCTCAAGCTCGTCTCCTCTGGTGCGATAGGCATAGAGATGCCATGTCGATCCATCCTCCAGGTTGAAGTTAAACTTCGTGACGTGGGGTTTGGCGAACTTCGTCACTCTGGTCACAGTTTTGAAGTACACGCCGGTCTGTATGCGAGGGATGGAGCCGCTATAGATGCCCGTGATGTATGCCATTCCCTGGATAATCGGGAAAGATACAGCAGGAGGCGAATTAGCATCCCGGCTGAGGTGAACCCTTGCTGAAAAAGCCGTGATACTGTCCATGGTCAAAGCAGTGTTTTTGCCAAGATCAGCAGCTCCGAGGATGAGAGCCTGGATCCCTACAGGATTGAGGTAATATGAGGAGGCACCGTTCAGCTTCTCTTGACCGAACACCCTTTGGCTTGCCTCCACATGTGAACAAGCCATGCCCCAGCTGCCGCTCGCACCTTTGCCGCCAGCCCATGCTATGGAATATGGAAAAGTGAACGTTGGGCCATGACGGTCACCAAGATGAAAGTTGGCGAAGAACTTGTTGGTTTGCAAGGGGCCCTGTGTTGTGATTCCTGTCCGTGGCACAGGATGATCCTTTTGCCGTTTCATGTTTGAAGGAGGCGGTTTGGTACCAATGGGCTCTGCGAAGATGTCCCTCTGAGCCATTGTGGTGGTGTTCAAATGCCTTTCAGGATACACTGCTGAGAAATTACTTGAATGAGATTCCGTAGTCGTGATCACCAAGCCTTTTCTGCATATTTTATCAGCATCGCTCGAACATGCAGTGGACCTAGGATAGATTCCCGCAGAACGTCATCCTCAGATCTCTCTCTGTTCGGCTTCTGCCGAATGCAGGAAAGTCTGGTCGTGACACATTGCGAGACGTGCCCGGGGCTTCCTGATGGGTTGGAGTATCTTACAAATATTCTAGAGTAACCACAATCTTATCTTCTAAAGGTTTCGTGAGGGGGTCTGTGTTGAGGCGGCTTGTGGGTTCGGTTCTCTCGCTGTGAGAGCTTGGTCTAACGGCACTCGTATGGATATCCAGGTCGGTGTCAATATCGGCCTTGGCTGCGAATCCTGTTACAAAGGTCAGCGGCCAAAGCCATAAAAAGATGTGGACAGGCGCCATGTTCAAAGCACTTCGGGCCATAGGTCGAAGAAGCGATCGCAAGAATGGATATACAGAAAAGAACGATAGTGGCGGGCGCCATAATCCCATAGACTACAAGTAGAAATGTGAGAGCGCAACCGTGTTCTGATTCAAGCAAAGTTAAATCTTTGAATGACGCTGATGAACTTGCCTTTCGCTCAGGACGAACACTTGGGATCCCTGGAAGAGGAGGTGTCTCAGAGAGCAACAAAGGGATGCTGAGAGACCACTGTGATGAGAGGCAAATGGCAAGTTCGGATGTGAAAAAAATACCCAATAAGAGTCATACCAAGAAAGAAGAAATCGTAGGAAATGCGGGACTCGTGATGAAGTCAGGCGACGTAGAGTTGAATGTGTTGCGACGGCGGAGGGGAGAACCGGAGCAGTAAGGACAGACGACTGAAGTTGTTGGACGTCACGGGACGTAGCGGGATGTCGTCTAGCAGTGATTGGTAGACTGCAGTAGCAATCTTTCACGGTTTCCTCGAAGTTGTTTTTAACCGTGAAGCGCAGGTGGTCATGGGCAACTCAAGCTCGTCCAAGACCTTCCCAAGCTGGGCTGAAGCAATTCCGTGTGTGCCTGTGACAAGCAACGCAACCGCAGTGAATCGTGTACAACCAATGGCGGAGAGTCGATTAAGCGCAGCAAACTTGCAGGATATTAGCGATTAGTATGCTCTGGGCTGGGTTCTGGTCCTAAGTTCCGCTTGGCAGTCTCGAAGTCGTCGTCATCCAGGATTCTTCAGTGTCCTGGTTTGCCTGCGCTGTCGTTGGGGAGTTGCTCCTCTTGACCCCACCAAGCCATGGAGGTCGACGCAGCCAAGACTGCGACGAGTCTGGGATTTTTCAACTGATGCAGGAATTTCTGTAGAAGCACGATCGGAGAATTACGTAGTATCAATCCTTTGAAGATATCATCAAGTTCATCATCGTGTCTCATCTAGGTATACGCAAACGAGCCCGGCATACACGTGGGCCAGTCCTTATGAAGAGCATCTTGAGCATGGATGACGCCGACGAGGATCGCCATGGACGGACTTCTCAAAGACCCAGTGCCCCGAATTTACCCTTACTGCCGCGTAGGAGCTCTCTCAGATTGACTGGCTGCTGAACGAGAGGCTGGTCTGGCTGCCGAACCGAAGCTGAGCCGATTCCACCTTTCTGTTGAGAGGCCTTAGAATGCTCCCGTTCAGAAGCCCGAACCCTTTTCTTCGCAGCCCGTGCTTTGTCCTTGTCCGCCTCCTTCTGGGCCTTGCGCAATTCCCTTGAGTCGAGAACCCAAGGCTTTTCCAAGATCTCCTTGCGGAATTTGGTACGTTTTTCCCATAAGATAACTTCTTCCATCGTGCTCCGCACCAACAATAGCTTCTCAACGGTGATCTGCTTCTCGTCGCGGAACTCAGATAGTCCACCTTTGATTTCAACAACATGTCCAACGTCAATGTCGGGATAGGCTGAAACCTTTGCGGTGTGAGGAACCGTTGCCGCGTCCCCCGTGTTCCCGGCAGTGCCGGCCTGTGCGTTCTTTTCGGGTCTTGGCGAGGCAGTTAGGGTCTCCAGAACCTCGATGCAAGCGCCGCTACTGTCGTCAATCGTGAACACTCGCCGTCCAGCAAAGTCGTCAATGGCGACGACCAGGCCTACGATGCGAACCCATTTGATCGGAAGGTTGTTGTAAAAGAAAAACTGCTCGCCTGGGACGGTCAGCTCCATAGTCGTGCCTCGGGAGGATCTTGGCACCTTCAAATCCATCATGCTTGTCGAGAGCGTGAATCTCGGCTGCTTTGAAGAAGCACCACACTGGCCATGTCGGAGAAAGATGAAAGCAGTAGCGCGGGTACAAAGTGGCCTTCTCGTTGATTCCCATGGCACGGCTACACCTGGGCTTCTATTTTCACGGGACAGACCATTTTCTTTGGCGCATGGATCAGTCATACGATCGATGCATCGGTGCGGAAGTTGTATGCGGTCTGACGTTTTGAGTCACGACGCGCCTCCCCTTGTTCACAGTAAAAGAAGGTTGACGCGACGACCTGCGCAGTCCCCCACCACGACTTTCCTAACCATCGCCGACAGCCCCCGCCCTGCCCTCATCACTAAGGCACCGTGCTTTATGACATCAGGATTCGCGCCACCCTGGAGGGAAACATCTCGCCATAAAACGAATATGTATTGCTACTCACAACTGAAATGAGTTATCAAACGAACAATATGCCTTTGCGGAGCAGGAGCCAGGTTTTGATTGCCCTTGGGAAATAATGTAACCTGATTGTACAGTACAATGCATTTGAGGAGAAGCGGTAAGCCTACTTCACTGTACTCCTCAAGTCAATCCTTGAATCCCACGAGAATATGTGTACTGTTTTCAGAACAGCTTCGAGCCTCATCCATAATGCTTCATCATTGCTCATATCGTATGTGAAATCCCGAAGCGCCGTGTCCCTAATTTGATGCGATCATTCCTGACCTAGTTCTTGGTCTTCTTCCCTTTACTCAACCTTGCAGCCGCGGCCTGAAACGCCTCCTCTGATGGCTCTTCTTCCATCGCTCTTTTCTTGCCTTTCTTGTTCTTCACCGGGGCTTTTGCTCCCCATCGTTCCGCGACACCATCCAGGAAGTCCTCCGCATCCTGCCGCCGATCTTGCTGCCGCTTCTGTATCAGCGCAGCCAGTGCATCTTCAGAACTATCCTTGCCGCCCTTCTTGCCCTTCTTCTTCCCGGAGTCTTTAGCGAACAACTTGTCCGCGACCCCGAGTTCCTTGGCATATTCCTCTGCCTCCGCCGCCTCGGCACGAGCCTGTTTTGCGCGTGCGGTACGCTTCTTGTTCGATTCGTTGACGTAGGCCTTGAATGCTGGCACGTCCCTTTTCTCAATTGCTTCGTCGATGATCTTGCGAAACCTTGCGTCATCTTCCAAGACATCACTGAGGATTACTGTTTCGTAGACTTGGTCCATGTCGCCTTCGCACTGTTCAAATGCCACGAGAAGATCATCTTTTTCTTCATCGGACCCCTTGTACTTGGCGGCGAATTTCTGGATCGCGTCTTCGGACACGGCATCCTTGAACTGTTCTCGATAGAAGTCCGACCAATTGAAACCTTCAGCATCAACTATCGATTCGGAAGTCGAGCCCGTTGTATCGTACCGCTTCCGCCGGACAGGATCGGAGAGGATAGCGTAAGCGAACGCAATCTGTTGGAAACGCTCCTTCGCCTGGTCTTTCTGGTCGTCGGCGACCTTATCTAGCGAGAAATCAGCAAGCAAATCAACGTACAAGGCAAAGTCTGATGACGTACCTGGGTGATTTTTCAGTGCTGCCTTGCGATAGGCACTCTTGACCTGGTCGGCAGTGGCTGACCTCTCCAAGTCCAAGGTCTCGTACGGGTCAATGCTTGCAAGCTCTCCATCAACAACATCCTCGACGTCTGACATGACTGTTGGTTTTCTCCTCGGTTGTTGCGAAGTATACGTCTCTTGCGCTTGCTGAGCCTGGCCAGAAGCAATGGGGCAAAGGTGAAGACGCGATGCGACGCGCTTTCGCTATAGAAGTCGGAAGCTTAAGTGGGGCAGAAGTTCCCCGCGTAAAGTGCCATTAACGAACCAGCTCCCACCCGCCGAAAAAGCAAATACATCCGCGCCCAAAATTTCGCCAACTTTGGCATCAACGGTATCAGATACCTGCCGCATAGCTGGACTGCTTCTGAAAATGGCCAACGTTCCTCGTGAAGATCATGCCGCAGCAATGCGCCAGGCTCTCGATCTTGCTCGCCTGTCTGAGCCGAAGCCGACAAACTACCGCGTCGGTGCCCTCTTGGTCAAACTTGCCAACGAGAGCATCTCTGCGCAGGGTTACACCCTCGAGCTGCCCGGAAATACGCATGCTGAGGAATGCTGCCTACTGAAGCTGGCGGAGCGTCACTCCGTGTCTGAGGAGGACTTGTCCCAAGTGATGACCGAGCCCCATGCCCTCTACACTACGGTTGAGCCTTGCTCCATGCGTCTCAGCGGCAAACTGCCCTGTGTGGAGCGGGTTCTGAGGCAGAGAAGCTGGATCCAGAAAGTGTACGTTGGAGTTACGGAGCCAGACACCTTCGTTAGCCAAAATCAGGGACGGAAACTTCTTCAGGACGCGGGGATCGAAGTTATCCACGTCCCCGGGATGGAGGATGAGATTTTGGCCGTGGCTACGGCAGGTCACATCGCAGAGAAACAGTGAGGACCTGAACAGGTAATCCACGGGTGAACTTGGATCGTGATCGGTGGTTAGCCTCACCTGATCCAGAGCAACAGACCAACCAGTTGTCACAACCGAACTTGCAAGACAAGAGGACAACCGAAACGACAGCTCATGCGACAAAAAAGATCGGGTGCTTCCGTTCAGCGAGTGGAGCTAGGAAACAAGAAGGGAAACAGTATTGGCCACCATCACCGCTGCCACCAAACGCTGCACGATATTGTAAAGTCGAGGCTTTGCCGTTGTATGACGCAACCGGGGATGCTGCGAGACTCTTCTGTTCAGTGTGGTAGCTCGGCAGATTGAGCTAGGCTCTCCTCCCGATCTGGTCTTGAGCAACCCCCTAACATATAATCGCCAGGTGCGCTCGATCCTCGACTAGGGTAGCGTCGACGCTGGCTATGACATCAGAACAAACATACAATCATCGTGTGAAGCAAGGAGATCTAGTCATAACAAGAGCTGCTTTACTCTCATCAGCCGAGTGGAACCGTTGCCTTGCCGAAGGTCGTTGGAAAGCCTCTGGACCAAGACACCAGCAAGAACTGTGTGCATCCTTGCGTGATCAACATCAGACTTTTGGTCACCCCAACACCTCTGACAGAGTGATGCCAACAGCGCGACCTCTGTTCACCGGAACAGCCCTCGAACAGATATTGGGCTGTCTGGTACCTTATCCGAAAGCAGGCAGGCGGTAGGGCGAGCTCAGCTGCAACATAGCCCTCCTCCCTTGCACGGAATGGTCACGGGAGCTATGTGACGCTCTTGCTATTATGTATCATTAGTTGAAGACGAGCTGTACCTTTTGTCTAATAAGAAGGATGTTGAGCAGAAGCTTAATAGCTCTTCTGTGCCGTTTTCAGTACACCACGAATAATGTGTACGGCTAAGACCAGACGATCTTCCGAAAGTGAAGCGTCATCAACAGTGTGATTTGCAACCGAGAAGTTGGGGCGCTTTTTGCAAAGCAAGGACAAAGAAAGGTGGCCGTCAGTGGCTGTTGGCCGGGTATGCGCTTGAAACTTCAGCCACTCATGCGGGTGGCCGACCAACCAAGGCTATGCCCAACAATGCAGCAGCAGACGGGCGGCTCTGAGGGATGATCGCTCTCAAGACTCAAGGCAGCAACACAAGACGACAGCCTTCATTTGGTATTTGCCTGTGGCGACATTGGGCCAAGATCACAATGCTCTTTCGTCGCTACCAGGTGCACAGCATCGCATTTGTTTACCATACGTCACGGTCGGGAGTCGCGCGAGACGGGATGACAGACCCCGGCCTGCTGTGCTTGTCGAGAACGGGTGTACGACAGTGATGCAGGTCCGGTAGTTGTGTTGACAGATGCAATAGTGATTCAGCGGCCCGTTTGCAGCTTGTTATATAACGCGCGACCCTCAACGCACCTCTGTTGACCACTGCTTCTTGCTCCTTTTCGACAGCTGAAGAACCCCAATGGCGGCTGTCAAGAGGGTACCCTTGAGGCCTGATGTGCCTGACCGTGCGTTTGTCTTGAAGCTTCATTCACTCTAAGCTCTGACCCCACTTCCTCTCTCCGCCACATTCACTCCCAAGAGCCTCCATGTTTCCTTGAAGGCGGCTCAATATCGCCACGCACTCTCCTCCTCCTATAACTCACCGATTTCACCCACGGGCGTTGCGGATTTCTCTGCAATCCTTTAGCTTGTTTATCACACACATTTGCGTTGGAGCCTTTTCCGTTGCCTGTTGGTTAACCCCCGGCCTGACATCACCACCCATCAGGCTCTGGTATCCTTGACTGAGACTGACAGTTGATACCATACCCAAACGCTGTTTGGAGCAAGCGATCTTGCTCACATAACGACATATAGTGCTCTAAGATCTCTTTGTGGCGATAGTTTGCTATACTGTATTTGACGCTATGGCCGATCATCACACCGGTCGCGGTGCACGCGGCGGTGGTGGACGAGGTAGTGGTGGGAGGGGCCGCGGCGGGCGCGGCGGTGGAGGAGGTGAAGGAGGCGGAGGTCGTGGAGGTCGTGGAGGCGGCGGCACATTCTCTGATCGCGGAGGTCGTGGAGGAGGCGGCACGTTCTCTGATCGCGGCGGCGGCTTTCGTGGAGGCCGTGGAAGGGGTGGCAATCGAGGCGGCCGTTCTATTTCTCCCGGTCGCGACAAGGCGTACGAGTAAGTATGGCGAGTTGAGAGTTCACGAGAACCTGAGCTAACCCTGGATAGATTGCCAGGCCCGGTTCGAGTCCCTGCCAACGATCCTGTCATCGACAAACTTGAAGACCAGATAGTCCAGAAACAAGGCTACAGCATTGCAGACCTGGCTTCCAAAATGGGCAAGGTCAAGATCGGAGGCTCCAGTGGCAGAACCCCCGGCTCATCCTCACGCAACGATGACCACTTCCCTATTCGTCCGGCATATGGCACTAATGGCCTGGCTGTTCTCCTCTGGGCGAACTACTTTGCTGTCAAGGTGAAGCCTGATCACCTCTTCAAGTACACCATGAAGTTCTACCAGCGTGAAGGCGATCGCGCATACAAGCCGGTCGAACCCAAGGGGCGTAAGCTTCGGATCATCACCCAGCTTGTCATCGCTGAGCTCAAGACAAAATACCCGGACCTTGCTTTTGCTACTGAGTTCAAAAGTCAGCTGGTGACAACCAAGCCACTGGAAGACGCTGAGCTATTGGTGACACTCGCTGACGGACCTTCCCCGGATGTGTTCAAGGTCGAGTTCAACGGTCCATCTGAGGCTCGTGTGGGCAACATGAATGAGTGGCTCAGCTCCATGGCTCAAGGCCCGGACGATGTCTTTTATCCTCGCTTTCCTGAGACCATCGACGCTCTCAATGTCATATTTGGTTTCGGTTCCCGTTCGAAGGACACAATCACAGCCGTAGGCAGTGCCCGTGTGTTCCCATTTGACAGAATGATTCCTGGGGAGAACATTGCTTCACTTCAGTGCGATGGGAGGCCCCTCATTGCTGCCCGGGGCCTTTTCCACTCTGCTCGACTTGGGACTGGACGTTTGTTGCTCAACGCCAATGTCACTCACGGTGTCTTCAAATGTTCTGGGCCTGCATTGGACATATTCAGGAACCTGAATTTCCGACCACTGGCCAAGAACGACATGAGGTCATCAAAGGGAAAGCACTTCAACATGGTTGCGAAGCTTTTCTCCAAAACACGTGTCAGTGTTGAGATGAAACTCGAGAACGGAAAGGTCATCAATCGTAACAAAGCCATCCACAGCTTGGCACGAGCTTCTGAGATCCTGCGCGGCTTCAAGGGTGATAAACCTCCACGATTTCATCCCGATTTCGAGTATCCAGGTCCCAAACAAGTTAAGTTCTGGCTCGACGACAACAAGGGTGGCGGTGATTATATCACAGTGTTTGACTACTACAAGACCAGTAAGTTGACCCGTAATGTTTGTGAATACCTTCGCCGCTAATCACGAGCAGAGTACGGAAGAGAAGTTGATGACTGGCCATTGCTCAACCTCGGACGAATTGATCGGCCGACTTTCTTTCCCGTCGAGATTGTGACGATCATGCCAGGCCAATCTGTCAAAGCGAAGCTGACTGGCTCAGAAACAACTGATATGCTTTCCTTTGCCTGCCACTCGCCCTATTTCAATGCGACTCAGATCAGTACAACAGGCCGAGCCACTCTGGGCCTTGATGATGGTTCGCTCGAAAAGTTTGGCATCACAACAGAAAAGAACCTTCTTACGGTACGCGGTCGCATTCTGAACGTACCGAGCATTCAGTACTTTGATCCGCGTCAGCAAAAGACCCCGAAGCAAATTCGGCCGAGGCAAGGCAGCTGGAACATGATGCAATGCAAGATTGTCAGGTCAGGCAAGCCCATTAGCCGCTGGGGCTTTGCAAACATCCACAACCGTTTCCAAAACGTGGTTGACATGGACACTGTTCAGGCTTTTGCAAAGTTCATGCAAGGCCTAGGCATTCAGATCAGCCAAACCCCCGTGAACCTCATGGCCGACAACAACGGGAGAGCAAGATCTACTGACCGGGCCAACTTCGAAGGGATGATTGACGACTTCTTCGCCAGAGCCAAGAAGGCAGGATTCCAATTTCTTCTGTTCATCATTGACGAACGCGATACACAAGGCCTCTACGCTCATATCAAAATGATGGGAGACTGCTGTTACGGCATTCAAACAAGCATCGTGATTGGCAGCAAGTTCAGGCCGGTGGACAGGAATACTGGCGAGGTCAAGACATCGAATCAGGCGGGCTACTTTGCCAACGTAGCTCTCAAATGGAACCTCAAAGCCGGCGGAGCTAACCACAGTCTGTCGACTGAGCTCAGCTTGATCAAGGAGGGAAAGACCATGTTAGTAGGCTACGATGTCACGCACCCGACCAATTTGTCAGCTGGTCAAGACTCGGATATACCATCTATCGCTGGTTTGGTGGCCAGCATCGACAAACAACTTGGGCAGTGGCCAGGTGTGGCATGGGAGCAGCCCTCTCGACAGGAGATGCTGAGTGGTCGTCTGGTTGAAGTCTTCAAATCTCGCCTCGACCTTTGGTTCAAGAATAACAAGAGCTACCCCGAGAACATCGTCATCTTTCGCGATGGTGTCTCTGAGGGTCAGTTCTCTCAGGTACTTGATACGGAGTTGCCCAGTATCCGAGAGGCCTGTCGGGCCAAGTGCGGCGATAAAGCTCAGCAGCCCAAGATCAGCATCATCATCTCGGTAAAGCGACATCAAACTCGCTTCTACCCGACGGATATGAACCAGAAGACAGATTCTGGAAACATCTTGCCGGGCACCGTTGTTGATCGTGGAGTAACCCAGGCACGCTACTGGGACTTCTTCTTGACGGCTCACAACGCCCTTCAAGGAACAGCCAGGCCCGCGCACTACACCGTGCTTCTCGACGAGATCTTCCGCGCCCGCTATGGCACCAATGCTGCAAACGAATTGGAGAAGATGACACACGAGTTGTGCTACTTGTATGGCCGTGCAACCAAGGCCGTCAGCATCTGCCCCCCCGCTTACTACGCAGACATCATCTGCGAGAGAGCCCGAGCGCATCGTCCGGAGCTGTTTGAGGCCAGTGATGTTGCGAGCGTTGACGACAGAGGCGCCACAGGACAATCCCGTGACGTGCATCCGGATCTGAAGGACACGATGTACTACATCTAGATCTAGAGCAAAGGTATGAGTGAATGACCGGGACTTGTATCGGAGTTTGCTGGCACTGGCTCTTGCGGAACACAACTTTGCTGTGGGTAAATTGCATGAACATCACAGGAGTCTGAGTTGCTTAAGTGTACTGCTGTACGGAATGCTCTTTGGCCATGGAAGTAACGAGATCAGAGCAATGAGATACGCATTCTATGACAAGAACCCCACCTACATGAGAACCACGAAGACCTTACCAGACTGTAGCTGGTGGACACTAAATGACAACTGGATTCCATGAAATTTATCGTAGAGGACACTTCTCAGATCTTCGACTTCACATCCTTCGCCTTTCCAGGCCTAGCCGGCCTCCCTGCGTGGCTTTTATACTCCTCACTGATCGTCGTCTTCTCCTCCTGACTCTTCCTGCTCCAGGCCTCGAACTCTTTCTCCTCTTTCCACCAACGCTCCATCTCATCTTTGATCCAACCCGCTGCCTCCTTCGCACACAGCACCGGCGCTTCCTGCGCGATCAAGTGACCATGCTCAGAGCTCGTGATTCCCTTGACACGACCCTCCTTTGTGCCCCCACTGCCACCGACGCCAACGCCGGTGCGTTCAAGCTTTTCCTGGATGAGCTCCGGAGGGGAGAGATTGCTCTTTCCACCGAAGACGTATAGGACGCTTGGGCGGACATGGGGAAGTCGATTCCATGTGATGGGGGGCTCAGGGCGATAGAGAGGGTAGACATTGTACTTTTCCGAGAGAGCCGAGTCCAGGTCTGGGGTGGCAGCCCTGTTGACGACCTTCTTCGTCTTGGGATCATAGCCCGGCCAACTGGGTCTCAGGAAAGTGAACACCTCCTGATGCTTCGTTGTAGAGAGCGTCACCTCGTCCTTTCCTTCCACCTTCCTCAGGCCATACTGAACCCACTTATCCAGGACCCTGGCATCCCAAGCCTGGTAGAACGGGGACTTTTTGAACGAAGCAGCAGCAGCGTCCCGTGATGGCCAGACGTCCCTGCGGTACGTGGACATGACGGCAGGACTTTCCGACAGTGCACCGGGATTTGAGGAGAACTGAGTGATGACTGGATCCAGGAGGACCATTGTGGTGAAGAGACGGGGGTGGAAAAGAGCCACGTTGGTGAGCAGGTTGCCGCCGAAGGAGTGGCCAATCGCGACCAGAGGCCGAGGGATGCGGAAATGGTTGATCAGGTGGTAGACATCTCTTGAGGCGTCAAACCAGCTTGCTGGAGGAATCAGATCAGTCAGACAAACGAGAGATGTAAGTTCTGCATGAGGGGGGATCACATACGGTCATTGCCGAGCTTATCAGCGTTGATGATGCCACTTTGGCCTTGCCAGGCGACATCTGCCATCCAGATGCTGCGTATTCTCAAACCCTTCTTCTGAGTCTCCCTGTACAGCTCATCCCACAGTGGCTCATAAAGTTCCTGGGGAATTAAGTCAGTATGCAGCCAGCCGAGGGATCGAGGGAGTAGTACGGCACCTTCGGGAAGCCATTGGCATGAGCACCGATGAAGGAGATATCGCCATGCTGAGGACTCGGATTATCTTTGGGGATGTATTGCTTCACGTGTAGCGAGAGCTCCTCTGTTTGAGAATGTGATGTTGCACGGGCATACTCCCGTATGTGTGAGGCAGGGATGGTGTGCTCCTTGATATGGAAAAAGGCGGACATGGCTGCTGCGTGTCGCCACACAAGTCAGAATAGACAGTCCAACGGTATGGCGGTCAATATGATGGTGCACAAGTCTTGATCAACAGCAAAAGAATTCAGATGAGCAGCGTGGAGAGATATAGCCGATGCTATGCAGAGATGCCGAAGAGGAAGTGCTGTGATGGGGAAGATGGCAGCTTAACCGTCCCTCGTCTCGGATCCTGCATCGGCAAATGCAGTGGGCGGCCTGGAATCGCTAGATGCCTCGGTTGCGGGGAGACCCACTGAAGCTTCGCTCAGGTGGGCCATGAGGCCGCTGCAGCTGTTGATCCACCTTCAACCTCAGCGAGCTGCCTGTGCTCCATGGAATCATCGTGAATTGCTGCATTGCCAAATGCTTCACAATATGTGTTTCTTGTGCACCAAATAACCAAACATACAGTTGAAGGAAGGCGGTCAAAATCATGCCGCCGAGGATCATCATCTTCGCTGGCGCCCCGTCTCCGACAGTTGTCACCGAGGCTACCTGCACGCTCACTTCCTACCTGCCTCCCTTCACCAGCTTCCTCGACCTCCCCGATCCGTCTCCCCAAAACTCTTCATTCCCCAAGCTCCTGGCGGCATGGAGGTCACTTCCTCTCACCAGACAGCCCCTTCATACTGGCCTTACACAGCAACATAGCTTTTTGAACGATTGCATCCCGCGACATTCAAGCTTCTTCTCCACGGCTGATGTCTCTCTCGCCGATGCAGCTGGCTCACTCGACGAGGAAGAGGTTCAAGAAGCCCTGACCCAATTCTTTGAGGTCTCTCTTTCCGCTCTGGAGAACACCTCATTTCTATCCGAGTTAGACAGCCTCGATGCCTCGTTCCTGAGTGCTTCATCCATGGCGGATACTTCACGCAACAGCCACCATCAGCATCAAACGCCTCTAGCCGCGCACCTCTCTGACCTCGAAGACATTCCTCCAGCACCGCGGATCCTAGCTCTCAATCCGTCCACAGTTACACTGAACCTGATCGTCGGCATCCTGTCTATTGCCCAGCCACGATCCGTCACGACACGCTGGGGCAAGTCCATGTCACTCATCGAGTTGCTTGTAGGAGATAACACTCGATCTGGATTTGCTGTGACTTTCTGGCTGCCTGAGAGCGAGGTGAAGGAAAGTCCCATATCCAAACTCCGCCGTCAAGAGGTGGTCCTTGTCCAGAATGTGGCGCTACACGTCTTTCGAGGCAAGGTGTATGGTCAAAGCTTGCGCAGAGACTTGACCAAAGTCACCGTTCTCTGGAGCCGCGAAGGTCGCGGGCTCTACTCGACAAGATCCCTTTCCAAGCCCAAGCCGTCACATCCTCAAATGGAGAAGACCAAGCTGGTGAAAGACTGGGTCCTGAAGTTTGTCGGCGCGGATAATGGAGCAAGCACGAGGTCAAAACGAAAACTCAGGTCTTGGGACGAGCCACCGCCAGATTCACAATGATGAGATTTCTCATTTTGTACTCTATTACGTTACGATCGTCCTATTATCGTTTCCCCTTCCAGGGATGAAGTGGAGATGTACAGCCAAAACAAGCCTAATCCTTAGAACGCCAACATGTGCATCCCGTATTCACGAGGTACAGAGGTATCTATCAAAAAGAAAAGAGGTCGCAAGAAGGGCCCGAAAAGATGCTTCTGACTACACAGCAACAGCAGCAGTCTCCCCAGATGCCTTCTTCTGGCCATCAGGGCCGACCTTGACAGACTTCCACCCGATACCGAAGGTCATGAGGAAGGCGAAAGCGGCGCAAGCCAAAGTCACGTAAAAGGTGTCCCGGAGGCCACTCATGTACGCCTCCAGAACCTTAGGAATCGCGTCTGCACGGCCCATCTGCTCGAGGGTGCTGCGGACTTCGGACGCGCCGCTGTTGATAAAGATCTTCGGATCGATACCCAGGTTGGCTTCAACGATCTTGTCAATCAGACCATTCTGGAAGAGAGTCTGGCTCACGCCCACAAAGATGGCACCGCCGAAAGCCTGGAAGAATTGCACACTGGCAGAACCAACCGGGACCCATTGTTGTGGAAGGACAGTCTGAATAACAAGGACACCGATCTGGAAACCGGCACCGATACCAAGGCCAGCGAGAACCTGGTAACCAAACCACTCGCGCATGGGGCTGTCAACATCGAGGGTTGTGATCATGCCGGCACCAACAGTGTATAGGAGCATGCAGAACATGGCAACAGGTTGGTAGTATCCGATGGCGGTAATGATGCCACCGGTGGCGATGGAGCAAACAATAGTCGAGATGAGGAGCGGGAGGATCTTGATACCGGCTTGGACGGCGCTGACGCCCTGGATAGCTTGGAAGTAAAGTGCTGAGAAAGTTAGTGCAACTCATTCGAAAAGTTGTTAGTTTGAGGTCTTACAGAGGTAGTAGATGAGGGAGAAGAAGCCAGCGCCGAACCCGAAACAGAACAACATGGCAGATAGCACAAATCTGTTCTTGAAGAGTCTGGGTGGGAGTGTTCCCTGGTCGCCCTTCCACAGCTGGATGCCAATGAAGACGATGATCAGAAGACCAAAGCCAACGAACAGTCCAATGATCCTTGAGTTGCTCCATGCATATTCGGCACCTCCCCACTGCAGGGCAAGCAGCAGACAGATGACGCCAGGGATGAACATGCTCGCACCAAGGATATCAAGCTGCTTAGCACGTTCGAGGAAGGTCATGTTAATGGTATCTTGCGTATTGCGGTTGACGTGAAGGAAGAGGAGCACAATGCCCATGGCAACGCCGCCAATGGGAAGGTTGACGTAGAAGCCTTGAATGTGTCAGTACAAGATGGCCGCCAGATTGCCAAGTGAAAGATGAAGACTCACACCATCGCCAAGTGGCGTGGTCAGTGAAGGCACCTCCAAGAAGGGGACCAGCGACGGAAGCAATCCCCCACATGCCACCGATGAAACCGAATGCCAAGGGACGCTTCTTCAGAGGCACTGCCGAGGGGTGTTAGTGCCAATCATAGACATTCCCTTTCAAGCGCGAGGAAAAAGAAAAACGTACTGATCAGGGAAAGAATGACAATTGATCCAGAGAAGAGACCAGCCGTTCCGATCTAAGAAGCCATGTCAGCCACACACACAAACTCTCCATTCATGCCGTGGAGCTAAAGGGACCAAAAGCTTACTCCCGCAATCGCACGTCCGACGATGAAAGTCGTCGAGCTCGGCGCGACGCCACAGATCAGTGAGCCGACCTCAAAGATGAAGATGGCGGTGAGGTAGGCGATCTTGACGTTGAAAAGCTTGTAGACGGCGCCGTACATGGGTTGCAAGGCGGTGGTGGTGAGGAGGTAGGCGGAGCCATACCAGCCCTGTGTGCAATTTCGTTAGCTCTCGATCGACTTCTTCTTCTCCAAGTTGGAATGAAAACCCGTATTGGGGGATTGGGGGAAAGAAGAGATTGTTGGTGGGAGGAGACGTACAATATCCTTGACACTCCTGAAGTGCCCTGTGATGGCGCCCAACGCCGGCGCAATAATCGTCTGGTCCAGCGCAACCAGGAACACAGCAATGCAAAGCGAGGTGATGATCAAAGCGAGCTTGAGACCAGTCGGGTAGTCGGATGTATCTTCTCCATCCTCAGCCGCCGTAGCCTGAGCATCGGCTGGCTTCTCGATTTTGGAGTCTGTAGGAGCGACCTGTGCGGTCGATTCGGGGTGCTTCTCTGCGTCGATGGGTGTAGCGCGGCCAGAGGGGACCTCTGTCTTGTCGGCAGAGAGACGACCGCTGCGTTGGTCGGGGATCGAAGCTGCCATTGTTGCTGCTGCGGCTGCTGCCTCTGTGTAATTCTTGTTGTTTGTGGTTGTCGTCCCTCTAGGAGGAGTGTTAGATGGTTGATCGCCCAAAGGGCAGTGTCTCACGATGGCTGAGATGCGACCGGATGTGAGATGGCGAGTGCGATGCCCGTGTTTGAATTGACTTTTGTGAACCAGGTAAAGAGGGTCGTGACGAAGATCCGGGGGACTCAAGCGGCGTGCCCAACCCTTTTTAAGCTATGGCTCCAGAAAAAAAAACAGACCGGGCTGCGATGAATGGAAAACGAACTGTCAGAAAATAGTACGGAGTACGTGAATGCGAAAAGCGAGATAAAGGTGCGGACAATGCACGGGGCGCGGCGCGAGTGACGGCCGGCAGTGTGGGTAATGTGGAAATGGGCCGTGTGCTAGAAACGAAGGGGTGTGTGTGTGGTGTATGACTCCTGCGTACCTTGCGGAAGAATTAAAAAAAAAGGGGAAGAGAAGGGTCGAGGGGTGTTGTACTAGAGATCACGATGCGTGGATAGCTCCAAAGGACTGGTGAAGTGCGTTCTGCTCTTTGAGTAGGGGGTTTCCCTTGTCCCTGGAGTAGTGCTGAGCTGAGAAGTTTGTTTATTCAACTTGGTAACAGGTTCAAGAGAATAGAGGGAGGGTGGGTGATTATATATCGGGACAACGTGAAGTGCATGTACAGCCCGAGCAGAAGCTCGCGACGAAACGAAACACGGTCATCACCAGCCATAGCGTGCATGCACCAACGTCAGCTTGAGGCCCGACTAACTCCGCCTTTCCTCCGGCATCACTAAACCAAAGAAACCAGGGGTCCTCATCCCAGTAGACCCGTAAGCCAACTGTGCAAGAAAAGGGCAGTGATTCATCCAGGTGCCCCCATCAGATTTACCGCCGCAGGTCTCGAACGCCGAGCTGCGACAGTGTCCGAAAGGGGAAAGAAAATAATCGATGACAGCGACTCGGTGCACCTCAAAGCTACGAAGCCCGGGCGGCCCCACCAGTGAGGAGTTGACAAGCTGGAAATAGAGTGTCGCATCTGTGCATGTTTGGTGTCTGACATGGTGAGAATCGCGTGGACCCATCGGTGGGATTGGGATCCCCGATGGCCGTGGGGAGCGGGAAGAATAAAGAACACGGAGAAGGGATGCAAAGCTGCAGCGTGACCAGTTGACTGCGCGAGCATGAAGAGGGGAGACGTGACGTGTAGTGTATTGATGAGGGAGGATGCAGACTACGAGGGCCCTAAGTGTATGATAGTGGCTTGCCTGCTAGGTTGGCAGTACAGAAGGAGGCAGCGATGAAGGAGCAGCAATGGACCGATGCGTGAAGAAGCCACGTCTTGCACACACACGTTGTACAGCCAGTAAATACTCAGTCTATAGTCAGCAAATACTGTGCTGCAAGGGCGCGATATCCACATGTTAAGCAAGCATCGCACTTCAGCGTGAATGACACCTACCTAGCAGCAGGCAGAAATGCACGTTCCTGCCTGCGGCCCCAGATCCACGCCCTACTCCATCAGTCACCCATCATCGGCCCAATACTGGTCGGATCTAAAAAAAACACCAAGCGCCGCGATTGATGTCCCATGTTCTAATAGTGGCCCTGGACCACTAAGGTATTTGGTACCGGGCATCGGCGAGAATAAGTGCCGTGCTGCCGATGTATGTGGAGATAAACCCCAAGTGTGCGTGCGTGCAGCGCCAAGGTATGTGCTCCATAAGGTCCAATACCCAGCAGACTTTAAAAAGACCTCGAACCATTGACACAAATGCACGATGACAATATCTCTCGAAGTGGTAAGAAGGATCAGATAAGCGAATTCCATCCGCCTCACAAACTCCGCCGCATCATGCATCGCACATCACACACATGCGGCAGAAACGATTACGCCCAGGTTAGGTATCGCACCCTGTTCGCACTGCGGCATCTCTAGTTGTCCGACCTCCGACGCTAAATTGCTCTCGCATTCCCCTACCCGCCGCCTATGGCCCAAGCTCCACTGCGAATCTCGCACATGAGCAGACAAGGGGGGATACACTCGGCCTCGAGCAGGGGAAAGCTTTTCTGGGTGATCCAACCTAGAGTACCTCCTGTAAACCTCTCAACTTTAGCATTGACTCACTGCTCGCACTGGTTTATTGTACAAGAAAATTCACAAAGACAAATCAATCCTTACTCATCTTGTTTATTGATAGAAGAAATCTTAATTTGACAATTTATCTTTACAAACAAAGAGGCGGCAAATATGCTGCTACATTCAGCACTGGTTATCCTGAAGCCCGTGAACCTAACACCGAAATGACCAACGCCCAAATCGCAGTACTTGTGCTAGCTATTACAGCGTAGCAACACGAAATCCCTAGCTCTAGCGGACTGGCACTTAGACGGATCTTCGGTGATACCACTTAGCAGCATTGCCTGAGATGTCAATTATCGGACTAACGAACACAGGACATCAAATATCTTCGTGTGACTAGTAACTTATCAACAAAGAATGTTAATAAGAGCGAGCTGACAGTATGAACAGGGACCCCTGCTGAGTGTTAAGCTAGTAAGTATTGTCTGAGCTAGGATTTAGTGAAAGCATCGCGCGTTTGTCACCCTAAAGGGTTGCCCTCATACGCAGTTTTACTCGTTGAGACAACATTATGTGCAGGACGTCTTGTTTATTGAAAGAAAGTTGAAGACTACGCTGCTAAACCTTAGATGTCATGTACACTGTCGCTTATTAACAATCTGAGAAGGTTAATATCCTCTCCCCCAATGGTCAAAATTTAAGAAATACATTTATATCTGACTGCTCAGGCCAGCCTTCGCTGCCACTAATACAATAACTGCCTCCTCTACCGCTTGTGCAATAGCTCCGGAATAGGCAAGCTATTGCCGCCATTATAGCCAATAAGTAGCCAAAGTATATAGTCTGGATGTGCACTTTTAAGGGGAATTCTGGCAGGTAGTTCTGGAGAAGACCGTACTGCTCCAACCTTGTCTTGTAACTACTGCTCACGAGCGGAGTGGACGTCTTGAGTAAGAAAGATAAAGAAGTTATCGCACCTCTGAGACCTAGAGACTGAATTGTGGAGATGTGAATGGGACCAAGTTCTCAAAAGCCAAGATCTGACAGGGCATATTATAAGGCCGTCCCATAGTAAAATCGTAGCATTGCGTGTTAGAATGATCTTGAGATGCTGCTGATACAGTTTGTCGAACAATGTTCATAAGACCCTGATCAGCCACTATGAGAAGCGGTTTCTGGTCTTCCAGTTGGGTCTACAGCACCTTGGTCGGGGAGAAAGTCAAATCCAAGACCAATAAGCCTATTTGTTAGTCAGCTGTCCCACGAACAGAGCTGAACACAGAGTCTGAAGACGACTTCTCTCGCTCCCTGCCAAGTCATCGATATCCCTTGCTCATTCCATTCGAGCGTTTGATGGCCATGACTCATCACCAAAGCATCGATGAAGGAGTATGGCAGGCACAGCGCCTCTTATATAAACCAAGCGCTACCAGCCATTTTACTGTATTGGCTGCAGACGGGAATAATTGCAGCACAGTGGTGGTACCAGGTCTTTCGATACGAGTACTACCTTGTGAGGAGAGGTTGCGGAGAATTTGACTGCTGGACATCGCATAACAGTTCTATTGATAGGGGGTGTGGTGTTGGGGGAAACGATCTTCAAGTTCCGGGTCAGACCCATCGTGACTTCTTCGTTAAAACCTTCCTTGTCTGCCAGTAGAGTCTCGACTTCCATTTCGATGTTGTCAACTGTACTGAGCTTTCAGTCAATGCGAGGGAACAGCTCAGAGGTGTACCTTCATCAATTTTTAACGGTCGACGTTCTGGTTCAAGGTAAAGGTGTTAGGGGCATATTCATAATCTTCAAAAGTGTATTGCAGTAGTCATACAGCTTAAACATCGAAAGGCTCAAGGCCCTTACACTTAAACTTTGGCAGCTGAGTTCAATAGTGAAGGAACATTTGGAAGCTCAATGTTAAACAACTCGGTGCTTCCATGGTCATGTGATATCCTACCACGCTGCCGTCATCGCTTTCTCAGATCTTTTGAGTCATGCGCTACTCCGTATTCACCGTCACATATTTCATTGGGGCAGCCTTCAATCAGACACGCATTGATCGTGATAGAACTAGGTATTACATACCAGCCTGACTGCTTGGCCTTCGGATGTCCTTTGTCAGCATTCGATAGCATCTGCAATGGCGTCCAAAGCATCGACGCTCCTCTGGGGCGGTCGCTTCACAGGTCAGTGCAATCCTTGTCCGGAGTGGGCGAGGACGACGAGGAGGACATGGGCTAACCGCATCGCGCTCCAGAAACCATGAACGACCTCATGGTTGTCTTCAATGAGTCGCTCCCGTTCGACAAGGCACTATACGAGGCTGATGTCCGCGGTTCAATCACCTTTGCCAAGGCTCTACGGCAGCTCAACCTTCTCACCGACGAGGAGCTCAACGAGATCACCGGGGGCCTCCAGGCCGTGGAGAAGGAGTGGGCGGACGGCAAGTTCGTCATCCACCCTGCTGTGGACGAGGACATTCACACCGCCAACGAGCGTCGTCTGGCTGAGCTCATCGGCCCGAATATTGCTGGCAAGCTTCACACAGGTCGCTCCCGCAACGAGCAGGTCGCTACTGACATGCGCCTGTGGGCGCGAGCCCAACTCGATGCCCTATCCGAACAATTGCGCGCCGCCCTGACTGTTTGCGCCGCTCGTGCCAAGGAAGAGATCGATGTACTGATGCCTGGATATACCCACATGCAGCGTGCCCAGCCTGTCCGCTTCTCCCACTGGTTACTTTCCCACGCCACCTACCTTAAGGGCGACCTGGAACGGCTTCACGGCGTCCGTGAACGCACCAACTGCTCTCCCCTTGGCGTTGGTGCCCTTGCGGGAAACCCATTCGGCATTGACCGCGACTTTCTCAGCAAGGACTTGGGCTTCTCCTCCGTCCACCCTAACAGCCTAGCGGCGGTCGCGGATCGTGACTTCGTCGTCGAGATCCTGCAGTGGTCGAGCCTACTGATGGCGCATCTCAGCCGCCTTAGTGAAGACTTGATTATCTATTCAACTGCTGAATTTGGTTTCGTTCTCGCCGATGCCTTCAGCACTGGCAGCAGTTTGATGCCACAGAAGAAGAACCCCGACAGCCTTGAGCTGATCAGGGGAAAGGCTGGCCGGGTCATGGGGCAGGTCCGTTCCATCCCGTCCAAATCGCAGATCTAACAGTGCTGCGTCCTGAGTTAAATGACTGACTGCCAACAGGCATCGGGCTTCCTTGCCACTGTCAAGAGCCTTCCGAGCGCATATAACAAGGACCTCCAGGAGTCAGTCGAGCCCCTCCTCGACTGTGTCAAGACAGTTTCGCAATGCCTGCGAATCACCGCCGGCGTCCTGAGCACATTGCATATCAACCCCGAGAAGATGAAGGCAGCTCTCACAGCCGACATGCTCGCCACTGATGTTGCCGACTATCTAGTCTTGAAAGGTGTGCCCTTCCGACAAACACACCACATCGCTGGCGCCGTTGTCCGCAAGGCTGAGGAGAAGGGAATCTCTATTGCCCAACTTGAGCTGCCGGACCTCAAGGAGATCTCTCCCCAATTCGAGGAAGATATTGTTGACGTCTTCGACTTTGAGAGGAGCATCGAGAGGAGGAATGCCCAGGGCGGTACGAGCCGAAGCTCAGTCCTAGACCAAATCTCCGCCATCGAGGCTTATGTCGCAAGGAAATAGACTAAATGGTCGACTGAGGAAGGCGTCTTGATCAGCCGGTTCCGTTTCTGGCCAAACGGACGAATAACGTCACCAATACCCGCGGTAAAAGGATAGATGAAAAGCTAGAGGATTAGTTAGAGGACTCATAGGACATGAGCACAAAAGCGTTGCATTTCTTCAAGCTTACATAAGTGCTTTCGTTCGGACGTGTCGCACCTATGAACATGGCCTGACGCATGAAGCCTGCTTGAGCTCTCCCTACATATTAGACGTTTTCCATGTTGAATGGGGAACGGGGATGTTGATGTATGGAAAATACTCGCCCCAATTTGTGCCGTCAATTTGTGCCGTCTTGCTTCATCTCTTCCATGGGCTGCTTTAGCCGCTCGCTAACTTGATGCCGACAAGACTCGAGGACAACTGTTCGTTTTAACTCGCTTCGTCCGAGGCTGGAGTGAGGAAACCAAACTATTGTTTCTATTGATAGATGCTCTACCCCATTCCCCTGTCTACGGATCCCTCACATCTTCTTCACCCTCTGCACTGTCAGCATCGGTCTCACCCCTATCTTCCTCCCCTGGCATCCAAATTAACAAACCCTCCTTGTCAATCCTCATACCTTCTGTTGGGATGATCCTGAGCACCTTCTGGAAGTACTTGTCCCTCACCACCAATCCCGGCCGCACCCAACCTCCCTTCATCGGCACCAGCCTGTAGGTCACCTTGCGTCTCGCCATTGGCAGAAGGTGCACCGTCGTTTGCTTAGCGCCAGAGAAAGCAAACTCGTCACTGGGCTCCATGCTGAGGCCAAATGTCAGGAAGTGGCTAGAGGGATTCTCGATTGTCACAGACAGCCATGTCACGCCTGGAGCCCATGATTCGGTGCCAGGCTCCGCTCGAGCAACAGTTGCCAGAACTCGCGGTTCGGTTCCGAGGACAAGATACTTGCCCACCGGCATCGTCGTTGTGTTGACCGTGTCCTCCGACTTCACGTCGCCTCTTCGCCAGTGAATCACAAATGCGAGCTCCAGAGACACTGGCGATCTGTCGTCCAGACTGATCTTTTGCGCAACCAGATCGAATGAGGCATCATGCATCGTCTTCGGCCCAATCGTGATACCCCCTTCCGGCACCAAGGAGCCCTGCACAACATGGCAACGTGCGCCTCCAATGCTGGAAAGAACTTTGGCTTCCATGCCCATGACCTGAAGATCTTGCGAAGCAAAAGAGGCGTAGTGGCACTTGAGACACCACTTCTGCGCGAACCCCTTTGCTGATACTGTCCCACTGTGCTCCTTGTCGGTTGCTTCTTGAACGCCATCTGGATCAAAGAGACTCGGCCATGGGTCTGGATGCAGCCTCGGTACAAGATCGTAATTGGCCTCGAATGCGTTGACGATATTGAGTGTGACAGGCAGGACCTGCATGATCGGGGTAGCTGGGTCGCTCTCGAGATGATACAATGCTCGAATCTGTATCTCGTAAACCGTTGGCGCTTCTGCTGGATCAATTACCAGCACCGTGCTATACGACTCCGAACTTGGGATACTACCAATAGGTTGGTTCAGTAGCTTGAAGCCATCCTCAGCTTCTTCGGCTGGCTTTTCATCGCCGGCCAAGCGGAGCTTGAATGATGGTATATCCTTGCCCACAAGCTGTACATCTAGCTTCACACTTGCAGCTTCGTCTTCTGCATTGCGAAGTTCAACTTGTAGCTCGATCGTCTCGTTTGCGTAGTATTGATCCCTCACGTCCACAAGTTTGACCTCCAGCTTGGGTGGCTTTGGCTGAATGTGGAGGACATGTGCTCCCAGGCGAGAGTGTTTCGCCTTTTCAGAGCCACTGACTTTCCAGCCCCCAGCCTGGTTCGCACCTGATAGACTCATAGAATAGTCGAGATCGAACGCCTCACTTCGGTAGCCGAGCGTAAGGGAGGTAATCTCCGCGTCACCGGATTCTCTCAGGGGGATAGTCAACTCAAAGACACGGGTCTGTCCGGGCTTGAGTGTTAGATCGCTTGTCCCACGCAGCAAGAGTGGCAGGTCATCATCTGAGTTCTCCGAGAATTGTTCGGTCAAAGAGATCGGCAGAATGACTAGCTTGCCACCTGTGTCATCCTGACTTGGGCCATGTTCAAGAACAATTGGTTTCAATGCACCCTTAGATTCAATCCGGATGGAATGCAAAACCACAGGGGTGGCATCGGCAAATGCGAATGAGGTGATTGACAGCTGTGCCGTACATGTCTGACCGGCCTTGCTCTCCTTGTTACGGAAAACAAAGGACGCCGAAACAAAAGACCCAACAGCTCCCTCTTTCAGACTCAGGACGGGCTTCTCGTCCACAGACATGCCATCGAGAGACTTTCTGAGGTCGTATGGCCACTGCGGCCGGCGAGTGAACTCTACATTCCCTGTTAGTACTTGTCGATCAGTGTGTTCGAGCCATCACAACTTACTCTTGTTCATCAACTCCCAGTCTGCAGTGATAACCAAGTCCGCTCGCCCAGTCTCAGCACCTGCTCTCCTCATGAGCCAGCATAGGTCCTCAGCAACATCGGTCCAATGCTCCCCTCTAAAGGACAGGTCTTCCCAGAGGGGTTGCAGTGTGGTGATCGCCTCGTTCCATGACCTTGTGTTGACATACTCTGTCGCGCACTCCAGTGCAATCTCTGCACAAAACCGCTTCTGATCGCGTGCCTCGAACTGCTGTCTCGCAAGCGTCAGAGCATCAATGATGAGCTTCGAGTGATTCGCGCCTGTGCCATCAAGTGGGTATTCTTCGTGGGGTTCTGGGCAAAGATAAGTATCGTACGAGAAGGTCTTCTTTCCTGCTACTGCCGGGTCTGGCTCGACACGGTCCTCGTCGGAGATTATGTGCGCGAACTTCCGCCGAATTACGAGATGTCGGGCGGCTATCCGGTGCCAGTAGCCGGTATGATGCAGTAGCTCCCATGGCTGCAGTCTGTCGCCAAGCAACGATTTCTCAGGCTGGAGGTAGAGTGTGGCCGATGGTGGAACAAGGCCAGGAATCTCCAGTGTCTCGATCAGGGTAGCCATGATTGTCGCCCATCTCGCCTCCCATGCGTGCCAGCCGTAGCAATTCGTTCCTTTGCCACGACGGTCTACAAAGTCAGAGATCCTGTCTCTATGCAACTGCCATCTCCGGACTGCCATGCTGGTATGGCCCATCCAAAAATGCAGCCGCAAGCACCGTATCGAAATAATGTCCGCCAGCAGCCGCGCGTCGTTCCAGCGAGGACTCCAACTTGGAATTATGTCCAATACATCTTGTCCCAGCAAGATCTCATATGCCTGTTCGAAAGATCTCATGGCTGCGTCCGCCTCTTGTCGGAACTCGGCCAATACACCGGCTTTGAAGTCGTACCGGAAGTTCCAATCGGGGAGGGTCAGGTTTCGGGAGGTGCCTGACGTTGGGGGCACAGTTGGCGGGGGCGCAATGCCACGCGCTCGCTTCTTTCTCGCATGCCGCCCAAGGTCTCGGTAATACTCGACAGAAGTGTTGTACAGAACTCCAAGAATGTTGTCCATGACGCTAGTCAAGTCTGTGGGAGAATCTTGTGGTGGAATGTAGAATATCGACTTCGGGTCCAATGCCGCGCCTCTCCGAATAGCTTCCAGTCTCTCGTTGAGTCCCTCTGATATTGCCATCGGCCCATGGGAGTTCTCGCCCATCAAGATAATAGCCAGTCTTGTCTTGTAGCCAGATCGCATCAGTGCCGTCTTGAAGGTATTCAGATCAGTCTTCAGCTTGTTATCTTGCAATATCATGGTATTCGGGTCGCTCGTCAGGGAGCAGAAGGACAGGACGATGCTGGGCACCAGCTCCTGGTGCTTCTGAATCCAGTGCTCGTCAATGAGGCCATCGTGGTATAGAGACGACGCAGGGCTCAGCGGAGAAAAGGGAGAGTGAAGAACAGAAGACGTGTCTGGCTTCTCGTCCGTCTCGGGGAGCGAGGCTTTTCTCGGGGGAAGGCGTAAGGACTATAGAGGTCAGCACGCCTCTTTGCACCGGTATCGACAAGCTCTCCCCATACCCTGCCTATCGTCCTGATTCGGAACCGGTATGGCTCATCCTTAGCCACGCCTTTCCACGAATAACTCTTCTTGTCGACTTCCTCGAAGTACGCCTCCAGAACGTCTGCCTCTTTGCTCTCGAGTGGTGGAAGTTCCGACTTGATCAGGATGGCATTGTCCCGCAGCTGCTCTGGTAGTGGGAGCTCGTTGGCAGTCGCGTTCAGGCCAGACGCGACAATGAAGGGTACATTGTGTTCGAGGCTCCCCTCAGGGTAGCCATTCATGCTGAAGGAGCGTGAAAGTGTGCATGAGCGGCGTAGAAAGTCCAAGTACGCTGGAGTTGTCGCATTCGATCAGGTCAACGTCTGGCTGCCCCTCGGCTGGTGTGATCCACTTGGGGGTGAACATGGCCTCGCCCACCACGAAGCAAGGTGACACTTTTCTGTCCTGCCCAACCTGCGCAAGCGGTATCAACTACGTCTAGTCAGAGCTCTGGAACCTCTGGTCATCACAATTCATCGCGAATCTACAAGAGATCGCTTCTCAAAGCTGGGACTCAAGAACTGGAATCGACAGTGGTAATATAATCACGTGATGACCACGATTCCACAACACCCTACAGTTGCCAGTTGCCCCGTCTCTTTCAATCACTTGGGTCTGTCTACCCATGACGCTGCACAATTTCCGTCCATGAGTAATGAGCTATACGTTCTACGGAGTACTAGACGTCTCTGACTACGATGCATCTCCGTCGTCATCAATTTCGTTGGATCTCCACACCAGGTCTATTAGGCCAGACTCGATGGCCTTCGCTCGAGCCACGAGGTGTAAAGCATCATCATCCCACACAACCAGCAGGCCCTCAGAGGTGATGAACGCTGCAAATCGATCCTTTTGGGCATGAGCGAGATCCTCCATTGTAGGGACGATCTGGATGCGGACGCCGCTCCTTAGTGGTATGTCGACAGCACCCGATGACAATTGGAGTAAGGTTTGAACAACTCGAGAGTTCATGGTCATTGCACACTTTACGCGAAATTAGCATAGAACTCTGAGATTCTCTAGAGACAGGACTCACTTGAACATCAAGGGCAGCGCATGCGAGAGCGAAGGTCGACTGAGCAAGCTGCGGGGGGCATGCTACGTAGTGGCCTGGAGACAACCGCAATAAGACGCCTTCGACTTCACCCGAGCCGTTGCTCGTCCACAACCTTGAGCATTGCTGCTGGTAAAGGTAGTTAACCAGGATATCATGCTTAATCTCATCCACCATTGCAGATAGCTAATAGACCGCGCTGAGCGGCTGGAGAGCGATGGTAGCCCTGTGCAAGGTTGCTGGAGCTCAAGAGATAAGGCGAACTGCACGCCTCGTTGAGATGAGGGAAATGCCAAGTTATGGAAGGTCTCCGTTTCTTTGCCTTATCGATATGGATTCACCACAACCGACAGGCGGGAGTGGGGAGCTTCGATCGGATGGACACCCACCCACTCTCGCTACGCTACGTCGGCCACCTGGCGTGTCAATGGATGTGGAGGAATCCCACTATCCGATAGAGCTCCCCCGTGCAGACATGGACCTAGATAAAGCGTGTGCTGGATCACACCAGTCGCTCATCGATCCTGAGGCTGGGTCTCACCATGAGGTAAAACGGAAGACTGGAAGTGTTTGTCGTCCTTCAGACCACGACGCTTTCGTCCCCTACAGCTCAGCTACCATATACTCGCATTGGGTTTAGTCTGAATCCTTCGCCATGGGCAAGAAGAAGGTCCTCGTTTGGTGCGTGACTGCGGAATCACATGCTGGTACAAATGCCTTGCGCTGACATGTTCGCCTTAGCTACGGTGTAGACATCGATGCCGTTGCAGGTTGGTTGGGGTCCTACGGAGGCGAGGACAGCACAAGTGACATCAGCAGAGGTGCGTTGACGATATCCCGTTGGAAGAAGACTAGAGATTAAAAGAGAGAAAACAGGACTATGGGCTGGTACCATCGGCACCCGACGCCTACTGAAGCTGTTCGAAAAGTACAACATCAAGGCGTCTTGGTTCATCCCTGGCCACTCCCTCGAGACATTCCCTGAAGAATGCGCCATGGTACGTGACGCCGGCCATGAGATCGGGCTTCATGGATACAGCCACGAAAACCCGGTGGACATGACCCTTGAGCAGCAGCGCGATGTTCTTCACAAAACGTGGAAGATGCTCACAGAGTTCTGCGGCAAGCCACCGCGAGGCAGTGTTGCCCCGTGGTGGGAGACCAGTGAGGAGGGTACGGAGCTTATGCTGAGCTACGGCATCGAATATGATCATTCCATGTCGCATCATGACTGTCAAGCATACTGGTTACGGACCGGAGACAGCTGGACTAAGATTGACTACTCCAAAAAGGCTGAGGAGTGGATGAAGCCTTTGGTCAAAGGACAAGAGACAGGGCTCGTGGAGATTCCGGGGTCATGGTACATCGATGATCTGCCTCCCATGATGTTCATCAAGAACTCTGCCAATTCTCACGGATGGGTGAATCCAAGGTTAGTTTCGCGTGGCGAATCGCGTAGGCTCGATTGCAGACCAGTCGTACTAACAACGTCGTTTTCCCAGGGACATTGAAGACATCTGGCGCGATCACTTTGACTACTTCTACCGGGAGTACGGTATGCAAACCGGCATATACTTCCCTACGCTCGTATGTGCTGCGACTAACCACACCTGATCTATAGATGAGTTTATTTTCCCAATGACTATCCATCCCGACGTATCTGGCCGCCCACACGTTCTTCTGATGCACGAGCGGATCATCGAGCACATCAACAAGCACGAAGGCGTGGAGTGGGTTACCATGGCCGAGGTCAGTTTTATTTCTACCATGTTCCAACAAGCGAGCAACGAGATCCTGACGATTTTGGATTCAACTTAGATGGCGGATCACTTCAAGAGCAAGAATCCCCCACCACCAGGTGCTAAGATGCCGGCCAGTCGAGAGGAGGTCATGAAGAAATTCGCATCCGAGTGAGAACATCGTAGTCGTCACCGTAGATAGCGATGCGTGTCCAACGCGAAACACAACGTCGCTTCCAATACAAGCATTGAGAGAACTCGCCTCGAATGATGGGAGACCTGTAACTTCGAGATTGCTCACGGCGAACAGACCTGTCGCTTTGATCCTTCATCCCAATCTCGAGCGCAGCGAGAGTCCGGCGGGACAGTTGTAAGTGGCGGCTGTGCCAGCGACCAGCCCCTATTGAACGCAGGCCGCTTATTTACTCCGAACAGCCTCACGCAAGTTTGCTGATGAATAACCTATCAATTTCCGACATGTCACATGGGATGACCACAACGGTGCAGCAGATCGCTTCCTCGTACCTGTCGTGCAATAGGGGCTGCTGGACGATGATGTCCATGGGCAAGAAAACGGAGCCAGACAAGCAAGATGGGTCCATCTCATTGTCCCTGTGTTCGGGCGGGTTGTCAAGCGCAGAGGAGTGGCAGATAGACCCTTTACCGTCTCAGATTGTTGGTGTCGACGGCCTCGTTCACAGGTATACCTCGGAAACCGTGAACGCATTCTTCTCGACAGTGCTCGAAACGCCTTGCGCACTGGCACGAATATCACATACATGCGACAAGAGCAGATCCTACCCATCTACTGTCATGCCCGGGAGCCTTCCCATGGGTGACGATGAAGTCACGTCACACATGCGTGGATCACTCTCCAATGAGAGCCCAATACTCGCGATCAACATGTCAAGCGTCAACCACCTCAACCGGCAGACACAACTCGCGGGAGGAGAGCCGGTGCCAGTCGCGGCCTTCCGGGCAAACATCATCTTGAACCCGACAGCAACGAGACCGGCGCCGGGATACGTAGTGGAGGCGCCATTCTCGGAGGATGGATGGAGCCAACTGCGCATCGCTGGGTTAAGGCTTAATGTGCTTAGGCCTTGTCAGCGCTGTCACATGGTCCTCATCGACCCGTGGACAGGGACAAAGCGCCCTGAGCCACTTGTAACCTTGTCCAAGAGGAGGCGCGTTGCGGGCAAAGTGCTCTTCGGTTGCCACTTGGCCCTGGCTAGTTCGTCAGAGGCAGAGGCGGCTGCTACCTTGAAGGCGGGGATCTGGTGATCGCAGAGTTTCAATAGCAGATGGCGTTGAGGGGTAAAACCCTGGGGATAACCCATGTCAACTCGCTTCGTGCCGCTCCATCCTATCCGGTTGTACACATCAACCCGTTCATGCTTTGCAACATACTGTCCTAACGAGCTGGTCGAGAGTGGACGAGCAGGGTGGGAAGGCCGGACCCGCCTCCCACTCCTCGTCGTGGGATTGAAGCCATGACCGGTGTTGCAAGGGTATGCTACAATTAGCGCAGATCACAAGAGTGGGCAGAGACTAAAGCCACACCCCCTCTTGTCGAAATGTCTGAGCGTTGGGCTGCAGGCTTGGCTGTGTTAGCTTCCCCGTGCCTGATGGACTAGGCCCCTGGTTTCTATCGTCGCCTTACTTACTCCGTACACCCTTGATGCTTGCTCTCTCCTAGATAGCTGGGAGAGCCCAAGTGTGTTCAGACTTGCAAAGGCATGATGTGGAATACGTCCATCTCTAACCCATCAGCTGTTTGAACAAGCGCCCTTTTCATTTTCGTTCATGTGAGCAGACTTCGAAGACGATGGTCACAAAAGCACCAGAGGCTTTGCCTTCGCCTCCACTTTCCGATGGCGGTAAGAGTACGCATAGCGCAGTGCCAGCGGATCTATCACCTCTCATAGAATCCACCTACAGATCTTGCGAGCTCAGATTCCATGTCAACGGGAAGCTCACGGTGGTCAAGAACCCCAATCCGGAATGGGTTCTTCTCGACTGGATCAGAGCTCAAGATGGTCTGAAGGGGACCAAACTGGGCTGTGGCGAGGGCGGTTGTGGCGCCTGTACCGTCGTGCTTCAAACGGGTCTAGCGAACGGTCGAGTTCGACATGATGCCGTCAATGCCTGTCTCTTCCCCTTGATTGGGGTCGACGGCAAGGCTCTCATCACCATTGAGGGCCTGGGCAATGCCAGCAAGCCTCATCCCTTGCAGGAAAGAGTGGCAAAGATGCAGTAAGATAATTCTTCATCATTCGTGGATTTCCCATGATAGTCTGACAAGCTATGATATCAGCGGTTCACAATGTGGTTTCTGCACGCCTGGCATCATCATGAGCTTGTACGCTCTGATCCGAAACTCATACTACGACGGGCAGTTCCACCTCACCAACTCTGATGTCGAGCTTCGGGGACACTTGGATGGCAACTTGTGCAGATGTGTAAGTGCGGACATGGACAATTTGTCCTTCTTTACGAAGGAGTGTTTTGGCTGCTGAATAGCTCAAAAATGGCTGACTATGAGATTTGTTAGACTGGCTACAAGCCCATTCTGGAAGCGGCACGTACATTTGTGTTGGAAGATCTGAAAGGGACAATAAAGGACACGCCGATGCATACAGAGGACTCCAAAGAGTCAGCTGAGACAGATATGACTGACGCTTCTCACATGGCAGGCAAGGCCAAGTCACAGGGCTCATGTGGTCGACCAGGAGGCTGCTGTCGAGACGGACCAAACGCAGGAGCTTGTTCAAGTGCGGCAGCATCGTCCCAAGCAAAGGTTCATTCATCCAATCCAGAGGCCCAGCCAGCATTCGTGCCCTATCAACCAGATTCAGAACCCATCTTTCCCCCGGCACTAAGAAAGCACGAAATCCAACCACTATGCTACGGCAACAAGCAGAAGCTGTGGTTCAGGCCAGTGAACCTGCAGCAACTCCTCGATCTGAAGAGCACCTACCCAGCCGCCAAGATCGTGGGAGGGGCTAGTGAGACGCAGATCGAAGTCAGGTTCAAGAAGAGAGATTACCGTGTGTCCATCTACGCTGCGGATGTTGCAGAGCTCAGGCACTATGTGCCCCCGCAAACGGTGGAGGAGGTGAATAACCTGCGAGAAGTGCGCATACCCGCCAACTACCCCCTCACAGACGTCGAAGAGCTTTGCACCAGCCTGTATAAGAGGCTGGGACCACGCGGTTCCGTCCTCGAGGCATTGCGGAAGCAGCTTCGGTATTTCGCCGGGCGACAAATCAGGAACGTGGCTAGTCTAGCTGGCAGCCTGGCCACAGCGAGTCCCATCTCCGACTCTGCCCCCGTTCTCATGGCCGCAGGAGCGTCTGTGGTAGTTCAGTCACTCCGGTCAGGGCCTATGCAACTCCCGCTGTCGCGATGGTTTCTCGGCTACAGAACGACTGCGCTCCCTGAAGACGGTGTCATCACCGAGATCGTTGTTCCCTTGCCTTCCAGGGACGACTTCGAGATCATGAAAGCTTACAAGCAAGCCAAGAGGAAGGATGACGATATCGCCATCGTCACTTCAGGAATGAGAGTTCGCCTCGATGAGACTGGCATCGTGGTCGATGTCAGTCTCGCGTTTGGTGGCCTAGCTGCGACAACAGTATTCGCTGAGCATGCACAAAGAGCCATTCTGGGGCGTGTCTGGAAGGAAGTCGACACTCTTGAGGCAGCTCTTGATGCTTTGTTGGAGGACTTCAACCTTCCTCGTGGAGTTCCTGGCGGCATGGCCCATTATCGTCGAAGTAAGCAAGAACCCATCTCTTTTCTCTTTTTCATATACATAGAAGACTATTCAGAGAGCGAGACTGATGTTTGGGGCAAATTGCAGCGCTTTCACTGTCCATGTTCTTCCGATTCTGGCACGAAGTCAGCCATGAACTCGGACTGGCGAGCTTTGACAAGGATTTGATTGAGGAAATCCACAGGGACATCTCTTCTGGACGCCATACACATACACCCCGTCTAGGGACAAAGGCAGTGGGTAAGGCCCTCCCTCACCTGTCGGCTCTGAAGCATTGTACGGGAGAAGCCGAGTACCTGGACGACATGCCGAAGCAACACAACGAGCTCTTTGGAGCTCTGGTCATGTCTATCATGGCGCACGCCGAGATCATCAGTGTCGACTGGGAGCGCGCGCTGGAGATGCCGGGCGTTGTGAGCTACGTCGACAAGGATAGCGTGCCCACGAACTGCAACACATGGGGGCCGGTCAAGAAGGACGAGGTGCTCTTCGCCGACGGGAAGGTGACATATCATGGGCAAGTGATTGGCATGATCTGTGCAAAGTCTGCACTTGAAGCACGGGCGGCGGCCGACCATGTCAAGGTCGAGTACAAGCCCCTGCCTGCGATCTTGACAATCAGCCAAGCTATCCAGGCCAAAAGCTTCTTTGACCACGGCAAAGAGCTGCGAAAGGGTGAGGCCGTTCAAGGGTCACTGGAAGATGCTTTCAGTAAATGTGAGCACGTACTCTCCGGAGTCACGAAGATGGGAGGCCAGGAGCACTTCTACCTCGAGACCCAGGCGGCGTTCGCGATACCTCACATCGAGGACGGCTCCATGGACGTCTACGCCTCGACGCAGAACCTGATGGAGAACCAGGTGTTCGTGGCGCAGGTACTTGGTGTCTCAATGAGCAAGATCAACATGAGGGTCCGGCGGATGGGCGGCGCCTACGGAGGCAAGGAGTCTCGAAGCACGCCGTTTGCTTGCATGGTTGCCCTCGCGGCGCAGAAGACCAAGAAGCCTGTTAGAATCATGCTGAACCGAGATGAGGACATTGCTATAAGTGGTCAGCGCCATCCGTTCCAGTGCCACTGGAAAGTGGGAGTGGACGGCGAGGGACGCATCCAGTGCCTTGAGGCCGATGTCTATAACAACGCAGGCTACTCTCTCGATATGAGTAGCGCAGTCATGTAAGTGGAATCACTGGATCGAAGGACGAAGCGCACGACTCTTGAGTAGTATCTCTAATAACCAAACAGGGACCGTGCATGCACGCATCTCGATAACTGCTATCATATTCCCAACGCGTGGATCCGCGGATGGGTGTGCAAGACAAACACAGTCAGCAACACAGCCTACCGGGGATTCGGAGGGCCACAGGGAATGTACTTCATGGAGACCATGATGTGCCACATTGCAGAGAAGCTGGGACTCGATGTCGACGAGCTTCGCCTGCGCAACCTGTATCAGATCGGGCAGAGGACTCCGTTCTTGCAGCTCATCACCGACGACTTCCACGTGTCCACGATGATGGAACAACTGAGCAAGAGCGCAGACTTCGAGAAGAGGAAAGCCCAAGTGGCAGAGTTCAACGCCAGGACCAGGTTCCGGAAGCGAGGCATCGTTCGCATCCCGACCAAGTTCGGCCTCAGCTTCGCCACAGCCGTGTGCCTCAACCAGGCAGGCGCCTACGTCAAGATCTACGAGGACGGCTCCGTCCTCCTGCACCACGGCGGCACCGAGATGGGCCAGGGCCTCTACACGAAGATGTGCCAGGTGGCGGCGGAGGAGCTGGGCGTGAGCACCGACCAGGTCTACAACAAGGAGTCGCAGACGGACCAGATCGCCAACCCTTCCCCGACGGGGGCGTCGTCGGGGAGCGACCTGAACGGCATGGCTGTCAAGAACGCCTGCGACCAGCTCAACGAGCGCCTGGCGCCGTATCGTGAAAAGCTTGGCCCGGACGCTTCGCTCAAGGAGATTGCCCATGCCGCGTACGCTGACAGGGTGAACCTGGCAGCGAATGGGTTTTGGAAGATGCCCAGGATCGGATATACGTGGGGCAACTGGAAAGATCCTCTGCCTATGTAAGTGCCCCCGCCTCGACTTCTTGAATGACGAAAAGGTGTTTGCTCACCAAGGCGTGCTGTGATGCAGGTACTACTATTGGACACAGGGAGTGTAAGTTAACGGCGTCAACCCCCTGCAATCGAAAGGCATTCAACTGACGAAGTAACTAGTGCCATCACCGAAGTAGAACTTGATGTCCTGACAGGCGATCACACCGTTCTGCGGACCGATCTGATGATGGTAAGATACTATTAAAGTCGGATATCAGCACGTCAGCATGTTAACGTGGGTACAAGGATATCGGTCGATCCATCAACCCAGCCATCGATTACGGCCAGATCGAGGGTGCCTTCGTGCAGGGGCAAGGTCTGTTCACCATGGAGGAGTCACTGTGGACCGGCAAGGGGGAGATCTTCACCAAGGGTCCGGGCACATATAAGATCCCAGGCAGGTTACTCCTCATCCATCTATTTCCTCGCTTTTTCCCTTGACTCAGAAAGATGCGAATCAAGAAGGAGAGTAGATATCGCTAACAGGATGTGTCTCAACAACAGGCTTCTCCGACATACCCCAGGTCTTCAACGTCTCCATGCTGGAGCGAGACTCCTCCGGCAAACCCATCAGTTGGGAGAGTCTGCGCTCCATCCAGAGTAGCAAGGGAGTCGGCGAACCTCCCTTATTCCTCGGCTCGACCGTGTTCTTCGCTCTGCGGGAGGCGGTCAAAGCCGCGCGTAGCATGAACGGTCATGAGGATGTGCTGGTGCTGAACGCGCCGTCGACTGCTGAGAAGCTGAGGCTGGCTGTTGGCGACAGGCTGGCGGAAAAGGCGAAGGTGGTCCTAGGGCAGGACCAGCCGGATTTCTTTACTCGGATTGAAGACTAAAAACTAGGTCTCAGCATTAAATCAGGAACAAGTTTGTAAATGATCAGAATGCTTTTCTTGTGACATTCGAGTCGTTCCTAGTGTCCTCTCTGGGAAGGAGGAGTTGGGCGGTGACTGGTCCTCACTCAACTCATGCTGATGCGCCCGACAGTTGACTTCATAGTCGCTCGACATCTATCCAGGCCATGAGAAGTTGAAAATTCCACACAAGACAGTCCATCTCTTCGCATAAGGATAATGGGGGCATCATGCCGTCGACGACCACAAGCAAGCTGGCACAAAATACACGGAACCTGCAGTCATGTGTAAGAAGAGACTCAGAGCTCTGGTATATATCTCGCCTAATCTTATCAACCGCCTTCCCACGCCTTCTCTTCCACCCTCAAGCCAAAGCTGATACCGCAGGGTTCGACACGACCTTCTCCTGCGTCTTCTCCAGCCCTTGTTTGTACAGTTGCGCCCTGCCGTAGGACTCGGCATACGATGCCGACACCATCTCCTGCACGGTGGTCGGTGCGAACTTGGGTGTCTCCGTGGCTTTCTTACACGTCGGGATGCATTCCACTACGTAGTCCGGGTTCCCGGACAGGAAGACGGGGATGGAGTAGCGTTCCTTGCCGGTCTTGTTGATGACTCGGTGGACGTTGCTCTTGTACTTCTCGTTGGTCCAGCGGGCCATCAGGTTGCCTAGGTTGATGACGAGGGCTCCTTCGGTTGGCGGCACCTTTACGTTGTTAACATGTCAGTATGGTGTTTCGTATCTTTCTTTGCATACACGGTTATATGAGAAGAAGGGGGATGAAGAGAGAGAAGGAATAGTTGGGCTTACATCAATCCAAGTTTCGGTTTGTTGATCCCAGACTTGCAATCCATCTACAACATCCTGCAGAAGCATAGTGATGGCGCCAAAGTCCGTGTGCGCACCAATTCCACGCGTCTTCTTGTCATCACAGTCAGCAGGCTGTGGCGGATAGTGAAGCAGGCGCATGGTAGCGACAGCTCCGTCCAGGAACTTCTCGAAGTAGAACTCATCCAGATCAAGAGACAGGGCAATCGCACGCATCAAATCCCCAGCGAGTGCAAGAGCCGAGTTGTAATAGTCCATGGTCGCGCTTCGAAAGGCAGGCAGGTCATCTCCCAGTGCTGCAGGCCACTGGTTAGGTCCGCTGTTGAGCTTCTTCTCGAGAAAGTAAGGGTGCGTCTCGGGGATCTCAGCGCCGATGTAGAAGCCCTCCTTCAGCTCGGGTTCCGTCCCCTCCTCGAGGATCTGGGAGCGCAGCATCTCGTAGCCCCTGTTCCAGGAGTTGTTGTTCTTCGAGACGGTCTCTTTGCTCTCGAGGGGCATGTCGAAGAACTTCTTGGAGCTCTCCATGACGGCCTTTTGCTTGGCGAGGTCAATGCGGTGGTTCTTGATCTGGAAGAACCCATTGTAGAGACAGCTCTGGCGGATCTGATCAACTACGGCTTGCTTCGCAGTTGCGTCGCTTGACAGGAAGCCTGGTGTTTGTTGTCAGCGCTTCTGATGCTCTGCCATGGAACATACTCTGATCGTACCTGAAAAGTCAATAAGAGGAATCTCGCGTGGAGCCATGATGTGATGATCTTATAAGTGCCTATTCTGTTGATGAAGAGATGCTCTCGTCAACTTGGGGCAATTAGACTTCTTGAGTGGGTTAAGTAAACAAACAGCGTCAACTTCGATCTTTATAAGCCTGAAGCATTGGAAGATGTCAGTTGACGCCCTTTCGGCCTTGACATTCAGTCTCGGAGCGCGACTTCGGTGCAATTGTCTATCAACACGAGCTGCTTCTGCCTCCAGGCTGCATCGCCGCTTAGTGACCCATAGTCGTTGGTGACAGACGGAGTCGCTGGTCCCCCCATTCTCCCCTCTTCTCCTCTGCATCCCCCACCCCTGACGAGAGTCTATCTTGCGTCGCCCACTGTACATCGAGAAGCGGAGAGCGGAGATGATAACGTAGACTTATCGATATATCCGGGTTCCCTAAGTGACGACTGAACTATGTGCTTATCGATCCCGAACCCCCGAACACCCCATTTGCGCAACCATGCATGGACGACAGATACTACCACGAACACCCCGATTACCTTCCATTGACTATGCCATCTATGATACGGGCCGCTGCTAGTAGTTTCTCCTCCTCAGCCTTGCGGCAGACCAGCTGAACCCCCACTGCAAGCTCAAGCTCAGCCATTCTCCGTTTGTGATCCTGCCACAAGGAAGCGTTCCACCTGTCTGCTGGACCTTCTCTCCCATCGCAATCCCAAGGCGTGTCCAGATCAGAAGACGACACCTTCCCTGCCGGGATGACCAGCGCAGAGTAGTCCAGGAAGTTCCATACCTTGGTGTAGCCTACCCAGCGGCAAGCGCGATGGGGAACGGCGGCATGCGGCATTGGCGGCACCACGAGGACATCCACAGGGCGTCCTGTGGTGGGAGAACGGATTTCGTTCCATTTGTCCAGGTAGCGTTGTTGGAGATGGAACTTCTGCTTGTTCAGCTGCCAGTACTGGTAGACACTGATCGCGTCGGCTCCCCCGTTGATCAGCTTGTCAACGTGAGGGATCAGAGGTTCTCCCCCGGCAGCAACCGCATCTCGAATGTCTTGTCCTCCATCGGCGGTGTAGAATTGGTCCTGGAGTAGCATCACGATGAGCAAAGATCGTCTTGAAGAAGGGGATGCCTTTCTATGTCTTACCATGACCGCGATACACTCTGCGTGTAGGTCCGAGTTCCACAGCACCATGTCGTGACCAGCTTGCTTCAGCATTTCCACCGCTTCGCCCAGCACGCGGGTCACAGGTGGATGGGGACTGACTACGCCGTCATCGAACAGCACACCCACGGTCAGTGAAGGCTGACCCAAGACTTCCTGGAAGATGTCCTCGCGCCATGGTATGGGAACACATCTGGCATCCTTCTCCCATGGCTTCTGGCTCAGTACAGCCCTCATGGCCAGCTCGATCATGTTCAGACTTTGAGCCATGGGTCCAACTGACGATGGGACATGCTCTTGACCCTCTGTAGAAATGGGCACACCTCGATAGGGCAAGCGAGAGCTCTGTACGCAGCAGGTTAGGGACTTTGACTCATTATCGGCGATCTACGATCTTAGGCAGAACATACAGTAGGCTTGAGCCCATACAGACCCTGCATGTGGCTTGGTATACGAATACTACCGCCGATGTCTGTCCCCCAGCCAAGACAAGATGCTCCGTTGGCGAGCAGAACGCCCTCTCCCCCTGTAGAGCCTCCAGGAGTGTAAGTCGGATCGGTCAAATGGGTGGTCAACCCCCAGAGAGGGTTCTCGGTCTCGCACCACTAGGCTCATGTCAACTTACGGCAAGCTTTCACAGTCGAAGGCGATTCTGGAACAATACCATGATACTCTGGGGCAAGTTCGACTTTGCTAGAATGACTGCTCCCAGATCCTCCAGAATCCGAACTAGAACAGCATCTTCGTCCGCTGGCTGGAATGCTCTACCGACATAGCCCATTGTCGAGTCGTAGCCTTTGATGTTGAATTGGTCTTTCAGCGTAACTGGCAGACCATGCAAAGGGCCAAACAAAGCGCCGGTTCTACTCAGATGCGCATCAAGTTCCTGTGCACGCTGAATCGCTGGCTCGAAGACGATCTCGGTCAGGCTTTTGTGGCAAAAGTTCAGCTAAGACTACATTTTGCCAATGTTTGTTTGGGTATGCTCACCAATTGGTCTGGAACGCAAGTTCAATCGTCAGTCTGCATGTTTTCTGATCATTCCTGGTTGTGGTTACTTACTTGGCGATGTGTCTCGCGAGCCCTGACGACCGAAAGCATCGTAATCAGCCCGCATTCCTGAACTGGTCGCACTGTCATCCTGCATCTTCTCACCTTGTGATGTAACCTCGTATGGTGGCTTCGCAGGTAGTCTGTCGCGAGAGTAGAGCGGTGTGATACTCCGCAATATCGGAAATCGGAAGCTGTTTCAGATCGGAAGATATTTCTTGGCCTAGTAACTCTTCGCGTAGACGTCGTTTGGCCTCGACGACGTCTTGCCATTGGTTTGTGCTTCCCATGATGCTGGAGTTGTGTGTGTAAGTGTCTCGAACCACCTCAAGCTGTACGCTTTGCATCCAACCACTACAATGCCACAGGCAGCATCGACCAACCTCTCATCGAAAAGATGATAATCAGTAGCTCTCTATCGCTGGCTCGAGATGCCCTCGATCGAACATTCTTCGTCTCGCGGTAAAGGTGCCTTACCCTGCAAAGTCGCCCAATAGGTAGGTGGCTCAACTGGCAATCCCCCACTCATGATAAACTCTCTTCGCGATTCCCACGCAAGAATGGGGGAAGTTTACTGGCGGGGACACCTTTGTGATCAACTGCTGTTAGGCAGTGGCCGTACGATGCACGAAGATAGAGACGTCTTCCAGAACATGACCTGTACCATATTGCAGAGGTTTTGTTATGAGTATGCGCCTCCAATGATTCACGATTCTCACACCGAAGAGTTCAATGCGTGAAGATTCCATAAGTCTCGTGGACTTTCGTTCTTGCCGTGCAACTGTGGACAATTGGCTCACACGCACTCTCATCTAAAGTGTCAAGACTACACGGCGACACAATGGCCATTTCAACCACAGCAGCAGTGAATGGATCACATGGATCCGAAAAGGTCAACGATGTATGTGTTGTCGGCGCAGGTCCTGCAGGACTAATGCTCAGGTACGAATAAATGGTCGCAAAGAAAGAGATCCGTTTGGGCAGTGGAAGAAGAAGACGAAGACGAACAGAGTGAAAACGAGCCAGTCAGCTAACACGCTCGCCAGTGTTGTTCTCGCCAGACTGGGTCTTTCAGTCAAAGTCCTGGACGAACGACCTGACCAAACAAGCGTAGGCCGTGCCGATGGGATCCAGCCCAAGACGATTGAAACGCTGCAGATGCTGGGACTTGGAGACGAGCTTCTCCGTCAAGGCGTTCGCGTGTATGACATTTGCATGTGGGCAACTACCGACGACGGATCAATAAAGCGCCAAGGCCGCGAGACGCACTATCCAAAAGACGTGGTCGATGTCCTCCATCCTTTCATCCTCCTCTGCCACCAGGGCATGGTGGAGAAGACGTTGCTGGACGACATGAGCCTCAGCGGGCTGGACGTGGAGAGGGAACAGACCTTCCAGACCTATCGACACGGCGAGGACGGCCTTTTGCACATTGAGTCTTGTGGCGCAGACTCCAGCACCAGCGAAACACAGTCTCACTACCTTGTTGGTTGCGATGGCGCTCGCTCGGCTGTGCGCAAGGCCATCCCCGGTACCTACTCCGAAGGCTCACCGCATAACTCTGTATGGGGCGTTCTGGATGGAGAACTTGTGACCGACTTCCCTGACATCTGGAGCAAGACCCTGGTGCACTCACACGAGCACGGGACGCTGCTGATTATCCCCCGGGAGCGCAACATGACCCGCCTGTACATCGAGATGAAGAACTCAGGTCCGGCCAAGGGCCTCGGTGAAGAGTTTGTCATGGAGCAAGCACGCCGAGTTCTCCAGCCGTACCAGGTCGAGTGGAAGACTGTTGAGTGGTTCGGCAACTATGCTGTATCACAACGCGTTGCCGCTCGATTCTCAGACCCCGAGCTCAAGGCGTTCATCGCCGGCGACGCGAGCCACTCTCACAGTCCCAAGGCCGCGCAGGGGCTCAACACAAGTGTCCACGACTCGTGGAACCTCGCCTGGAAGCTGAACCTGGCCAGCAGGGGACTCTCGGCAGGTGACGATATCCTGCTCAGGACCTACGAGGATGAGCGCAAGAAGATTGCCCACGACCTGATCGACTTTGACTTTGAGCACGCCAATCAGATCGCTGGAGGGGACCCCAAGCTACTGGCGGAGAATTTCCGCAAGAACACCAAGTTCATCTCTGGCGTCGGCGTCGAGTACGGCCGCAATGTCATCAACCAGGGAACCGCGGTGGGTAGTCTTGCACCAGGCCTGATCCTGCCGCCCGCCAAGGTCACGCGGTTCATTGATGCCAACCCAGTCCATGTCCAGCTGGACATCCCAGTGCTCGGGCAGTTCCGGATCTACTTCATTGCGGCCGATTTGGGTAGAGCAGCAGGGTTCCTCAGCAGGGTAAACGACCTCATAGCCAGCGAGTCGTCTCTGCTCTCACGCCTGTCAAGGGCGGCTGCAGAGTCTTACACGAGGAAACCACGTGCTGCACGGTCTGAGGATGTCTTCAGGCCTTCCGAACGATATACTTCGGCCAGCCATCTCTTCACCTATGCCTTGATCAGTGCGTTCAAATCGATACCCCAACCCCCCCGAATGAGAAGAACCTTTGCTGACCATGGACGCGCCACGTGCAGCCTCGACGGACAAGAACCAATTTGAACTAGCTTCTCTGCCATCTTTGCTGTCCTCTAGCCCGTGGACAGTATACCTAGACAATGCCTACCCCTCCGTCTCGGAGACGACGCACGGGTGCATAGAGAAGTGGCTTGGAGCTTGCGAGCCCAACACCATCACCATCCTCAACGTGCGTCCAGACGGATACGTGGGCTCCGTTTGCCAATGGGAGAATTCAGACATGGCCCAGGCGGACAAGGCAGCGCAGTGGCTTGAAGCATATTACGGTGGCTTTCTAGCCGCGTAAGGTCTGGCTTGTTCTGGCGCAGGAGACCGTTCGTTCTTAGGGCGTAGCACTGCTCCTTCGCAGACTAAACTCTAAACCTACTGCGTTTACTCAGGACGTGCGTTTCTTACCTGGCCATGAGTCATTTTTAGCAGTGTATGTATTGCGATGTTCGAACAGGGACCTCAACCGGCGCAATGAGCGCTGCCGACGCTAGAGCATGGTCAGGGTTAGTCTGGGTCACGGCGGTGATTGTAACTCTGCCGAATACTAACGCATCATCGCCAGGGCTTCCCAGCAGCCTTCTTGCGGTAGACTAGTCCAATACAGAAGGATCGCCTTATGGCCTAGGCTCTCAGCTTCCATTGCATTGGCCACGCCTGTGAACAAGGGGTGGGGGAAAGGGCTGGAGTGGGGGTTTATTGAGTAGTGGAGAGGGAGGAGGAGGAGGAGGAGGAGGAAGAGAACTAAGACAGAGATAGTATCGCAAGATAGAGGGACCAGGCTTCGGAGGATGATACAGACGCCAAGAAAGTGTGACCAGCCGGCAGCCATCCCCTCCCCGGACGGAGAGATAGAGCGCATGGGACCCCTGCGCTCTGTTATCTTGAAGTAGCGGCACGTTAATCTAGAAGTATGTCAGAAACCGACCTACTCCACTCCTGCTTGACTACATCCTATCTGTGCGCAGGCGGTCGACAGCGTCCGCATACGTTGGGGGAGGAGGGGAGTCGACTGAAGATATCGCCTGTGCCAGCCCATTCCAAGAGAGGCCAGGGACCTGTATATACATATTTGGAATGCCAGCAGCTCTTCCATTTACTCGAACTGGTTTTCCTCACGCTCATCATTTCTCCTTGTTTGTCTGTTGTGGTTGACTCACCTGTACCTCTGTTCGTCACTCTTGACGCTTCACACCACACAGCCAGGAGCTGTTGCTGCTGCGAAACCCATCTTTTCAACAATGTCTGCAGACAAGGTTGACTACACCGTCGCGGCGCCGGAGACGCCTATGGAGAAGACTTCTTCTTCCGCGTTAGGAGACGTCCCTGAGTCTACCATGGAGGGCAAGACCACACAGCAAGGAGGGCGCCTGGACGCGGCCAGCACCGACAACTTCTACCGCGATGCCGTGGGGGAAGCGTACCGTATCAAGTCCGAGCTGGTCGCGGAGCACTTGGCCAAGATTGGCTTTGGAAAGTAAGTGCTTGTTCTGGGCTTCTCACCCACATCTGAAGAACTTGCTTCTCTGTCTCAGCTCCAGCTGGAGGGATTTCTTACATGCTAACTTACTTTTTCCCCTAGATTCCAAATCTGTCTGTTCTGCATCACGGGACTCGGCTGGATGTCGGACAACTTCTGGTCTCAGGGAATCGCGGCCGTGAGACCTCCGGTGGCCAACGAGTTCACTGACATTGGCCGCCTGAGCTACAGCTCCATCGCCTACTACGTCGGCCTGATCGTGGGCGCCTCCTTCTGGGGAACGGCAGTCGACATTATCGGCCGCAAGCCTGCTTTCAAGGTCATCATGCTGTACGGTGCCGCCTTTGCCCTGGCGGTAGCTGGAGTCCAGAACTTCACGGCCTTTTGCTGCGTCTGGGCCGTCATCGGTACCGCTGCCGGTGGGAACGTGCCCGTGGACAGCATCGTCTTTCTGGAGTTCCTGCCCGCATCGCACCAGTGGCTCTTGGTCATCCTCTCGGCGTGGTGGAATGCTGGACAGTTGGTGGTGTCTCTCGTCGCCTGGGTATTCCTGTCGTACTTCGCCTGCAACTCTAGCGACGCCCCGTGCGCCATGGAAGACAACATGGGATGGTCAGTTTCATTCGCGCCGCACAGGCTCGAGAAGTCTTGCCTGATTTCGTATCGTTTGACTGACTTTGCATATGATAGGCGCTACACCATGATAACGCTTGGAGGACTGGCCTTTGTTTTCGGTCTGCTGCGAGTGACTGTCTTCAACATTCCCGAATCACCTCGTTACCTTCTTTCCCGCGGTCGTGACCAGGAAGTCGTGGAGGCCCTGGCATACATCGCCAAGTTCAACGGCAAGCCGCAGTCTCTCACCCTCGACATGCTCCAGGAAGTTGACCGCCAACTGGGAAACCCTGTGGCCGTAGGGACAGAGGGATTGGAAGGCCTGGTTGAGCGTCCAACTCAGACCGTCATGGCACGCCTCAAGGAGAGCTTTGCAGACTACGGCACAAACAGCTATAAGAGTCTCTTTGCAGGCCGGAAGCTCGCCCAACACACGACGGTTCTTCTGCTGATCTGGCTGACCGTGGGTATCGCGTACCCGCTGTACTTTGTCTTCATCACGTCGTATCTCCAATCGAGAAGCGGGTACAGCCCCGACGGCTCCCTGAGCTACACGTACAAGATCTACTGTATCGTATCAGCTGTTGGCGTGATCGGACCTCTCGCAGCCGGTTTCCTGGTAGAGACTCGCCTCGGACGCCGGTGGATGATGGCCATCTCGGCTGCCCTCACAGGAGTGTTTCTCTTCGCGTACACCTCCGTCGACTCCAAAGCCTCTGATATTGGGTTCCAGTGCGCAACAGCTATTCTGGGCAATTTCGGTACGTGAAGTCTCCAGGAGCATCCACCTTGTGACATGCCCTAACATCGCTGCTCTAGAATACGCAATCATGTTCGCCTTTACCCCGGAATCCTTCCCTGGACCTGTCCGAGGAACCGGCACAGGCATTGCAGCCACCTTGCTCAGACTTGGAGGTCTGGTAGCTTCGTTTATCTCGACGTATGCGGGTTACAGCGTCGTTCCGATTTACACGAGTGCCGCACTGTGGATTGTGGTTGGATTCCTCTGCCTTGGCTTGCCGTATGAGACTCACGGCCATGCGTCGATCTAGATAGACGTGAGGATGTAGAGGACGTTGTGGACTGTGTTGGCTGCGACGAAGAGCTGAGTGAGGGTTTCTGGGGCAGGGCTCCATGTGGCCCGCCCACCAAGTCTACTCGCTCCTCCATATGGTCTTGTCACGTGCAGGGGTAATTGTTACGTTCCCCACGTGCCCCTCAGACTTGAGAGGAACCATCACTCCTACACATCACTTGAACCTGGTGTAATTGACCACTTTTCCCCTCATTTCGCTCCCTTGACTGTGACATGCAACCGGTCTTCTCTAGATCAAGATGAGACATAATCGTAAAGACAATCACAAGTCTCTCGACTCAGATCCTTTGTCGGACTCAGCACAATGCACTCATCCTCTAGTCGGCATGTGCTGGGCTGCCATCGATAGCCATGTGGCCGTTGAACCCAACCAACCCGATGTCAATGGCCCTGGTGGTGTGCGCCATACCGCCAGCCAACACGTGTCCCGGCTGCAGATACGGAGTACCCTCTCGTGGCAAATCCAACCGCTAGCCATCTTGAAGACGCCATATGTATTCTAGGTTACTGTACGCCACCTTCGGCTGACTTCCAATTCAAGTCCATGACCCGCACTGAGGCCGCGCGTGGTGTAAGTGCTGTGGTCTCCCCCACTCTCGACACCGCCTCCAGCTCGGAACTCATGGAAAGACAGAGTTTACTGTCGACAACAGTGGGGATTGCCGATCCCCCTCCATTCTCCGTACGAGACATTTGGAACTGTGCTCTGGTCCTTGAGGGGTTGGCTGTCTGCAAAGGGTGGAAACTCAGGGTTGGCAAAACTACAACCTGCAAACAAACGGCGACTATAACAGAAGCTTTCCTAGGTTTTCGCTCTGTGCCCGTGGTATCAACAGTACTCAAATCTCTATGCACCGCACGCCTCAACCTGACACCAACCTCATCCCATCACCATGCCGAAAGCCACTACTCCCACGCCACCATTCCCTGCCCTCGGGGGTACGGCTTTATTCTCGCCCTTCCAGCTGGGACACCTGAAGCTTGAGCATCGGGTCATTCAGGTGAGATGACCTCACGGGGGATGCTCTGTACAAGATTTATTCTGATCTTTCCGTTCTAGGCACCGCTCACCCGTATGAGAGCAGACAGAGAATCTGCCGGTGTTCATGTCCCAGGTCCTCGTGTCGTCCAGCATTACGGTGACAGAGCCAGCAAGGGCGGTCTGCTGCTCACAGAGGCCACCGACATTTGCCATAACGCCAGCGCGTACCCCGGCGTCCCGGGCGTCTTCACCAAGAGCCAGCTGGATGCTTGGCGCAAGGTGACTGATGCTGTGCATGCCAAGGGCGGGTTCATCTACAGCCAGCTGTGGCACACTGGGCGTGCCTCGTCGACCGGCATGCGCGGCGGAGTCAAGTGCGTCTCGTCGAGCGCAAACCCCATGGATGGCACGTACTTCGATGGCGTCAAGTGTGCGGACGATCCTCCACGACCTCTGACAGTCGATGAGATCCGTGCTCTCACGGAAGAGTGGGCTGCCGCCGCCAAGCGAGCTGTTGACGATGCTGGGTTTGATGGGGTTGAGATTCACTGCAAGTCTAGTCCCCTACACGACCGACACACTCTTCCTGAGCTCTTGAACACAATGCTGACTCTTACTTCCTCCATGACAGCTGCCAATGGTTATCTCCTGGAGCAGTTCCTCCATGACAACATCAACACCCGCACTGACGAGTACGGTGGATCTGTCGAGAACAGATGCCGCTTCACCCTCGAGGTCATCTCGGCCGTGTCAAAGGCTATCGGAGCCGAGAAAGTCGGTATCCGGCTGTCCCCCTACGGCTTCTTCCAGGGGACGCGCGACAGCGATCCTAATGCCCACTGGTCGTACCTCTGCAAGCAGATCGCTAGCTTGCCCAAGGACGAGCGTCCGTCCTACGTTCACATGTAAGTCTTGCTTGAACTTGGCCCCAGCTGGAATTGTGTGAAGGTATACACAGAGTCATTGACCTTCGCGCCCCAGGATCGAGCCTCGCTTCGACGAAGTCTTGGACGAGGATGCAAAGCTCGCCCAGTTGCCCAATTCTGAGGGCCAGGACAAGAAGGAGAAGAACTCGCTCAACATCTTCCGCGAGATCCTCCTCCCAGCTGGCGTTGCCTTCCTGGCGGCTGGCAACTTCGATCGCGATAACGCGCTCCCCAAGGTGAAATCGGGCGAGGCCGACGGCATCGTCTTCGGCCGCCTCTTCATTGCCAACCCGGATCTTCCTAGGCGTCTTCGCGACGGGCTGGAACTGAACCAGTACGATCGCTCAACATTCTACGGCGCTGATCCGCCAGAGAAGGGATACAATGACTATCCTTTCTACAGTGAGTCTGAGTCATGAGTGGGAAGCAGGCGAAGATCACATAGACATGGGGAACTTCAGAAATGGGTTTCTGTCATAGGACTTTTGCACATAGATTGATCAGAAACAACGATTTATGCTTCCAACACTTTTCCTTGGTTACGTTAGTGAACTCCAGTAATTCGAGATCATTTACCCGACGATTGAACCGGTCCCTAGGAATTTCATCACAATCGTTGGGATTCTACCTCAGCTAGGTACCTAACCCAGCGTACAGCCCCGCGAACATCTGTCACTATATCAAGATGAACTGCCGCCTTCAGGACTTCTCCAAGGAGCCCAGTGCTGTATCCAGCTCAGGGCTACGACGATGACAGGTTTTGCCACTGATCGTTGCGTTGCTGTGGTGTCGATTGTTACCGTGTTTTATGGTTTGCTCAACTCGTGCATGCGTACTGCGGTGTAGGCAGCACGTCAACCTATGGGCAACAAAGATGTAAATAATCCAACACTGCGTCAGGCAACTGGATGCATGTTTTGTGAAGTTTTTTCATCGTTATTTGTTGAGTTTACTTCCAAATCTTTGAACCTTTGCTTTTAAATGTGTCTCCTCAAACACCATATACTCGCACACATGTGAAAATCTCCTTTGTGTTGGGAGAAACATAACTGCAGGACGACGTACAGAATACCTTGGGCACACGCCCTCCTCGTTGTCTTCAAAGGGACTTCGGAAACCGGATGCCTCCTAGTACCTTCTAGTTGTATACCAATATATGCGCTTCAATCACCCCTGCAGGCTCTTCCCTTCAGTACTGCCACGCCAGCTTCCTCTGTCTAAGCACGACGTTGTTCCCACAGTGTCTGCAACGACGGGTACGGCCAGGCTGAAGATTGTCACTTACCATTCTTGACTTCATGTGCAGGATTTGGGACACTGTTTTTTGTACATTGCAACCGTGATGTACTTGGAAGCACTATTAATCAATCATCACATGTAAGATTCTCATTTGATCCGATCTATTCACTTCCTAGATCTTCCCTCAATTCCAGAGTCATGTTCAACAGCATGTCCACTTCTCTTCGACATCCTCGAACATGTCATAAGTCAGCAACCAACGACCGACACCATTGTACCTCCACGGAAACGGGTCATCACCCGTATCCGGCGACCTGGGTAATACCGGGTTCTTCTGAGACAGCCAGTCCTTATCAAACCTGTCGTAGTCCTTGAACCTTGCATCTCGTTCCTGCTGCTCCCTCCCATCTTCAAGGTGGTAGATCCACTGGTTGTACGTGCCCCTCTGGACCACCTTCTCCGTCCGCTCACGGCGGCAGGCTTCGTATACTTTCAGTGCCTGCTTCTTCGACGCCGTGGACTTATCTTTGATTCGTCCAAGGCAGATCCCCAGAATCCCTCCGTCCTCGAGGGCCATGCCGGCACCGCTGGCTAAGTAGGGCAGGGTTGCGTGGACGGCGTCGCCGAGCATGGTGAAGTTCCCACTGTCGTTGGACCATGATGGATCAAGTCCTGGGCGGATATTGAGCCTCCATTTGAGGATGGAGTCGTCCTTGGATAGATTGAGGATCTTCGGGATACGCGGATCCCAGCCTTCGAAGTGTGCTTTCATCTCATCCACGCTCCCTTTAAGGAGGTTGCCTTGGTCGAGTGGAATATCGTCGGGGACCAGGAGCACCATGTTGAACAGCTCGCCACCCTTCAACACGTAGTTGACGGCGTGCTTTCGCGGACCAACCCAGTAGTTGACCTGCGGGTCTTCCACGAGCGGCCGCAGTTCGGGATCCTTGCGCATCTCGGCCGTGGGCAGCAGCAGACGATATGCCAGATCGCCGGTGAGCTGTGGAGGATCGGCACGGCCGAGGAATTGCTCTCTCAACTTGGACCCGATGCCGTCTGCCGCCACTAACAGCTCGGTCTGGAGTACACGCCCATCTTCGAGGTAAATGGTCGTGACTGACCCGTCCTCTGCGGCGTCGTACCTGTCAACCTTTGCGCTTGTGACGAGCTCGACTCCGAGTTCAGTCGCGCGATCAAGCAGACATCTGTGCAGCGTGGCGCGGTGGAAGTCGAGAAACGAGTAGCCGCCGGTAGCAGCAGCGTAGCCGTGATAGTCCATCTCCCCGAGGTGATTCCCCTTCCACCCGTAGAAATTGCAACGCCTGGGCTTGGTGGCCAGAGCTTCCAGAGTCTCCTTCATTCCCCAAGAGTACAGAACCTTTGCTGCGTTGGGCAGAACTTGGATGCCGGCACCCACTTCGCCGATTTCGCTGGCAGACTCGAGGACGGTCACGTTGTGACCAGCCAGCAGGATGCTGATGGCAGCACCCAGTCCACCAAGCCCAGCACCTACGATGGTGACATCGAGCTTGGTTTCTGGGCTGCGATGAAGCACGTCTTGGACCTGTGGGTCTCTGGACTTGACAGCCATAGTGTATGGGCTCCAATGCTATAGCGAGTGTCTGTGTGTTTGGAAGATATGCCTTGTCGCCTCTTGTCGTGTCGTGGACAGAGAAGTGAAGACAAACAATGCAACAAGTAATTTTCCTTTTGCTTGCAAAGATCCTTTCGTCTCCTGTTATGGATGTGTTTTAATACAGGAAGAGCCCGAAGAGCGAGGTCAGCTCCTCGTGTGAAGGGACCGTATGGGAACTAATCGAGTTGTTACGGCACTGGCAGATCCAGCCCATGCACCACTGGAATCGAACTGAGATATACAATGACGGCAAAAAGTAATCATCAAGCGCTTAGAAAGGATGGGATTGAGTGTAGGTCGAGATTGAGTATACTTGTCACTACACGCATCCTACCTCATCTTGCAAGGTTCGTCGTGTAAGCGGAACCCAAGCAACACTATCTTTGGCCTGTTATCTAGAGCGCCATGTAAACTGGCCACGACCCAAGCCATAGAGGCCGACAAGATCAAGAGTGGGAGCTCGCCGTTAGAGTTCGGGACTAAATGCCGAGTCAGTACCGTATCTACAACTGCACCGGCTACTACTACTAGACTACACCACCACATACGGGGCCGGGGGAGATAACAGAAGTGGGGGACAGATACGAACAAGTTACACTACATACACGGAGCATGGCCGAGTTCCGGCAGTCGCCCTCGTTTTCTCCCACTCTCATATGAACCTCCAAGAGTGACTAGGCCTTGATGGATACGGTTCGCCATTCTCAACCCACTATACGCAGTCGCTGGGCCCGTGCTGTGTGTACGTGCAGACAATGGATGTGAATATGGAAGTCAACGCAACAGGCACTGGGAACACATCGGCGGTGGTCGCAAAGGCGGCACCAGGTCGGGAGAAAGCCTTTGCCTGCACTCATCCAGGGTGCGCGAAGAGCTTCACTCGTGCTGAGCACCTGCATCGGCACGCACTGAACCACGTCCCTGGCGGTGGTGTAGCCTGTCCTCTTTGCCAGGCACATTTCAAGCGTCCGGACTTGTTGGGTGAGTGCACCGTGACTTTCCCCGTTAGTTCGGCAGTAGTTCGTATGAAGCGCTGTTATTTCTTTTTTTTATTAATTGCATCGTGTGTTTTCTGACATGAGATGCTTCTCTGGGGGAGATGTAGGCCGGCATATGGAACGTCATCAACAAAAGGACATCGAGGCGGGAGGTCCTGGATGCGGCGTGTTAGATACAAGAAAACGCGCCTGGCAAGCTCCAGATGGGACTATCAAAGAGACAAAACCTCGCGCGAGACCGTTAGTAAGAGTTCGTAAATCTGCACGAGCACCGAAAGCAGGCGTGCAGAGACAGAATCATCAACAACAACAGCAACAACAAAGCTCAATCTCTGGTGAAGAACAACGACGGCAGCAGGCCTCTTCAGAACAAGAGCAGGAAGCTTCAACAAGCCCAATTGAAGAAGAGAGCCATCTCGCGTGGGACTATTCAAGAGATGAAGACGATACTGCGCACGACTTGAACCAAACATTCACCCAAGGCTTACACGACCACGGAGCAGGCCTGCATCAAACAATCAACGAGTGCCCCGTCGACTATTCAGCGCAGCTCGACTATACGTTTGGTGCTCCAGAGCTGTCCAGTGCAAGCGCCGGCTACGACGAGCTGGATTACGACCAGATCTTCCAGCCGGACACTGCGAGCTCATTTAACATGCCATATACCACCGCTCTGGACTACGGTTGGTTGTTCAACAGCACGAAAGCGACCTTACCACTGCCCATACCTGGAAGAGAAGCAGATCTCACAAGCAGTCTGATACCCAATACCCAGAGTTCTCAGCCCTTCTCCATCTCGCCCCATTCCACGAGCTCGCAGCTGTGGTCGCTGCCGTCAGACTCTGGATTCGGCGACGGTTCCGGCGTCGTCCCAGGGAGCAACAGCTGCGGCGAGCAGGACAGCACTCCTCTGTCTTCTCCCCAAACAACTGGTTTCAATGCCATTTCAGTACAGAACACTTCATTGCATCCGACTATTGATCCGATGCTTGGGCACAATAACCCATCTGGTGGCCATTACGCAAGGGCGCACACCCGCAAGCAGCAGGGCCACCATCAACAGCAGCAGCAGAGGAAAAGACAGCAGAAGCCCGATTCACAACGTATCCATATCTCAGAACGACCTTTTTCCACGCTCGACGGAAAGATCAACGTTCCAGTTCTTGGCGAAAGCACTCGCAAGGTCCTCCTCGAAGTCATCGAGTCCTGTGGCCCCAGCCTCCCCAACGGGCCAGACGTATCCGTGTGGGAGCTTCCACTGCTGTCTCTCGATGCTCTCCAGGAGTATCTGGAGCTCTTCTTCAAGCGCTTCAACACCGCCTACCCATTGCTTCATTTACCGACTTTTGCTCCAGACAAGACTGAGCCGCTCCTGTTGATCGCCATACTCCTGCTTGGCGCAACGTACTCGACCAAGGACGCTCATCAAGTGGCCGTCTGTATTCACGACGTGATCCGGCCATGTATCTTTGCCCACGCCGGCTTCTCGGCCAAGCCTCAGCTGTGGAGTCTGCAGACTATCTTGCTTGTGGAATGCTTCGGGAAGTCAAGAGCAGGTCTGAAGCAGCATGAGATGAGTCACCTCTTCCATGGCCTGCTCATCAACCTCATTCGACGGTCTGACTGTCAGTCTGTGAAGCCCAAGGGACCCGAGATGAGACCTCGCCCAGACTTCGACGAGAATGCTACTTGGCATCAGTGGGCTGCGGACGAGGAGAAGAAAAGGTGAGCAAACTACGAACTTCCCCCTTTTGAGATTGGTTCTTCTCGGCAGAATGTGTGGTTCTCTAACCCTTGACCATTTCTCCAGGCTGGCGCTCTTTTGCTTCATGTGGGACACGGAACATGCTGTGCTCTTCTGTCAGAGCCTGTGTATGTCCTCCTTTGAGCTCCGCGTCGACCTTCCCTGCCCGCAAGCGATATGGGAAGCTCGAGACAGCGTCTCCTGGGCTTCGGCCTGGCGAAGTATTCCTCCAGCGGGCAGGGAGATCCCGTACCTGTTGGCTGTCAAGTCGTACTTGAACCCATCTACACCAAAGACATTCCCCCTTGACGCCATGTCGAGGGTCCTCGTCTTGCACGGGCTCATGTCCGTGGCGTGGGACATGCAGCGACGAGATCAGACATCGCTCGGCATGAATCCCATCAACAACATCACCAGTCAGCTCGACTGGAGGAGAGTCATTGGCGAGGCGTACGATGCCTGGCAGAGAGACTTTGACGTCCACTGCGCCACAGCCGTCGCGCATATGCGCGGGAACAGCGCCCACGATAACTATAATCCTAACAGCACTTCTCATGGTGATCATGAGGGAGCTGGCTCTCCACAGGAACAGCTTCGCACTAGACGCTACGCTTTGTGGTCGTTTGCTGCGGCATACTCCACGCTCGCAGGATGTGCGCAGATTCTCCTCAACATGGACTTCCTGGACGTCCAGGTCTATGCTGGCGCGCGACAAATCCTCGGCCGTCCTGTCCAGCAGAAGGACTATATCCGCTCAGCCGCCGTGGTGAAGAAATGGGCAGCAGCACCGAAAACCACAGCAAGCGGTGTATCTCTTGACAACACTTCGGCCACGACCAGTTCCGCCGGAAGCACACCTGCGAAACACTGCGCCACCACCGCAGCGACATACGCGGCGCTCAATCTGCACAGGCACATCGACCACCTCACACGTCAAGATGCCATGAGCCTGTTCCACGTCCCGTGGTGCATCTATCTGCTCACCCTGACGCTCTGGGCGTCGCAGCACGCCAGGGCCGTGGAGCCTTCTTCACACGGCACCCTGGGGGTCCTGGCGATGGACGAGGACGACGACGAGATGGTGTGGGATGCCCACGCCGAGATGCAGGGCTTGTTGCTGAGCCTGATTGAGAACGACGGCGCTCCGCCCAGGTCTGGCGCGGCCAAGCGGAGGACGAATGGCTTGGTTTGGATCATGACTGAGACGTTGACTAAGGTGCGATGGGGGATTATACACGGGGCGGTCTCGGTGTTGAAGGGTCTTGTGCCTCAACGGCTGATCCATCGGTATGATGAACCAGTGGATAGCAAGGACTTTGTGTGTGTATAAAGTATGAAGCATGAAGGTGTAGACAATTGAATGGAGACCAAGACATTGCTTCTAAATTATCTGAACAGGTTTAATATCGTCATGAGAGCGAACTGAGTCCCGAGGAGTGAGCCCAGTTTAGGGAGAGATGTGCCAAAGTGAAGCGTCATGTCATGGGGAAAGCCTCTACCTCCGAGAGGTCTAATCATTGCTAGATGTCAGTGATTCTACTTCCAATAAGATAGTAGTGGGTTCCCCCACTCTTGAAAATGTCCGCCCTGTTTCTGAGCGTCAATGGAGGTCGAGTATATACTAGGTAGTAGTATATATAACGGCAAAAGAGGGGATAGAAGCTGAATGAAGAGTACACGGGCATCCTAACTCGTTTAATCTCTTTGGAATCGGACTTTCAAATACAAGAGCAAGTCTTAAAGCAATTGATCCCCCCCTCATAATACCATCGACTGACCAACCAAGTGTCTCCTCCACCAACAGATGCCATCACCGGTGTGCTTCACTCCTACGCAGCGGTCCTCGCAAGCTGCAAAGATGAATCCAGTGTAAGCAAAAGTGTCGAAAAGATGCTGGAACTCTACACCACCGACGGAGTCATCTTACCCCCTCACTTCCGTCCCAGCGTCGGGCAAGACGCTCTCCGCGAGTCATACACACGCATCTTCCAAACCATCACGCTGGAAATCGAATTCAGTATCGACGAGATCGTCGTCATGTCGCCGGAGTGGGCGTTCGCCAGGACCACCGCCGCAGGGACGAAGACCATGCTGGCAACAGGCGCGTCGGAGCCGCATGAGAACCAGGAGCTGTTCATTTTCCACCTGGAGGACGGACGGTGGAGGATTGCGAGGTATGCCTTTTCATCTATGAAGCCGTTGGTGCAGGGCGGTGTGCGTAGGAGTTAGGACCTTGGATAGTAGCAGGGTGAGAGAGGAGGAGAGCTACTAGTACCCTTCAATGGTTACTCGTCAAGTTACGGTATCCTTGTTGCAGCCATATTGAAAGGCTTCAGAATAGAATAAAGGCACGTTGGGTCTAAATAGTTTTCCATACACAAGGTTCATGTGTTTAAATCTACAAGGCATAGTAGCTCGACTGTTGCGTTGTGAAGGGTCGAGGCGACCTACTGCGGTGACTAGGGTTACTGATGACCACGGGAACTCAGACTTTACACACACATCTTTTCTACCCCTACTAGGTAGTACTTAAGGTATATATAGTAGAATTGTCTGAATTATTACTCTTTGCTTTGAAACTGCTCTCCGCGACCGCGATCCGCGATATGGACATTGTATTGTATTGTGAAAGGCCTCTCGCCCGTGCTCATCGATCGAAGATCTTGCCTGGGTTCCTACAACACCAAAAGACATGGAATCAGCAATTTCGACAGTCATGCAAGAGTTGACAGTAGAATGGAAGGATAGCTCACAAGATCCAGTGAGGGTCAAGAGTGCTCTTGATCAATTTCTAAGCACGTCAAAACGTCAGTACACAGACCTTGCCCAATGACTCAACGGGGGACTGGCGATCTTACCATGACGGTGACAGTATCCTCGCCAACCTCACGTAAGAGTCCGGCCTTCTTCCCGTACCCAACCCCGTGCTCACCAGTGCAGGTCCCGTCGGCGTCGATGGCGCGTCGAACCATGTTCTTGACCAGCTTCTCCGCCTTGGCCACCTCGGCTGGGTTCGTGGCATCGTAGAAGATGTTCTCGTGGAAGTTGCCGTCGCCCACATGGCCTTTGACGGTAGCCGTCAGACCGGCGGCGGAGGCTTCTTCCTTGCTGGCCTCGACGATCTCGGTTAGACGACTCAGGGGGACCGCGACGTCAGTGTTCCCTATTTGTTTTGACCCATGCATGAGCTTTCTCTTCTTCCTCCTCTTCTTCTTTTCACATGACAGCATCTTCTAGTTCCAGTTTCTCCTCCCGGGAGTACTACTTACAGAGTTGCTCGCCCTTCTTCCGGAGTGACAGGAGGGAGTAGAGCGATTCTTTTCGCGCAGACCACAATGTGGCTTGCTCGTCCGGGTCCGTCGCCCACTCATAGCCCTTGGGATCATATTCTTTGACAATCTCCATGACGGTTTTGATGTCGTCGCTCACAGTGCCCTCCGTCCCCGAGAATTTGAAGAACAACGTCGGGACCTCTTTCCACACCCTCGGCAGCGTGGCACCGACATCGTTGATCATGCGCATTTGCACCTCATCCATGAGCTCCAGCGCTGCGACGGGAATACCTTGACGAATCACAGCAGCCGCGGCGGACACGGCATTCTTGAGACTGGCGAAAGGAACCACGGCGACGGAGTAATGCTGTGGAACCGGTGCGAGCTTGACAGTGACTTCTGTCACGATGCCGAGGGTGCCTTCTGAGCCGACGATGATGCCATTGAGATTGTACCCGGCGCTGCACTTTCGCGGTCGTCGCCGCGTTTTGATAACCCTACCGTCGGCGAGGACCACGGTCACGTTGAGCACCCAGTCTCGCATGGTTCCGTAGCGGACTGCATTTGTACCTGAGCAGTTGGTGCCGACCATGCCGCCGAACTTGGCGCTGGGGGCTGGAAGGGGGTCACGTTAGATACGTCTGAAAGGTATGAAAGGGCACATACCAGGATCAATGGGGAAGAACAGACCAGTCCCTCGACTGGCCAGCTCTTCATTCAAGTCCGTCCAGCACAGGCCAGGTTGCACTGTCGCATCCATATCCTCGGCGCTGATGCGCAAACATTGGTCCATGTAAGCGAAGTCAATGCTGATACCGCCGAAAGGTGCACTTGTGTGTCCTTCGATGCTGCTGCCGCCGCTGTATGGGATGATCGGGACCTTGCGTTGGTGGCAGATGCGTGCTATGGCTTGCACATGCTCCGTTGAGCGAGGGTACGCAACAGCCACTGGCAGGACATCGACATTCACAGAAGACCATTCTGAGTATCCATATGCGCGTGTAGGTCGGCTGGGTCGGTGGATATGATGCCCTCAGTCTGATGGAGTTCCTGGCGAATCTCCTCCAAGGCCTTGGCCAATGATCAGAAAATTGCTTGTTTTAGGGGTGATGTACTCAAATACGGAAATGAGCATGAAAATTATATTAGAAGTGCTTGCTTACCTGCTCCATTTGCCTTCTGTCGGCATAAGAGATGCATGGCAGTCGGTCCATCTCCAATAGGGAACTCTTCGACTCTCCCGGCACATCATTCAGCGCAACATACGCCGAAATTAGACCCCCAAGAGCTAAGCTCAAAACTCCTGCAACAGAACTCGTATACTTTGTATGATTTAATTGTGGTCGTTGTTGTTGCGAGTAGTAGCGATACCCGCCCTGTTTTGGCACTACTCTCACAAGACATCTGGGTGACGCTATCCGTGTAAGTCGTCGCAACCTGTGAGGCATCATGGTAAATGACGGACGTGACATGTGTCCGCAGGTCAGATAGGACTACAAAGTGAAGAAGAGAAAAAAAAATAAGAAAAATGTCAGTTGAGCTACAAGACACATTTCATAGGCGCAAGGCTGTCTACTAGGGAAGCAGACTATAGTCATCTTGCTGAGCAGATACGTCCGCTAACATCCCGTATCGTGCTCTTGATTCACCAATAGAAAGTATCGGAACATGTCAGCCTTGAGGGCTCACTTTCCCCTCCACTATCGGCTTCTTAGCTCTTTCATGAATTATTTCGACTGGCGTAGCCATTGCAGAGGAGCCCGTGCCTGCAGCTTGTCCATCCCCCACCTCTGCATCCCGAGCCTCCCACTCTTGGCCGAGTCAGGTCCACCTCCCACTCTATGAGCCCAACTTGTTACTGGAAGAGAGCAAGGCAACAATGAAGCTAACTACGTGGTGAATGCAGCAGATCTGAAATCCGTACCTTGTTCTTACCCCGGGCAGTATTCTGGTCATCGATTTCATGAAGTGGTAGGAACTTGCAGTGACCTACAACAAAGTTGAACAAACTGGAACCTCTGAGAACTTAGAATCTTAAGCCCGCCATGCAGAAAGTAAGAAACTCATCAAGTTCTTCGCGTGAGGAAAGGTACTAGTGAACTAACAAGGCGGCACCAGTTCTCATTGAAAGGCCGAGTCGCCATTGTCACAGGCGCAGCCCGCGGCTGTGGCTACGCATTTGCTCAAGGCCTAGCCGAAGCCGGCGCCGACGTAGCCATCTTTGACATCCTGAAGACGGCGGAGGAAGACTTGACGCATCTCGCGACATCCTACGGCGTCACAGCACGAGCATACGAGGTCGACGTGACCAGCCTGGCAAGTCTCCAGGAGGCGTTCGCGGCCGTCGCGACAGACTTCGACGGCAGGCTCGACATCCTGGTCGCCTGCGCGGGGGTGAACAAGAACGTGCACTTCCTGGACACGGACGAGTCCGACTTCGCGAGGCTGTTCGACGTCAACTGCAAGGGGGTGTATTTCTCGGCGCAGCTGGCCGCCAAGGCCATGATTCAGAACGGGACCAAATGCGGCAGCATCATCCTGGTCGCCAGCATCGCGTCGCACATGGCCATCCGCTCGCAGCGGTCGACGGCGTACTGCGGGACGAAAGGGGCCGTGAGGGCCATGGTCGCCCCGATCGCGGCGGAGCTGCACGAGTACGGGATCCGCGTGAACTCGGTCAGCCCGGGGTATGTGCGGACGGCCATGACGGCTCCCTTCCCCGAGCTGCTCGAGGGGTGGAAGGATGAGATTATGAACCGGAGGGTTGCTGAGCCGGAGGATATCATGGGGGCGTGCGTCTTCTTGGCGGGGGATGCCAGCAGGTATGTTTTCAGGAGAAGTCTGAAGGATACGGAGGAGCATAGTGATCTGACTTACTGACTTGTGTTAGGTATTGTACTGGAAGTGATATCCTCGTGGATGGAGGCGTGACGAAGTGGTAAACAGCGTGGATGTGTACATACCTACACATGTCAATGCACATCTATTCAGAGTCAAAACATCATACCACAGCTGGAATGCTTATCCTGATTGACTACCTGCTAGGAGATGAACATCCTTCAACCTGAGAAAACCATGCCTTCCCTTACAGGAAGAGGCAAAGTTGTAGACTGCTGTTATCATCAAGTTGCAATGCACTTACTTCAAGGCCATGGGATTCCTAAAGCACTTCCGCATGTATGAGATTCATGTGACATGCGTCGTAAAAGCAGCCCATTCACGATTCATCCTAACTGTCAGCTCTCGCCGATATTCGCATGCTCCAACACATGTCTACCTCTCGCCAGCTCAGTTTGCAACGACAACTTCATCTCACGCCTCTAGTCTCATATAAAGGACGCCCACGAATCCAACGGCGAGATGGACGGCGGATACAGAAACGCAGCGTTCTCCCCGACAGTCATCTGAGGGAGTTTGTCAAAGCCGTTGGTATACGTGAACGGAAGCTGTGGCCAATTGAGGAGCTCTGCAATGCATAAATCAGCCGACTTCAATCCCATGAACTTCCGCATGACTTGACAGAAAAGTCCTCACCTCTGGTATCTTCAGACGACGTCTCGGCCAACTCCGGAGCGTACGGTGCTGCGTGCTGTTGCTCTCCCGTCGTCCGGGCCAAGACCGTGGCCAGTGCTCCAGCCGCTCTCTGCGCTTCCACGGAGTCGTTACTCGAGCGCTGCCAGATGGCTTGCGCGCCTTGCAGCAGGAGGCGGATCTTGGCCAGCTGCTCCGTGGCGAGCTTGCCGCTGAGGTAGCGGATGTAGAAGCAAAGCACGCTCGTGGCCAGGAGGTGGGTGTGGTTGACGATGGCAGAGTCGTAGAGGTAGATGGGGGCGATCTGGCAGTGTGGACGGAGTTCATCGACCGTGAGCTGCTGCAGCTCGAGGCTTTCCATGGCGGAGTTGACGAGGATGGTGCGTGACTCTCCGTACTGGTCGGAGTCCCTGTGCTCGGCGACGAACTTCCAGTGCAGCAACATGCGGCCTCGCAGGCATGCCAGCTTGATGTTGATTCGCTGAGAGGAAGAAGCGTCAGCGCTGGGAAACATAGGTACTACTCATGTATGATTGAGAGGAATCGAAATGTCGACACTGCGTAAAAGAGGAAACAGAGACTCAAGAAGAATAGTAGTGTGTACACGTACCTGAAAGACGGTGATCCTGGAATCCAAGATAGATTCAGACAACGGGCGGTGTTTCAGCGTGCTCGGTAACCTCTGGTACACATCGCATAGATTCTTGTCGATCCTCATCGCATCGGCGAGAGAATAGGGGCGCAGACAGGACAGCGCGTCCGAGACCTCCGTCAGCGTCTTGGCCAGGCGGAACTTGGCGATGGTGATGGTGGACTGGGTGACCTCGCCGTCCGGCCGGGCCGGAGGCAGCGACCTGGCGGTGGAATCGTAGTCCTTGTCCGAGATGTTGCGCGGAGGCTGCGTGTCGCAGATGGACTGCCTGATGACGGTGGGCAGGCCGAGCTGCGTGGCCAGGACGGCGTCGAAGATGAAGCAATGCGTCCACACGCGGCGGCGCATCTCCCCTTCGTACGGGGACAGGCTCTTGAAGTGGCTTGGATCTCGATGGTACCCCATGCGGATGGCTATTTTTCAAGGTGTTAACTCAGAAATCTTGGTGTTTTCCTGTGATTCAAATTCCAGGGTTCTGTAGGATGTTGCCAGTGAAAGTGCTGGGACATACCGATCTGCACAATGCTCCCCAGGAGAAGCCACAATCCCGTGTTGGAGTCTCGGCGGAGGTAATTCTCCATCATGAAGTAATGCAGCAGCGTCTCCATGATGAAGGGCCCGCCTCTACCGTACTGGGCGCGGAGCAGGCACTGGACAGTCTTTTCTCGGAACGTCATGAGTCGTTCGTGACCGCAGTTGCGAAGCACGTGTCCTCCACAAGCACAGTCGCGCGGGCATGGGCTCTTGAACTGGGCGGCTATGCACATGGTGCTGTACAGGAGGCCGAGCCACGAAGCCGGGGCTGCGTGAGGGTCTTGCCAGAATTTGTGGTACTAGGAATAAAGGGTGCATGTGTCAGCTTGTCATGTGGGAAGGGGGAGAAAAAGAAATAGACCAAACATTTCTGAGGAATTCCTTGGCGTGCAGAAAGCCTTGTAATTGAGAGGTTAGGTACGATGTACGTTGAGGGTGATGGAGGAGGTCATGGTGCTTACACGAGTGGTCCAAGAGGTGGAAATAAGACGATACCAGATCATCACAAATCTTTCTCGACGGCAACCCAGCGATGATCTCCTTTTCGTCTGCTTCTTTTCCACAAGAGAACAGCAGGACCGTCTGGTACGTGGGCAGCTGAGACTCCCTCACCTGTGCCTCATCCAACTCGCCCTCCTGACCCGTGAGGCTTGTCGCGCGGTGCAGGACCGAGGTCCAGTGCGATCCGTCTTTGAAGTTGTTTTCAAACTTGTTGATCCTCAAGTTTCCTGCCGACGGGGCGATGCAGGATCTATCATTGTCGAAACTTTGCTGATCGATTGCTCTGAGCTGTCCATGGTCTCCTTGATCCTGGTTCGTGGGCTCTGATCGTGTGGCCGGCAATTTCGCAAGTGGCCTGTACGCTCCCTGACTGGCTTTGGGCCTTGCAGCGACTGCATCTTCAGTGTACCTACAGTCATGACCTACATCAAGCCTCTGTGAGGAATGTCAGCACGTGCCCATGTGGTTGACACGGGGTCTTTGGTATTTACACGACAAGTCGAGCAGGGAAGCTGCCGATCACACTTCTTCCTGGGAACAATGTGTCAGTCTACGTTTGTTACGATGCCATAGATAAACCCGGCCATGGAGTGGAAACTGCATACTTCCGACGGCGACACAAATAGCAAGACAGCTGTGGTTTGTCACGCCGCCGCCCAGGATGAGGCACCAGCGGCACCGGAGATAGCGGAGAGGCCGTACGCGCAGACGCCATGAAGACGGGATGATGGTTCCCCCTTGCGAGACGATGCTCGTGATGACGCCAGATCCAACGACCCGGAATGAGTTGGTGTCACGATGCAGGACTTTGTTCAGGTGAAAGGTGGAAGAGGACGTCGTCTTATTCGATGAGTCCTCCGACGCACAGCTTATATCCGCCTCTTTCAGCCAATGACGGCTGCAGTGATCCTCCGACCGTCCGCCACTAAGTAAGCTTACCGCGAGGCTCGTTGCGAAATTGGCTCTTTGTGCATTTGAGGCGGGCGGGCCGGACTAAAGTCCTTAAACCCGATATACATCTGACAATGTATTTTATTCTATAGAGTGATGATGGTGGTGATGCTTTAAAAAGACGGCCCGTCTGGCTTACACCACCACCGTAAAGCCACTCCGAAGTTGACTTTGCACCGCACACTGCTGACACCAGGAGCAAAAGAGACATCATGTCGACCGAAAGTACACTACAAGGGGGCAGCTCGAAGCAGGACGACATGGAAACAGGCGTTCAACCGCCCCTCGAGAAGAATGACAGCCAACAAGCGACCGACCGCGACCTTGTAGGGTGGGATTCGCCAAGTGACCCGGAGAACCCTCGCAACTGGCCGAGATGGAGCAAGAACATGCACATCTTTCTCCTGGGACTCTTGACTCTGAACTCGTAAGCTTCGACTTTGACCACTATTTTAGGTCTTTTCTTTTGTTTCTTTTTTTCTTTTTCCTCCTTTTCTTTTTTCAATTGTGGAAGAGGCACTCCCTGACATGCATGCTCCAGCAACCTCGCCGCGACCATGTTCGCGCCAGGCGCAGCCCGGCTCGCCGTCGACTTCAACATCACCGACGAGACGACCATCGTCTTCGCAGTCAGCATCTACCTGATCGGCATCGCCCTGGGTCCCATCGTCACTGCGCCGCTGTCCGAGATGCACGGCAGGCTCCCGCTGTACCACACGTGCAATGTCATCTACGCCGCCATGACGGTCGGCTGCGCGCTGAGTCCCAACGCGGCCGCCTTCTACATCTTCCGCTTCCTCTCCGGCTGTGCGTCCTCGGCCCCGGTGGCCATTGGCGGTGGGACGATTGCGGATCTGATGCCGCCGGAGGAGCGAGGTGGCGCTGTGGGCTTGTTCATGTCTGGCGCTTTGCTGGGACCGGTGAGTGATACACGCACACACACATATATATACACACATATATATACACACATATATATAATAACCACCCCCCTTACCGCAAGGTCGTCAGTCCATGCTCATTCAGGAACAGGTGCTAGGTCCTGTCGCAGGAGGGTTTATCGTGGCTGATCTCGGATGGCGATGGACCTTCTGGGTCATCTTGATCATTGTAAGTCAAGAGTGAACCTGTTTCTCATCCCAAAGCAACATCACGAAACAACAGACACGCTAACAAAAGTTGTAACCAAGGGCGGCATCACGACGCTATTCTCATTCGCCTTCATGCGGGAAACATACGAACCGATCCTCCTGCACCGCAAGGCTGCCAAACTGCGCAAGGACACGGGCAACGATCAACTCCACCCGGAAGTCGTCCTCTCACGATCCTACACAGTCATCTTCACCGCCATCACCAGGCCGCTGAAACTCCTGGTCCTGGCGCCGATCGTCACCTCGCTTTCGCTGTGCGTCGCCTACGCCTTCAGCCTGATCTTCATCCTCTTCACGACCTTCCCCATGGTCTTCGGGGAGCAGTACGGCTTCGGCACCGCCGTCTCGGGCCTGGCCTACCTGGGCCTGGGCGTCGGATTCGTCGTCGGTCTGGGCATCTTCACCTTCGTGAATGCCTGGTCGAGGAAGCACTGGGACGCCAAGGGCACCTGGACCCCGGAGAGGCACCTCGTGCCCATGATCGTCTTCTCCCCCTTCACGGCCGTCGGCTTCTTCTGGTACGGCTGGAGCGCCCACGAACGAACTCACTGGATAGTCCCCATCATTGGCACCTTCTTCATCGCCATAGGGCTTCTCTTTACCATGCTGCCTACCCAGCTGTATCTGGTCGACGCCTTCGGGGCCGGTGCTGCTGCGTCGGCGTTGGCTGCGAACCTCATCCTCCGCGTCTTCTGCGGTGCTTTCATCACCCTGGCCGGCCCTCCCTTGTATGAACAGCTGGGGTTGGGCTGGGGAAACAGCCTGTTGGGGTTCCTCTCTATTGCCTTCATCCCCGCAACCGTGTATATTTATCGGAATGGAGCTCGTCTGCGCGAGCGCTTCTCCGTCAAGCTGTGAACCGACAGCATTTCAGCGTCCTTTTTTTTTTTTAAGAATCGTACAGTCGCCCCGGGTCAAGCGCTGCTAGCTGAAGTACCAAGCCAGACATGGCTGCTGAGTATGGTCAGGTGGATGAACTGTAGATTACTGCTCTTTTAAATCACTCTGGATCTCTCGTGCAGCATCATGTCATGGATCGAGGTCGCGGAGAGCTGTGTCCGTAAAGCAAAAAGTAGTAATCAAGACGATTCTACCAAAGTTTAGTAGGTACAGCAAAGGGGTGTGTGTCAAGTCTGAGTTCCTCCAGTGGTCCTCAGTGATCCCAGTTACCGTAGTAGGTCACCACGACCCCACGTGACGTAACATGTCACCTGGACTAATCGAAGCCTTGCGTATCCTGGTGTTCCGAATTACCTTATCATCATGTCCTGAATCTTCCTGGATCTCCCTGATTCCAAGCAGCAACACCTCTTCTATCCATCATAGGAGTAAAGTGTCATTTCCGGGCAGATCCATCAGTTATGCTTCCTCCCCTACTGGCAGCGTCGGCAGCGATCAGTTGAACTTGGCTACCCTTTTTTCTTTTCTCGAATTTTTTTTTTTCCACAAAGAAAGTTGAGATAAAACAAAATGTTGAGTGGCCTTGGACGTGTTTTATATCTACCCATTTGACGTCTCATTCTCCGTTGGTCAAAACTATACGGACTCTGTTGGCAGCGAGCATCCAGACCCTAACTCGGCACTGCCTGAACAATAAATTGCTCAGCTTGAATTATGAGAAGCCGGAAATCAAGGTTTTGTTCATTCACCATCAGACTATCGAACAGAGTTGAACAGCTTACATCTATGATGGAGGAAGGGTCGATCAAGTGACAGATTGACGTTGAATGTCGAGGCATCAAAGTAAATAGTTGCCCTCTTCCCAGGCCTCCTCTAGGTCACTACACAGATACCTCATGGCCAGACAGGCTGCTGTGCGAAACCCGAACTTAGACTACTACGTCGACACTGGAGCTACAGATTTGCGGCTTCCCACGTAAGTCGCTCCAGAGCTTGACACAGTGTACAGTCCGCTTGGGTCAATATTGTTAGCTTGGGACCACGATGTTTAGGATTGTCTTAAGAATAACCCAGGTAAGGCTATGACAATGCTTATGTGAGAATTGTAATGCCGAGAGAATCTGACTCATGAAATAATACAGGGCTTGCACAGACAAGACAAGGGCTACATATGCCATAATAAGTATTATACTTCTCTAAACAGGGCAAAAGATGCCTGCCAAAACTGAAGGTCCCAAGCTAACAACATCGATCCATGCGCACTGTAGGTGCATGGTTCTGTAGAGGCGCATTCGGGCAGACAATTCCAGAGCGGCCAGGACAAGAATCACAGTACGGGGGAGCCGAAACCGTGACCATCCGACTTCTTATCTGGAGGTGACAATGGAGGACGATCGGGTAAACCGGATGCAGCGTTACATTGGACTCCCACGACAGACAGACTTTTTTACGTTTCGAGCGACGAGAAGCGGGTTCCAAGCCACTGGAGATCAGGATCGTCAGATGATGGCGCCCGACTAACAAGCCCACATGCCACAGGGGCCCAGAGGGCTTGAGTCTATCTTAGTGCATAAGGTACTAGGTATACATACAACCAAAGGGCTCCACGTATGAGAAAAAATAGTGGATGAACATACATAACATAACATACGTAAGGACTAAGCTTTGTGGCTGCTAAATAAGCCTTTGGAACGGGGTTTGCAGATGCTGTAAGAGGGCCTTGGCGATCTCACATAAGGTAAGCAAGCACCCGTGTTTGGCGCTGTTTGCCTCAACCAAGAATAGATGCTGAAAGCCCCTTATCAAGAAACCAGTGACGAAGAGGGCTAGATGGTCAGGATCATCCACACAAGTATGATATGGAGTACACTATTCAGATGAGGAACCAGCAGTGGGAAGGGGGTCCCACGGTCCAATGCATTAGTCTTGAACAGGAAGCTTGTAGTGTATGTACAGTAGCAGCCGCGCGGCCGATCCTCATGTCCTTCGGGCGATGTATGAGTATAGCAGGTATCAATTACTAGTAGATATGATATTCCAGAACAGCTTGTTGACCGGCGCCTATGGACTATGTCCAGGAGGGGTGCACGGGCTGAGCGTGCCGGGCTGCGGGGGCGGGGCGGGGACACCGACATATAGAGTGCCGTTCTCCCGTGATAAGGGGTCCATTTTGGCTGGATGACCGTAATCTGGGGGAGCTTCTTAGAGGATAGTGATTCTCAAACTCTTTTTTTTCGCGCTCTAGCCAAAAGCATGAGGCCTTATGCGGTATCATACAGTACAGTAGAGTACAGTACCTGGTGGAGCGTGCGTTTCTTCAAAAGTTCCAGTCCTCTTCGGCCACGAGAGAATGGGCAACCGACTCGTGACCGGTGGCTGATGGTGGCTTTTTTGACTGGAATTGAGGGTGAGATTGGTCTTTTCATACATAATCTGGGCGGCCCGTGGGAGATGACCGTCCAACCTTGGTGTACAGTCAAGACACGGCATGTGTTCTCAGGTCGACTAGGGACTGCCGGCTCGTGATCCCGCCCCTACCAAGGCAGAGCAAAGACAGTGCTTTCCATAAAGCAGGGGGTCCCGTCTGAGATTGTTCGTCGTCAGTAAGAGAGAGTATCGCCATCATGGACAACAACAAGAACAACGACGGCGATGCCATCACCGGCGCCCCAGAGGGCAAGCCGCCAGGCCCTACGCATCACGACCTGGCTGCCCCTGGCGCCCCCGTCGAGCAGATGGACGAGAAGACGACGACGGCCAGGAGCGACGACATGACCGACTCGGGGAACAGATCAAGGGCCGACATGGAGAAGGCGGACGAGATCAACAGTGTCGAGGACCCCATGTTCGACGGGTACGACGTCCGCAAGGAGAATCACTTTGGAGAGGTCACCGTCATCGACAACGCAAAGGACCTCATCACCCACGTCCTCCATGTCGAGGATGACCCCAATGCCTCGCCTTGGACGTTCAGGGCATTTCTCATCGGTACATACCTACCTTGGCCACCAAGTCTCCCTGACTTTTGTTGCAAAACAAAATGTAGTTGTTGCTGACTGTCGTGAAAAATAGGCCTCATGCTCTGCGTCTTTGCCTCGGTCCTCCAGCAGATCTTCTACTTCAAGCCGCAGGTCATCTATGTCTCCGTCGTGTTCTTAACCGTCATCGCCTACGTCCTCGCCATGCCCCTGAGCCTGATCCCCCGCCCAGCCGGAGACGGGCTCGTGGCACGCGTCTGCCGGTTCCTCAACCCGGCGGCGTTCAACTCCAAGGAGCACGCCTTCATGGTGATCATGGGGTCGGCCGGGTCGACGTCGGCGGTGGCGACGCAGATCCTGGCCGCGCAGAGGCTGTACTACGGCATGAACCCGAACCAGGGCGCGGCCATCTTCCTGGTCATCTCGTCGCAGTTCCTCGCCTACGGCATCGCCGGCCTGCTCCGGTCCGTGCTCGTCCAGCCGGCTAAGATGCTGTGGCCCGTCAACATCCCCGTCAACACGCTGCTGGAGACGCTGCACCGCGACGGCGCCGAGACCAAGCGCAGGCTCCGGTCCTTCACGGCCGTCTTCACCGGTGCCTTCTTCTGGGAGATCATCCCGCTGTGGATCGCGCCCATCTTCCAGGGCGTCTCGATCCCGTGCCTGGCGAAACAGGATAGTCTGCTCTTCACCAACCTGTTCGGCGGCGCGCAGAACAACGAAGGGCTGGGCTTCCTCGGCCTCTGCTTCGACTGGAACTACATCGCGGGACTGAACTCGCCTCTGTGGTATCCCCTCTCCACGCTGGCCAACGCCTTCACGGGCTACCTGCTGTGCATCGTCGTCTTCATGGGCGTGTACTACGGCAACATCTGGAACTCGCTGCAGTTCCCCTTCCTGTCCCAGCTCATGTACGAGGGCTCGTCCAACGAGACCAACTTCGTCGAGTACAACCTCACCACCATCCTCAACAAGGACAACCTCATCGAGGGCTCCCTCGTGCAGCAGCAGGGCTACCCGTGGCTCTCCGGGTCGTACGTCGTGTACCTCATCACCACCAACGTCGGCATCACCGCCGCCATCGTCCACCTCCTGCTGTGGAACTACGGGGACCTCAAGGCCGGCTGGTCGTTCCTCAGCCCGTCGAACCTGCGCAAGCTGGGCCGCGCCTCGACCTGGACGTTCTGGAAGAAGACCAGGGCAGACGACGAGGCGCACCGGCAGGACATCCTGGCCCGCGAGGACATGGATCCCCACTACAAGCTGATGATGCAGAGCGGCTACACCGAGGTGCCCAGCTGGTGGTACGTCGTGGTGCTGGTGCTGTCCTTCGTCATCGGCATCAGCACGCTGTACGCCGTGCAGTCGACGCTGCCCTGGTGGGCCTTCATCGTGTCCAACGTGTTCGCGGCCGTCTTCATCCTCTTCTTCGGCGCCCAGATGGGCCTGACCGGCTTCCAGTTCAACCAGCAGCCCGTGATCCAGATGCTGGCCGGCTACCTGATGCCGGGCCGGCCGCTGGCCAACATGTACTTCACCGTCTTCGGCTTCAACGGCATCCAGCAGGGCCAGTGGCTGCTGCGCGACCTCAAGCTGGCCCAGCTGGCCCATCTGCCCCCCAAGGCGACCTTCATGGCCCAGATGCTGGGCACCGTCATCGGCGCCATCCTCGACTACATCATGATGACCAGCATCGTCGACAACCAGAGGGACGTCCTCCTGTCCATCGACGGCACCAACATCTGGTCCGGGCAGAACGTCCAGGGCTACAACACCCTGGCCGTGGCCTGGTCGCTGGCCAAGGACATGTTCTCCGTCGGCGCCCGCTACCAGTGGGTGACCATCGGCTACCTGGTCGGTTTCGCCGCCCCCGTCCCCTTCTACCTGGCCTACAAGTTCACCAAGATCGAGTTCTTCAAGAGCGTCAACACCTCCATCATCGTGTGGTACACCGGCGTCCTCTGCGTCGGCGTCAACTCCTCGCTGCTCATGTTCTTCGCCCTCGGCATCTTCGCCCAGTTCTACCTGCGACGCTTCCACCCGGCGCTCTTCATCAAGTACAACTACCTCATCTCGGCCGCCCTGGACGGCGGCACCCAGGTCATGGTCTTCATCCTGAGCTTTGCTGTTCTGGGTGCCAGTGGCACGCAGTATAACTTCCCGACCTATGCTTTGAACAATGGCGGCACGGCGAACAGCAAGAACATCGACTACTGCATGTTCAACGCAGCATCTGGAGCTTGATTCTGCTGTCTCGGTATGGGTTCCGGATTAATGGGTTGTAGGGTTCTGCGACTGGACAGATCTATATAGCGCACCCTTTATACGTACATTCTTGTCTTCATGATCAAATACTCGGGGCGAATCCTGTCTAATTTGCAGCGGTGTCCTACGTAAACAAGCCTAGACATGTAAAGGTGTATCCACGGCAGAAGTATAGTGAACGTAGACTGCACTGTAGACTACATTGTACCAATCGAGGCAGTGTGCCCATGCCGTGATCGATCCTAGGTCTCCAACTTCCAAGTCCCAACCTCCATTCCATATCGTGCCATTCCAGCTGGGCTGAAGTATTGATGTGAACCTGCATGCTAGGGACACTGACCTTTTTACCAAGATCCCCCTCGATCAGCGTTGTCTTGGCAGCGATCTGACTCTACAAGCTCGAGATATTGATCCGCTTGAAGTAGTCGCTGATCACGTTGACAGGAGCGACAGCTCAGTATTGATATGTAGGTGCGATACTTGACGCCATTTTCTGCCCAAGACTCTATTACACAAGCAGTCATTGCCCAATGGTACGCATACTTGCATGTGAACAGGGTCTTACAGCCCAATCGTCGACATGCCTGCTCCAAGCCTTGGACCAGGCATACGTCGCTCGGATCCGATCCCGACCGATCGACATGATGACGGATTCGATCCCGTGCCATGTGCCTCTCATGAACCCGTGCGGGGTGGTGCAATCTGCTGAACGACTCGACTTCCCTAAACCGCCTGACTTGTCCGCCACCGTCAAACCTTATCCCCAACGAGGGTGTCCCAGCTGAGCGGAACGGTCCTGGCAGCAGATTAGAGTCTTTGCACCCTTTCATTTCAGCCCGTCTTGTGAGGTATATCGGGGTTTGTAGATATGTGCTCAAGACACGGGATCCCATCCGAAAAAAAAAAGAAACACACACACATGCCTTATATATATAGTCCTACCCAGGGCTTGGCGCGCGGTAGACCGAAGCGACAAGTCTCTCCTGCTTGACAGTAGCTTCGTCTGCGATTGACATTATGAAATTCCTACAGTATCTCTTGATCCCGATCCTGGCTGTCGTCGGCAGCCCGGCCCCGGCCAAGGGCAAGTCCAAGTACGTCGCGCCGTGGCAGACTCTACCGCCGACGCCTTCGCTCCCCAAGCCGTACTGGAGCGGCACGGCCCCGATCAACGGCATCAAGCTCTGGCACGCCCTGTTCGGGCGGCCCCTGAGCCAATGCAAGGACGGCGCCGTGCCCGTGGTGTTTCTCCACGGCGGCTTCGCCAACAGCGACTACTTCGGGCACCAGATCAGGCACCTCGCGGAGAGCAGCCTGTCGTACTCCATCGTCGCCGTCGACACGCGGGGCCACGGGAGGTCGACGGACGACCTGAGCCGTCCGCTCTCCTACGACCTGATCGCCGAGGACACGATTGCACTCATGGATCACCTCAAGGTCAAGAAGTTCGCCGTGGTGGGCTGGTCGGACGGGGCCTGCACCGGCTTCAACCTCGCGATGAACTACACGGAGCGCGTCGACCGCGTCTTCTCCTTCGGCGGCACCTACAGCTACACCAACGTCAACGAGACCATTGGAGACTCGCCCGTCTTCACCAAGTACCTGGACAGGGTCAAGGTCGAGTATGAGCACGTCTCGCCCACGCCCCAGGGCTACGCCACCTTCGAGGAGCGCATGGGTGCCATGTGGTCGGTCGAGCCGGTCTGGCGGGCCGAGTCGTTCCAGAAGATCCCGAGTCTGTTCGACAACCGCGATGCGCCGCTCATGTGGATCGTCGATGGCGACAGCGAAGAGGCTTGCAAGCGTGACGTGCCGCGTACTCTGTTTGACTGGGTGAGCTTTTCCGATTGTGTCCTCTTTATGTTTTGTGCCATGTGCCAGTGAGAAGCAAACTGATTGAAGTGTTCAGATTTGGGGTTCTGCAATGGTTTTGCTTCCTTCTACGAGCCATTTTGCGTAAGTTTCAGGTCTTCTCATGTTGCCAAGTTGAATTGCTGTGGTGGATGAATGAAAGATCAGCTAACGAAAGCTTCAGTTTCCTGCAAGATCCTGATACGTTCAACGCAGTCCTGGATAGGTTCCTTGCAACTCACAGGTAGGTGTTAGACGAATCTTGCGGGCGACGTCAAAGTGTGACCGAGAGGACATTGCCTCGTGTCAGAAAGGAGTCGTGTTCTATGCCTTGTGTAAATATTTCTCCCTCGACTACTCCCATTATCGATGACTTCGTAAAGACAAGGCATCTCGCTTCGCTTCAATTACTTGCTTTTGATGCAATACTAAGTATGTATAGTTTTGAGGTTCTATCTAAACGGGTAAATATGGAAGCACCTGACAACCTGAGCTCATGACTTTGGCACCCTCTTTCTACTGGCAGAATTGTGATCAGGGCTCGCTTAGGCACGGACAGAATGCATTACATCAGATTCATTAATGCCCTCCGGGTCTCACTCCCCAGCGACAGCAAATTGTGCCGTGAAGGAACAAAGTATTGGCACGGCCTCCGTAGCCTAGTCTCCCGGAAATTTCTAAAGGTTTGAGAAGATGGTTCGGTGATCATTGTACAATTTCGACTTCTCAATTGGAACGAATTACTGTCTCCCAAACTCCCTACGATAATATCTGTGTCTATACCAAGAAACAGACCGAATGGATAGACTTTCCAAAGGCAACACGTCCCATCCTGAGTGTCACAAATCAATTCACCCACGCAATTGGTTGATGCCTTTAACTGAGAGAATGTCATTGCCATTAATCACCTCCTTTGGCATTATCATATGTGAGAATATAAACCAAGGCAGTCAAACAACGCCAGCCCTTGACCACATCGTCCGTGATATAAGTCGAGGACGATCACGTGACACGTGGGTCACCCGCGATGTTGGTTCCTGGCTATCGCCGCGCCCGAACGAGCCGCCAAAATTTCGAGACGAGCAACACCCGGTCTACCCATTTATCACAACCTCACCCAACGCCGTCCCTTTCACCCGCGCACTTCGGCCCCGGTCCGTCATCAGGACTCAATCCGAACACACGAGGGATCTTCTCCTCCCAATTCTCCTCCTCCGCCGACCGACCGACCGACAAACCCCCCAAGCTCGACACCATGAGGCCAACCCAAGTCCTCTCCGTCGGTCGTTACCGCCACCTCAAACTCACCACCAAGGACGTCAACAAGGGCTTCTACAAGGGAAACCGCACCGGCTCCATGGGTCGACACACCAAGTACGGAGGATACGTGATCGAGTGGGACAAGGTCCGGACATATGCTGTTCCGCAGAACCTCAAGGAGTTCAAGGTAAGAGAGACAGAGCATTCTGAAAAAAAAGCGAAACACACAAGCTTTTTGGTCAAAGGACAAGCAGCAGCAGCAGCAGGAGAGAGACTAGGTTTTTTCGGATAGTAAGGGGAGCGCTGGACTAACGGATTTCTCGCGCAGCTTACGCCCTTTGTGAGCAGACAAGTGAGGGCAGAGCCCGGTGACTACAAGGGCCTGGAGAAGGGTCCTCAGGATCCGTACTTCTACGTCGAGCAGTGGAAGCGATACAATGGCGTCGACTGAGCGGTTGCACCACCGCCAAACGAACACGAACAAGGACGAAACCCCACCCGCAGAGGAGGAGGGACAAAAAGCACATACAACGGCAGCAGGTCGAGAGTGGAAGGCCCACTGCACATATACCCTTATTATGTACCACCATGTACCATCACCAAACCATGCTCTCTCGAGAGAACGCAGGGGAGCTCTGGACTCAGCATTAAAAACGGGTTGTATTAGAATTGAATACATGAACTGTAACGACTGTTTCTTTTTCACTCCCGGGTATATACTACTGTTGTAATGGTCCGAGGATCAAGTCCATAAATCACGCTGCAGTCCCAGTGAGCTTCGACTCGCCATTCTCCCCAAGTGGTTCGTTCTGCAGAGCTGTGCCCGCGCTCCAAGGCTCGGCTTGGTCTGCTGGCAGACGAGTGTCTGCCCTTGCCGCTTGCAAGCTTTCCCGTGCCGGATCTGGACTCATTGCTCTTGAGCCTGGGGCAGGGCTCATCCCACTGTTCAATGTCATCATGCTCGCTGTGTCTGCTTCTTTGTTCAAACTGAAAGGCATAGCGATGCCATCCATATGTGGCCGCTTCTCGTAGTCGAGCGTGAGTCCCTGGGCTGCCTCACGCTCCTTTCGCAACTCAAGCAGCTGATGCACCGGGGTATCTTCATCGGCTACACCATCCTCTGTCTGATGCTCGTCGACAACCGTTCGCCTGCGTGAGCGACTTCTGTTGTCATGTGAGACGAAGGGCGGATTCACGGGCTGTTCAGCTTCCGGGAAAGGGGTTGTGTCCTCGCCTCTTTGCTCCTGATCCGTTGTCTCTCCCTTAGCGCGCTCCGTTGCCTCGGACTTCAAAGGCGGCTGCTCATGTTCAGCCTCCTCCGCTTTGATTTCCCGCTCCACAGTCTCCTCATCATGCTTGGATCCCCAGAGAGACCAGATTGCAAGACCAATACTCTTGCGTCTCGATCGCTCCTTGAAATCCTCGTCCTTCCGTATCCTGCCAGCCAAGGCGGTTGGAGGCGGTTTGTCCCCTGGCGCTGCAGGAACATATCCCACGACCATGTCTTCAATGGTTCGCTTGTACACCTTGGCCTTAGTTGAGGCATATCGCGAGTCCCATTGTCTTTTCACACCCAGCCATTTCCTCACGGGACCTTCCTTGATCTTGCCGATTGACTCCGGCGCCATACAACAGCCTGGAAGCTCTGACTCAGGGGCCAGGGGGTAGGTAACGCCATGCCGTGTTACCCTCTGTCGGATCATATGGTTCCTGAAGCGAGGCAACGGATCTCCTGCCTTGCCTACATTCCCGGGAGTAGGAGCCGGCTTCTGGCTTGGGGTTTCATCTTCGGCCTCTGTTGTTGAGTCTGACGATATGACCGAGATCTGATCGTCATCTATGATCTCAATCCCCCTGTGCTGAGCACGCGCCAGAGCCCAGGCGCCGAATTGTGCTACTGATCGGTACATGTATTTCGCTGGTCTGGTAAAGCTGAGAGTCGGGGCTACATGGCAAAGGTCGTCCCAAACTTGGAGCTGTACGTCGGTCGGCTTGTACTTTTTCAACTTCTCTGCTCCTTCCGCCGTAAGAGTCTCGGCTGGAGGTGCGTACTTCTCCGGGTTGGCGCATTTGTGAGCAAGATAAATCTGCTCGTCTCGCAGGATCTCTCCGCCGCCAACCATGATTAGTAGGGGTGGAAGGCCACCCAGTGTCGGCTGCATGACGGTACTGACAAGCGGGTGCTCCAGGAGAAGATTCGTGGTGTACATCTGGTCTGTTGGTCAATGGCCTGGGCAAAGAAGCATTGAGACTTACCTGAATCTGTTCCTTGAGAATGATCTCCTCTCCATCAATAGCAAGTGACAAGAACTCCTCTGGCTTGGTCACGATCCCACCTGTCGCTGTTGGTGCTTTCTCGGCAGCTTCTGTGTCCTCGGCCTTTGGGGCGACAGGAGCCTGCTGCTTCTCTTTCAAAGCACGCACACTGTGCTTTCCCCGCGAATCTTCACGTTGCTTCGCCGCAGCCTCCTGCAGCATTTTCTCGTCGTCCTCATTGGGTGGTGGCCAGGAGCTTGAAGGCTTGTGATGGAATCCAGCCTGTGGGATATAATCCAATGGTGCATCTCCAGCAACACTGGGAAACGAATGCGTAAGATCGACCCACGGGCTGATCAAAATGGCACCAGCGGGTAGTGGAATGCCCTGGTCCCGCAAGATCACCATGAGTGACATGGCCATTCCTCCGCCAGCCGAGTCTCCAGCCAATATAATAGTCGACGGGTCTTGAATCGTAAGAAGATGCAGGTAAGCCGCAAGACAGTCGTGGAGCCCGCACGGGAACGGGAACTGCGGCGCAAGGCGATACTTGGGCGCGAACACCCTTGCCTTCAGCTTCCGTGCATGCCGCTGCATTTGATACCTGTGCTCGTCCACACTGCCAAAGAAGTATGCACCTCCGTGGATATACATCATGACTCGGCGCGCCGGCTCCTTGAGAACCTTGCGCGCATTGTAGTGTGACTTCATCTCGATCCACTCGGCGTCAAGCGTGCGGTTCGGTTTCCTCCACTGCCACCACTGTCGGCCACCAACCTGCCGAAGGCCTTCCTCACCCAGTTGTGCCAGCAGCAGCTCGGCCGCTCGCTTCAGCTGGGCATCCGGAATCGTGTCTTCCTTCACCTTGACCCATTGAGGATGCGGCACCCACTGGGAGGTGAAGGCTTGAAGCTCTTCAACCGTGTGATGCGACGCGAAGTCAAGAAACGAACGGATGAGGTGCAAGCCTTCATCGTAGGACAGATGTGCCGTAGGTCGCTGTCTCAATGACTTCTTGTTAAGATACTGTCGCGGAAACTTCGTCAGCATGTTTCATGGTCCAAGCACTCCAAGCATTCTGTGCAACCGTTCGTCCGTATGACACAGTCGAACCGCTCCACAATCTCATTCCCGTGGAAACAAAAAGCCAGTTTGTAGGTGAGGTGACTTACATGTGAGAACAACGTAGAGACAACCGTAGGCGTCACGGCGAGGCTCACCGACGTCGTGTTAAGTTTCAGCATACTGACCTCGCGACATGCGCTTTTGGTTGAACGTGGTCAAGGAGCCTTTCGTTCCCAAGAACCAGGCACGCAAGAACTACTCCCTTTTTAGAGAAAGGCTTAAGGCACGAACGGAACGCCACCCACCGTAGTGCGCGCGCGAGGTTCAATCGGCAACGAAGCGGGAGACAGCGAAACACACCCCTTGAGTTGGCGGCTCTACGGTCTCTCACATGTGCGTGGATGATGTCATGTTGGAGATGAATTCGGAGACCCCTATCTTCAAGGGCGAACCCACTGTCTCTTTGCGGCACAGGGGCCTGGAGATAGGCTTATTACCCTTGCAGGGCAGCGCAATCTCACTGCCCCGGACGCTCCTGTTTTCGGTAGCGCAGGTGATCCGCTGATGTGGCCCGTGCGTGGGGCGCCATCTCCAATCCCAGATGGCCGTAACAAACGGTGGGTGTCTCCGTTCCAGCAACCGTTTCACAAGCGAAAAAATTCCAGATTATTCAAGACTTGAAGCTGCGACTTCATGGTGCCCCTCCAACACCACCCCGCCAAAATTCGATAATTCACCAATATCAACTTTCCCTCTCTTAGAACCGAAACCAGTCATGGCCTCTAACGAAGCAGGACAGCTGCCTCCCGCAGGTAAGCACGCAGCGGGCTGATCTGAAACCATCGCAATGGAGAAATTGACCAGCCTCTCTAGCCGTCCGCCAATCCAACTTCGAGCAAGGCGTCGCCTACGCCCTTCATCTCTGGCCTGCCCTCACCCTGTCTGTCCAGAACAACTGGGGTGGCCCCGACTCTGCCGACAAGCGAGACTGGTTCGCCGGCGCCATCGTCGACCTTTTCCCTCCCTTCACCGACGACCCTGCGCCCGCCAACCCTCCCTCGTCGAAAACCGATGCCGCCCCGGAGGAGCCTGATCTAGAGGACGTTGAGACTGTCCTCCTCCAAGTCATGGTCGATGAGTTCGAAGTCAACGTCGATGATGAGTCAGGTGCAGATACCGCAGAACACATCATGAAGGCAAGGACCGAATGCGCAGAGGGCGTGTTTGACGAGGTAAACACACTCAGGACAAGATTCCTTAGCAAGGGTACGAAGAAGGTCGACACCTTGTTCAAGAAGGTCGAAGCAGAGGATCAAGACACGGACTGGGAGTCAGGCGATTCCGGAGAGGACGAGGACGAGGAAGGCGGCGCAGATGTTGAGATGGGAGATGCTCCTCCCCCGGAAAGGAAAGAAAAGCCGCAGCCCGAGGTGGATGAGGATGGGTTCACAAAGGTGACGAGGAAAAGATAGCGTAGGTGGGAGATCACGTTCATGGAGAATCTCTGTAAATACCAAAAGAAGCACAAATGATACCCATCAGACACAAGCATGTCGTCGTGATGGATAGAGACCCAAACGCCAACGCCAGCCAGGATGACATACCGCTCATAGCACGTATAGACAACGCTCAGCATATACAATAGCTTTGCAGGTCCATATCCTTATTCCCAATCATCATCACTATCGTCGCCCTTCTTGGGATCCTTCGGGCTGCTGGGAGCTTGGCTGGTCTTGCCAGATGTGGCACCTACAACATCGTAGCTAGCCTCACTATCAGCTTGTGACTTTTCGTCATTTGACTTTCGTGACTCGTTCGGCTTGAGAAGTCCCTGTGTCGGAGGCTGAATGGTCGTCGAGGAGTTTCCGGATGAGGGCTTCGCATCCTTGTTGGACTTTGCACCAGCCTCGTCATCTTCACTGTCATCATCCCAGCCAACATCATCCTCTTCCGCAGCAGCTGAGAGAAAAGTTAGCCATCATTTGTACACTCTTCTCAAATCATGAAGAACCTTACCTTTCAGTAGATCCCTCCGCCTAGCTTCCGCCGTCTCAATGCTGTGTCTCAGGAAGTAGTATCGCTTCCAGAAGTCCGCGTAAGGGATCGTATCAGGCACCAGCTTCTCCATGGTCGTCCTCAACTCGGGGTATTTCTCCAGATCGGTGCTAATTTCGTCTGTCTTCTTCTCAACATCGAAGTCTTTCGTCCACTGCTCATACTCAGCCGGACCGGGGTCTTTGGTGAAGCTCTCAGTCGAGGTGTGGATGACATGAAGCTGGGCGTCGAAACGAGACTGATGTACAACTCTCTTGCCCTGAGCATCTTTGCTCTCGAAAAGTACTGTGCTGCTCTGTGCGTCATCTGATGGTGGGGCGATGGTGATGGCTTCCTTCAAGAAGTCCCGTACGTTACTTCCGAATTTGAGCAGCGCCTCATCGGCAGCATCCTCGGCCTTCTGCAGGTCCTTGAGCCTCTTTGCGGCCTCTGCTCGTAACCTCGAGAGCATGTTTTCGTTATCGGCTGCAGCACCACCGTCTGCTCCGGCTGCGCGGGACTTGGTGGGTGTGGCCTGACTATCGTCGCCGTCGGTGGCACTGCTCTGAGGGGTCACAGTGCTGATCGAGAGGTTTCGCGTATGGCTCACGAGAGAGTCTCGAATTTCGTTGAAGCCTTTGGTAGCATCCTCTCCAACCTCGGCAAGCTCCTTTGAGGCCTGTGTATAGACTGACTCGCCCTGACCTCATTAGCCACACACCTTGGAAGTGTATGCACAGTAGATCTTACCTGCTTCCTCACAGTCCCAAGAAAGCCTCCGATCTTTGCGCCCCATGGACTTGCAGAGAACGCCTTGTACGTCTCCTGGATGTCTTCGGATAGAGTACTCGCGTGTTGGCCGGGCTTGGAGGGGTCATTCGAAGGCTGCTCGCGGACGTACGAGTCCTCGAGGTGGTTGAAAGCGAGATCCATAGCGGCAGGCCGTGTCGCACAGACCTATGTGAAGGAATACTACTCAAACAGTCTGCTTCGCCTTCTCGAGGTTGAGGAACGTCAAAGGGATGTAGGATGGAAGTGGAGGCAGGACCCTGAAGGTGCATGTGACGGCAACGGGGCGGGAGTTCCGTGGCGTTTGGGAGCTCCCTCAAAGGGCAGTTGCTTGGGTGGGGCGTGCATTCGCGCTCAACCTTTGAGTCTGTGACGCATCAGGTAACAGCAGTGCCAAAGCGATCCAGGTTCGAGGACACGCAGCTAGAGAAATCACAGTTTGATGATGAAACATTTCATATAACGTCTCATTTATTGAACGAAGACCGCTAGCCGGATGACAGGTCGTGACGATGCTCACAACAAGGTTTGGTCTGGCCAACGGCATTCTCAGCTACCCTGCGATACACTGCCCCGAGGACCGGAAGAGTATTGAGCGACCGCCTCAATAATACCATGGAAGAAAGGTAAATACGCAGCTTACAATCGCGCCTTTGGTCCCTGTTTCAGGCTCGCAATGACCTCAATTTCCACATCTGCACCCTTCAGTGGAAGTTGAGCGACAGCAACGCAAGTTCGGCTCTGATACCCATTAGCATCGATGAATATTAAGCTCGCACCGTCGTTCCCCAGCTTACCGGCTTGGGATCCCATGAAAAGAATTCCAAGTATGCCTTGTTTACAGAAGCATAATGGTTCATGCTGGAGAGGAAGATGTTGGCCTTGACCACATTTTCAGCTTGTGAACCGGCTTCTTCCAGAATTGCCTTCAGGTTGTTCAATGCTTGTTTCTATGTGCTGTTAGAAACCGATGCATATCTTAGGGGATCTTCGAGGCACAAACCGTCTGCTCATACGCATTGCCAGTGAGTTTCCCCATCCCAGGGTTGACACCCAATGCTCCTGATGAGTAGACCATGCCATTGCAGATAATAGCCTGCGATAGATGGGGACTCGGGGGAGGAGCATTCTTGGTGAAAACTGCCTTGCGAGACATTGTATCTGTTTACAAAACCTGTTATCTCCAAGCCAAGATGCCTGATATTACTGCCCTGGGATGATCAATCTAGCAAAGGTAAAAGGCGGCTCTTCCATGGCGACGTGTAGGTCGTCGCTTATGAATCTCGGGATTGTTGGATGGCGGGGATGGAAGAGTGGGGAGCTCCATGAACCAACATCGCGCACGGAGACGCAAGTCCGGTCGTCCATCCCCGTACATACATCGGGTATCAACAAATGATCACGCAAAGACATTCCTTGAACTCGTGAACAGCACCTTCAAAATCATCGTCGCGGTGGAGGTGGCTTTTCTTGACTCGCCACCAAGAACTGAGGTTGACATGGGCCTCGACACAACCCAATGCCTCGTTTCAAGGAGGTCGCAAGACATTCTGTCAGGTAGCCTTGAGGCCAGGACTCCCTCCTTTTGGTCAACGGTACACGCTACTACCCATGACAATGGAGTCAGATAGGGCAGTTATGCGTCGGAAGACTCTGTCGTAAGCTTTGACTGTACGGATTCAGGCGACCGGCACGGCTAACCTTGCCGATAGATGTAAACGATGCCAGTACATGAAGGTAAGCATAGCTCCACAAGTGCAATATCCTAAGCCAGGAAGACAACTGACCTTGTTCCAGACGAAGTGCTCTAGGTCCGAACCATGTCGGAATTGCGAAAAGGCCCGAGTGCCATGTGAGTATCGCCAAGTGGACCAAAAGCGGAAGCCAGCATCCCAGGACCATGTCAACATATTGCAGAACCGAGTTGATTGGCTCGAAGGGTTCATCTCTGACCTAAAGAAAGCAAATAATACCGAGAGGAGCGCGAAGCTGCAGTCTATCGACTTCTTGTCAACCCCATCTTCAAGCGTGATAACTCCACCTGAGGAGGCGGCCATAGGTTCGGGCCATTCAACGATCCCCCGAAGCACGAACTTCCACGTGACGAATGACGGCTCTCTATCGTTTCATGGAAGGACTAGTATCTATCAGGTGATGTTTGAAGATCATGGAAGATCTGTCGAGGACGCCAGCAACAACCTCAGCTCCGCTGGACATTACCGAAACGCCGACTACGTCTTGCAGCACTTTGACATCGACATCAACGATGATGTGATCACACAAGTACTCGTACTCTTTTTCAAATGGCAGTACTCGAACTTTGTCTTCATTTACCGTGATGCGTTCCTACAGGACCACTATGGCACGCGACAAGATAGCAAGTATTGGTCACTCTCGCTGCTGCTTTCAGTCTGCGCATTGGGCTCTTTGATGTTACCAGATAGCGAGAGACATGATTTAGGGCAGAGGTGTCACGACGCTGCAGAAAGTATAGCCATGGTGACAGATCTAGTGAATCCGTCCATCACCGCGGTGCAAACGTTTCTGTGCCTGGCGTTCTATGATATCGGCGTGGGGAGTTTGTCGAAAGGCTGGGCGTTCTCAGGTAAGGCAGCACTGATCTGGTGGACGATTGGGCAGAACATGTCTGACCATCTTAGGCATTGCGTTTCGAATGGCCCAGGACCTGGGCTTTCAGCAAGACTCCGAACTGTGGCCAGCCCATGCCAAGTCGTTCAACTCTCGTGAGGACCACGAGCTGCGAAGACGTATTTACTGGGGCTGCTATCTCTCCGATAAGTTGATCAGCCTCGTCTTTGGCCGACCCGTGCAGCTCAAGTACTCTGAGTCAGAGGTCCGGCCGTTGGAGACACTCCCGTAAGCTGCTAAGTGGCCTGCAGTTCCCTCGAGTGGCATGTTCTGACTGCGTAGTGACCCTCCTTATATCCTACCATGGCGCACGGTCGGCTTCGACGACGACGCAGCCACCAACTACACAGACATCTCGATGATCCCATATATCAATGAACAGATCAAACTCGCCAGGGTTCTGGAGCGCATGCTCGGCATAATGTCTTCAGCCTCCAATCGAATAGACATCCTTCCTCAACGGCAAAACCTTGACAGCCTGAACTACGAACTCATGCAATGGAGAAAGGGACTTGCCGACTGGGCAGATTTCACAGTTTGGGACGTGATGGACAAGCCCCTCAAACCGAACATCGCCGCTTTGCAGTATGTGCTCATTCTTCTTAACCTCCAATAGCAGGAAAACTCACAACCCGCAGCCTCCTCTACAACAGCGCTCGGATCGCGCTCAACTTCGACGAGGCAACATCCTCAGACACACACGAATCAAAGATCCACGCTCGAGAAGCATGTACTCTTGCCGCTACCGAGATCCACTCTATCATGAGGCGCTTCCGAAATCAGCACGGATTGAAGCATTCGCCACTCATTATGGTGTATGCTGTTGTGCAAGCAGTGCGGGCATCAAAAGCTTTTGGCACACAAGAGGAGGCGAAGAACTTGAGCGACAGCATGGCAGAGCTGGCCGATACGTGGCCATTGGCCAGTAGCGTAACGCTCTGATACACAACCCAGTCTGTGAGCGATGACTGTGCATGCTTTGGCAAATCGACTGTCATCGGATCCTACCAGTAGTATCCAGCGCTTCTAAAAACAGTTTATTCGGGAAGATCAAGGGCCAACCACAATACAAGTCGTCCAATGCGAATGTCCCTACTTGAAGACTTCATCCAAGGCAATCACGAACAATGAGTCTGGACGCCCTATATGGTACATCACTTCAGTCTTTAGTCTGAGCCTATGTACGATCCGACCAATGTCCCTCATCCAGTCGGTCGGGCTCGCGGACAAGTCTCGTCCGACTCTCCAATTCTAGTTCCGCGAGGCGCCAGTAACTCGACGAGACGGTGTGTTGGTCGACGTAGACGGCTTCGGCATAATGCGCGGCCGCAAGTCGCCCGACGGCCCGCGACCCCAGAGTCCAGGCCTATTTTCTGGGGAAATACCACCTCGCGTCCCATGCGGATTCCCCACGGGGTGCATTAGCAGCTGAGGGAGCATGGGATGATGTCCCAGGCATGCTTCCCCCCTTCGCTAATAGCTGTACCGAAGTTTACAGAGACTTGCCAGAGCGAAGAGGAAAAAAAAAATGCATAAGACCGCATCAAGACCCCGGCTTCAGATCATCGCCACATCCTCAACAATCCGACTCTCCAAGCCGAGGAAGACATACGACAGTGGGCACTAAGTCAAAAGACCGACGCAGACTCAACATCATGGCCAAGATTGACGACGAGAGCGTTCACGTCCCTGCGAGCAGCGACCATGACCTCCACGGCCTCGTTCTTGAGGATGTGATTCCCCGAGATCGGAAGCCATGGTACAAGGACGGGACGCTTTGGCAACTGAACCTGCTTCTGCTTTGCGCCCTTCTGACACAGACGGCTACGGGCTTCGACGCCAGCATGATCAATGGCATGCAGTCGCTTCCACAGTGGCAGGAGTTCTTTGGTCAGCCCAAGGGCACGCGTCTTGGAGCCATGGCGTTTGGACCGAACGGCGGCACCCTCATCTCGATCCTCATCTCTTCCCAGCTTTGTGACTGGCTTGGTCGACGCCGGCCCATCGCCATCGGCTCGTCTCTGGTCATCCTGGGGGCCATCATCCAAGGTGCTGCTCAGAACTACGACATGTTCGTGGCTTCTCGCTTCATCATTGGTTTCGGCCTCGGCATCGTCTCGACTGCGGCGCCTCCTCTCTTGTCCGAGGTCGCCTACCCGACTCATCGCGGCAAGATTGTATCCTTCCTCATGGTCTCTTGGCCTCTTGGGTCTCTCATGTCCGCGTGGTGCACATATGGGACTTTCAAGCTCGACGATTCCTGGTCCTGGCGCATCCCCAGTCTCCTCCAGGGCGTCTTCTCCATCCTCCAGCTAGTCCTTAGCTTCTGGGCCCCAGAGTCTCCAAGATGGCTCATCTACAAGGGTCGCTACAGCGAGGCCAGGGCTATCCTGGTCAAATGGCACGGGCATGGAGATCCCACTTCGCGACTGGCGCGCTTCGAGATGGCCGAGATCACGTCCACGTTGGAGATGGAAAAGATGCAGAACAGGTCGCGATGGGCAGAATGGATCTCGACCAAGGGCAACAAGCACCGGTTCTTCATCGCCCTCTACATTCCTGCCATGCTGCAGTGGTCCGGCAACGCCCTTCAGAGCTACTATCTGGCCAAGGTGCTCAACTCCATCAACATCACCAACCCGCGAACCCAGCTCATCATCAACGGCTGCATGCAGGTTTGGGGCTTCTGCACAGCCTGCTTCTTCGCCACGATGATTGACAAGGCCGGTCGGAGAACGCTGTTCCTCATTGGCATGGCAGGCATGGGCGTGTCGTACGTGATTTGGACCATCTGCTCGGCGCTGAACCAGAAGGCCAACTTCGAGCACACTGGCTATGCCATCGGTGTTCTTGCCATGATCTTCGTCTTCTCCCTCTGGTACCACGCCTGCTCACCGATCGGCGCAACATACATCATGGAGTGCACGCCCTACTCACTCCGGGCCAAGGCGTCCATGCTCTACCAGCTCACAGGCAACCTTGCCGGTGTGTACAATGCGTTCGCCAACCCTGTCATCATGGAAGCCATCGCCTGGAAGTACTATATTGTGTGGTGCGTCGTGATCGCGTTCCACTTCACCGTCATCTGGTTCTTCTTCCCAGAGACCAAGGGAAGGTCTCTCGAGGAAGTGGCGGAGATCTTTGATGGACAGGGCACCGTCACTGACGTGATCGGCACCAAGCCCATGGACATTGATGCCCACCACGACGAGAACGCTCCTCAGGGCAAGCAGATTGCAGGCGTGTCCACCAGCGCCACTGCGAACTAGTATGGACAGATACAGGAGGATATCGGGTAGCGCCAAACACAGGATTTTATGAATGGAAATCCCCATGGTCGTGGCTGACAATTTGATGCTTGAACCCTCACTGTGACTGCGATAACTTGATCGGGCTCTTTAGCCTTGTACATGCTCTGGTTCGGGTAGGCACCTAGCTCACCCACAATGAAAGGAATAATACCGCTGCTAGGTTTTGAATATTCGAAGGTTTTTAGAGCTAAGTTTGATGCCTTTCTTCTCCCTTGCAGGTGCTGAAAAGTGACAGCCAAGGAGACCGCATGTGCGAAATTGAAGACCAAGTCCAAGTCGAGTTCGAATGCAGATGCAAAAGTACAACAGTCTGAGTACTTGATTAAGCGTCGTTCGTGTTCAATCTCTTCGTAAGGCTATCGAGTCCATATCCTCGAGATTGACAAGTGGCCGGTCCATCCACCGCTGGGCCAAGGACTTTTCATCCTCTTTCCATCCTCCACTGGCAGCACTACCTGTAGACATGGCAAAATAACAGCCCACCAAGACGATCTCCGTACCCTCATCCAAACCCCCGACAAACGAGTTCTCCACCACTGGCAGCAGAGTTCTCTGGCAGGCCAAGTTGGTGTTGGCATCAGGCTTCATGGCGGACAGCTCTGGTTGTGGCCAATTGTTCGCCAGACCGCCGCTACGGTATGACACGATGCCACTTGCACCGGCCGAAGACAGGATGAGCGCCGAGTCTGGCGTCTCGATGACGCCTTCGTAGCCGAGCGTGGCGTCGGGTGGAATCTCGGTCACGACGGGCAGTGAGGAGCCGTCGTGCAGGCGACGACCGGATAACGCGAAGCCCCCCTCGACAGTGTGCAGCGTTCCCAGCGTCTCATGGACTCGGATCCTATGGACGCGTATGTGCCAGTCTGGCCAAAGATCCGTAGGGGGGATGAGCGTTGTGGTGACGGAAACAGCTCGGTCGCTCCAAGGATACCAGCGAACACTGGCGGCGGGGGTTGTACGATTTGCAGAGCCGTTGACGTCGAAGAAGCGCACACTTTCGCATTTCCACTTGGTCATCCACGTCTCGCGACCATCCCTGCTCAGGAACAGGGCGTTGTCAGGCGCGAGCTGCTGGATGAGCGGTCCCGTGGGGACGGAGAAGGCAAAGGCCGACGAGTAGGCGAACTTGCAGTACTTTGCCTGGCTCGCCTTCATGGGCCAGCCGACGAACTGGCCGGGGGTCAGCATGAAGTGATGGCTTCCGTTTGGGTGATTGCACAGGATCTGCTCCGGCGCCGGGAGGAGAGCACACGCAGGGGAACAAGGCTCTGGGTACGGCTGCTCGTCCGAGGTCCAGAAGGGGTGGCTTGCAGGGAGTGCTACCACGATGAGGGACTTTAGACACCAGTAAGGTGACTGGGGTGAGTTGTAGTCTTCGCTCATGTACATGTTCCTGTGTCCGTTTGTTAGTCGTGCGCTACGCTCTTCAAAGCCACTGAACAGAAAAGGGGGGGGGGGGGGGGGGGACACTCGTACGGATAAGTCCAGCCGATGTTCATGGTGCCGTCGGGGTAGAAGATATCCTGAGAATTTGCAGCCCACCACCTCAGGTGCCTCAAGAGGAAGCCTTTCACAGCACCCGGAGTCTCCAAGGGCGTGCGATCCGTCGGAATGCCAGACACGGCCAGCGCAGCGAAGAAGCCTCCACAGGCGAAGCGGTACGTCAGCGATCTTCCAAAGGGGATAGCAGATCCTGAACAAAAACGTGAACAGTCAGTAAAAAGTAAGTACCTTGTTGGCAGATCTCTCAGTCCCAAGAAGGTGTAGCATACCATCTGCGTCAAAGTACCTCCAGAACCCGCTGCCAAAGCTTCGGGCTCGCTCCGTGTACACCTCTGCCCTCTCGGGATCAATGTCTGCAGCAAAACGGACAAACAGCAACTGGCTGAACTGGATGGCAAAGCTGCCGGAATAGTAGTCCGCCTGGCGACCGACTCCGACTGCATCACGCCGCCCAGTCTCCTGGTACTTGATGTTCTCGGCTTGCTGCTGCTCAGGAGTGAGCCAGGGCCCATCCGCAGACCACCCGTCGAGCCTGTAGAAGGAGTCGAGCAGATCAAGATCCGACTTGATCTCGCCGTGGACGCGCTCAAGGGGCTCTCCGAGTGCCTTGACCAGGCAGATGTTGGCAAACACCCGGAACCATCGCCAGTTGGTATCGGGCATGCGTTTCGCGTGCAGACCTCTGAACCACTCGGCGATATTGCACCGCTGCCTGTCGGTCAGGTGCCCGAGAAACCGCTCCGGGGCAGCCAACAGCGCGAACGCGAGGATCTCAGCCTCCACCATGCGCTGGTCCATCCCTTCCATCGTCCCCCAATAGTCCGGGTGGCTGCTGTCGGTACCGCTCACGAACCCGTCGACCCATGGCTGCGTGACCCTGCTGATCTCTGCCTCGAGCTCATCGTCGGATCCAGCCGCTGCTGATTCCAGGCCCAGGAGGAGTGCGCCAACAGCCCACAGGGGCCGCGCGAAGCCCTCGAGCTGAGCGGCGGTCTCGTCGAAATGGGCCGCCGTCGACACGGGGATGCGCACACGGCCTTTACCGGGAGAGAAGTACGGGAGAAGTGGCTGGAGCAGGGCCAGTGTCGCGCGGACAAGATCCGAGCGTGTCTGCAGGGGATTGTCCGAGAAGCCAGGTAACGACGGCATCGTCAAGTCTTCAACAACAAGTCACAGTACCGCAAGTACATGGCGATCAAAGGCAATACTTGACTCGCCGTGTCATTTTGTATACAGCAATTTGATCTCCATGCTCTCTTAGAGTGCTTTCTCGTGGCTGGAGGAGTATCCACCACCCCTTTCGCATGGACGGCCGACACTATCCCGACCTCCCTTCTCTTCCCCGCAATGGACCAGAAAGACGCTTCGATATTGGCACGCTTATAGTCTGCCTTGGAGATAGGCGATGCAACAATGTGACGCGAACTCATCCTCCGCCCCGGCCGAGCGTTGGTCTAAGTGGAGTCCCCCTTCTTGTCACCATTTAAGCCGTCGGGGTCTCGCTCCAATTCACGGCCGCACATCTGCACGCGCCTCTTCTGTCCAATGTCTTCACGGGAAACAGGCAGAGCTATTCCCTGAATTGAGCAGTCTGCGGTGCCTGTCAGACTCCTCCAACAAGGGATGAGCACCCATGGCTCGGGTGATGCTGGCCCGGACGCAGCATCCGAGGCCGATATGCCATCGTGCCAAGAGTGTCGTCGTCGTAAACTCAAGTGCTCGCGCGAGCAGCCGGTGTGCGCTCATTGCGCAAGATTAGGTATGGTGGACGAACTGCAAAGAGGAACAAGGGTCCCTGAATACCTGTAGTTGACTCAGTTCATACAGAGTCTCCTTGCGTTTACGACCTCAGGAAGAACCGACCTGGTGTGAAGCCTGGCGCAGTGGGCAACTTGAGCCGTCGAATCGGTCAGTGAACTCCCGGCAGTCTTTGTATAAACCAATGCAAAGAGAATTGACTGGATGAATCAAGATGCACTGGAAAGCACCTTTGAACAGTTCGTGCAGGAACAATCGCGCAATGTCAACAACAACAACCATAGCACCACCGATGCAACGACTGTCTCTCTATCCGCCACGAGTGATCTCGTCACCATCCTTTCCGCACTCGTCTCTGAAGTGAAAGCCATCAAGTCTGCCCCTCAACGAGTCATATCGCAGTCGATCGCAGCCGAAGGCAACAGAGACCAGGCTGTCGTTTCACCGTCAACACCACAGACAGCAACATCACTCGCCACGAGCCGAGTCAATCCCACCAGACATGATGCGCCTTGTTTACACTCGGCGGGTGGCCAACCTCGGAAGCGCCGACGAGTGGACAGCTGTGGGAACTTCAATATCGACCTCGCAGTTCACCTAGGGGAGGACGCTGATGATGCCTTGACGAGTCTCCCACCAGCTGAGTTGCTCGAGGAGGTCATCGATACGTACTTCACCGTCGTCCAGCCGTGGATACCGATGCTGCACGAGACCCAGTTCCGCCGACAAATAGCTGACCGAGCTCAACGGCTACCGCTCGCCATCGTGCTGCACGCCATGGTGGTCGCTGCCCTCCGGTTCGTTGGCCATTCGAGAAATGGGCTTTCAGACCGAGACCTCCATGCGCATGTGGCACGTTCACGAAGGTTCGTGGTCATGGCTGCGATGGATCAGCTGTCTGTCGAAAGTCTGCAGGCGCTCACGATCATAGCCTACGACGATGTAAGATGCTCACCCCTCCCCGTGCTGTCGGTCAAGACTTTGACTTTGACTTTTCTTGCTGACCCCTTCGTCAAAGATTGGCAACGGAGAGGCATCCAGAGCTTGGTCGATCATCGGGTCCATGACCAGGACGGTGGACTATCTACAGCTCAGTCTGGAGCCCGAACATAGGGACCGGCAACCGCTGCTACGGCCACTTCCGATGCTTGATGAGCCACAGAACTGGACGGAGGAGGAACAGAGACGGCGCGTTTTCTGGAACGTCTTCTGCCTTGATCGGTGAGTCACAACGGCCGACTATCACTTCAGAAAGGGGGGGTTTCCTCACTAACATGCCACAGCTTCTGCTCCGTGACAACTGGGTTGGTGTGAAAATGATGCCCCAATCTCTGAAGCCTGTAAAAGCTAATGCTTCTCTTTACAGTTGGAACACCAGTCTGACATCTAGTGACGTCCAGCGAAGGCTCCCAGCCGACGGCGGGCTCTGGCACAAAGAAGAAGGGGTCACTACGCCGTATCTCGGCGTGTGGGATCGATCAACAGCCAGGATCGGGACCTCCATCGCGTTCCTGCCTGGAACCTATCTTGGTGTCGGACAGGAAAAGGATTCCTCCCCTCAGTCCGTCGCGGCGCAGCCTGGCAACAGCTCTGAGCAGCAGCAGCAGCGGCAAAGCGACCTCGACATGACGACGGTGGGCGCATTCGCGTACCGGATCGAAGCGACTGAGTCGTTGAGCAGGATCACGACGTATTTCCTGCAGCAAAAGGTCGACTTCACGGACAGACGGCAGGTGAGCGATTGGCTGACGCGATTCAAGGAGCTCGATCTCCGGCTCGTCCAGTAGGTTCTCTCTCTCACCTATTTGGCGGGAGACGACTTGGCTTTTGCTGCCTCTCTCTCACACTCTCTCACACTCTCTCACACTCACACACTCTCTCTCCCCTTTTCCCCCTTCTTTTGTCTTTCTTTTCTTTTCTTATTTGCTAATGACTGCCCAACAGTTGGAAGATGTTCCTGCCCCAAAGATGGCGAGACTCAAACATCTCCCGGCAGCCGAGTCTTGTCCGCATGGACCCGAACCTCACCCTGGCCCACGTCACCCACAACACCTCCATGATCCTCCTCCACCAGCGCATCGCTTATCCGGAGCCCAGCTGGTCCGATTCCTTCCAGCTTCCCAGCTTCTGCAGCGCCGAGACGTGCCAGATGTCGGCGATGGAGACCACTACGATCACGCAAAGGTATCATAAGCACACGGCCAAGGACAGCCCTGTTGCGACTCAGTATGCATTCTGTGTCTTTATCAGCGCCAGGGTTCTTCTTAGTAAGTCTCAACGCCATCTTGCTGTTGTTGTTGTTGTTGTTGCTGTCGTCTGCCTCCCAACGATGCTCATCTCTCTCCTATAGTTCACCATCGCTATTACAGGACACCCCTCGCACCTGAATTCTGGATCCTCGTCGGCGCTCTGGATGAAATGGCCAAGAGGTGGGCCGGGCCCGTCACGCACGGTCGAGCCGACCAGTCTCTGGCAGGGAAGTACGCAGCGCATCTACGAAGTCTGCACACGCGATGCACCGAGTCTCCCGAGTACAAGATCGACGTGCTCGGCTACTCGAACGAAATGGCAAAGGAATCGAAGTCATCGACAGAGACAAGTAGTCCGTTCTTCCCAAGCCACCACCAGGGAACAGTGACGCACGGGGACCTTCCTGGCCGGCAGCAGCAACAGGTGAATGTACGACAGCAACAGCATCACTCCAATGGAGAGAATGATGAAGCACCAGGCTCGACACTGTCCAGTACAGCCATGAACGCTAGTGATGGGTTCATGGAGGCGGTGCAGTCTGCGCATGACCGCGGATCGCAGCCCACACATGCCACGAACCATGCGATGCCTCCGGATACCTTAGCATCGGTCTCGCACATGTTGATGGACGACGATTTCATGGCACTAGACAGAATTATCAGTCTGGACGACATGATATTCGCGAATTCAGAGTCGGATGGTAATCCCATGACATGGGCAAGCAACGGGAGCCGTCAGTTCCTCCAGGGGAACAACACGCATCACTAAGAGCAGCCTCTGACTGATTTCGTATTCTATCCTCACAAAATATGATGACCCCCCCTGATTATTACAAAAGTCCCATCTTGAGCAGCCTGTTTCCAAACTCAATCAGGTAATAGTCACCATAGACAAGCCCATGGTCCCAGTACCGCTTGTGGTCCTTCGCGTTGTAGTTGGCCGTCGCGTTCTTGAGGATCGCATCGAATCGCCCACCACCTTCTTCCTCGTCCTTGGTTGCGATCTCGCCGTTGGACCCGATGACAAACCCAACCTTCTCGCGCGACAGCGAAAAGTCGAGCGTGTCCTTGATGATGGTGACGGCCATGCTGCGGTACCTCCGGCTCTCCTCGACCCGGTCCAGGCCAGCAAGCGCTTGCGACAAGACAAGCATGCCATTCGCGGCAATGACGCCGGCCGAGCTGTCCCGCAGGGGACTCTCCTCGTCCAGGATGGGCGCATCGAAGTCCCACAGAGGTACGTAGCGCCCGCTTCGGCGGTCGTTCTCGGCGGGGACCTGGAGCTCTACGCATGCTGGAGCTGACTCCATGCGCATGATCATGTACTCGGCCAGGGCCATGGCCGTCTCCAGAAACTCCAGATCAGTGGTCCACACATAGGACTGTGCGTAGCCCAGAATAGCCCATGCCTGACCGCGGGCCCAGGTAGAGGTTGCCTGGTATCCCTGGGCCGTTCGGCGCTCCTTGATGCCACCCGTCCTGGGGTCGAAGTTGACGACGTGCGTCGTGCTATAGCGCGGCTTGCCGTCGGCGCCAGGCTTCTCCGAGCGCATGTGAGTCTGGATGAGTGTTCTCGCATGCGCCGTAGCGGCTTCGTGCATGTGCTTGTCCCCCGTGTGCGCTGCTGCGTAGTACAACAGGTCCAGATTGCACATGGAGTCGATGATGACCAGGAAGTCCTCTGTCGCGCTGGTGATGTTGACCGTCTCCTGCGTCAAGACGTCCCAGGACCGGATCGCACCAACCGTGGAGTTGAATCTGCTAAGCAGCGATGAGGCCGCGGTAGCGATGGTGTCAAGGGCCTGTTGATCGTGCAGGACCTCCCACCGCACACGCATGGACGGCTGGATCATGAAAGACATGTCATGCGTGTCGGTCCTATGTGCCATGGGGATGATGGGATCCGACCATTGTTTCGCCAAGGAAAGCAGTTCGCCGAGGAGCATCTGGTTGTGTGGCGTCGGGACGGCGTGAGGAAACCTGACCAGCCGCTCAATCAGCGAATAGATGCTTCCAGGGAAGAAGCCACAGGTCCAGAAGTCGGCTTCCCTGAGTATGTAGCGGCCGCTTTCCCCACCGGTTTGAGGCACATATTCTGGATACGCCACCGGAGGATTCTGTGGTTTTGAACGTCAGCGAGGATGGACCCTTTGGGGGCATGGTGTGTATCTACACTTACGTTCGAAGCAAGACCCTCGACCGCAGTCCTGAAGATCTTCGCCACGACGTTGGCCTCGTAAAGAGGTTTCAATGTTTCTCTCAGAGATGTCTGATTTGGGGAAGCTGAGATGCTTGAAGCCTTGGCGGGTATCTCGGAGACATTGTTGCGCTCAGTCTGGTCTGCGTGTGGTGCCATGATGAATGATTGCCTTGCGGCTTGGAGCATGCGTGGAGTGAATTGCGATGTGAAGCAGATGATCATTGAGTCCGAACCTTTCCAAACTATATTAGGGAATATCTGTAATCAATACGTTCGCATCTGACACGCTAAATCGGAATGCGACATGCTCAGCCCGTGACTTACATCGCCTTTGGGTGTGTTCGGCCGGTCGGGGGAATTGCAGCCGTCATATCGTCCGGTCCGTACTGTGATGCGAACGGAGAGCATCATCGCCAATCCACGTCACATGCTGATGACGACTGTTTTTGTCTCATTCCCATCGAAAGAGAGAGTGACACGTATCAGATTTGTTTCTTGGTGATACCATGCTGTGGCACGCTGCTTCATCATGACCTTGGGCGTCAAGGCAGGGACTGCGGTACCCTCGGCTTCTTCAACTTGACCAACCTCAGGCCATGTGTCAGAGAGCGCTGAACCTATACCAAGATGAAGATTATTTCTCTCAAAAACCCGGCCCTGACTATGATATGCGCCGCTTCGGGAACGCTGAAATGGTGTGACTCGTGACAGCCATCCAAAGCTTACTAGGTTCCCTCCGTCGACAGTTGACAGTCCAGTCAAGAACCACATTGAGGCATTCACCAAACCTTGGATGAAAACATTCTTATTTCGGCTGAAAAAATGCGAATAAGCCTCAAACTGATACATATTTCCTGACATCTTTCTGCTCCGTAATATATCACTTTCCCGCAGCTTCGTGGAAGCGAAGCAGAACGGCAGTCGGTGAGTTGTCGACAGGTGCAGACATTGTTGTGAAAAATATGCCCCCAGAGTGGCATGAGTGGTGGCAGGACAATGAAGACTGGATGACCGACAAAAATGAGTATTCGACCCGTCACAGAGTGAGTTTGTTGCGATCAATGATCAAAGACTGTGTTGTGCTCTCGACTTTTCAAGGTTCAGCAGGCAACCAAGTCTTTGCGTTAGGCAGCATTACAGGCTGCTTGCCGAGTAGTTTTTCCTACTCGACTGTGGCTAACATCAAATAACGTTGGCAATTCGCCTGAAAATCAGTCAAATCGAGCTTTATTCCGAGGAATACGAATTGAGCCCCATCTGCTGTTGTAAACCGGTCCCTGGGGCCGACGCTTGGCTGTTATTTCCAATCAAAAACCTGTCAAGGCACACTGACTGCCGACTCGACCCCGTTTTTGCCAACGCGTAAATCCGAATCACCAAGCGCAAAGTCCCTCCCTCTCCATCAGCTTACCTGTCGCTACACCTTGAGGGCCACAGGGATGGTTCGCGTCGCTATTCTCGGCGGCACCGGCCACGTAGGGAAGACCTTGGTGGAAGTCATTGGCCAGGACCCCAGATACTCTGTCGTCGTTCTTGGCCGGACGGTGCGATGCCTTTATACACTACTACACCCCTGCCTGCGTCCTTCCTACATACTAATCTCTACGGTCGGGGACAGATTCCAGCCGAGAAGAAACCCGGCGTCGAATATGTGTCGATCAATTACAACGACGTATCATCCATAGCCTCCACTCTCGAAGAGAACCAGATCCATACAGTCATATCGTGTCTGATGCTCACGGAAAAGCCCATCGCCGACGCAGAGTCAGCCACCATCGCCGCCGCAGAGAGGTCGCCTTCCACTCGACGCTTCATAGCCAGCAATTGGGGTCCCCCCACGCTGGAGGAGAAACGAAATGACTCGCCGTGGTTCCCGTATCAACTCGCCTCGCGCGATCAGCTTCGCGAGACGTCCCTCGAGTGGACAGAGGTGGTCACGGGTTACTTCCTGGACTATTGGGGCATGCCCTATATCAAGACCAACCTGACGCCCGACCTGCTGGCTGTCGACGTGGTGCATGGCGTCGCCGGCATCCCTGGGACGGGCAATGAGCCCATAGCTTTTGCGTACTCGTACGATGTTGCCAGAGTCGTAGCCGAAGTCGTCTCTGTGGGGGAGTGGGATGAACATACTTACATCGTTGGAGACAAGTTGACGTGGAACGAATTCGTCGCTCTGGCAGAGTCCGCCCGGGGGCGCCAGTTCAACATTTCGTACGATGATGTCAACAAGTTGGCCAACGGAGACATCACAGAATTGCCAAATCACAAAGACAATTATCACCAGTTCCCGAGGGAGGAGCTGCGCGCCATGTATGCCAGCATTGGACTGTCGATGGCACGAGGTGCATTTGATCTGGATTTGAGCCAAAGTGTACACCTTCGACACCCAGATTTGAAGATGTTGACTGTCAAGGCGATGCTACAGAATATTTGGCGATCGAGACAGGAAGGGCCGGAATAATCTGTGAAGTTTCCTCCTGCAATTGAATCTTTGCACCCTTCTCCACGTATTCCATCTTTCCAACATTCTCCTATCATGGCCATTGAGGCTACAACCAAAATGCAGTGTTCGTTTGCCCGATGCCGGAGCCAGCACAGCGTATCCAGTCTAGACTCGGAGTTCCGTCCCCGGGCTGAGATACAGCACCCCACCACCAAGCCGCCTCATCCAAGTGCACTTGATTCTCGCTATTTGGTCTCGGCCAAGAGTTTTATATAAACGCGTTGCGTGAGCGGTCGTGGGAGGGCGGTCCGTATCATTCGTTACGCATTCACCTGGATTCATACCCGGCAGGTGGCCACATCGAATATGGCCGAACGAAACACCGTCGTTGTGATTGGCGCTGGCATCATTGGTCTCACCACCGCTCTGCGCCTGCAAGAAAGTCTAGACCCCTCCCGACATGAGGTAGTCGTCGTTTCAGAAGAATGGCCGACTTCCATCCCCGGCGTACCCGTCAAGCATTCAGTCAACTATGCCTCCATGTGGGCCGGAGCCCATGTCAGACCAATCCCCGCAAGCACGCCTCAGCTTCGGAGAGAGGCTGCGTGGCTGAGGCGAACAGTTCAGGTCTTTGAGGAACAGCTTCAGTCGTCCTTAGTAGGCGTTACCAAGTGCAAGGGCATAGAATTCCTAGAGGCGCCTCCGCCAGAGTATACCGGCCAGACCCAAGAATCGTTCACCTCAGAAACTGGACTCTCCAACTATCGCAAGTACTCTTCATCTGAGCTACCAGCTGGTGTCAAGCTCGGCTTCGAGTACGAGACTTATTGCATCAATGCACCTGTCTATTGCGCCAGTCTTCTCAGGCGATTCGTTGTACGGGGCGGAAAATGTGTGAAGCATCACCTCGCAAACGAACGTGAAGCCTATGCTGTTTGGCATCAGGTGAGCTTGGTGGTCAACGCATCTGGCACGGGCTTTGGTGACCCGAAGACGTTTCCAACACGAGGTATATGCCACTCCCGCCTATCGTCATCGAGGTTGCATAGCTGATCTGTCTCGAAGGCCAGACTGTTCTTACGGACCTGGTCGCCGCCAAAGACACCGTGACTTTGCAGAAGGCCGATGGCACTTGGAGTTTCATCATCCCACGTTTCCTTGATGGGGGAACGGTTGTCGGTGGAACGAAACAGCCCGGTGACTGGTCGAGTATCCCATCCGTATCCACGAGAGAGTCACTTCTCAGTGAAGGGAGTAAGATTGCTCAGTTTGCGATGCCTCATCCTCGAAAGCTGGAAGCTATCAAGGTTGTATCGGATATCGTCGGTCGACGACCGACACGAGAGGGTGGAATGAGGATCGAAGTCGAGAGCCTGGACAGTCCAGAGAGTGGATTGAGGGTCATACATGCATATGGAGCTGGTGGCCGAGGTTTCGAGACATCTTGGGGTATCGCAGAAGACGTTGTCGAGCTTGTGAAGGTGGAGTTGTTGGGACAAAGTCATTTGACTGTGGCCAAGTTATGAACAGAATGCAACAGAGTGGCTGGAAAGGTGGGCATCTGCTGAGTCCCATAATTTGAATGAGGGGATTGTATCCAGTGGTCGGCCGACGCAAGCCAATAGAAGTCTTGCCATGCAACATACGTGGCCACCCAACATCTCATCGAATTCTGTTTAGCCAACATCGTGATTAGATTTGGCCATTCGTAAGCCAAGCCTTGCCCTTGCATGATGACGACAACAGGATCCCACGAAGAACATGGTGGAATGACTTCAATCATGGGCAGATTGGCAAACAGGCTCTTCCCAATGCTCCTTGATCGGCTCTTCCCGAAAGCTTTGGTCCTTGGAAGGCGGGATCTTCCCCTGACCGTGACTAAGACCCCCCCTGCCCGAAGCTTGTCCAGATCTATACCCCTGCTGCCATACAAGCATAGTGAAGATCATCACATGATCCACGATCTCGATCGCACATCTTGCAGATCGGTCCTTGCCCTACGGAGGATACTATACGATACTTTTACGAAATAAATCGCGGAATGGCATGGTCCACTACGGCTGAATTGTGCTTCGATGCGAGCGAGAACCTAATCGTAGTGGGATCGCAGCCAATAGCCAGCTGAAAGTTGCATGGTGTTTCGACCTGGGCCGGTTTCTGTCGGGTCGCGGTGGGCGAGGCTAACTGTTTTGGACCGTGGCTTGCGTGGGGACCTGCAGCGTCTGTGACAAGGACGGTTGGGGAGGCGTTGCAAAAGATGTGAAAGAGCTGCACCAGGCTTTACGTCCGTCGTCATCGTTCAAGATCTTGTTGCAGGCCGCGGATGGTGAGATGAAGCTAAGTTCCCTAGCGGCTCTCCATTTGCGTTTAGGGGAAACCGGAAGGCGATGGAGGGGCTTGCGTGGCGGGGTTAAGCTCATGACGTCAAGCCCGCCCGGTGCGGTTGCTTCACTTTCATTGGGCGCCTCTCTCTGTAAGCTTGTCCTGACGTCACTACACCTAGATCTCCATGGGCATTTTGAGATGGAAGTTCCTTGTGTTACAGTCTTGACGTTGAATGGGGCTGAACCATAACAGTTACGACTTGATGGTTTCATATCGCTGTTCACGTCTGTTGCAGCTGGTGAACAGATGCACATGGTAATTCGTCCGCATCACGCTCCTGACCAGCATTCCTCGTCGTGATCAGAGTGTCCTGCCTCGTAGTACTTAAACTGTCAGACATCCCCTCCTCTCCTTCGTCTCCCCTTCTCTTCATCAACACAATCTCACACTTCACTACACACACTTTCAAACCAACCACCCCAAACAATCAAACAATCTTCACAATGGAGACCGCTAAGCAGGCCGTCAACTACGTCTCTGAGACCGTCCAGGGTGCCGTTTCCGGTGCCAGCAAGGAGACCAACAAGGAGATCGCCAAGGATAGCAACGCCAGCATTGGCACTCGGTGAGTTGCAATGCTCTACAAAAAGCTGTCCCATCCTCGTTACTAACACAAGACAGTGCCTCCGCCGCCAAGGATGCTCTGGGCGACAAGATGGACGAGAGCGCTCACAACAACAAGGCTGAGGTCCACAAGGAGATTGCCAAGAACTAAATGCAACACTGGAAGATATCCGACAGGCGTTAAATGGATGCTATAAGGGTTTTGCGTCGACAGCCATTACTAGAATAATTTAAGCCTGACGATACTACCCTTCTCCATACTTTGAATGTGTGACCATCATTGTACTCCTGTTATATGTCTTGACTGTCATCAACCAATATACTCAGCAGAGCGTAATAGCGTGCGGTTTTGCTGACAGGCTGCTGTAACCTGGAAACAAGCCCGGTAGCGGCATGGTGATTGGTGTTGTCGCACCACGCGCCCTTCCAGTTTACTTGTCACCCTGTATCCTCAATATTCCCGCGGGGGCAGACGAAACTCGCCGACCACAGGTTTATCAAGTGCTTACTTTCTCTCACGTTCTGCAATCTCATATCTAGCGGCAGGTTTGGCAATTTGATCAAACCTGACTTCTTCTTTTAGTGTATTCGGTCATCACAACTGCGCTATTCATCTAGGAAGTACATGTCCACCTCAAACGCTTCTTATTTACTCCTTGAGGTACTGGTCGAACCACGAAACCGCCTGAAGGAAAGCCTGCTCCTTGGCGTACTTGGCCTCCTTGTTGGACAAGTCGCCACGAACGGCAAAACCGTGGAAGACACCGCTGAAGAGGTTGATCTGCCAGGGCTGTTTGATCTTGTCGCCCGTAAGGAGCTGCTCGGTCTCGTGGCGCTTTTCGGTCGGGAAGATGCTGTCAGTCTCCGCCGCTGCGATGGAGACGGGGCCCTTGATGGCGGTAAGCTCCTCGGGCGTGACGAAGGAAGGGTGCGCGAGGAAGCCGACGTCGACGTTGTCCTTCAGTTGGCGGACGACGTACTGTGGTTATGTCAATCTCAGCGGTCATTTTAACACTGGTCGAATTGAGGGTTCACTAACCTTGGCGCCGATGCAGTAGCCAGCAGCACCAACCCTCTTGAATCCCAGTCCGCGCAGGTGCTTAGCAGCAGCAGCCGCTGGCACGTCAACCTGCTCGGGTCCGTGAGGCTTGTCTCCGTTGTTGCCGCCCGCGAACCAGCCCATGATGTTGAACTTGCTCAGGTCGGTGCTGATGTCAAGCTGCTCGCCATCGAACAAGTCGGGAACGATGGTGGTGTAACCGCGGGCGGCGAATTCGTCGGCGATCAACTTGGTGTTCTGCCAGATGCCGAAAACGTCGGGGTAGACGACCACCGCAGCGGAGCTGGGAGAGGCCGCCTTGGCGAGGTAGGCAGTGATACCACCTTCGATCTGGATGGTTTCACCGGTCGGGGTGCCGCTGCAAGAGTCCAGCGATTAGTTCATCGAGCTTTCCGACGATTCTGTCTGCAATCCGAAGCGAAAAAAGAGAACTTACTCGTGAAGCTTGCCGACGGTGCAGCACTTGCCAGGAGGGTTGCTAGCCATTTCTGCGGTTTGATCTGTACGAAAATATGCAAATGCTAAGCGGAACTGACAATGGAGTATACAGGTTTCCAGGAATTCCGAAAAGCCTCAAGGAATAATGCTTATGTATTCGAAAGCTGAATTGTTTAGAAACAGGTAGAAGTCAATAAACGCCACTTGACTCGCAGAACAACCCCGCCCCCTCCAACTTCACCACCCGGTCCGCACCCGCTGCATCAAGCGGTAATTTGTCATGCCTCCTCGCGGGGTGGACCCGATGAGCGGGCCGGCATCTTCGGCATTTCCCAGGAACTAAGGAATTACGGAACAGAGCATTGGAACTGTCAATCGGCATTCGACATAGGCAAAGAAGCAAGGAATACAGCGGTCCTGGACCGTCTACAGGGCGGATCGCGATCCAGGATCGACAGACGATGAAATCTTGTCAGTGTCCAGTGTTTGCATGACCCGAAAGCGTACGTAACTGATTGGCTTTGCTTTGAATCAATGATGGTCTCATCCAAGTCTCAAATGACGATATGAAATGTACAGTTGGGTTCTTCTCATGAAGACTCCGCCCCATGTCCTCATCAGACCGCTCATGCCTTCTTCTTGACCTCCCTGACCTTGAAGTCAAACATCTCGTTACTCTCAACGGACTCTTTCAGCCTCATTTTGCTTGCGGTCTCTACGCCAGCAACCGGCACCCGATACTCGAATTGATTGCCCTCCGCAGGCTTACTTCCGTCAGGTAGCGGGTACGGGAAGGGTAGGTACTCTGGCATCAGACCGAGCTGGCGCAGGACACTTCCCTGGTCCCAGGTGATGTGCTCGTGGTAGAGTCTGTCGCCACGGATGTTCACGACGGCATTGAAGGGGATCTCGACTTTGCGGTTGGTGGGGGGCACACCTGGTAGGCTACAAGCGGATCAGTTAGCGCAAACGCGTCGCTTCAAGATTTGCAGCGCGAAAAACATACATCCAGTCGATTTCCTGGTCATGAGTGAACATGAAGATGAACTCATCGATGATACGATCGATACCAACGGTTCGGCTAGTGAGCTCTAGCTCTGTGTCGGCAGAGTTGTTGAAGATGAAGTGGCTGCGATAGAATGCAGATAGCCTCTCTCGGCCGATGCCACCCGTCATCTAAAGCCAGAGTCAGTTCTATGCTTGACTTGCCAGAGAACTGTTCACAAAACTCACGGTTGGAACATGGTTCACGTATGGCTCCTACGTATTGTCAGTCTCGGTGCGACGGCAGTCCGGGCACGCGATGAAGACATACCTGGACCATAGTGCTCATGGTATGTTCGACACTTCTGTCGGCGAACTCATAATAGGTATGTTCTGTGAGATCGGTGTTAACACGAACCTCTATGCTTCTCGATGTGGTTCTCGCTCACCATCCCAAATGTACTCCAGATCAAAGTACGGTCCTCCCAGGATGGGCTTGAGGAACTGCAACGACCGTGTGTGCGAAACAGACTCGAGATTGTAGTTCCAGTCGGCACTAGCCGGGGTCGCGAACTTTGCCGACTTGCCTGCGGCGTAGTTGTATGATGTGAGTTCCTTGGTGCGCGAGGAAGGAGGCTGGTCTGCCGGCTGAGCGCCTGCGAGATGGCGAAGCGCGGGGACTGGTGAGGGTGCGATCGACGACACCTCTGCCTGGTCTGCGTAGACGACAACGGCGGGGATCTCGCTGGGGAGCGAGGATGCCGCGTTGTTCCAGCTCTTCAGGTCGTAAGCGACGAGACCGACCTTGCCGGTGTCCTCATACTTGTCGCACGTCTTGAGCGCGGCCACGGCGTCCGCCACTGGAGTCTTGCCGCTCGCCCATGCTGAAGCCTCGATCTCGACGACCGTGAAACCCTCCTCTGCCCACTTGCACAGCTGCGACGGCACACCACCGGGGTGGATGAGCACATCTGTGGCCTTCTCGACCAGGACGATCATGCCAGGACCCGTTCCCCGCCTCGACAGCGGGGGGAGCAGAGTGATGCCCTGGCTGATCGGCTTGCGATCCGCGCTGGGAAGCGGCTTCGGGGGCTTGGTGATATCCTCGAAAGGCATGTTGGGCCAATCTGCCTCTCTCTCTCACTATGAGTTGGTTCTTGTGCCTAAGCGTCGCAACCTTGCTGCCAGGTGATGATGCTTGGGGTCGTCCTTGGGTCGTCAGAAAGCGTGAGATGTGTCAACCGAAACTTGAGATCAATCTCCAAAAGAAAAGAGCCGGCTTCTTCGAGGCCAAGTCAATGGGGTTGATCGCGAGTGTTAAAGTCCCAAGAGCTCTAGTGCTGCAGGCGGCTGGGTTCAGCTACCCGACCGAAACAGCAGTCGGGTATCGCACGACGACTCCACCCTGCCGACTCAATGATGCGGTTCTGGTGCGTCTATCGTCTTAGCGTCCATTCGATTGGAGTCATTGGACACCCCTCTTACCATTCCTTTGCCTATCTGTGGAGAATCGACAGGTTGATTAGTGGTTTCAACGGGCGGATCTGGACCCTGAATCGTGTCGGAGCATATCATAGCCGGGAACAGCCTTTCTTCCCCCCTCCCCCTCCCCAATGCGCCCGTATGAGGAGGCGATAGCGGTTGCGGGCAATCTACGTTGAGGGCAGAGACAACTGTGCTTGCGCGAGTGTTCTGCGCCTCCAACGAACCAGCTGATAGGATAAAGTCTGGGGAAGACGACCCGTGCTCAGCTCAGGCCATTCTATCACTCTCGGGCTTATCTCAATGATGTTGTACGTTTTGTTGTACGACCTCCCATTTGTAACGCGGCTGGACACATTGGAGTCGTTACCAGAATCCCATTGGTCAAGCTACCTACGGGCAACTCCCTGCAAAGTGTAAGTCAGTGCCACCTGAACCTAGATTTCATCGCTGTGTGATTTATTTGCCAACCTGACTATTGCACTTAAGGCAGATAGGGTATGGGACTGGCGCGGTCTGGATCAAGGGATCTGAAGATGTGATAGATCGGAAAGCCGTTGATGACATCAAGGGTGCTTAAGCCTAGGGCTGTGCACAAAGTGAACACAAACATGCTTGTCTAGAACGCACTTTCGTCCCCAGTCGATGCAGCTTATTGAGACCAAGTGTTAGACTACCTAGTACCAGACTGAAACGGAGGTCTGGATCGCCCTCAAGGAGTCAGGAATTCCACGTGAAGACCTCTTTATTACGACTAAACGCTCATCGCTGCTGGCGAAAGGCGCAAGTTCGGAGGCTTCAACGACGGCTACGGTGACAGCTGGGACAGGTAGCCGCCCCATCTTGTCGCAATGTCATCAATTGAGCGTCCCGCCAAGCACTGATTCCTGCAAACGTTCTTCTCACACGGCATGCAAAGCAGGGCATACAGAAAGACACGGCTCGCTGGGGAATTTATACATGGCGGAACCGATGAATGGGGTTTTCTGAACCGCATGTCCTGGGGCAGGCCTCTCATACGGCGTTGCCTTTGTGATGCAATCTTGGACGACGTGCCTTCAATCAACTCCGTACGCTATGCTGTTCTACTCCTGGTTCTTGATGATGATTTTGATGTCCTTGCGCGCGAGCTGCGCCTCGAAAGCCTCGGCACTCTTCGTCAGCGGGTACGTCGAGGTGATGAGTGGCTTCAGATCGACCTTTTTCCGGGCGAGGAGATCAATCGCGTCCTCAAAGCAGCCGGGCGTGAAGCGAACAGTGCCTGCTCCAACCGTCAGCTGATTTTAACTCTATGCGCGTTGGTAGGAGGTGAACGGACCCTTGAGATTGAGCTCTTTAGCCGTGATGAGGAAGAGCGGGACAGATGCCAACGGCTTGCCGAGTCCAGCTTGAATGCCTCAAGGGAGATCAGTATGCAAGTGGTGCCAGATCCCACGTGAGGAAGACTTACAAGTGCCCCCAGCCTTCAAGAAACAGACCGCCATCTGTGCACAGATCGCAGCACCGCTGGCCTCGACTGCAGGACCGTAGTTAGCAACCACATGATATCGTCTACTCTGTGCCAGAATGGGTCGCTCTTCATACCTGTAACATCGAAGCCGTGTCCGGCGTCGAGTTCTTTGATCATCTTATCCGCATACTCCTGCGCATGCTCCAGCGAATCCTTTCCTTTCTCCAGCTTCGGAGGAACATGGCCAGCGTCAGCCCCGTACGAGACGGCAAAGTCCGCTCGCGACTTCTCAATGTCGAACATGCAAACTCTGCGCACTCCATACGCCCTGGCCACTGCAAGAACAAGCAGTCCCAGAGGTCCACAGCCACTGCTCCATGAGGGGTCAGTGATAGACTACGTGTTCAGTCCGTGTGGTCTCGCGCGGGTTCAACCTACAAGATAGCCAGGCTCTTGTGGGCAGTCAGAGACGCCCGTCGAGCGAGGTGGACAGCAACCGCAAGCGGCTGGATAGAGCCAGCCTCCTCCCACGACACGTTCTCCGGGATGGGAACGGCCATGGAGGAACGACAAGTGAAGTACTGGCATAGCGTACCATCCGTGGGGTCCATGCCGCAATACTTCAGATCCACGCAGATGTTCGGGTTTCCTTTCAAGCAGAACTCGCAGCTAGCAACGGGTGGGTGGTTCTCCCCCAAGTCAGCTTTCCTTGCAGACAGTAAAGTTCCAGTGGCCGGTGCCCCGGAGGCGGATTCTGGATCGCCACTCACGCCATGCAGGTGAGCCCTGGCTCAACCGCGACCCTCTGCCCTACGAAGCGGTCCTTGACATCCTTGCCTACTTCCTTGATGAGGCCTGAAGACTCATGGCCCATGACCAGCTGTCTGGAGACTTGATCTGATTCATAGGTGTGGCAATCGCTTCCGCAGATCCCGGTGGTGATGATCTCGACGAGGACATCGCCATCGCCAACAGGAGCCACTGGCTTTTGCTGCACCTCGATCTTTCTCTTTCCGACCCAGACACAAGCTCTGTTGGAAGGGACGGTCATTCTCACGGGCAGCGATGAAGATGGCGATGAAAGTTGACGCAGACGAGCTCTAATGATCTTACAACAGATCGTTTCCAGGTCGGCCTCTTCATTTCTACCCCTCTATAGTACCCAATTATCATCAATACAACTACGGAGTACACAGCGTCGCTGTCGCCCCTCACGGTTTCGGAGGTTGGCCGCAGCCCCGGCCGGAGCCCGGGCCGACTCCCCACCTCCGAGCCGGAGTCATTCTGCTCGGCGCTGCCCGATGGAGATTGCACACCTTACAGAACTGCCAGGCGACTTCAATGTCCCATGTGTCCTGATTATTTAATTGGTAGCGGCATGGGGCAAGGCGACAGGGTTCGTCTCAGACAGACTGTCGTGTCTAAGGTGAGTGCAGTGTCACTCCGTCCTGCAAATTGTATCCTCCAGGCAGAGATGACAGTTTGGGGAAGGCTGACCGTGCTTAAGGCATGAATGTATGCATTGCTGACACCACTCTGCTCTCCAACTGAATTGTCAGCCAGCATGCAAGTCTTTGCCCCCCGTTGCTACCGGCTCTGTTGAGCAGGGTGAGGTGGCAGCCATTAGCAAGTCAGCTCATAGTAGCTGGGTGGTATTCGCTGCAACCTCCGACTCTGGTGAGCTGTTCGACTTTCCGTCATACCTTGCATTGCATTGGACCTTGCCAAGACTAGCCACCTGTCACTCAATCATTCCTTTGTCTGTGCCATTTCCCCCTTGCTAACCCATCTCGCTCATGAACTTCTTTCTCTTCACCACATGGGTTCAAGCCGGGGGTCGCAGACAGAAAAGCACAGAGACACACAATGACAGTCACTAAGCCAGTTGATGCCAAGGGCCATGTCGCGCCCGGTGGTGATGTGCAGGACAATTGGGACCCCGATGAGGAGAGGCGGCTTGTTCGGAAGATGGACGTGCGCATCTTCCCCATCATGATCGTATTGTTCGTTCTGAACTTCATAGACCGCAACAACTTCGCCAACGCACGTCTGCAAGGGCTGGAGGACGACCTCAACCTCTCTGATGTGGAGTACCAGACCTGTATTTCTATCCTCCTCGTTGGGTACGTCGCCATGCAGATCCCATCGAACATGGTGCTCAACAAGATGACAAAGCCAAGCTGGTAAAGACCACCCCCTTTCCATACTTCAATGGTCCGAGCAAAGTTCCCATTGATTTGATTTCGAACAGGTACCTGTGTGCGTGTGTTGTCGTCTGGGGCATCATCAGCGCCCTGACCGCCCTCGCGTATAACGCCGTCGGGGCCATCATGTGCCGCTTCTTTCTCGGCTGCGTGGAGGCCTCTTTCTTCCCTGGCTCCATCTACTTCCTGTCACGCTGGTACACTCGCTCCGAGATGCAGCTGCGCGTCACGGTCCTCAACCTTGGGAACCTCGCAGCGCAAGGTTTCGGTGGGCTGATTGCGGCCGGGATCCTGGCGAACATGGAGGGCGCAGGGGGCATCAGGGCGTGGAAGTGGCTGTTTATAATTGAAGGTGTTGTCACTGTTGCTTTTGGTATCGTTGGCGCCTTCATCCTGCCGGGCTATCCCGACACGACGGCGTGGCTCTCGGCGAGGGAAATACATATTGCTGAGCGTCGCTTGGCCTTGGATGTTGGTATTGTCGAAGAAAGGGAAGACTCCAGCGCCCTGTCTGGTCTCCGCATGGCTGTCACGGATCCCAAGGTCTGGCTTCTTGGGCTGACATATCATTGCACCATCATGGGCCTTTCGGTCAGTCGTGTGTCCGCTTCTCATTTTTACCGAGTGCATTCTGCTGATGGTTCTCCCAGTTCGTGTTCTTCTTCCCATCCATCACGCAGGCTCTTGGCTACGATACAACACTCACTCTTCTCCGTATGTTCACATCATCTCCCATGACTGGACCGTTCACTGACACGGGACACTACCAAGTCACCGCCCCTCCATGGATCTGGGCCTGCATTGTTGCTCTCCCAAACGCCTGGCACGCAGACAAGACTGGAGAGCGCTTCTTCCATTATTTTGGACCTGCGGTGCGTCTGTCCGGGGGGATGGCCACTCTGTAGACGTTGACACTTACGAATTTGACAACAGCTGACATGCATCGTTGCTTATATCATTTCCATGACTACGAGGAGCACCGCACCGCGTTACTTTGCAATGTTCCTCATGACTAGTACAGTCTTCAATGGCCCTTCCAACATATGACAAATTCTGACGAGTACTGCAGCTGGCTTCGCCTCAGGGTTCGTTATGCTAGCCTGGATCTCCAACACCATCCCCCGTCCCGCAGCCAAGAAGGCGGCCGCCATCGCCATGGTCAACGCCATGGGCAACATTGGAAGCATCCCTGGATCCTATATCTGGCGCGCCGAGTTCCACCGTAGGTCTGATCAATACAGCTCACCCCTAGACTTGTCACTAACTGGTTGAAGCCTACTACGTGATTCCTTTCGGCGCCGAGATTGCCATCCTTGGTCTCGCGGTATGCAGCGCCTTCACATTGCGCATGTACCTCAGGCGCCTGAACGAGCGCCTGATTGCTGCTGAGGAGGCTGCTTCTCGTCCTGTTGACGCTTATGGCGAGACCGTCGATGTCGATAGGGTGCCTGAGGAGTCGGCAAAGATGATCAAGGGATTTCGCTACCTACACTGAGTGAAAGGGTTTGTGAACATTTTTGATGGATCTTGGCGTCTAAAATACTCAAAATAGTTGTTATTTAAATTCATCCGTACATTTGAATTGCCTTATCTTTGATCATGATAGCCTTTTCGGTCTTCAAGTGTTCACCCATCGACAGCAGTAACCTCCGCAAAGGAACAAACTTGCTGTCATTTCGATAACGACTCAGATTCTTCGGTCCATCTCTACATCTCTGGCGCAAACTGGAAGATTCCAAGGTCACCCCTCACAAACCCAGCGCACTTTGGTCCACATGTCGCAAATCGTAACGTTCAAGGAAGCTTACTAGCTATACCCACCTCTCGCCGCACCGGCATCCTTGCTCTCTTTCGTCTTGCCTTCTGAACTCTGGATCATGGACTTCATGGTTTCCATCTCATTGGACATCCACGACGTGAGCGCCACAACGTCCGCTCCGCAGTTCATAAACTCCCAGCCCTCCCGATACTTCTGCGCCGCAGCACCAGCACTCATGGCGAAGTACCCGGCGTACTTGCCCGCCTCCTTCGCCGCCTCCAGGACCTTCTTGCCCGCCTCCTGCACCTCGGGGATCGAGCCGTGGTCGGAGGCAACGTAGCCCATGGAGGCAGCCAGGTCGTTGGGCCCGATGAAGAGCATGTCGATGCCGGGGACGTTGGCGATGGCCTCTACGTTCTCGATGGCAAGGCGCGTCTCGATCTGCACGCAGACCATGATGTTCCGGTTCGCGGTGAAGAGATACTCGCGTCCGGTCTGGTTGAAGTTGGCGGGCGCAAACAAGGCACCCGCACCACGGAACGCGCCGGGGAACTCCTTGGAAGGATACTTGGCTGCCTTGACGATCCCTTCAGCTTGCTCCTGGGATGATCAATCGTGTTAGTAAGATCCCAAGCTGCGGGGCGCGCAAGACTGCGTAGAAGCTCAATGTACCTTCGTCTCGCACATTGGGACCTATGGATGCAACGTGAGTTAAAGCGTGTAAATCACGACGATCACAGCAGGGGAGGGGGAGATCAAACACACCATGATTGCGTGTGCGCCCGCGTCCAAGGCTCGCTTGAACATCCACGGCTCACTCGCTGGGATCCGGACCATGGGGGACACGCCGGACGAGGCGATAGCGCCGACGGAATGGTACATGGCACTGTCGTCGATGTTTCCGTGCTCGCAGTCGACGAGAATCCACTGTTTCGGGGGAGATGAAGATCAGCACTTTTGTCCATCCATATGTACTTCTCACTCTCTTCGAATACCACTTCATCTGCACTCCGTCTCCTTCACACTCTTCTTCAATGCATTAAGAGGAGCTTCGACGAGAGGCTGTGAGGAATGACAAGAGGCATGTCTAAGTTTGTCACTCACGTCCATACCCAGCCCAGCTACCGCCTTGGCCAGGGTATAGCCAGGGAACATAAGCCACTGGCCGATGCTTGGGCCGTGTCCTGCCTTTGCACGCTCAAGCGATTCGCGGAGCTTGGTCTTGCCCGAGGCGTTGACGACGGGACTGGAGATCTGAGTCGACATCTTGAAAAGCGACCTGCTGTGGCGAAACATACTCCGATATTATACAAAGAGGCGCAAATACAAAGGTCTGCAGGCGTCTTATAGAATCTCTGAGGATGTGTAGGTTCAGGCACCATATAGTTGTACTGTATGATAAGGTCGTCGGTTCACACCATGCCCCGCACCCACTGTCAGTCCGCGATCGGCCGTCAACAGGGTTTCGGTTCGGGATCTGATCCGGGCAATGAAGTGAGTGGGACAAATATCTGAGATTCATTTCTCGGCTGGTGTCGAATCTCAATTTGGGGTATCACCGGTCCCTGAGCTGAGTGTCACTGCTATTGGCATGACGGACAGACAATATCTTTGGAGGAAGTAACACGGAGTCCAAGCTTTGTCGTAATGGTGCGCAGAGACAACATAGCTGGTCCCTGAGGAGAGAACAATGTCATTGATCAATACCGAATTTAATGCAGCCAGAAAATGCTCGAGCATATGCTTTCTCCACCGCAGGCCAGTCTTCGTGCCGCAATAGTCGATGAGTGCTAACTGGGAGCAAGTGCACTCTGTAGTCTAGACTATATGCTGGCGTGTGGTTCTCTCGTCATGGACATGATGCCCGTTGTACTACAGGCGGAGGTCACTGACGATTCAGTTAGTAGTTCCCCCCGTATATCATATCGTGTCTGATATGCTACTCAGGTCGTGTGTTTAGCTGCGCATCCCATAACATTGATGAATTTTGAATTTAATTGGCATTTCACGAAGGAAGTAAAGGCCCAGTATATTACTCCGTACATATAAATGAGAAGGTTGGCAATTCTGCTGGCATCTACGGTACCTCAGTTGGGAGACGGTCAAGCGCCTTGCTCCAGGCCGATCCTATCAAGGCTTACGGGTAGTGTCCACCCCTGTAAGCTCATCCCTACAGTACTAGTACCCCCTGTAACCTGACATCGGCCAGAATCCCCCCCAGCCCGCGAAGGGTGGCATCTTCTGAACATCACAACCCCATGTATCGCATGACGACGGAAAACTGCCCGTCAGCTCCATCGAAAGAGAGCTTTCCATAGCTCATCATCGCTTTGCATCCGCCTCGTCTCCGACCACTGATCTCCCATGTCCACTTGCGCCTCTACTAGACTCCCTGTTCGCGGCCGATGGCAATGCACTGATGACCTGGTGAAAAGAGCATCAGATCCTCCTTAGGCAACGACCTTTGGCTCACTCTTCTTCAGCCATCACTCTCCAAATCTGTTGGAACTGGTCATTCTCGTATTACCAACCACGAGCCGTCTAACGAATCAACCACTGGCACCACTGCCACTGCACCAGATCTGGAGCTTCCGATCTTCATCCAAGGCCAGCGATGGCCAGAGATGCCTGACTCACGTCAGAAGCCATGCAGCAAGCGCGGGTCTCCGACAACGAAAAAAGCGTCAAGGACACTCAATCTATAACAACGCCTATATCCCGATGCTAGGTGTCTGAAACTTGTACAATGAGCTTTCCGTCGATCTTGTCCAGTTGATTGACGTATTGACCCAGCTCCTCCAGCTTGACGACCTTGCTTCTCGGCGTCACCAGACCACGGCGCACAAACTCTATCGCCTCGCTGGTATCGAGTCGACTACCAACGATTGAACCCTTGAACTGGATTCCCTTATCGATGAGCTGAAGAGGGTGGAACGACACCTTCTCCGTCGGCGGCGGGATGCCGACGCAGACCAGGACACCAAAGTAATCCAGACAAGACGGAGCCGTCTGGTAGGCGGGGATGGCTCCAGAGCATTCGATAAATGCCGAGCACAGACTCCCGTCCGTTTCCCGGCTGACCGCCGACGCGATGTCCTTGTCCTTTGTGAAATCGATGAACTTCTCAGCTCCAAGGTCCAGACAAAGCTGCTTCTGCCTCTCCCCGCCGTCTATCGCGATCGGTCGGTAGCCCATGGCCCGAGCATATTGGATGGCCAGCGTTCCCACACCGCCTGCTGCTCCGGAGATGGCCACCCAGGATCCCGCCATCGCATCACACACCTTGAGGGCCTTGTAGGCCGTGACGCCGGCGCAGATGATGGGCGCGAGCACCTCGGCCGACAGGTCGTCGGGCACAGGCAGCAGGAATCGATCGGGCACGACCGTGAACCGGGCCAGAGTCCCTGGGACGTCCCTGCCGCTGAAGACTTGGGTTTGGCACCGCGTTTCGTCACCTCGCAGGCATACGCGGCATGTGCCACAGGCGTCCCGGAGCCAACCGACAGCAACGCGCTGACCCAGGGTTGCTTTCGTGCACTCTCGCCCTACGGCGACGACGCGGCCGATGCCTTCGTGGCCGAGAATGCTCTCGCATTTCCCAAGGTAGCCCCGAGCCAGACCCAGGTCAGTCCCACAGAGGCCAGTGACCTCAAGTTCCACCAGAGCCTCCTGAGAGCCTAGTGACGGCGCATCTTGCGTTTCGATTTCGAACGAGAACTCCGGTCCTGGCTGCGTACATGGTCAGATTGCCTTCTCAATCAAGAGCGACGTCGGAGAAAGGGGCGGTCAGTTGTACGCACATTTATTAGGCGTGCGACCTTTTGTTGGCCGTGCAGTTGTTCAGGTGTGTCCATGATCTCTGTCTGCTCTCAATATCCCAGTGTCGCCAGAACGCCATCTCCACGAGCGTGGGTTTTCGACCTCATCCCGCTATATATAAGCGCTTGTGAGTCTTGCTTCGCAGCCCTCTTCTTGCCCCTCATCTTTTCGAGTAGAGAGAACCTACCGGATCAGCCACACGGCACAAGAAGTCGGCACTAACATCTTGCCCTGGCAGCGTGTGCTGGAGGGGTCGAGAGCGTCCCACCGAGGTTCACCACAAAACTCTATTCCAGGTCATCTGGGGGTGTTCGTCCCCAGTTCTCCAGGTTTGAGCTGCTGACCCCACACTACGGATCGTGGGGGCGGAAGAAGAATTCTGGAACAGAGATGAGATGCAGCAAGGACTGTGGGAATTAACATTTCCAGCAAGAGAACATCCCCAAGATGCTCCCTGCACTTGAGTCGGTATGTTATTCATCGCTTTGAATGCGTTCGCCCGCATGATCAACTCACGACCAAGCACCACCTCAGTCAATCGATGGTGGCTAAGGTACTTGCAACAACGCCACTTAGTCGTTGCTCATCCTGTTGCTCCCCGTCAGCCACGAATACTCCATTTTGTCCATGGGGAATCTTCAACTTTGTTCGGTCCAAAAGATTGAGAATATCATCTCCCAGTCGTACCAAGATGATCCGCCTTCGAAACGCGATGGTTTTTCGCACGATCCCAGACATGACCTTTCACCTGTCATGGCGGCTCCTGACGGAGACTACGAACTGGCCAGCAACGAAAATTTCCATGGAAGTGAGTTTTTTTTTTTGTTTCTTTCTGAGAACCAGCATATATACAAGAAGTGAATGAATGTGTGCAGTTTGATAAGAACCCGGCCCCATCTCCGCATCTCTGTCTCAACCCCGCCACCAAGCCCCAGATCGCCCGCTCAACGGACACAGTATCGGGATGGGAAGGACCCTATTTGCTCCAGGCTATCTCCCTCACATGCACTGAGAGTAGTAGTCATTCTGGAACTTGCACGAGCCTGAGGAGCAGCACTTGGGACCCGTCCATCCGTTGCCGCCGCACTGGCCCCAGATGGCAGAGCACGAGCTACTTCCTCCGGTGTTGCCGCCGGTGTTGCCGCCGGTGTTTCCACCGTTGTTACCGCCGCCAGTGTTTCCACCGGTGCTTCCACCAGTGTTTCCGCCGTTGTTGCTGCCGCCGCCATTGTTTGCGCCGGTGCTGCCGCCAGCGCTGTCCGCAGCGCCAGTGTTGGAGACGGACTGCTGGGCCGAACCGCTGCCGCTCCAGCTCTCGACGGCGATGACCTGGTAGTTCAGGGTGCCGAGGTTCATGCCCAGGGCGGCCCAGGCCTTGAAGTGGTTGTCGAGGGTGATGGTGCCGCTGGAGGTGGGCGACTGGCGGATGGAGATGTACTGGTTGAAGGTCGAGGTGCCCTGGATGGAGGGCTGGTTGACCTGCTGGTGCTCCCAGATGGCGTATGTCGCGCCGTCGCTGGTCAGCGTGCCCTTCTGCGTGCCTCCCGTGCTGATGCCGTGGTTGGTGTCCATGATGCTGCACACACCCGAGTCAGTTTATCGCGGAACGGTAAGCTGCGTCCCTCAGTTTCGACTCACTAGTACTCAACCAGAGGGTTGGTAGACCAGCCGTACACACCGAGACTTCCCAGGCCGCTGTTGACGCTGAAAGTTCCACTGTGTGTGATGGGACTACAAGTATAGAACGTCAGCAGGATGCACGCGTGTAGCAGAAGCAGCAGGAGGAGGAGGAGGAAAGGGAGCTTTCCACTCACGAGTGACCACCGGGGTTCCAACCGACACCAACAACAAAGTCCTGCTGGGTGTTCCAGTTCAGGCTGAAGCTGTTCGTTCCGGGCGAGAAGTTCACACTGCCACCGGTGATGTAGTCCTGCTTGTAGTTGGTGTTGGAGCGCGCCTCCATGGCCGGTCCCACGGCGCGGACGCTGAAGTTGCCGAAGCGCTTGGCCAAGGGGTGATCGTACCCCATGACGAAGTTCATGGGTCCACGCTCGTCAAGAGGCGAGGGAGAAGTGGCAGGCGCTGCCAGGGACAAGGCCGCGGCGCCTAGGCCGAAGGCGATGTTGGTGAGGGCAACCATGGTAAGCGATGATGAGAATTCAGCGTATGATGGGAGATGTTGCAGATCCAAGGCTTCGATCTCAGCTGCAATCTTGGAAACAAATCGTCCACCTTGGCCCTACCTACAGCATCTTATATAGATCTTTTCGAAACTGGAAACAAGCTTCCATCAAAGTCTTGGCGGCTATTTACAAACTATTGCACAAATTGCCCGAATAGGAAATACGGAGCTGCAGCATAGACCTCGCTGGCCGACATTGGCCGTGGCTTCGGCAACCAGCGTGCCGGCAATGAAACCCTGACGACAATCAATCCCTTTTGCGCCGTCGTCGGATAGGTCGGCATGGGGGCGTTTCTCCCATGCCTTTTTCTCGGTACATCGGCATCGTACCGTGCATCCATGATCTGTGCTTTTTGGACCTTTGGTGGGCTTCGATCAGGGGGGTTTAGTCTACATAATGCGGGGAGGGGGGCAGGGGGCAGGGGGAGGGAAGGATTTCAGGCTCAACTCAGATGTTGTGATGTTTATAAGTCACGGGCCCCGATTTAGCTTTGGGCTCTACATACAGTAGATCCGCTCCCATGTTTCGGATATCCCTTCGCCGCTACTCAATAGGGTTGTTTTGACTATGCCGGCATATGGCCTTCTATGTACGTACTCTACATACAGTCTATTCTAGGCCCCTTGAGGGTCCCGGGGCGGGTTATTCAGCCTAGGACCGGAGCAAGCAGTGGGCGATACGGCATTTGCAATCAAAGAACCGTGTCACGGGCCGGCTTCCAACTCCCAGACTCAAGAAAGAGCAAAAAAGAAAGGGCACGTATTTATCCTAAGTTCGTGTACGAAGGAACGCTGCTACGCAAGCTTTGCCCATGTCGATCCCGCGCGCGCGCATGGTCCAATAGGGTATTTTGGACTGGAACATGTATGTATGTATCGTCATGCGAAGGAGTAAGTAAAACCTTGATAAACGACTCGACTGCTCAGAGAAAGGATTATCGATCACACATATGCCCGGCTGTTTCCCCGTTTGGATCGAGGGGCCCGGTGAGCTTGTGCCGGCTCAGAAACATCTTAGTGAATCCCACGACAGCCTCCCGGAGCAGCGGAGACTCGTAAGGTATAACTATACTATACCTACTAAGCCAGCTACATACCTAGGTATCATGCGTTGTGGATGTTTGAACCTGCCCCTCCTCTTCTTCGTATAGATCGGGGCCAATTTTGCCTGAAACGCACGAAGGGCGATCGAGTCATTTGGAAGGATCTCCGAGAGGGGGCTCGTGGGTAGGTTTCCTGGCCCACTGCTGTGGACTAAAGTTCACCTTACACAAAACAACCGTCAAGGGCGCATGAAAAGGTTCCTCCTCCCTCTCATGTAGAATATAAACTGCTTAGCATCGCATAGGAGACTTTCGATGGCAAATAGGGAATAATTATCATCGCTTTCGTAAGTCAATCAGATGTTGCATTCTTTGTCACGCCATCAAGACGATATCTCTGCGATGAGCTTACCGGGCACCACTCTCGTGAGCAGTTGTAGACCGAAACGATCCATGATATCTCTGAGACGCTCCCCATTACCGATCAACATAATTCCAGATTACGACGAATATAATTGTTCGAATCACCATGATTGGATGAAGCTAGTCTGCCCAGGCACGAACCTGTCTCTAGGGTACTTCACCTGCCAGCTTGGTTCCCCTTTTGGTGAGTGGGGAATAGCTTCACGGCTTGCTTCGGTACTGTACGAGACTCTGTACTTAGACGGACATGTACCCCCGACAGCATGTCGAACAAAGTGTTAGAGACCTTGTCCTTCTAGAAGCACGTTCAGAACAAGTGCAGATACAGGAAGAATGAGCATCCGGAACACTTCCGGAGGTGTCTGCAGCGCGGATAAAGAAGATCTGGCTCACCCCAGACGATGGATAAAGACTCACCCGCCATGGGACCCCAGGTATTGTACTACTGCTGCTACTCCGTATCTTACCCCACGATGGAGAGTCTGGACATGTCCAGTGCAGTCTACGTCACAGACAGGAAGACACATCCTTCAACACAAGGCATAGATTTCAATTGACGTCTCATGTTCAATCGGATTATTTATATGCATAATCAGTCCGAGTCAACCACTAGCCGGACTTGTAACAACCCTCTACAACCCCCCTCCGAGCCGCGTACTGCCCTCCCACTTCCCGAGCCCATCTCCCGTCGCTGGTTCCCGAGAAATGATGCCGCTTGCACCACCCCCCACCTTGAATTGGTCTTCTGTTAGACTACCCCTCGGTCTACAATCGCGGGGACCTGGTGAACTTTTAGAAAGGCACTCGACAACCCGCAATTGCACCGCCGTCGAGGGCCAACTTTTTCTTCTCCTCTGGCTGCTCCGGTCTTCGGCTGCCAACGGGCTTGTTCCCACTATTCCTGACGCCAAACATTAGACCTCTTCCTCCGCCTCCTCCTCCTACTACTTACTACTAGACTACAATCCTGCCCGTGACGTACAAATTCCCACATGAGACCTTGGCTTCACCATCTATGCTCTAGCGCGATACTCTCCTCGACCCCAGGTCCGGTGTACATGTTCAACCGAGTTTGCAACACACAGCATCCTCGCCTTCTTCACGCAACTAGACACCTCGCGACAGCTTCATCACCACCACCACCGTCCAAGATGCCGATCCATCATCTCATGGTGGGCACCTGGACCCCGCCAGGCGCCATCTTCACCTTCGCCTTCGACACCGAGAAGCTCACCCTCGAGATGATCAAGCGCACCGAGATCCCCAAGGACGAGCCAATCTCATGGATGACCTTCAGCGTTCGTCCCCATCTCTTCCACTCCTCGCTTCCCAAATAGCCAACGCAAAACAGTATGACTAACAAATTTCTCTTTTTTCGTACCAGCACGACCGCAAAGCCATCTACGGCGCCGCCATGAAGAAGTGGTCCTCCTTCACCGTCAGATCCCCCACGGACATCACCCAGTCCGCCTCGCACCCGATGCTCCACGACCCCAAGGCCTCCTCCGCGGACACAAACACCCGGGCCATCTTCCTCCTCGCGGCGCAGAAGCCGCCGTACGGCGTGTACTGCAACCCCTTCTACAGCCACGCGGGCCACGGCTCCGTCTTCACCGTCGACGCGGGCTCGTCCGGCGCGCTGGCGGAGAACGTGCAGAACTTCGAGTACCAGCCCGACACGGGCATCCACGGCATGGTGTTCGACCCCAAGAACGAGGAGTACCTGTACTCGGCGGACCTCAAGGCCAACAAGCTCTGGGTCCACCGCCGTCCCGACCCGGCCAGGGCGGAGGTCGAGCTCGTCGGCTCGGTGGACTGCCCCGACGAGCGCGACCACCCTCGCTGGGTCGCCATCCACCCGACGGGCAACTACCTGTACGCGCTCATGGAGAAGGGCAACGTCCTCCGCGAGTACCTCATCGACCCGGCCACCCACCTGCCCGTCTACACCCACCGTCACTTCCCGCTCATCCCGCCGGGCGTCCCCGACCGCTGGACCCAGTACCGCGCCGACGTCTGCGCCCTGACCTCCTCCGGCCGCTACCTGTTCGCCTCCTCCCGCGCCAACAGCTTCGACCTGACCGGCTACGTCTCCGCCTTCCGCCTCGGGGACAACGGCTCCGTCGAGCGCCAGATCTGCCTGAACCCCACGCCCACCAGCGGCGGCCACAGCAACGCCGTCTCGCCCAGCCCCTGGACCGACGAGTGGGTCGCCATCACCGATGACCAGGAGGGGTGGCTGGAGATCTACCGCTGGCAGGATGAGTTCCTCGCCCGTGTCGCGAGGTGTCGCGTGCAGGAGCCTGGTTTCGGCATGAACGCCATCTGGTATGATTAGACGTCGTGGTGCTTCCAAGACAAAACAAGATGGAAAAAAAAATTAAGCGAATGTCCATTATAGACAATACAGGAATACCCCGTTTATCCCGTTTATCTGAGCAAGAAACATGTTGTTAGAAAGCAACAGGGAAACCCAACACAGAACTCCCCACGCTGAAGAAGAAATTCTACAATGTCGCCGCTTCTCTGGCCTCGCCACGCCGCTTCGTATTTTCCCCATGGCCCATCTGCTCTTCCACCCTTCTGAAGCCCTTCCTCCTCCTCTGAACACGGTCAGACACTCCTAGAGGCGCCGTCCATAGAGTCCTACCTCCGTTCCGAGCTGTCCTTACTGCTTCCGTTGGCTTTCATCACCCCTTCATCAGATTCCTTCCCCTTGCCTTCTAGCAACGGTGTCCGCTCGTCTTCACCGCTCGTCCTTGATGGCGGAGCAGCCGTTTCCGTCGCTGAACGAGGAGGCATTCTACTGCTGCAGCCGTGGGTTTCCGTTGTGGGCTGATGCGGAGGAAGCCCTTGCTTGATCTTGAACACTTCCCGCTTGTTGCTCAGGGGCTTTGCTGCACGATTCGCGGGACCGAGGCGGAGTTGCTGCTTCATGTCGTCCAGGGAGGCCTTGATCGGCACGGGGTCGCCCCCATTGCGCTGTCCGTCAGGACCCTCTGAGCTGCGACGCTTCATGAAGATTGCAGTGCGGGGCCGATCATCGATCTCCGTGTCACTCATAGCACCAAGGGAACCGACGGTAATGGTCTGCCCAGTGCCATCTTCGGCAATATCGATGAGGACTGAGGTATCACTCTTCTTGGCGCTAGCTGTCGCTGCGGCAGCCAAAGCGGCGGCTTCATTGATACGCTTGGCACGAGGGGCCGGGTTGAGACGTCGAATAGCCTTGTGCACATCAACGTAGACATCTGACTCGTCCACGATTTCCCTGTGAAGGTGTTAGTCTAGATACGCCTCCAGTCAAGATCGAATTTACGGCGTGGACTTACTCTCCAATGAGTTCCTCAATAACATCCTCCAGTGTAACAACACCAAGCGCTCCATGGTCTGATCCAGGCACCTCCGAAACGAGCACCAGATGTGACTTGCCCTCCTGGAAGAAGTTGATGATGTCCAAGCAGCTCGTCTCCGGTCGAGTCTCAACTATAGCCCCGAGCGGAACATCTCTCACCGGGATTCTATCCTCAGGGTCGTAGGTAATAAGGGTCTTGACGAGCAGCATGCCGACAAAGTCGGAAGGGTGTCCAGAGCGATAGATGGGAATACGGGAGTAGCCGGAGGAAAGAATCTTGTCCATCGTTTTCTCATCGAGAATGTGGTCTTCAGACAAGGTGAAGACGTCATCCATGGGTGTCATGACCTCCGAGACGGGCTTCTCCTTGAGGTCCAGCACGGCAGTGATGATGGTGACCTCATCCTGGTTCAGACGCTCCGACAGCTCGCCGAGCGACTTGTGCAACGTGACCAAAGTCTTCAGGCCGCTCTTCTTGTACAGTGTGCCGTGGTCTTCACCGAGGATCCAGTCAAGGAGCTTGGCTGTCGGCCAGGAAATCGGGCTCGTAAAGTACATGAGGGCGAGCACCGGCTTGGACATGTACCCACCAATCGGGAGGCCGAACCGAACGCAGATGGACTGAGGTACGATTTCGCCAAAGATGACTGAATGCGATTAGCCAATATTTCCGGTATCCAACGAGGAGCAGCTCAGTTTTGTACCAATAAGAACAGTACTGCCAACGACAGCAGCGACACCTCCGCCCAACGTCCTGTCCAGAACCACGGGGAGCGACTCATTGACGATGACGTTCGAAAGCAGCAAAGTGACCAGTACCCAGTGCTTTCCCTTCTTCAACAGGCTGAGTACTCGTTTCGCGTTCTTATGTTGCGGTTCCGAGGGATCGCCCGAGAGGACCTGTAGGTAGATGCTGTCCTGTCCCATCAAACTACCTCGAGTGTTAGCTACTGAGCATAAGTTTCGTGTCCGTCCGCTTGGAGATCACCTACGCGATGGTCAATCCGGCGAAAACACCTCCGATCAACACCAAAGCCATTGAAGCTGTCCACATGAGCCACAGAGGCGTTGTCAGCTCGTCATGGGGATGCTCCTTAGCAACCGTCAGAGGCGCGGCATTCACGGATGCGAGTCCCATGCTGATGAGCCTTCCTGCGCCAAGGACAGCAGGGCGCAAGCCCGCCAGCGACGAGCTTCCTCCCCTTCTTCCAACCATTGTTCCGACTGTCGATGTCGAGTAGCGATAACGGTGAAGAGGTATGCTGAAAAAGGATGCGGTCGTTCCGGCTGCAAGTCCAACAACGTTCGCAGCCACAGACCACGCTACGAAGAACCGTTGTGTATTTGCGATCTCCGACAAGGTTTGCTGCTTGATTGCCGGTGTCCCACGAGGAAAGGGAGCTTGATGGTGTCACGAAGCTGGACAAGCGGCAGCCCTTGGCGAATTGGCAAAAGTCAAAATTAGCAACGGCTGGGTTCTGGATGCGACGGATTCGGACGAGGTCTCTCAACGGCGGCGGCGGGTTCGCGTAGCACGTGTTTAGGCACTGAAGGTAGCGCGGAGAGCTGCTGCGAACTGACGGGGCGGGAACGATGGTCCCATTTTTCCTGTTCTTCCTGCCATGACGAAATCGCGGGACAGTGAGTGCAGGGTAAGCAAGGCCATGTTTTTAATGTATCCAGTCACCTATTGATACCTAATAGGTAGATTAAACAACAAAAAATAACCAGCTGAGAAGCACAAAAGGGACTGTGTGCTTTCCACCGAGCATCACATTTGATAGTCATCGTCCGACAGTGGATTTCTGACGGACTGCAGCTTTTGAAGCCATAGAAACTCGTATGCTGCACATGGCATCACAAGTGGTGATGCCATTTAAGCTTCCAAGGGATCTTGGCAATCAGGAACATTCTTCTGTCACGAAGAAAGACTTGATGAAAAAAACAGGGAAGTTTGGCCAATCTCCTTCGGTCGTACCATCACCTCTAGCTCCTTTAAAAAAAAAGAAGAAAAAAAAGAAAAAACAGTATGTGTTATTTTAAGAACTACATGGCCAGATTGATCATCGACGGTCTGTCATTTTAACAATCCATGAACCACCCAAGCAGCACTGGCACCATAATCACTGAGCTTTCGATGGCTCTAGTATTCAACGATCATAAACCTGTGTGGCTGGATAGGTAGTTATGAGCACACATAACGGAGGAATGCCAGTATGTGTACTTAGGGGGTACATAGTATTGAGACTGTTCATACCTCAGTCGATGGTACATCCGCGAGACTTTCGACTCAATGACCTTCCAACTCTTTAAACTGACTTGAATGCTTTCTCAAGGAAATTAATCTGAAATGCCTCCGAATACCTTCAGAGAAGCCCAACAATAAGTCGATTCCCGTAATTGTGGCGAGAGCTTCACTTGAGGTTGGCTGGAGATCTGCCTTCAAGCAACTGCAGCCCGGGCCCATCAGCGAAGGCCTGCAGTTTGATCTCATAAATGTTGCAGCATGAGTACCCATCTTCGCAGCTAATCATGAAGCTTCTAGACCCATTGTTGGATCATGACGTGCTTGCCTCCTGGTGCAGGACTAAGGAACTGCCGGATTGCATAAAGGGATGCCCGCGAAGTCCCACCTTCTCGTCGTGGGCAGAGCAGATAGACACTCAGTAGGAGGCCGATGAATTTGAACCGACGATGGGCATTTGCACGCGGAACGTCTGACTGCAGTCTGAAGATCTGAAAAGCATCTATAAACTCGCTTCATGTCAAGAACCTCGAACAGCCTCAAAGGATGAGCTCTATGCTCCTTGTCCATGTCCCATGCTCTATGCTCTATGTATAATCTATCACTAATAATGCCAAAAAAATCGCTCGCTGCACCCCAAGCCACGTGAATCATGACTCCTCGACCCTCCAAAAAAGCCATGCCACAGCTCCCAAGGCCTTGAGACCAGCAGCAAGCCAGAGCCCGGGCGCCATGCTGCCATTCGTACCCTTGTACATCCACCCTCCCACAATCGCACCCGCCAGGAAGAAAACACCGGCTCCGATACGCCTGTTCCGCTTGACATTCTTCGCAACGCCGGCGGTCAGCGCCGGATCGGAGGCGATGTCGTAGTAGACGCTGGTGAGCACGGTGGTGGGCAACTCGTTGAAGCCGCAGCCACGGCTCGCGGCCATCTGGCCGCCGGCCTGCAGCGCAAGGAGGATCAGAGGGATCAGGGGCTTGAGGATGAAGGCGCGATCGGTCTTGCCCTCGCCGCTCTCGCTGTGGGAGGCGACCACGCGGGTCTGCACCAGGATGGCGGAGACGATGATGCAGAGTGCTTGGACGGCAAAGGACAGCGAGAGGGCGAGGCGCTGCTTGGTCCTCCCTCGCATCAGGAACGAGAAGATGAAGCTGCCGACGATGAAGGAGGCGATGGACGCCAGTGATTTGAGCCAGCCGTAGGGCTTGCCGTGAGGCTGGCCGGAGGCACCGAGACCGAGGAAGACGGTGTTGCCTGAGAAGGGAAAGTGTGAGGAAATTTGGCTCAAACATCAGTGGATAAGCAGAAGCAGAAACACTCACCAGTCTGCATGCTCACGAAGCAGGTCCACGCATTGTAGGAGCTGCTGTCGAGAATGCCCGACACGAAATAACAGAGCAGGAAGACCAGATCTGCATGGCGGAGGTCGATGTTCTTGGGGCCCTTCTTGGTGGGCTTTGTCTCTTCCATCTTTGTTGATGCAGATTCAGATGCTGCGCGGTTCCCTGTCTCTTCGCACAGCCTTGTCGTATGTCGCTCTCTTTCACACTTTCATACTATCTGTGCCGCATGCCAATCTCGTGTATCTCAGAACGGGAAAAGGACTTTGCAACCAGGGAGGCGTTTTTGTTTTATGCTCGATTGGGAATTGCGCAATCCTTGAAAGTGGATCGGGGGCCGCGGCGAGCTTGGGATTGTTGAGGCTCCTGAAAATTCCGCACTACTTCCTGGTCTCCATTCCCCCCCAAGATAAGGATAACAAGGATGAGAAAAGAGGTCGAGGGCGGCCCGTCGGGGGGCTCCGCTGTCGGAGTCGGCCTTGGCGGTCCAATTGTTAGCTTTCGATCTGCTAAGAAGAGTATCATCTTGACTCACAGATTGGGGTGCATTTTTGTGTCTGATCCGATCCCTTTCCCCCGACGCGTTCGTGTCGCTTGGTCATGGTGTTGAGACAGAGCCAAGTTTCGCCTGGTCGAATGCCGTGTTTCAGGCTGCCCGCACAGCTGTAAAGTGCCGGGCTTCAGGTCTCTTATTGAGAGGGTGTAATGGCCTCAGGCTGTCTGATATCGATATCGGCTGCACTGTACGTGCCGCACTCATCATCGCCTCGTTGCCTTTCCTGCTCTACCAACTTCGAAGAGTCACGACACTCAGGTACCTTCATGACACCAGCCACGCAGCCTCACCCAGTGGATTGCCAAATGACTTGGTAAAGTCTTGTTTGTGTATTCTCTGCAAATGGCTGTCAGAACAAAGGCAACCTCTTGTATAAGCACCTGGTCCACCATGAACCGCAACATGTTCGCCAATCAATCCAAGCAATAGTGCAGCATCAGAGCTGCACCAGACTCACATTCAGCACACCCTCCGACTTCCGGAGATCTTCCAACACTGACTCGCTCACCTTGCCATCTGACGACTGGACACCCAGGATCATCAACGCCTCAACTCCCTTCTTGTCCTCGCCCTCGTCCCTCGCGTCCTCATCAAGACTTGCGACCTGCATGAATCGAATGTTGATCCCGTATCCTCCCAGCACAGTGCCAACGCCCCCGATCTTACCAGGCTCATCGTAGTTATGCAACACGATAAGGGTGCCCTCCGGTGGGAATGAAGCGTTGAAGCGATCAAGTTTGGAGATGTAGAGCCGCTTCTGGGAGGCGTAACCCTCGATGACCTGGTGCTGACCTGCTGCGGTGTTCTCGTCATAGGCTCGCAGCGACACGAGGTTCGCATACGTCTTTGAGTCCTGCGATCGCGTTTCGTTGATCGTGAACCCCTTCTCCTTGGCAATCAACGTGGCGTTGACAATGTTCACGTGCGAATCACTCAGCACTGACACCAGCCCTTTCACCAGAGCCGCGAACAGTGGCTTCGTGTTCGGCATCGCCGCCAGATCCCCGTGATATCTCAGTTCAAAGGTCCTACCGCCCATCATGCCGCCTTTACCGCGCGCACCAAAGTGTTGAGCGTACAATCTGCCCATCTTCTCGACCAGAGCGACGCTGGGTTGCAGTTTGCGGAATTCTTCAGGCAGGATGATGGGGGCATTGACCGCACTGGTCGGCAGACCGCCACGGAGGATCTCCAGAACTTGAGTGCAGACGTCCATGGACACGTTCTCTTGTGCTTCAACGGTAGACGCACCAAGATGAGGCGTTGCGATGACTTTGGGATGCTTGCTGAGGACGGCTGCTACCGAGTCTGGCGTTGGAGGCTCAGAGGTGAAGACATCGAGACCTGCATCACAAGAGTCAGCCGCCATGCCAAAACCAAGGCGAAGAGGAGCAGTGAAGACTTGCCGGCGCCAGCGATCCAGCCCTCTTCTAAACCCTTCAACAAAGCTGCCTCATTGTACACACCTCCTCTGGCCACATTGAGTACTCTCGCCGTCTTCTTCATCTTCTGGAGCTGGCCTTCCCCTACCAGGTCCAAGGTCGTAGCCAGAAGTGGCGTATGTATCGTCAACCAGTCCACGACGGGAAGCAGGTCCTCGAGACTTGGGAGAAGAGTGACCCCAGCCTGGCGAGCAAGATCCTCGCTGGCGTAGGGATCGACCGCCATAACCTGCATCCCAAGGCCTTTGGCCATTCTCGCGACATGGTGCCCGACCTTACCGAGACCTAGAATACAGAACCGTCAGCATTAGTACTTTCACGCCAAAGACACACGGTAGCTGTACGTACCTACGATGCCTAGAACCTTCTTGGACACTTCGATACCGACCAGCTTGCTTCGTTCCCATTTCCCCTCTTTCACACTCGCATCGGCGCGACCGACGTTCCTCGCCGTCGCGAGCAGAAGAGTGACGGTATGCTCAGCGGCAGCGACGATGTTTCCAGCCGGACTGTTGACGACAATGACACCCTGCGCGGTCGCGGCCGGCACGTCAATATTGTCGACACCAACACTGTACAACGAATCAATCAGCAGTCCGGGGGATCGACCGTGTCAGTGAAGATAGCTGAAGCTCACCCTGCCCTCGCCACGACCTTGAGCTTCTTGCCAGCTTGGAGGACCTGTGCAGTGACCTTGGTCTCAGACCGCACAATCAGGCCCTCGTACTCGGGTATCAGAGCCAGGAGCTCGTCGGCAGAGAGCCCGATGCGGGAGTCGACCTCGAAATGCGGCGCGAGAAGCGCAATGCCATCGGGCGACACCTTCTCAGGCAGCAGGATCCGAGGTCGGCTCTGGGTGTTGGTGGCTGTCATTGTCGAATATAAGTGAAGAAAGCTAATAATAGGTAAGGATGTATACAACGACGGGGATTATTCTGCAAGGGTTGATTCCAAAAGACAGGAATTGAGATCTTGCGCGACGAGTGTTCAGAAGGGCAATCGTTTCTTTTTGAGCACGTGAAGCTGAGAAGAAGAAGAAAGAGGGGGACCAGCTTCGCTTACTCAAGTCCAGCTGGCTGAAGTGATCAAAGACGTGATGGCACATGCAGATCCAATCAGGTCAAACGGCATCTTCTCTCGCTGCCTATTCATGCGTGTCATGCGCTTCAATGCAGTCGGAACTCGACGGAAATGCGGGATGCATCGAAAATGCAGTGCGACATGCGGGTGTGTATAAGATTGGTGAGAAGAAGGAGGGACAAGCTGTCAGCCGCGGCAAATGGGACCTGTAGTCACCACCATTACTCAGACTGCCATAGCATTTGCCCCTCCAGACTGCGCCATTGCACTTTCCGACACCGCCATCTCAGTAAACTGGGCTGGTGTTGAAGGTTAAATGGTATGAAGAGCGAAGGAGGTCCCGCATGCCGTCAATGCGGGGGCGGAGCCTCGAGGGACGTGGGGGACGTGAAAGTGCGGGGGTCCACGGAGGAACCCCCTTCATCTCGTGTAATTCGACCTGTCTCTTGATCCAACAGATGCAGGCCTTGGGTGGCTGGCAGGCTTCATTCGCATACTACTCTTGCCTGGTCTCGTAAGGACCAGGTCGACAAGAAGCTGTCAAGGATAAAGTGCCACATGATGAAGTCAGTCATCTACTTGCATTCAACTAATACCAGACTAGATACGTCTACTGAGTTCTCGAATGCTCATGGCAACATCCACAACGATGCTCCAAGTATCCAAAGTCGCGTCGAAAGGACCGCACGGCGCGCATTCCACCGTTGGCATGTGCATCAAAGCCCTCGCAGGAAGTCAATTGGTTCATCTCTGCCCTTGAGACAAGCACAAGGCGAAAGGAAGCCTCACCAGCCAATGGCAGCCATGGCCTAGTAGGAGCACCGCCACACCAACGCAGGAAGGTTCCAGAATACTTGCTTGACTTTCGTCTCATGCTCCCAACTATGGTCGGCCTGGAGGGCTTGCTCTTTGACCACCGGCACCTCACCCATCTCGAGTGGTATCTTCTGCTCTTTCTGCATAGGGCAAGTCAGGCACCGGGGAATAACCAAGACCCAATTGTTGGAAGGCAAAGTGAGGTGATGTTCTCTGCAGTCCTCTCAACTGTATCGTCACTTGGGAAGGGACGGCGGCAACGCGTCTCTATATGCATGCGAATGGCTCCCAAGGATCAGATCCTAGCTGACCTTGGATTCATCCATCAATCTACTTGGCAATGTGTATCATACTAGCACGCTGGCTCATCAGCTCTGCACAATCAGAAAATACAAGAAGGATTGCCCGGAAAGCGGCCAGATATTCCTGCCGGTACATGGCTGGCTGCTTCTTTCTCCAAGCCTCTGCGATCTACCAAAGACTACCCTCCGTCGACCGCGCACAACTTCTTGCGGCAGCACCTGCGTCAATGCCATCCTCTCCCGTGGCAAGCAATGCTGAGACTCCAGAATAATGCTTCCTCTAACACGGAGTTGCTTCTGCACTCTTGCGAATTCGATCCCAGATTATGAGGCTCAAGTACAGCAATGGCGCAACGGGGCTGCCAAAAGAGCTGTCTCTTCCTACAAGCAGTGATGAAGACAGGCATCAAACCAATCACTCCTACGCAGGGAAGATGGTCACCTTCTATGAAATTCTTTACTGCTCTTTCGTGATGGGTTGTGTAAGCCGGTTCTTCGTGGGCAGCCCTTGCCACCTGGCGTATACGAGATGGCTTCACGCGGGTTGGGCAGCCTCCTGGCACAGATTCGCATTGAGCGAGGTTTTAATGACAGGCACCCGGGCTCCTCCTTCATAATCAAGATCATGTACAAGAAGTGCGCTGTTCTTGATCGCTTCTGCGAAGGCGAGTGACTAAAATGCCAACAGACTGGAAGATCAACAGGTTACCAAGGTTCCCAGGATGCAATCGTATTGGGAAGGTGAAGATCATGAAGTCTTTACATTGAGGGGCTTGATATAACGTGAGTTTTCTCTGACAGCCGCCAGGACTGACAAAGCCGGGCTTAGTAGGTCTATAATACGTGAAAACGGCATGAGCCCCCCTTCTTAGCTCGACGGACAACCAGTATGGACAGGTTGAACATCATTCCCGAGCCCAAAGACGGTGTTGTTCCCGGGAAGCTTGTCCAGCGGTCCGTTCCTCCCTACCTCCTCGGCGGGGGGAGCAACCTGCAGCGGCTGCTCACTGGCGCGACCGGGTCCGTTGGGTCCGACGTTGAGACTGCAGTTGGCATCGTCGACGCCCCTGGGCCCCGTGCAGGTCTCCATGGAGCGGTTCAGTCGGTCCTGGTCGGTCCAGCCGTTGAGGAAGTCGCCGTGGAGACCGTAGCCCTGGGCGTCGCCTTGCGCCCAGACGAGACGGTTGAAGTTCTGGATGGCGTTGGTGTCGTAGAAGAACTCGAAGAAGACGGAGAAGATGGCCACTGGGTGGGACTCGGGGCAGACGCCGCCGTTGTAGTCGCCGATAGCAGGGAAGGCAACCTATGCGGAGTTTTGTCAGCATGACCATGATACAATTCTTTTCTTTCTTTCTTCTTCTTCTTCTTCTTCTTCTTCTTCTTCTTCTTCTTCTTCTTCTTCTTCTTCTTCTTCTTCTTCTTCTTCTTCTTCTTCTTCTTTGGAGGGCGGATTCAAGTGTCGGGTCACTTACATGGCTCTTGTGGTTGGCACTGTCCAGGTTCTCTCCATCCCAGCAGGACGGGAAGAATGTCTGGGCGCGCATGCGCAGGCACTTGTCCCGCGGCAGCTCGTACGTTTCCGAGGAATTCGTCGCCCTCAGGCAGACGTGGGAGATGGCGCGATCTTCGAAGTTGCTGGTGTCTAGTGTCGTCCGCAACGGATCACCCACGACCATCCGCAGGCCGGCTGGGGGAGCAACCGGGGCAAGAGCGTCGTTGCAGTTGCGTCTACCGGGCTCGTAGTCACAGGCGCGAGGTATGTAATAGGCAGCCTGGTTGAGATAACAGTCAGTCAGTTATATGAACAACTTGTTCGTCGAGGTGGGGGGGTAAGACGAACATTGCCTTGCATGTTGACCAGCTCGAATCTACCATCCTTGCGCATATGGTACAGCTGAGGCTGCCAGTAGTTGCTGTTGTCCAAGATCTTGTCACAAGTCGTTGCTGTGGCATTGACGGCGACTTGGTTGGGTTCATAGAGCTGGAAGGCCGTTCCGCCCGTCACAACGTGTACATGGGAAGAGATCCTCCCCGGGGACACGATGGGATCACCACGCTGAATGGTCAGAGGGGCGCAGTTCACAGTGAACAGGGCATCCGCCGATCCAAAGAGAGCAAGGCCCGCGAGAGCTTGGGCAAAGTGTCTAACAGCCATTGTAGAGGTTTCGGAGAGAGGGGGGGTATTGTGTGTGTCGAGTGCTGGGGAAAGAAGGGAAACTGCTGAGGGACTCTGGCATCACATCTTCTTCTTCTTCTTCTCTACGTCGGGAGACCTGCTCTCTTATACGTGTTCAATACGGGCCCCCAAGTCCGCTCACGATGCTGTTCCAGGGATATATCATGACCGCCCTTGGCAACATTCCAACTGGATGCCGAACGTCCGTCTTGAAGGGGCCAGGAACGTGATGGGACAGCGTGGGCTATTGTCACACCACGTGAAGCATGATTGAGGATGAGACACTGACTTGCAATAGCTATTCAGATGGAAGAGAAAAAAAAATTCACTTGCATGGCCTTGCAGTGAAGAGCGATATTGGCTGCAAGGAGACTTGGGTGAAGGGTAGCAGGACGCCCCGTGGCGTTCAATAGACCAAGTCCCAATAGGAAAAAAAGAGTTATCTTGCCATTCGGAAATGCCAACCGGACTATACAGCACCTCTCTCTCTGTCATTCTCTCACGCACAACCTTGATGATTCATAAGCCCCGGCTGCCCCTAGTCACATGAAAGACGCAGGTGGGTAGCCTTGATAACCAGCCTCCTTTTCTCTATTCTCCCGAGGATGGGCGAAGACGCATCCAAACATTCCAATCACCGACGTGGACTTTTTGCGACTTGCGCCTCCTTCACGAACGTGACGGTCTGAATCCCCCCCCGCTCTGCCCTTGGATTTGCTCCCCACCACCCACGCTTATTATCGCTCTCCACCCAGCCCTACTACTGCTGCTTAGACTAAATGGAGCGTTTGGCCATCACGGGACCTGCCGCAGCCTTTTTGGGTTCTTGTCTCAGTGTCAAACAATGACGAGCTAGTATTGTTCCTGAACTCTAACCGGAGGTTAGGGGCGGTTTCTCTCGCACGAGTTGGGTTTTGCGGGCGTAGTCGCCTGGCGCGGTTCACCTTGAAATGGAGTGAGACTGACTCTCTCCGTCCTTACCCTTCACAGCACACGAGAGCTTGGCAGATGCATTGTGAGAAGCAGAAACCCCCCCTTCGGTGGCTTTTTTTATTATTATTGAAGGTCAAAATGTACATGTGACTTTCCCAGTCATTCCTTCATTCAGACATGCATGCATACATTCATTCATCTCCCCCGTCTTCAAGAACATCCACCCCCTGTCTACCAATAGGCATCTTCTAAGCACAACCGCAGAGGTTCAACCTGGCCACGCTGGGATCGTGGTCACTGACTTGGCCGTCGAAATTCTGCCACGTGTTCAGGTGCAGGTGCTCCAGCAGCGTCGCCCCCTTCTTCGGGCCCGCCGCGCCCTCGCTGACGAAGAGATGGTCCAGCTGTTGGGAGTTCATGTCGAACAGGTACGTGTAGCGCTCCTCGGGCGCCACCCCGGCGACCTCGTCCAGGTCGAGCATGGACCCGCGCGACATGAAGGTCTGGATAGGCTGGACCTGGGTGAACTCGTTGAAGTCCCCGGCAGTGATGATGCGGGCTTTGGGGTCGACCTCGAGGATGGAGGCGATGAAGTCCTGTCACGTAACACAAAGTCAGTCCCCATCACGGGTACCCGCTTCCGAGTGGGAGAGACCTGGCAACTTACAGCGGTGATTCTGGCCTGCTCGTCACGCTTCAGCACGCCGTTGTTGATCGGCGGCCTGGGGTCGCCGTGCACGGACGAGCTGCCACCCTTGCTCCCAAAGTGCACGTTCACCGTGAAGAATGTCTTGCCCGTGCCCTTGACCGGCTTCCACTGCGCAACGAGCGGCTTACGGCTGTTGGCCCAGGCCTCGGCAGCCGGCTCGATACGGCCAGGGTTGAAAGACAGCGTAGGCCACTTGGGGTTCTCGGCATCGGTGACCACCTCGGTCTTGTCGTTGGGGCCGCCCTGGTTCGGGTTGTAGAGTTCGACAACGTCAGGACGGTACCTGGTTTTTGACAAAAAAGTCAGTTATGAAAAAACTCATGACTCGGGTTGTGCAGTCTGTTGCACACTTACAAGTAGGCTTGACGAATATTTCCACCCGGCGCACCACCATCCTGGTTGTTCACAGGCTCAACCTCTGCCCAATCGTACACAACTCCCGACTTCTGCTCGATCTGCTCAGACAGGGCAAAGAGAGTCGCGTTGCCGCTGACGACTCCGTCGTTCGCATCTCCACTGGCATCCTGCACCTCCTGCAGGAAGATCACATCCGGAGTCCTCAGCATCTCAATGATCTGATCGACCACACCGGGGAGATGGGCGGAGTTGGGGTTCAGGTTCTCGGCGTTGTAGGAACCGATGGTGATGCCACGGCAGTCGCCGGTGGAGTTGAAGGACACGGGAGGATAGTCGGTCGTGGCGTTCTTCACGGGCGAGACGGCAGTGAGCGGTAGGATGCGGTAGAAGCCGAAAGCATTGAAGACGATGCCAGTGACATCGCCGAGCTCGTCGCCCATCTTGGTGTCTGAGGGATTCTTGGTACCATCGCAAGGGGTTCCAATGGTGATGGTCTCGGGGTTGGCATCTATTGCGCGTGAGTATATATATTTCAGCTTCAATGCTTCTCTCTCCTGGTTAGACAACGCAGTCAGCAACTCACCACCGTCAAGCATAGTAATGCCACCGTGAGCATTCACTCCCGTGGCCTTCAGGCTTCCGGCCCTCACCCACACATCACCGTAGGTGTTCGGTCTCGAGACCTGGACGACGTCCTTGATCGTGACAAGCTCGCCAACGAGGGACTCCCAGAAGTCCATGCCGTACTTGTCAGGCTGCAGAGTCGGGTTCTGTGCGCTGATCCTCGTCACGTCGTTGGGAACACCAAAGATGCCACCCTCGTCGAGAGAGCTGAAGAGCTCAGTCGGCGGAGAAGCAGTGTCCTCTCCGAGGATGAGAGGGGTGACTTTGTTGCCAGAGGAGACGACCTTGACGTTGGACGGGTTGGTGAGCTCTGTGAGGTAGGCGTGCAGCACATTTGACCTGTTTCCACCGTGTCGTCAGCCTCCCCCATACTCAGACATCCTTCTGGCTTGAGTTCCTCTGCGAGAGCTCACCTGTACTCCTCAACTCTAGCATCCAAGGTAACGATGTCGCCCACCTTGACCTGTCCTCTCACGGCCGAGTTGAACAGGAACACAGACTCAGAAGTCCTCTCGTCGTCATCCGGCTCCGTCGACCTCAGGAAGACACCCTGCCCATTCTTCGCCGTCACAAGACCCTTGACGCCCTCGACCTTGGTCCCATTGAGAGGGGAAAGGTACTTGTTGCCATTGATCTCAGCAATGGTCACAGCCGAAGCCAGACCAGCCACAGCCGCGAGAGAGAGCACCGAGCGCAGCATCTTCGCGTCTTCGCTTCACGTGAGCGACAGCGATTGATGGAGAAGAGGAAGAAGAGGAAGAGGAAGATCGACAGGAAGGACAGCTGGGAGCTTCACCTCTCTCCAGGGAAACATGGAGGGGACCCGAGCTTCCCTTTGTATGCTTCCAAACTCCAGGTCCCCAATCACCGACTCCCGTCCTCCCACTGCCTCCTCACTTTCTTATCATTCGCCAGTCCAATCTACAGCTTCTCACACCAGACAAAAGAACAAAGAGGACCCCAAGCCCATCCAGCCGAGAGAATCCACCATTCGGCCATCAAAACAGGCAAACCCCCCAGATCTCCTTCCCATCTCGGCCCTCCGCACCTTGGATTGACCAGTCGCGTGCCCGCTCTGCGGCATGCACTCTAGCGCAATCCCTGCTCGTTGCAAGGGGCCCTCGGTGCTGTCGGAGGTGGCCGGCGATGGACCTACAGTAGTGTGAATGGCCGCCATTCCTGTTTCTGCAGGTCAAGAGCCGAATGCCCAGAGGGCCAGGGCGGGCCGCCTGAGTGGTTGGCGCAGGTAGATTACAGGGAACGGAGGGAGGGACCAAAGGTCTGGGAGCTGAATGCTAAATGGATGAAGAGGCTCGTTTGTTCTTCCGGCGATCGCCTTGGCAATGGTGGACGAGTGAGACTGTTCCAATTTGGTATGATAGGGCTTGACTTTGTCGCTGCTCGCAGCAAATGATGGGCTACGTCAGAGAAGAAGGACAAGTTCAGGAGTTATCAGAGAAGCGACGTCTCCGTGTACTGAATCAATAGGCTTTAGGTGGGCGCCATAATAACCATAATAAACAACCTTGGGCCAACCTTGGCGGGGCACAATTCTATCTCCTGGCAGGCAGGCCTAGGCTGCTGCTTCGCGCCCTTTTTCGCACTATCCTCTCTGCAGTCTCTCACATGCCATGCTCCTCTTATTGAGAACGTCTATGATAATCATTCCCTATTCGCCATATTTCCTGTTCAGCTCTGCAGCCCCACGAGAGACTGGCTGAGCACGTGGGATAAGCACGTGTGCGAGTCATTTCCTGGAGACAAAAGATCTCTCCAGCTCCTTCAAATGGGACATGTCATCCATGTTCGGCTGCAAGAAGCTCTGGCACTAATGCATATCATATGTGTGAAGAGCCCCCCCAAAAAGGACCCTTTTCAAATGGTCATATCAATTCATCCGGTATCGCTATCCTAAGAAACCCATCCGCTGTCTTGTCATCAACCACCCCTGCTGCTCGATTCCCGTCATTTAGTTCGGCAGTCAGTGTCTTCTCTTTCACTAGAGCAGGCTATTCGGAGCTGGACATCTGTTGCCGCTGCCCAACTCCCGCCTTTGCTCATCTAATCTCGCCATGTGTTGACCAAGTTGATCAGAAAACAAAGCATCAAATCAACGCTCGCGCGTGTTGACGCGGCGGAAAGGCCGTCGCGGCCAAACCCATCACCGCAAGCGTCCCATGCACAACGCCAATAACGCCATCAAAACACAAAAGCCGGGGCACGCAGCCGTTGAAGCTGTTCAAAGTGCCACATTCGAAACATCAGACGGCCACCCATTGTTCAACCAGCTTCTGCGTGCGGGCTTCACAAGTATGTGTTTCCCCCCATCATGAAGACCCGGATTCCCCCAGAGCATGTTCCTTACCCTTGCTCTCCTGGCCCGGCTGCAGCTCCATGTCGACATAATCCTTTCCGAACAGTTGGCGAGGATTGTGCTCGTAGATATAATTGATGACCTCGTCGGGAATCCTACAGCATGTCAGTACTTTCGGTCGCCCCAAGTGTACCAGAAACCAAGGAATCTGACTCACAGGTAATCGATGCTCATATCTCTCTTCAGGAGCAGCCGAACCTTGGTCGAGCTGATGTCATTCGTGACAATCTGCGAGTTGTGCGTTAGACCTGGACGCGTGTTTGTCGCTCAGTTTGACATCGTCGGGCAGACTCACCTGTCGGATGACGTGAATGTTCTTCTCCCACCTCTTCAGCTGCGCCAACGCAGTCTCGAGATCCGTACCCGTCCGCTCAAGAACGAAAACACCAAAGTTTCCGAGGATATGGTCGACATCGCGCGCATCCCAGACTTCGGGGGTGGAGATGGTCTGGATCAGGTCGGCACCGGCTAGGAGCATAATCTTGCATGGCACGCGAGTGCCGTCCGGAGTCTCAATGCCGCCTCGCACGTGGTTGATCTCCCAATCGAAATGGTCAAGCACTCGCTATTTTCGGGGTCAGCCAATCGTCCCGGTGTGGGCGGTTGGGATGGACAGAGGGACTTACAGCCGTGGGCATGTACAAATCATTCTCGGCTTCCCAGGTATCAACCATGAGCCACTTGCTGGTATTCTCAGCAGCAAGTTGGCACATCTTGACTCTGTGGTGTGCAGGCGCCAAGCCTTTCTTCTTGTAAGCGTCGCCGACGGGTGACAAGTAGCCGCCCACGATGTCGTAATCTGTAGCACAGTCAGCCCTCATCCCACGCCCAGCACAAGCGAGCGTCATTGCTATGACGCCGCAACGGTCAAGGTTATCGACGCACCAGTGTTCTTTGTGTGATCCATCGCCATGGGGAACATTCTCAGGTGCAGAAGCGTCACGGGCGAAAATGAGCCACAAGCCACAATGACGAGCGGAACTTTCCCGGAAGCGCACTGCTGCTTCAGCCGGTGCGTAGGAAAGACGTAGTTCTCCGGCGTCATGCGACGCACAAAGTCGAAGTCTGAGCCGTCGGCAGGAACAGCCATGATGAATATTTCGAGCGTACCAAAGAGATACAGGAGTTTAGGGGAGACGTTCGGGTTCGAGCGACGGAAAGTCGTGATGCACAAGCCTGGTAATTCCTTCGGAGTCGCTTGCGGGTGTTGGGTGCGACAACGGCGGCTCGGCACAGGCGGGGGGGTTGCCGAGGGGCAAGGAAAACAGTCGCAGACCAGGGAGTGAGCCCCGGAGCTGCTTGGGAAGGTCTTTTGACGAGTCGCTTGTCGGTGAAGGTTGAAGATATCGAAGGATCGTCGTTTGGGGATGATTGAAGGATTGCCTGCTCTGGAAGAGATTGAATAGTCCAGGCGGAGAAGGACAGTCAGACAAATGCGGCGTTAATGAGTGAAGACAGATGGTGGAGAGAAACACAGCACGGTAGCGTCACAGTAGCGGGGCAAGTCAGTGGATGATTTGCGACGTTTTAGTGGGGGGTTCTAGCGAGTGACTGTTACCTAGCCTGACGGGTACCTCAGCAACAGCGAATACCTGAGCAGCAGCTCCCTCATCATTTCTTGTGCTTTACGATAGTCGCCTGTTGAGTGATTCGAGATCCCGGTTCATCAAGTCTAGGCGCTCCTGCCCAAACATGGGTCAAGCGTGTTGTTGGCCCTGTTGTTGCTGATCCAAGTCCTTGTCTATAACTCTGGTGGCGACTCCATCGCTGCACCAGCATTCCCAGGCCTAGATGCGCCTAGACACGACCCTCCCTCGCCCTACGGTACGGGGCACCATCTCTTGAGTCTCTGCTATGCTTGGCCAAGGCAGGGTTAGCAGTTTTACCTCCTCTAATGGCCTGACATTGTCTTTGCCTGTTCCCAGCCTGCGAGTGCCTCCTCCCGCTGTTAAGGATCGGTTATCAACACCTACTCATAACCCTATCAACTGACGCCATTTTTCACAACGCCCATGCACCATCTGCTTGCATCACAGATTCTCCTCTTCTGCACATACCTACACGGGTGTCTACAAGAATCTGCCAATCTGAGACAGCAAGAGGTCAATGTGCTACTGGGTCTTACTGCGTCCATCAGGCCATTACGGCAATCCATAACACCTATCCTAGGCTGCATACAGTGTCGCCATCGCATCAACAGAAGCGCCTCCGACTTCCGGAGCTCCAGCCAGACCCGTGCCGAAATGCTGAAATTGGCTCAAATCAGCCTGCATCAAACTCGCCCACAAACACACACAAGACAAGAATTATGCATTTTCAGAGACCTGTCTGGGAGGCAGTTGCCATTTTGTCCCAACTCCCTCCAGCCGCAAGCAGCAACCTGAACCTCGCGGCCTTCCTGACTTACAGAAACAGAGAACCCCAATGCCCGGTGAGACACTCTCTTGCACATGGCCCTGCTCAGTGAGACATTGCCGATTTCAGCATCCCTCAACCGAGCCGGAACACTAATGACAGGCCTGGGGGCATCGTAACCGTATACCTGCATCCTGCACTCACTCAGCGCCACAGGTTCGCGGTGCAGCTCGACCAGCACCCGCAAAAACACCCAGGAACACCACCCAATCGTGCCGAGACTTGCGCACAGGAACACGTCACACCCGCTTGTGTGCCTCGTCACGAGTTTCCTTGCCCAGATTGTGCATTAGAGTTTCCCTAAAGTCTGACCCCGCGAACTACGGCTCAGCGGAGCATTTGGTAGCACATAAGGCAGCCACTCTAGCTTCATCGTCACTAGCACCCCCGATTTCCATCCGTGCGAGCAGCTTTCCATTCAGCCCACCCGCAATAGACTACAAGTGTCCTGTATAGTAACTTGCCACGGAGCAACGGAGAAGAGCGGCTTCGAGGCTTTTGCCAGCGAGCGGAGGATGAAGCGATCTGTACGGAGGCAGGCTTAAATCAAGACGCACAAAGACATTGATTGACCTTGTGGAGACTGTGACTACTACTAGGTAGTTCATCTAACAGTCGAGTTCTGTCTCTACAGTCTCGACCGACAACGTATACAGGATCTGCGCGTGGACTCGTTTAGATCACAGCTCCATCGCGCAGTTCGATCAACGACCAAGGTCGGAAAGTCGGACGCAGGATCTCGGATGAGCCTCGTCGATAAGTGTGGTGTCCTTGTGAAGCCGTTCAGAACGTACTTGTTCAGCCAATCACCTATCATGTGCAACTCTGCCAATGAGTTCGTGCAAGAGCTCGTGGAGGTAAGTACGAAAACAAGACTTCACGAATAAAGATCAGCATGCCTTCAAAACCAAGCCTGGTTCCAAGAACTAGCATCAGTGGAAAGAACTCATGAATACGTCTCAGTGTTGCTGATACCTTAAAAAAGGTCCAGGGTAATAAGTCACCGCAAGTGAAGACCATTTGCGACAGCTTGCGGTGAGGTAATCCTAGAACCGGGGCTCGGAGACAGCGCAGCCACCCTCAGAATTATCGCCAGTCCGGATCCCAACGAGAACAAGGATTACATATGTAGCTCACAGGATACGATCCTAGCCATTGAGACCACTGCCGATGCCAGGTCGTAGTTTGTTCAGTCCTATGTTGTACATAGTATCGCATGTGGAGAAAGGCCCCAACCGCTCTAGGCCCCGTGCAGGTCCATCATGTCTTCACCCTGAAGCATTGAGGGTACTTCTCCCTGATCTGACCGTCGGAAAACCTCTTTGTCAGCCTCTTCAACAAGTCGATCCGGTCTGGAATCGACAAGTGAACCTGGTCTCCGATGGGGACAAGACACTTTGCTAGCGTCTCATAGTCTTTCATCATGAGGCGCACCGTGATCATGACGTAGTCGATGTTGTGGAAAACAAGCGCGCCTTCCTTCGCATACGTCTCCTTCTGCTGCAAAAAGGAGACTGGGTGGTCACGCCAGTGTCGCATTGGGTTCAAGTGGTGAGATGTGTGATACCCGTCATTGTAGCAATATCGGTTGCTCTGATGGCAAATCAGGATCAGTTTCTTTCATGTGAGACAACAAACAAAAAAAGGGGGGGCAATACGTACGGCAACATCGATCAAGGTAATGCTGGAGCGGTAGTCCGAGTCCGGCTGCTCCACGTCCACAAAGGCATGCTGTCCCCAGTTGCCAACCATGAGACCGACGCGCAGTAGCATCAGGGGGAGGATGTACACAAAAAGAGCAGCTCTCCCATTGATGCGACTTGCCGCATAATAGAAAGCATAGGAAGAGGCCTCGGAAGCAAAGGTCTTGAGAGCCATGAGAGGTCGTCCCTTGCGCAGGAAATATATTGGCAGGTCAAACCAGACGAGAACATAGAACCGTCCAATGTACCGTAGAAGATCCCAGATCTCGTCGCGTTGATACCGCATGGTGGAAGACAGGTCGTCTGGACCATTGCCCTCAACATGATGATGCTTGACATGGTGGAAATAGTAGGTGTTCCAAGTATGACCCATCAATGGATCAAGGATGTAAGGGAAAATAGCGTCAATGAGGGCGAAGCGCTTGTGGAGGACGCCGCGCATGTGAATGTGTTGGTGCATCAGCAGTGTGTAAGCACCAATGTAGTACAGCTGCATCACCAGATGTAGAAAACCGTGGAAGTAAGTAAATCTGTGGAACAGGATCAAGGCGCTGGGGATTGATGTTGACGCGTAGATGAGAAGATGTGTGAGCATGATGACGTCCGTCTTGACGCGAACAACGCTGGACGCCCATGCAATGTATGGCTGGAGTAGAAACTGGTCGATGTAGGATGGCAACTTCAGATCTCTCAATTCGAACCCTGAGAAGGCCGACAGCTCGAAATCAGGACTTTTTGGGTTGTTCAGAGCTTTGAGCTTCTGAACGTTGCTTTCGCTCAAATCTGCCATTTGCTCAGAGTCAGAAGATGATGCCGAGCATCCCGTGCTCGACACCCGCCTCTTGGCTTTTCCATCTGTATGAGGGTTCAGTAAGAATCTTGGTAGAAGCGTTGGTAGGTGAATCGTGCAATTCAGGGGTGGGGGGGAGAGAGAGAAAGGCGAACCTTGGCTGGATTGAGAATTCTGAATATGATCAGCAAGTGTTTCGAGGACAATTCTGTCAGCCGGGGTGAGAGCCTTGTCGAAGACCAAGTCGCTCATCATGATGTCTTGAACACACTTCTTTCCATTCACCTGCGTTGCTGAGAAAGATCAAGCAACAGAGCAGTATTCGAAAAGCCTGGATCGAAAGGACCCCGGGATAAAAACAGCAGGAGGACCCTGAAGATCATGGCTCTGAGGCAGAATGTCTCAGGGCTGATTAGCAGTACGATTATGATCTCACAGACGAAACGTACCCCCCTCCCCTTGGTCGCCTGAGAATGGCCTGAAGGCTCCCTCGCAAAAGGGGCCCCACAGTGATTTTGGCCGGCATCTTCAATACCAAAAAGCAGCAATGAAATTGAGATTGGACATGAACAGAAAAGGCTGTGGATCTGATCTTGCAGGCGCTTGACTCTGTACAGTCTTCGCTAAAGGCACGGCCCTTGCGCCGCCATTTCCGGGATGGACGCACGCTCCGCGGACAGGCGAACAAGAGGAACCCCTATCGTTGCTTGTCTCCTTATGAACTAGACTACTCTGTAGGTACCTATGTAGGTACTTGAAATTTTGAATGGAAATCTTAGGGAGAGGTGCAGTACACATTGTGCTTTCCGCCGCCGTTGTCCTAATAAGATAGCTCGAGCTGATCAAGTTGCCAGGGGGTGGGAGACAAGCCCTTTTCCAACGGTGTCGGTAGATGCTCTATACGCGGTGTGCGTGCGTGGGCATAGTAAGCGTGGTCCGCCGTACCGCACGAATATCGACTATGCCTGTGGTCAAACGCGCCGCCTCTGAATGACTAGCTAGATTTGAGGTGGAGAGCTTGAAGAATGATTTTGAGACGTTTCGACGGTGGCATTGTACACATTGCATTGCGCCTTGAAGCTGGGCTGGGTCAGGTACCAGACTCTGGGCAGATGACGCGGCCACCCCTAGCAAGTATTTACGTACCTACTAGTTCTTTGTCATGATTAATTCAACATTTTGTGAGAGGAAAAAAAAGGATTCAGCTGTGGTACAGTACGGAGTTCCCATGAACCGAGAAGCCTGATGTTCTGTATGTACATTGACAGCTGTCAAGCAGATGTTAAGGTTGTGCGTTGATCAGCAGCATCCGCAATTCATCTCACAGTGCTGTACATCCATTCACAAGGTGATCCCATAATGTACAAATCCAAACCCTTCACAAACAAAGCTGTGCTCGATTCTACGAACAGCCAAGCTACCTATTTCTGCCATCGCCCAACTTTTCTACATCTGGGCGCGTGCCCAAAGCTATTAATAGGCAAACTCTTCCCACACTAACCGCTCCCCTTCCAGCCACCCCTGAATCCTCACCAACATGCCTCCCGAAGCACACGCAAAGAACCCCAACCCTTTCCCCCTCCACTGCCTCAAATCCGCCTCTCCCATCCTCCTCTCCCGCACCTCCGCTCCCAATCCCCTCAACGTCTCCGCCTCATCCTCCTCAGTGACCTTCTCGCCCGTGAGGAAGACCTTGGTCACGGCAGCCAGACCCTCGCTCCGTCGGAAGGAGTCGGCCGCCAGCCCGACCTCGTCCCTGCGTAGACTCCACAGAACAGACAGTTTCTTGCTGTTCCCAGGGCGGCCGAGCCTGGCGAGGATGTCGGGAGCTTGGGCGAGAAGAGGCGTGATGCCAACGCCACCAGCGACGAAGACTACTTCGCCTGCTTTGTCCAGCCCAGCGCTCAGGCTGAAGGCCTCTTGACCTCCGAACCCCAGCACAGGGACTGAGAGCGGTACACGTAGCGGGTGCTTGGCCAAGAACCTCGTAACCGGGCCATGGAGCTTTGCCGTGATTTCCATGGTCTTCGCACCAGGCACATTCGAGATCGTGAACGTTCGCTTGTTCTGCGTGTTAGCCACCTTCCTCACAACAGCTTTGTCGACAAGAGAGGAAGCCCCCTTACCTTGTAATCCTCGTTCAGACTCTGAGGGTCATCGTCATTCATGTGCGCAAAGCCAATATTCAACTCTTCCTCAAAATCCAACGTAACATATTGCCCCGCTCTCCACATCAGCTCGTCCTGCTTCACCGCATCTCCTTCCAACACGAATTGGTACCGGTTAACGCTCCGTGTCAGCTCCTCTCTGCCAACCAACTTCGCCGTGATCTCGACTCTTCCAGAGTCCACGAGGGGAACATCTGCTTCGGTGAGCAGTCGGCGGATGGGCGGGTTGTACGGAGAGAACTCAACACCCTCGTCGCTGGTGTGGAAGGATAGATGGGACTTGATAAAGACTGCGTCGGACACGGCAATGCGCACGGCGAGGTTGCTTCGTGAGAGCACGGCGCCTGCTTCGGCACCATATAAGATGGTGGCATGACCTGTGAGGAAGAGTGCATCCGACGTTTCCAAGTCAGGAACAATGACACCAACGGCCGGGTTGGTATGCAGGTTCCCAAGCGTGGAGTACAGCATGTTGCCAGAGACTTTGCCACTGTGTCAGTATTCGTCTCGAAACTGTAAGGATGGACAGGACTTACACTCGGGGTATACCAAGCTTACGCCCTGGTCGTCGTTCCGCTCCAGTCTCATAAAACCTGCTGCCCCTCCTCTGTGATTCGTGTCCATCCCATCGACCGCATGCTCGCTCGACAAGAACATCATATCGGCCTTGCTCAACAACTTCACCGCCTCCTCACTCAACGGCAATCCCTTCACCACCCTTCTGTTCCCGTTGTTCCCAAACCCAGGAACCTTCGGCACGATCCTCCTCTTGTTGATATACTTTGGGCAGTTCCCAATGCACTCCTCGATCTGCATCCCCAGCTGCACCTTGCCTCCATCTGCTCTTGCAGCAACCACCATCCTTCCCGCAAACTTCACTCTGTCCCGCGTCATGGGCTCAATGGACAGTCCACTCATCAGCTTGCCCTCCCCCTTCACTACATCTCGCTCCACATTGCCCTCCCAGATTGCCTTCATGACAGGGTCCTCCTTGCTGTCAACCAACCCCTCAATGCCCAGGACATTCTCCGCCACTGCCCGAGTGAATCCGGCTTCTCCTCCAAGCAATGTCGTCCACGGTCTTCCCTGCTTATCCAACGCTCCCAATGCCAGTAGCGACGACTGAGCTACTCTCTGAGCATGTGCAGGTGGCAACCGAGGGTGCGAGGGGTTCTCTCTGACAGGTACCCTAAGCTTCCCGTAAACGGCCACCTCCCCCTCATGACGACCTAGTACGCCCGGCATCTCAAAGACGTTTGTGGCAGTAACAGGTGGCACGGTTGTATTGTTCAGGTGCGACAGCCAAGGTAACAAGAGGATCGTGAGGCTGATTGTGGACATCCAAAGGCAACAGTTTTAATGCGAAGGCATAACTGCGGACGAGCTTCCGAATGAGGAGCGTCGTTAAGTCAAATATCACGAATGGTGGCGTTGCTGATGGTTTGAAGCTTACTCATTGACCGAAGGGCGCAGGCTAACTCTGCTACCACGAACTGTAAGTCAGCGCTAACGTTACTCCTTCGGACAGATTCGGTCAACACCAGAACGGCATTGCCGCAAGAGTCAGGGCAGTACAATCTGCGACATGGCGTTTGATTTGTGAACTTTTATCAAGGCTGTCAGCAAGGTCGAACCCGACTCAAAGCTTTCTTAGATTGCGAGTCAGCGTATGGAAGAATGTCGCTTGGTGATAGACATTAGTCAGCGTCAGCGACGTCACATCGCACCGTCTACTCGATAAGTAGTGAAAAAAAGTATATTCAAATCGAGTTTATAGCGAATAAATCCGTCAGCTGCGGAGTTTGAAGCATTGGTAAGTGATAATGGTATAATGCTTTGCGCCTCCTGAAATGGTTCAAGATCTCTGTCCTGAAAACCGTGAATCAAACAATCAATATCTGCGGTCCATTTGTGACTCCATATCATATCCAAACTGTCCACCACGCTGGCTTTGTGATGTGCCAGGTCTGTTCATGTAGTCTTGAGGTGGCGCTGGCCGGGATGCCGGTGTTCCTGAACGGTCAAAGTAGTCCCCCATGGGACCTCGGGATTGCGGTGGCCCTCTGGGAGGAACGGGACCAGCAGTGGCGCTTCGTTGAGGAGGTTGAGGGTACCCAGAACCAGGTCCCATGGCGGGAGTCCCATTTCTGTAGGCTGGAGGAGCCGATGGCACCGGGCTGGGGCGACCCTCGGGGCGATATGCGTCATATTGTCGTGACAGCGGTTGTTGCCACGGGGCTCCGTTGTCTGGTCCGCGATAGTTACTCATTTGCGCGGGTGGTGATCGCAAGGAAGGAGCGTAGGGGTTGACACCACTTCTAATGGAAGAGCCAGACTGGCTAGGGTTGTGACCTGGTCGGTTGAAACTGCGGTTCGAGTTCGAGGTACCTGGACGCAGGGGTGGCACAGTGCTGAGGTCCAGGTCAGGAAGTGACGGAGCAGGCGATGCACGACCGTAACCCATGTCGGCTGCACCAGCCACCAGCGGAGCTCTTGACGAGTAACTTGAGGATGACTGCATGGTGCCGGTCCGTGATGGCAAAGGGCGCTTCTGGTCCATTGATCCGAGCCCGATAGTACCAGAGGTATCTGGTCGAGACTCGTACTGTGGAAGTGTTGTCATGGTGTCGCTGCGACCGAGGATTGGCATTTGAGGCAAGCCATCGTCGTTCATTGGCCGTACATCTGGCAGAGTAGCTGTCCTAGCAATTGGAATTTTCTCGCCGTTCTTCTTCGCCACCTTGGCGCGGTTGGCTTCCTCCTTAGCCAAGGCTTTGTTGACCTTCTGGGTGACGATCCTGAGGACAGCCTGGTTTGTCTTGCGGATACAATAGCCGCTGAGGCCGCCGTCGGCACGAGGAATCCAGTGGAACAGGAAGAACACGTAGAAGAGGACACCTGCAATGAGGAAAAGGAGCGAGAAGACCCAGACAACGAAGGTGAAGGCCATACCGCCGACAATAATAGCCTGGCGGTAGTCTTCTTCGCCGAAAGCTCTGAGCTTATCAAAAAAGCCAGTGAGCGATTCCCCGACACTAGGTGAGCTCACCGACAACTTGGCCTCGTAGACTGACTTCAGCGTGAAGGCATTCACGACCTGGCGAGGGCCGGAGCAAACGAGCACTCGGATCCAAGCTAGTGATGTTAGCATTATAGTCTTCATTGCAGAGCATGGATCGAACTTACACTTCAAACTGAAGTAGGTGAAGATGGCAATATATTCGGCCCCCTTCTTGCTCTTGGTTAACTCAGCGAAGACGAGGAACCTACGCCAACCCTGGCCAGACCCGATGCGAATGGACTGCCACCGGACGGCCAGGGAGTCAAGGTACGACTCGGCGACATTTCCACGCTTGATGATACGAGCGGCCATGACGGCTTCGAAGCCGAGGTTGACGAATGAGAGGATGATGCAGATGGAAAAGATCCATTTGGAGACTTTGAAAGGAATGCCAGGGTCAATGGTGGATGACCAGCGGTCGAAAGCGAGAAGTTGAACAGCAACGAAGCTGTCAACGGCATAGACGACCACTGAGATGATAAGGAGGAACCAAAGGTAGCCGTAAGCAAAAGGTGCACCGCAGCCTTTGTTCTTGAAGTCGGAGAGTTGGATATGATCCCATTTCTGGTCGGCGTAGTTGGCCGTTTGCTTCTTTCGGTGACCGCAGCAGCCCATGATGAAGTTGGTTGACGGACAGGTCCTGCCAGTCCGTTGATGTTAAAGAATGAATGAAAGTTTTCCGCTGGTCGGTCGGTCGTAGAAGGTAGTAGTTGTATAGCGTCGAAACCACTGACGGTTGTCGTGTGTTGAAATGATGGCTCTTTGTACGGCCAGCCGTGAGCACAAGTCAATCCTCGCCCGCGAAGGTTCGACTGTGCTTTCTCCTAGATGGAGGAGGAACTAGCGAAGATTCGCAAGAGAGTGCAACATAAGGTGATGTTGGCGAAGGAAGGTTGAGCGATTGTGGGTGGCCCTGGAAGCGACCGGTGAATAGTGACAGGCAACGTGTGGATCGGGCAGGCTATCGTGGTAAGCCCAGCATCGCAACCGTAGTCAGAACCGGACGATTGGGCGAGTTCAGCAGGCAGATCGGAGAGGAACGTCTGTCTGCCGAAGAAGAGGAAACAGCAATTGAAGTCGGCACAGTGTGATCGTCGTCGGACAGTGGAGGTTGGCGTGCGATGAAGCCAGGGGGAAGGGTATCAGAACGCTGGGGTCGGTTTCGTGTAAGGGGTTAAAGATGGACGAGGTTGCGAGTCAGGTTGAAGAGAGGCAAAAATCGGAACGGCAGGCAAAACGTAGGCGATTGCGAAAGAGCGGCGGGCAGTGAAAGCACGATTGCGAATGGACGAGAGGTTTGAATGAGTGAAGGTGGCTGGCGATGTCTTGTTGCTGGAAGTAGAGGACGGAGAAGGAGGAGAGGGAGCCATTGTGAACAATGCCGAAGGCGGGAGCGGGAAGGGCGTCTTGAAGGTGGATGAAGGGTGGGCTCCCTCTGCTGAGTGTGCCTCGCAATCTCCACTGTACCTTGCATTAGACGCTGGGCATAGGGACCTTGTGCGGCGTCAGTCAAGGGGTTCGCGGGGGAAGGAGGGCCCTGTGGCCCGCATGTAGTGGGTGGTGTCGGCGCTGTTCCATTTCTGGGAGGACGGAGGTGGAGTGATGGGCAGGGGGGGGCTGGAAGGAGCGTCAGGGGCTGGGACCCACTGAACCAGTCGTTCCCTGCCTCAAGACACTGTTGTTATGGTATGGTTCCACCTAGCCAGGTACAGTTATCGCCTGATGCATGCCACTCATTGGCTGTGTGGCCCCAAAGCTACATACGGTACAAGGAGCCGCTGATTGGTGTTCATGCTGAGAGGGATGGCACCAGGACACGAACACTGACATGCATTGCATTCAATTGTGCATTCACGAGGCTTTCATACGAACCACACTGCATTGTCGTAATGCACACAACTATTGGCAGTGTCAGGAATAGGTAGCATCATTGTTCAGCCGACACCGCGAATACAGGTACAATCACAGGAGCATTTTTACATCATTGATTGTCATCATCATCATCGGCATCCCATCTGTGCAGTCAAGCTTAAACCACTCAATCTGTCACACCTCCAGTCCGTCTGCTCTTCCGAAATCCAGCCGCGTTTCCTATGAAACAAGCCATCCTCGATCGTCATTGGTCTCAACGCCACAACGCGTTTCACCAGCATGCATGCATGCCAGGCACTCGGCTCTCCCTTGCCGCTCAGCAGCCCGACAGCGAGCCGCCAGATGTTGACTATTTGAGCACTGGCCTCGAGTAGAGATGTTGTTTTTCCACAGGCTTCTGCCAGCTCTGCGGCACGGCTCGATGTGCATGTTGTCGTGGTGTACGGAGTACTCCGTACAGAATCTGGGAACGGGCGCTTGCTCCAAACACCGCGCTTAGACCACTGGTGTCGCCCATGCCAATAAGCCTTCCAAGGTGAACTGATGTTCACGTCAAAGCGCGTAAGCACGGAGGACGGTTTCGAAGACCAGACACTTCATGAATTAAGTATAACCTTAACGAGGAACCGGACCTGGTGGAGACTGGCGTAGTGAATCAATGAGAGCGAATCTCGCAGATAGGTTCGGGCGGGTGATTCATATAGGGTAAAACAATCGTCACTTCCAAGCCAGGTGGACAAGAAGCCAGATCTAACAGTGTAGCAAGTTAAGACTAATTAATGGTTTGAATTGGTCAACTTGTTTATATTAGTCCAATTTAATCTCTTGACGATTGGAAATTATATTCAGGCTCATGAAAAACTGCGCGAGTCTGTTTGCTAAGTTTCAACAACTCCTCGACCCTACTCAGGATAGGTAGGCGGCTGGACGCCTGCATAGACAATGCACGAGACTGATCAGCCAATTGCTGCGCTCGAAAAGTGATATTCAGGCCATTGAATGAATGAATAAGAACACACAGGAATACACCGCCTTACAGTAGCCCATTCTTGCAACAAGGAAAACAACTTACTTTGAGGAATTTTCTTCTCTGAACAACGAACAGGTAAGGTATCTTACCTACTGTCTTGATCCCCACTTCCATTCCGTACAATGGAAGCCCCGCCATTCCCAGTCCCGGCCTCCCACGTCACCCCATTGCTCTCCAGCTTCCACATCAGAACTCGGCCAACGAATCCCTCAATCTGCCTCAACTCGACCCAATCCGTGAACGGACTCGCCGAAGCTCGCGCGAAGCTCAAAGAACATTCTCCCCTGCGACTTTCCCAGCCACAAAGAATCTCACTGAGCAAGCCACGGGCCTTGTCAACGATCCAGGTTACGAAATATCCTTGAATAGTCTCATAGAGCGACAAATCCCAATGTCACAGTCCAACCCCCCTCTCCTCCTCACCAAACGTCTGACCTCCTTCCTCCACGCCTCCGCCTCTCCCTCCCTCCCGACTCTTCTCCTCACCACCCCGTCCGGCAAACTCCTCGCCCACGCCTCGCCCCGCCCGGTCTCGACCCTCCGAACCCACGCGACCGTCGCGGCCTCGCTCTTCGCCATCCACACATCATCCTCGGTATCTCTTCCGACCGCCCTGCCGGGGAGTGCGCCAGATGACAGTTTCCACACGAGTGATGAGGAGGACGTGAGTGGAAGCGAGGATGAGGAGGAGGAAGGGGCGAGGGGGAGAGATGGCAACGGCAGGGGGAGGAAGAAGAAGAAGCCGGAGATGACCAAGCCCGTCACGATCACGGTTCAGCTCAGTGGCGGCGTGGTTGTCATCAAACGTCTCAAGTGCGGTCTTCTCTTCGTCTGCATCGGACCCCCCATCGCCGGCAGCGACCAGCACGCGCACCCACACACCACTCCCGACTTGCATCACCCACAACTCACACAACATCTCGACACCTCGACGCCACCCGATCCGCACCACCTCGCACCAGCCTCCGCCAATGTCCTGGTTGGGAGCCCCAGTGCTGAGAGCCTCACCAGCACAGGCGGTCAAACGAACGCGAGTCTTGAGAGTGTCGGAGCAGCAAGCGCAGCGGCAATGAGACGGCACGCGGCAGAGTTGGCGAGGTGGTTAGACGAGAAGCTTGGGACTTTGTCTGTCCCGGAGGAGGGCGTTGGGATATATAACTAGGCAATTCTGTTTTTTTTTCCTTGGTGAGAGGCAAGCAATTGTGGGAGGATCATGTTTCAACACTTCAAAACTATTATGAAGAGGAAGAAGCCCTTACACAACAGGCGGAGTTTGTCAATGTCCACTTCTGCAGTCTGGTTGAGGTATGGCACACGGCGTTTAGGTAGATACCAATACAACAGAGTTTTAAAACATGATGTTATTATCCCGTAATGGTTGCCATTGTATTCTGCCGTTCCCCAGTCGATTAGGTGGATGTGCTATTAACCATACGCTTATCTGAAGCGCCAGTTGAGGATGGCCAGGATTATATGCCTGCGCCTCGCTAAGTCGCTCTCTTCCAAAATGATCGATGATATGAGTTCGCCCTTTTCCCTTTCCTAAACGCCATACCATGCAATATAAGACCCGCTGAGTCTTTATGTACCGAAGCTCGCCCCTGTCTTTCATCATCTCTCGGAGTATCATGGAGTACCAGCGGCCTACTCAATGCTCATCCTCATGATGCCGTCGTTCGTATCCACCATGCCTTGGAATCCGATTCGCCCCTTCCCACTGTTGCCACCGCTCTTCCCACCGCTGACGCTGCCACTCTCACTCTGCGCGCTGCTGGTGCCCCTGTCCCCGCCGTTGCTACCGGGTCGAGACCCCCAGGGCATAGCTTCGCGCTGCAAGGGGCTTTGAAGAATGGGTGAATTATGGACGCTGAAGCCGGGGCTCACTGCACGCCGCTTAAAGCTGACGGGGTCGAGATCTGAATCGTCGCGGCGACGCTTATTGATCCGACGGGTAATCTCCGCGGCAGAAGGAGGTTGTTGCTGTTGTGAACTTTGCTGGGAGCCGACCTGGAAACTGTTAGCTCTTCTGGCTTGGACATGTGGATAAGTGGACATTTGCTTACTGCGAAGACAGCTAGTGCCGACATAGATGGCGAGTCCATAGCAAGATCCTCACTAACACCTGAAGAAGAGCCGCGAGGCAGAAAGGCGGATGGTGGAGGCGTTGTTCTTGCGCCACCCATGCTACTTGACTCGGAGAAGGTTTCCCAGAAGTTCTTCCCTTTGGTGTTCTTCATAGCCTGCTGTTTGAAACTGCTTGAGAGTCCCGCTGCTAGGTCGCCCATCATGTCATCCTCAGGGATGTCATCTAGAGAGTCTTGCTGATTCACACTGGGAGACGACGGCACTGTACTGGTCGCCGGTGCGTCTGCTTTGGCTGCCGGGACTCGGGCCTCTGGGACCGGGTCACTTTCGCGAACTTGCTTGATGACCTCGGCCTCGTGCCGAACGTCCGTATCGGCCGGCGCAGTCTCCTCAGCCAGTGCAGCACGGATTCGCGCAAAGTTCTTCGTTTTCGGCTATCATACATCAGTCGAGGAAGGAGATAAGGGGGTTTATATGATGGACTTACGAGAAGATTACCGCGGCGACTCGTAACACGACGCACAATAGTTCGCCCGTCGCCGTTTTGGGTATCCGACTCGCCGTTGTTCCGTACGTTCTCGTCGGAGTCGGCCCCTGAGATATGCAGTTGGTTTGCCTGCCAGCTAATGCTCTCTCGGCGAGCACTGAGCCCTTGAGGCGGTGACTTGGACAGAGAAGGCGTCGTGCTGTTGTATCCAAAGCCAAGAGGCCCTCGGGCTTTCTTCTTATTGTGCTTGCGAGACCGCTGCCGTTGCTGGAAGCTCATCAGGCTGCTCATGGCCGGAGACCCAAAGGGAGCGCCAATAGGTGGCATACCCATGTGACTCGCTCTGGACATTTGAGGTGTTGTCATGATTGAATCCTCCATGTCCTCGTCCATATCGTCGTCGTCGGAGCTTGATGAGTCGCTGGCGATTGCCTGTGCACTACCAAGCGACCCACTGATGTTGAGTCTCTCCTGATTGCCCATGATCGACCATAACGACGACGATGTCTGCTCTGGGCCCCCAAACTCGCCCGGCCTCCGACCTGGTATGTTCATTGCGCGCCCACCCATGGTGGGCGATGAATCGGGGCTGGATTGCTCGGCGAGAGTGGAATGATGCAGGCTTGTCGCCGCTCGAGAGAAGTCGAGGCCGCGCGAACGGCGAGGGAGGATGTTCGTTGGCGAGGCATAGATCTGTGAGTGATCGAGTTTCGGCGACAGAGGCGCAGGTTTCATGAAGTTGCTGCCAGCGGGAGGAGGGGTGCCTGCACGAGCAGGCATATTCAAAGCCAGACCTCTCCCGGGACCGGGGAAGAAGCCCTGGCGCTGAGGCGTGACAGGGACCGAAAGATCCCTGAGGTTGCTATCATCCTTTGATGTTCGTCTCGAGGTTTCGATGATGAGAGGAGAAGGCGAAAGTCTCGAGGGGGTGCCGCCGCTGTCGGACAAGGAGCGGGCTTTTGAGCGTGGAGTCCGTCCAAAGAGACCAGAGGCTTGACCGTCAGGAGCAGCGTCACTCAGCTCCGAAACGTCCTCCATGACTACAGCTTCGTTCGGGTTGTAGCCCATGACATTGCGGGGTCGGTCCATTTAATGGAAAGCGATGGGGGTTTGGAGATGGTTCGAGTCGACGCGCTCAGACGGGCTTTGCGCAACAGGAGTAGTCGTAATTCAAGCTCATTGCGAGATCTTTTTGCTTGAAATGTGGACTTGGGAGGGCAAAGACCAAAAACTGAGCTTGAGAAGGGCGGCTACGACATATTAGTGACGATGGGCGGTCGAAGGGGGGTTGCTGGGCGGCTAAGTCGAGGGATGCAATGGGTGAGGCGCATCCAGGCAATGAGACTCGGAGCCAGCGAAGCGTGTAGATTGGCGTCGCAAACGGAGTGACGAGGTGGAGAACCGTCTTGGACGGGCGCTATCTTGAGACACGTCAATTACGTCGCTGAACCAATGCATGTATTGAACTATGTAAGCCAGCCTACGGCTCAAATTGCTAAATGCAAGTGAACAAATTAAAATACTACATGCTCAATTTTACTGGCAAGTCTGGCAAGATGTACTCGTCGAGAAGTTCAGGGGAGGGTTCACACGCCTGTAGTGATGCTCACCGTAGGCTCTCCGTGCATGACCCTTCCCAGGATCCTGCAGTGACAGACGCCGAGGGGCAACTTGAGGCGATAACATAGTGTCTCTGAGGCAAATGTATCAGATTACACACTATCTCCGGGTGATCAATTATACATCTTCTTTATGCCGTAAGAAAGTGCAATTGACGTCACCGTCACGATCTCCCATCACTTCATCAACGCGCTCCACGAGGTGGGGTCACAGCTCCATCGTCATATATGCGCTCTTCTCCGAATTCCCGTCGCCGCAACGTTTCCCACAGTGCCACATCACCTAATCAACGCACTTCGAGCTTCTCATGAACGCCTCCAGAGCAGTTTCCAGACTGAGCGCACTTCGATCGTTTCTCTCTCCCCCTCGTCTGCCATCCAACAACACTCTTGCATGTCAGTCTACCCCGCCTGGACCACCATGAGAGCTTATCATGCTAACGACAATTCGCTGCCAGCCTTGACTCACCAAGTGAGAACCGTCACCATGGCGCCCAATACCGATCCCAGCAAATACATCTTCAACCACACGATGTATGACTCTCTCCCTCTTGCCCATGCAGCCTATGACCCACAAGACACGTGCTGACAAGGTTGTAAAGGATCCGTGTGAAGGACCCTAAGGAGTCAGGTGTGTGCCGACACCCTGATGGATGTGGTTGTGGCTGCTGATCGCATAGGTTGTAGTGAAGTTCTACGAGCTCCTCGGGATGAAGGTGCTCCGCAAGCTTGAGTTCCCTGACAACAAGTTCGATCTTTACTTCCTGGGTTACGATGCCCCTGGTGCTCTGTACCATGGCAGGCCTACTATGGGCCGTGAGGGATTGATCGAGGTAAGCACATTGAACGAAAGATATTCCAATGTCCGGTGCACTGTAAAGACTTTCGACTTACTTACTATCCCCGCCAGCTCACCCACAACTACGGCACTGAGAACGACCCCAACTTCTCAGTCTCCAACGGCAACAAGGAGCCCTACCGCGGCTTCGGTCATACCTGCATTAGCGTTGATAACATCCAGGCAGCCTGCAAGCGCATCGAGGATGCCGGTTACACGTTCCAGAAGAAGCTCACTGATGGCCGCATGAGGCACATTGCCTTCGTCCTTGATCCTGACGGTTACTGGTGCGAGGTCATTGGCCAGAAGCCCCTGGAGGAGACCGCTGAGATCAAGGAGACTGATGTGTCGACATATCGCATGGTGAGAAACTCGATAAACTCCCTCTAATTCCAATGTTGACATGTGGTCTAGAACCACACCATGCTCCGCGTCAAGGACATCGAGAAGTCGCTCAAGTTCTACCAGGAGATCTTAGGCATGAGCCTCATTCGCAAGAACGAGAACGAGGCGAATGGCTTCAACCTCTACTTCCTTGCCTACCCCGGCATTACTGGTCTCCCGAAGGAAGGCGAGGGCCAGGCCAACCGCGAGGGCATCCTCGAGCTGACCTGGAACTACGGCACCGAGAAGGACGAGAGCTTTGCCTACCACAACGGAAACGATGAGCCTCAAGGTTTCGGCCATATCTGTAAGTCGCATGGTGAGAGAGAGACCGGGGTTCAATAAACGGACTGACAATCAAAACCTCAGGCATTGCGGTTGATGACCTCCAGGCTGCATGCCAGCGTTTTGAGGATATGGGCTGCCGCTGGAAGAAGAGGTTGACAGACGGCCGGATGAAAGAGGTGGCTTTCCTCCTGTAAGCCCTGAAAGATCCCTTCTCTCGCATCAGCTTGATGGCATGACTAACTCCTTCCTTGCAGGGATCCCGACAACTACTGGGTCGAGGTTGTGCAGAACGAGCACCTCGCTGGTAAGACCACCGACTTTTAAAAAAGCGAGATACGTAGCAGAATAGATTTTGAGATATGAATTGAAGTTCCAACTCAACTGCAGGACGAGAGCGATGTTTGTAAGATGTATTCGGTACAGTGATTGGGTGCTGTTAAAGACCAGTTAAGCAAGTCTACTTGTCCGCACCTGGTCCTTGGAAATGGCAGGATGAGCCTCGGGAAAGTCGCGTGTTTTCCATTAGCCAATTGACGAAGCGAATCGGACCGTGCGCGAACAGCATTTCTTCATCGCAAGCTTTTCAGACTCAGGCTACACGAGTAACGCGGCGAGTCCGTATGACTTCGCTTCAGTAACCCTTCTATGTGCTCGCTCGAAGTGGGCTGGACCCTGCACGCCCAAGGTTTCCTGCAGATCACACCGGAGGGTTTAAAAGCCCGCAGTACCGCGAACCACACCACTAAACCTCACACGTCCCAGCTCTCCATGGGCCTGAATCGCATAACCGTCCCTAGCAACTCTCCCGAGATGGCAAAGCAACAGGGTGCAGCGGCCCAATCCCGCATCTCCAAGGTCTTCCCTTGGTACTATCAATTCCTCTTCATGATCCTCGAGGTAAGTCCCCACCACCGCGCGTCGCGTCGCAGCCCTCCCAAAAAGCCAACCGTCGTTCGCCCCCAGCCCGGCATCATCCTCGTCGCAATGCCCATGATCCTGCTGGATCCGGCAAACCACTTCCTGTCTCTCGCCCCGACCACGAGCTCAGGGCCGTTCTACAAGTCCAACCCCGCACATTCCATTTGCTCGATTGAGTCTGCCTGGAACACCCCTCAGCTGCGGGCGCTGTGGTACGTCTTCACGGCGTCTTTCATCTTCAGCGGAATCGTTGAGCCGCTCCTGCTTTATACCGCTAGGTATAAGCTGCGGGATGCGCGCGACGCCGAGGAGGTGGTCAAGGCGGTGTTGATCTCCATGCTGACGTTTGATGTACTGCACATCACGGCTACCACTGCTGTTGGCGGGTTTGAGTCGGCGATTCCCTGGGGCGTGGAAAGTGAGTTATATGCCATGATCAACTTCTGGGGTGCCAATACTCTGGGGAGGCTTGAGAGCGCTTTGGTTGTTAGGTGCTGGAAGGCTTGTCATCCCTTACGGGAAGGATGACTGAGATAATTGGACTGTCCCGAAGTTCTGCAGGTGACCTACTTGGTCATTCTGTCTAACGAATTCGCGAGTCTACTTCACGGGACATCGAACAAGGCAAACAAGATTAGAGTAGAGACGTAAGGCATCGCAATGATAGACTCTCGTCGCAGACAGTGTCGTTCTATGCTGGAATGTAGCCACGAGAACCACGTCATGCACACGTGGAGAAGCCGAAGGCAGATACTGTGCTGACGCCACGCCTCGGACCAGGCCCCAAGCCTTATTACGACCCTCTCTCCCTGCTGTCGACATCTCAAACCATCTTGTGAAAGCATGATGGACTCACACGCCAGAACGGCCCATCTTTGCCGTGTAGCCGTGTGTAAAAGACGAGATCGGAATTTTGTTCGCTGCATTGTATCCTCTTCGGGGGTTAGCTCAGGCGGACAGGTACGGAGACTAATATAGAGTGCTGAAGTCTACCTTAGTCGTTGAAAGCAATGCTGGTGTTTCCACCCTCAGCCCAGCAGGCAGTCAGTGTTTTTTTAGTCTGCTTCGTCAGCCTTTTTGCTTGCGCCACCACGTAATGACGCTTCCGCTTCGTTCTCGTTTTCGCTTGGCCCCGAATGCAAACGACAGTCGGGCTGGCATGAAACGATTTCGGTGCCTTTCTTCGCCAAGCTCACCGGCCAGTCGGGTGCACTGAAAGGGCATGTGTTTTTCCTCGCAGCCCTTGGGAAAAGTTATTTATTATGTTCGTAGAACTGCCTCATGTGTCCCTTCCCTTATTCTACCCCGTTGTTTGAGAGTAAGCCGCGTTCATACTTGTCTTTCATGTTCTGGTTTCCATTAATTCATTCCACCATTCTTTCTTCGGTTCGTTTGTTCATCCATTGCTGCTTCAAGCCATGACACAGAATGCGGCACATCAAAATGTCACTTCCAGCGAGATACAAGAAACACCTGACTTTCTGTACGATGAGCAAGACCCCCCGCCAAGCTATGCGGAAGCCGTCTTGGATGATGGTCGTGTCGAGATCGACCTCGACTCAAGACTGTGCCGCAGTCTATCGCTGCTGGTGCCTCGTATCCAACAGGCGGCCACAGCAGCGAGCGCATCAGAAACACCACCATACACAGAGACTTCTCGGCCGATAGTGAAGCTGAACATCGTCATTCAAGTGGTAGGCAGTCGAGGCGATGTCCAGCCATTCATCGCGCTGGGTCAAGAGCTCCAGAAGTACGGGCATCGCGTGCGTCTGGCCACGCACGACTGCTTCTCCGACTTTGTGCGCCAATCGAGCCTCGAGTTCTTCTCAATCGGCGGTGATCCGACTGAGCTCATGGCCTACATGGTCAAGAACCCCGGGTTGATGCCGAGCATGAAGAGTCTACGAGCCGGTGATGTGCAGGCAAAGAGGAAGATGGTGGCAGAGATGCTGGTGGGATGTTGGAGGTCATGCATCGAGCCCGATCCGCAAAGCTCGAGGCCGTTCGTTGCGGATGCTATTATTGGGAACCCGCCGAGTTTCGCTCATATTCACTGCGCTCAAGCTTTGCGGATCCCGGTGCATCTCATGTTCACCATGCCCTGGACGGTGACCAAGGCTTTCAGCCATCCGCTTGCCAACATTGTCAACAAGGGCAAGCTGGGGCAAGGACAAGAGACGGCCAACTTTGTTTCTCACATTGCAGTTGAGTGGATAACCTGGCAAGGGCAAGTCTTTCCAATCAGTCATTTAATTGTCGAATTCATGTGAACATGGGAACTCGCTAACACCGGTGTAGGCTGGGCGACATTGTCAACAATTGGAGGAGATCAACTCTGGGTCTGGAGCCCGTCCCGTTCTCTGAAGGGCCCCTACTAGCAGAAAACCTCAAGATCCCTTGCACCTACTGCTGGTCGCCAGCCTTGGTCCCCAAGCCAGCTGATTGGGGCCAACATATTGGTACGTGCAGACTGTTGCCATAGCCCAACCGTTTGTTGTGATACTGAGACAGTCGAAGATGTTTGCGGTTTCTTCTTCCGTGAGCCATCACCTTATACACCACCGAAGCAATTGGACAACTTCCTGCTATCCGGAACGCCCCCGATATACATTGGCTTCGGCTCCATCGTCATCGACGACCCAGACCGCTTAACTCAGATCCTCCTCGAGGCCGTCCGCAAGGTAGGCGTTCGCGCCATCATATCCAAGGGGTGGAGCAAACTGGGACAGAACATCGATTCTGACCCAAACGTGTTCTTCCTTGGCGACTGTCCCCATGAGTGGCTCTTCCAGAAGGTCTCGGCAGTCATCCATCACGGAGGAGCGGGTACAACTGCCTGCGGCTTGCTGAGTGGCCGTCCGACTGCCGTCGTGCCTTTCTTTGGAGAGTAAGTCTTCATCGTGGCGTTTGACAGTTGAAATTTTTCTTAACTCCTCTCTCTAGTCAACAGTTCTGGGGGGACATGGTGGCCGAAGCTGGGGCAGGGCCCAAACCCATCCCTCAGCGGACACTGGACAGCGATAACCTCGCAGAAGCAATCCGAGTTTGCCTGACGGACAGCGCACGAACAGCGGCACGAGGGATAAGTGAACGCATGAAGTCCGAGTCCGGTGTCCGCCGCGCTGTGGCATCTTTCCACGCCAACTTGCCCTCTCAGGACATGGCCTGTGATGTTCTGGCAGACCAGCCGGCCACGTGGGTCATGAAAAAGAAACCAAGGGCCAAGTTGTCCAAGACAGCGGCAGGAATTCTGGTTCGACAGTCAAAGCTGAGATGGGCAGATCTCAAGCCCTGTGATACGAAAGTTACTGAGATCGAACTGAGGAGGTGGGATCCTGTGACGGCGGTAACGTCGTCAGTGATGGGCCTCGGAATCCAGTTGGCCGGCTCGGCAACAGATATTGCTTGGAAGCCGTACCAGGCTTTCAGCCGGCCATCCGAGCCCAAGTCGGGAAGAAGCAGCAGTATAGTACAAGAAGGCTCCTCAGCCGATGGTGACTCCGTGCACTCGGCATCCCGCAGCGACCTGCAGCCGGCCACATCCAAGTCGAGATCCATGCCCGACGCCCGAACATTTGGGAATGCCGCCATCGGGGCTGCATCCGGAGTGGGTGGACTGGTCAAGCACAGCACCAAGGCAGTCTTTCAAGACGTGCCCCTTGCCGTCGCAGAGGGAATGCGCAACGCACCGCGGCTGTACGGCGGCGAGGTCTACGAGCCAGGAGTCGTGAGAGACTGGAAGAGCGGCGGCATCGTAGCTGCCAAGAACTTCGGCCATGGCCTCTTTGAGGGCATTGGCGGCTTGGTGACCACACCGATCAAGGAGGGCAAGAAACACGGTGCAGCCGGTGCTGCGTTGGGAGTAGGAAAAGGCGTGCTCAACCTGGTCACAAAGACCAGTTCAGGTAAGACATTTGACTTCTTTTCTTCAATTACTTCCTGCATCAGCATCCGCTGACTGACCGACCAGGCTCGTTTGGTCTGCTCGCTTTCACCACCCAGGGCATCTACAAAAGCATGCACACCGCAATACACAGCACCACGAGGAAAGCGGTCCGCGAGGCCCGTATCATGGAGAGTGAATATGAGGCGCATTTCATGGCCACAGAGAGCGAGCTCAATTCTGTCAACCGCAATTTAACGGTGCTGTTTGGCTCAAGCAACCCATGATCAACATTGCTTTCTTTCCAGGCGCTACTCACACCAGGTTTGGTGGCGGGCAGTAGATGAACTCACAGTCGCAAAAGCTGCCCTGTGTCTTTGCGCAGTCGACGGTTCTCATAGGCCTTTGCAGCCTCAAAAGCTGAGTGTCGCATCCAGAAGCCCGGAGTTCACCGACCTCTTCGTGGCTTACTACTGAGGTCTGTCGTCGCCGGCGCTCTAGGCGAGCAATCCCTCGACATGACACCACTTGTCAAGCGGTTCACATTCGATGCCCTTGCTGTGGCAGCATTTGGGCACCATATCAACCTGAAGACCAGCGAAGAGGAGATATGGATCCTCGATGACTTCGCCTCTGGCAACAGTCTCGTCAATTACTACCTGAACATACCGGAATCTAGCCCGCCTCCGACTCCATTCCCTGCCGGAACTCATCGGCCCAGCACTGCAGAAGAGATTCGATGACTTGATTGCTCGCTTTGTGCAAAGTCCTGTGCTATCGCAGGCAGCCCAACTTCTTCTCCATCATCAAGGACGCTGCGCAAGAGGACGAAGATTACGCACACGATGAGATGGAAGTCGTCCAGGAGACATTTATGCTTGTTACAGCAGGGAACGACACGCTGGTTGCTGCGATCTGCGCCACTTTATTCTACCTCTCGCGTTGCAAGCGTGCCCACGATGGCCTCTCCGAAGAAGTTCGCTCGACCTGCAGTGCAGGCAAAGAGATTAGACCTGGTCCAAAACTGTCAGGTTGCTTCTATCTACGCGCCTGTATCGACAAGTCTCCCCCCCATGTCGGCCCCGGGCGGTGGTGTACTTTGGCGAGGAGCAGGAAGGCTGGAGTCGAGGGCAGGGCAGCAGCTTCACATTGATGGCCAGGTCATCCCACCAGGGACCCAGGTTTGTGTTGGCATCTACGCACTGCAGCACAATGAAGCTTACTTTCCTTCGCCTTTTGCTTACAAGCCGGAAAGTTAGCTTGCCTCGGATTCACCTGTGGAGCAGCTGAAACTGATGAATGATGCCTTCGCGGCATGCTCTCTCGGCTCGCGATCATGCCCTGGAAAGGCAATGGCCTATACTCAGATCAGTCTTGTCATCTCAAAGCTGCTGTGGCATTTTGGCTTTGAGGCTCCGAAAGGGCAGCAACTAGGGCAGCTTGGATCCAGGCCAGTTCCACCAGGTTCCAGCGAGGGAAGGGAAGAGTACGATATGTACGACATCTTCGTGCCGAAACATGATTGACCAAACTTGCTGTTTCAACCTATGAAGACAGTCGAAGACTTTAAGGAATGAAAGTTTCTTGGTCCTTACACGCTGTCTGCCGGGAGTCGAGCCTGAGTCTGGCTGAATGGGAAGGGACCTGGAAGAAAGGGTCGCTTAGGATTAGAACAACAATCATGCGCTAGTATCATGTACATGTAAGCATATTATCTACATCTTCTGGTACAAGTCAAGATGCCCCGCTGTCATTGACCACCTGGTAATGCAAACGCGTCCGTGTAGACCATAGAGCAGCTCTGCGAACTCTAACTCCCTACCATAGTCTACCACGAGGAACGATATGCGCAAGTTTTCTCGTGAGAACGAACCCAAGGCTTGAATGAGAAGAACTCCCCTTCACTCCTTATGCCCAGTATCAAGGAGTACTTTGTTGCTGTACAGACCGGTACTGCGGTGTGCTTTCGAACCGGAGCGACGCAGGAAGCTCGTGGATGTACGAGTGGAAATGTCTGGGCGCGATCGTCCCAGGGAGTTCCTGCGCCCCGCCATGATGGAACTTCTCCATGGCCTCGTGTCTTCCGCGTCTTGGTCGGCGCGAGGCAGCCTTTCCTCGAGGCCGTGTCCCATGCGTCGACTGTCGTCGCCGCCGCCTGCAACGCTTCCAAGTGAAGAAGGCGATGGCAACGGTGATGAGGATAGAGAAGCCTACACCAGCTCCGATACCAGCCATCGCACCAGTAGACAGCCCATCTGCAGACCGATTACGCTCACTATTCTGGCTAGTGTCTGAGCTTTCGCTTGGCTTGTCGCTCTGGATGGTTGTAGCTTCCGCCGTAGTGGAGGTGGATGGCATAGTAGTGCTCGTGGAAGCCGAATACATGGTGCCCACGACGCTGTACTTCTTCTCTTTACTGTTGTACCGCGCCCAGATCTCGGGGTCCGATGGAAGGACGATGAAGCGTCCAACTCCAGTATCGCAACAGTCGGTCGTGTGATCGCAGCAATATGAAATGTCGCTGGACGTGCTGTTGAAACACGATATCAGATCGGTCCCGCCTCTTGACTCGCCTGGGGACAACGGTTAAAATTTTCGACTTTGCAGCTCTTGTTTGGTTCAAGAACACTCACCAAGGCAGTAGCTTGCACACTCGGGGGCGTCCCAGTCCTTGTCCGTGCAAGAACCGCGGATGACATTCCCGTTGGGCCCGGAACATAACTTGTTTGACAGGCAAAGTGAGCCTGTCGAGGCCGTACAGCACATGCTGTTCTCAGCATTCTCGTCGCACGGCTTGTCATCTTTCGCTTCCGCACCGTTGGGATAGTAGCATTGCGCCAGGACGACCGGGATGGCTGTGAGAAGAAGGAGAAGAAAGAAGGGAAGAGATATGCCGGTCGACATTTGAATCCCTATTCTTTATGAAGCGCATGTCAAAAAAGTACGTGCAGGGAGAGGATGGATAGTAACTCTTTCAGACTCGGGTTCTGTCAGACTCAGGTTCAACTGGACGGCTTGAGCGCAAAGGAGGTAAAGATATACAACCAACATGAGGACCCGGGGGCAATTGACAGTATTTGGATAATTAAGCGCTGCCAAGAAAACCAGAGCTATGTTTCAGAGTTGCAGAAACGCACAACCAACAGCAGCATGTATGGGGGCACAAGTCGTGAGGACTTCACCTATCTGCGCAATCCAGGTTGACTTGGTTTTGCTCGTTATGCGGCTCCTTGGAAATGGGGTTGTCTCGAGAATCTAGCTTACTGAAGACCTGGAACATAAGGTAGTTCAGAGGAAAACTCAAGAGAAGTTCGTTCTCTGCTGTTGCTAGATTGTTGGCTGTTGGCCGTTAGTCTCCTCCCACTCATGCAGCCGATCCACAGATCATGCGTGGGTGGGCGCTTAGAACCGCTGATACGACCTGGACATTTATAGATCCCATGGAGTGGCGTTCCATCATACTTCTGGCACTGTCTGTTGCTCAGCCAGCTGTTCCTGTCGCTAGGACATCCACGACGCTTTAGAGACAGATGGTTCATCATCTCCCTCAACTCGCACGTCGCGCTCTGTGGTAACGGATCGCTTGTGGCTCATTCTCATGCAGAAGAGATCTTCGACGAATGGATCAGTCGATGCATTTTCCATCATCATGTGTATCAGTCACTCGAGAACACCCCTGCCGATCGAGCCGAGTGACAACCACTGTGAAGCAGGAGAACTCCATCTCTCGTTGTGGTGAGACTTGCGTCTTCTCGCCGCCACCTTCATGAAGGACGTTCTGTTCTATAAGCTTGATGTGATGTGAGATCACATTTAAGTGCAAACCCAGGAGGAATGCATGTGGCCTCACCTTTCTGAGCCCTCGGCCTTTCCATCCTCGCAATGTCTACATTGCTGGTCATTCAGTCTTGGTACTGACTGCATTGCGCCTGTAAGTGTGACGCCTTCTCCACTTTCGTCACGAAGTGCTGGTCTGTTTGTATCACGTGATAGCAGGCCGCAAGTAGTTGTACCTGGATAGGAGGCTCACTCCTTTTTCTTTTTCTATTCAAGACGCAGAATACCTATGCACCACATACGCTCTCAGGAGGTGAGCAGCTATGAGAGTCGCGGCCTCCTACAATGATTTCTCGGCCTCTTCTGAGGAGGTCATGCCTACAACGTTATCGACTTTTCGGGCCATCTACTCAACGCACCCAGTCTACAATCTCTCAACCATCTCAAATGGTTAATCAACTTATCGAGGAGCAATCCCTCCCTGGTAACAGGCTGCTCTACTTCCACCCAACGGCACCCGATCAAATTTTAGATGGGAGATTCAAAATCATCTCCAAACTTGGGTATGGCTCTAGCTCAACGGTATGGCTCGCGGAGAACCTTAGATTGTGAGTCCATGTGTCTCTAATACACTTGCCTGTCAACTCGTCTATTCCGTGAATAGATGCTGAATCGTTTACATTATCAGTCAGTGCTGGCGGAGCTCATCAGTTCCACGCTATGTCAGTATTAAAATTGCGGCCCTTGACACAGATGCTTCTCGGGAGATAGGGAACTCGAAGCTTATCTCTGAGGCCGACCGCTCCCACGATGGCATGCCCTACCTTCGTCTGCCTCTCGAGACCTTTCAGCTCTCTGGCCCTCATGGAACCCACTCATGTCTCGTGTATGAGCCCTTGAGAGAGACGCTAAGTGACCTTCAGAGTCGATTCCCGGGTGGGAGGTTGCCGTTAAAGATGTTCAAGCTCTACATTTTCTGTCTGCTTCAAGCCTTGGACTACTTGCATTCATCATGCCACCTTATACACACTGGTACATATGCCTTTGATCAACCAGCCTGCGAATTTCTAACCCTAGTCTCCCTAGATATCAAGGATGACAATATTATGATCAACTTCGAGGACGATGCCGTTCTGAAATCCTTTGTGAAGCTCCAGAAGAGCTCCCCTCAGCAGAGCTACACCTGCTCTCTAGACGATCGAAGGATATACGTTTCTTCAAATGACTTTGGCCCTCTACGAGGCCGTTCACTGCTCCCTCAGCTGGGAGACTTCAACCTTTGTTTCCCCGGGCTAGTAGATCGAGGCCATCTTTCGGCAATTCAGTCCCATCGATACCGTGCCCCTGAGGTGCTTCTTGGCTGCCCGTGGACGTACAGCGTTGATATCTGGAACATTGGGCTACTTGTGAGAAGCCCGAACTCCGTTTCGCTTTAGATAATTGCTTACACCTTGAGTAGATGTGGGATCTTGTGGATGATGTCACTCTATTTGATCGACCTGCTGGAGATGATGGAGAATATGATGCCCACGTACACCTAGCACAGATGGTCTCACTACTAGGAGATCCGCCTACGCCCGTGATAGAAAGGGAGCGGCTTTGCCGCAAAGACAAGCTACAGCTCGAGAGGCCAGTCATAAATCTCAAAGGTCAAGAATGCAATAACATGAACGAATTCTGGGGTGGTCCATTCTTCGACGAAGAAGGTATGTCTGAAGCCCATGGTTTTATATAAATCCCGCATGTCCACAGACTAAATTTGTTCTTCATGACAACACCAGGCTGCATCATGCGCAGGGATCTCATCACCCGGGACAGAACCCTAGCAGACACAGTACTGCATCTACAGAATGAAGACAAGAAGCAATTCCTGGATTTCGCCAGGTCCATGCTTCATTGGATCCCCGAGAAGAGATCAACAGCGAAGGAGCTGATGGAGCATCCCTTTCTCAAATTGCCTAGGAGAGATTACGAGCGTTACTTGCAAAGCGCCGGACGCAAGTAAATATGGTAGGATGCACTCTGTCGCTCTGTAAACTATGGCCCTGGCTGTGGCTATGCCTCATGGCTAGAACAATGACCGCACCAGCGCGGCGGAGGAGGTTACAGGTTGGTTCGTGGGGATAAGAGGCTACGGATATTGCAAGAAAGAGAGACTCTCTTTCTGAATGGCAAAACTCTAGTTCGGGTATGATTTTATTACACTTCTAAGTAGATCCTCAGAATAAACAGTAGTGCATAGTCTTGCATAAGCGGAGGTAGTTATATCTCATCCAGCCAAGCTAAGGGGCTTTTATTAAAATAGATAACGATAAATTATATACTTAATTACAAAGTAAAATATATTACTAAGTGAAATACATCTTTCTAATGATTTATTAATTTACGTAAATAACTTCATAATAATACAGAAAGAAAGAAAGAAAGAAAGAACTGATTCTTTTTTATTAAATAAAATTATTATTAAATAAACTTGTATATTATAGGATTTTTATACATATTATATTCTTCGTTATTAAGTAATTAATATTATGTAAAATTAAAATTAATAAGCTTTATTAATAAAGGCATTTTATATTATATTATTATACCTATTTATTAAGACCTTTAGAAAGCTAAAGATTATAGAAATAATTAAAATGCTTTTCCCTCATCTGGCCGAATCTGTACCTTTCTTCAATCTGCTCTGGAGTGCTTCAAAACCCGATTTACATTACGTTGCACGACCTTTTCGAGTGAAACAAACGACGAAAGCGTTACGAAGCTTCGCAGTCTCTCTGAGTGTAGCGATAAGGCTGCCGATTTCTTGCGTCACATGCTGGAGCTTCTCAGGTCCATCCTTTACATCCGAAAGGATTTGATGGCAGGCTTTGATTGTTGTCAGGGTCAGAGTGACGAAGGCGATGATGCTGGCGCCTGCGTCCATGTCTTCTGGTGGACGACGCGCAGAACTGGTAATTTTGTAGATCAAGTGTCTCTTATAAGGCCAGATTTGTCCTCAGAATATCTGAGCAGATTGGCTTTGCCGACTTAATAGCCTGGAAGACAAGGGAAATGTAGCTGGATCAGCCAGCATAGGTCGGGCGTCGGGGGTCGTGAAAGGACAACGGAGGTCATCACAGATTCGCAGGGAGGCCGCCATGGTGGTGCGGGGTTGCGAAGATTCTTCGATAGACTTGGGTGTGCCCTCAAGAGTGCCTTGCACATGATCCAACCTGTTAGATGCCCAACTGGAGTCTCTACGCAGAGCCTGATGTTCCCGATCGGTAACGTGGCTTGCTCGCAGCCGAACGATTTGTGTGGGCGGCGAGAATAGAATGATCGCTTGGGTACGTAAGGCGTATGTTTGTAAAGTTATGATGCTTGATTGCCCAACTCAAGTAGCGGCTACAAAGAGCATACGTCCAGCTACTCATTGTCCTCTTCTTCGTCGTCGCTCTCGTCCTCTTCGCCAGGATCTGGCATTACGATTCTATTCAAGAACGTAACCTGAGAAGCAGCGCGTAAGCAAAGGTAAGTTCGTCTCTCTTGAGATAATGGCTGTAACTTACAAATCCCCGGAGTGCTGTAATCATCGGTTCGAGTTGCTGATGCACATCATCCTTGCAAAAGATGGAATCGTCAAGCTTCTGGCCAACAGTGAAATTTCGCAACCGTAATAACTTGATATCCGGATGTGTTGCTTCGTAGCCCTGGTCTCCTGTCAGCTTCTCTTTCTTCTTAGTTCTTCTTCTTGGTCTGGGGTCTTCTACCATAGGTTTCTTCTTCAACGCATTGCTGCTGTTCTTCTCGCAGAACGCATCAATTACATCGGGTCCTTTCATCTTCTTTCCTTGCTCCAGAAATAACCGACGAAATTGCGCATCATTCAGCATTGCCCGCCAATCATCAGGATGTCGGTCGATACTTCGACGCAACTTGCGAACATGTGAAGCCTCGGGGCACCATAGACCGCCGCCCAGAAAGGACGACCCAGGTTCACAATGGATATAATAGCATGCGTATGGTCCCTTGCGGCCGGTCCGGGACCACGCTGCCGAGAAGTGTGGCTGTGCGTTAGATTAGCATCGGCATCTGATCGAGGATTGGACGAAGAGCGTACCTTGTACGGTGTCGGGTCCTTGCTGAAGCGAATATCCCTGTGAATGCGAAAGACGACATCCTTGATCGGCAACTCAGGTACTGTTTCGTCGATTTCCGTGATCTTTTCTGTCATAGTCTCAACGAAGCTATTCCAGTCTTGCAAGGCTCTCCGATACTCGCCGTCATGTGCTACCAGATGATTAGTCTCCATCCGGGCCGGCTCACATAAACAATTGGAAAGACTTACACTTCAACCATGGCCGACGGTTGTTCGCTTTCAGATCTCTGAGGAACAGCAATGTGTTCTTGTGGATCTTGTAGTCTTCATAGTCAACACCGCCGGCATCGCGCATCTGCTCAAGTGGTATGATCTTGGTCCTCATCGGAGCAGCTTCGTCTCGTTCTTCGTCCTCATCGTCGTCTTCCTCCTCTTCATCATCTTCATACTGATCCTCAGACTCCTTTTTTGCCAGTTTTGCATTTTTAGGTGGGCGACCACGTTTCCTTGGCCTGCTTTCCTCCTCGTCCTTCACAAGTTCATCGTCCTCATCTGAAACGTCATATTTCTCCTCGGAGCTCTTTGCTTGTAGCGACTTTGTTTTAGAGGGTCTTCCTCGCTTCCTGGGCGGCAATTCATCGTCTCCTGACTCTGTGTCTGGGTCCTCGAAGTAGTTGCTTTTCTTCGGAGTGCTCGACAGCCGGCCGGATCGACGGCGCGGTTCCGCGATGCTGTCCGCGGATCGCTTCGCAGCTGGCATGATACGACCTCCGGGTGCTCTCAAAGTTACTCAAGAGGGGATATATGAAGATATCGTCGTTTGATTCTAACACAATGATGTGGATGACAACAATAAGCCCGGGTCAATGTCGTCATTGTCTTGGTCGCGATTGTCGCGTCCGTGCACCCTAGAAGGGTTAATCGACCTACGCGTGTTCACGTGACCACTCCAACGCTGGTCCAATCGGTCAGCCATCATCGCACATACAATTCAATTGACAATGTGAGCTTGACATACTTGGGCAGGCCAGCTTCCACATGCTCTATTTCGTGATTCTCAGTGCGCAAAGGCTCCAGAAACTGGTCTTCTCCTCTGTGTCTTGTGGCATAGCCTCATACTACAAGAGCCCCAAACGCTCTGGCCAGCAACTCCAGCTGCCGATCGCAGGCTAAAATCAGGATATGTTGAACAACTGGCACGCGGATAGTAAAAGAAGCGAATAGTGATCCCCGAGTCTTAGAAAACCGGGCCTTGGAGGGAGATGAGTCTACGGCTCCTTGGGGCAGTTACGCCAAAGCAGGGATACCTGGCTCTGTTTTGGCATCACCTCGTCACAACAGCAAAGGGTCTCATTATGTGCGTCGATTGAATGCCTCTACTTCTTTTCCCGTGCAAAATATGGCTTCTGTCGACGTATGCTCCACCCCGGCAGTTGAGCGAACCATGTGCCCAGATCACCATTTCCTGCCTGCAGTGTCTTTGAGGAACTCGAGCTCTCTTACCTTATCCCAAACCCACTTCTCGACCATCTTTCTCTCATCATCCGCCGCCTTCTCCGATCCCGTTACCTCAGCCAAGAACCCAGCAATAATCACTGCAGCAATGACCCTCTCCCACTTTCCTTCGCCCATGGCTCGCTCTTCTTCGGGATAAACACATATCTTCGCGATCTTCCGCAACCGCTGCGATGTATTCATCTTCTGAAGCTTTCCGGAGTAATGCAGCCTCTCTATCTGACTTTGATAGATTGCCCATGTCCCAGTTGGGAACTTGGCCAGCTTTGGAAAAAGAGAGGCGAATGGCAGGGGGTCCAGCTGGAGAGTATTCTTGCAAGCTTCAAGGTACACTTCGAGACTGCGAGAAGTCTCGCGCAGATCTCCCGCAATGTATTGGAGTCTCTCAACCAGTGTCGAGCGGTAAGAGTTCTAGCCCTCCGCCGAAACAGACATTGCCTTTGCAGCCAAGTGGTCTATCAAAAGACTCTGGGTGAATGGACTCGCGGCCTGGCCATGGTGCGTCAGCTTCAACCGAATCGGCCGCGTCTGCTTGCACCGCTCCTGGCTTTCACTATACTCTGGTGTCAACTCATCGGATATTGGTCCAGCAGTGTTTCCAGGCGTCATCGACTTATGATCTGGAGCTCTTCTTGCTTGCGCTGTGTGGTTAGGCGCAATGTCCTGTCCGTCTCCAGATTCTTCGCATTGCTCAGGCTGCTGGTGTCCATTATCACCAGTCCTATCATGATAAATGTTCTGTTCCGCTTGATGTGCCAACGCGTCATTCCGCTGGAACCAGTCTGTGCCTTCTTTCTCGCTTCCATTGCCGGCTTGGAGGCCATCTCCTACCAACGACTCGGAGAACCCGTCTCTACCACATACTGAGTAAGCTTCTGAGTCGCTTTCTTCTTCAGATACAGAATGATGACCGTTGGTGTTCTGAGCATCCTTAGCCTCGTCCAGCGAGGTGAGTATGCCGCACTTTGGTGGCGCTGTAGTGGTTGTCCCCTTCGTATCCGTTCTTCGATATTGTCCCAGGGACAGACCTTCAACGTCCTCTGAGCTTTCGCAATGACCCTCAGCTGATTTGACGGCTGCGCTATATTTTTTGTCGTCGCCAAGAATCGTTTCCCTCGACGCGTGGTGTTCTGAGGGCTTGTGGTCCGTGTCTGGCACACGAATTCCCTCTGTGGTTTCGCCTTGCTGGTCAGACCCATTCAATGCAGTATCCGGTCCCGAAGCTTCGCACAGCCAACTTTCCTTCCCAGTCAAAGAACTTTCGTCACTGACCATCAGTCTCTTCAGAGTCCCGGCTTTCCCATCCTCGCCTACTGCCTTTCGCTTCCTTGGCACCTTGATCCCATATGCCTTGTTGATAGCCGCCTGCAGAATTCCGACAAACTGCTCGCCGCACTTCGCCTTCATCAGCTTCACCTTCAGTTTATCATCCATCAGAAACTTCTGCGGTGGCAAGCCAATCCTCGTCCGCGGTTCGAACCCACCGGGTAGCTGGATTTGAGCTTCCGCGCGTGCGGCTGCCATGCTTTTCTTGTGCCGGCATGACTCAAGAAATGACACGATACCGCTGTTCATCAATGTGAACTCAGTTTTGCTCGGATATCTCGGTGCTGCGGCCTCGATCGCTTCCCGATAGAAGCTTTGCAAAGACTTGAGAAATGCTTCGCCGGGTGGTGGCTCAGCGATCGGTGGCAGCGGGAGCTTTGAAGGTCGGGGCATGCTGAATGGGAATAACTTCGTATCCACTACCAAGAAGAAAAGAAGAGGCCCGTCAAGTATTGAAAGAGGTACTTTGTAATAACCCTCAAAAGTAGTTGGCCGCTTCGTCCGCTGAAGTGATTCAGGTGGACCACCACTGGAAGAAGCGAAGTTGTGTACCACAGCCTGCGGCGGATAGATTGAGGGAAAGGAATGGTGGAAAAAGAAGGAAGGATGGTCAGGCCAGGAGCCCTTCCGAGTAATTGCGATAGATCCGGCCATTGATGAGCCGACAGTTTCCTATTGTTGCGGAACAATCAGCCTCGCCCACATGGGACCGCTCGGGTCAGCTAAAGGAACTTGGCCAGGCAGCAACAGAGCGGCGTTCACACAACTAATCAACATCATTGGAATAGATTGGTCAAGTATCTCAATTCAGAGTCTAAGCTCACAGACTTTATCTGCAGACTGCCCATAGGCGCGCGTGACATTGTGCCCGTCGCGCAAAAACCACCAAAACACCATGAAACATGTTCGCATAAAAGTATGTCCCTTCTGGGTTCTTATGGAAAAAACAAGATAGGGCGTTGACTTTTTGAGTTCGATCGTAGAGGAGATTTTGGTACATTTACAGCTCGTCGTGGATCTCGGCATCGTCAGCCTCGCCGCCGGGAGGACCACCCTGGTACATCTTGGAAGTGATAGGGTAGGCGACGTTGGACAGCTTCTCCTTCTGCTCTTCGAAATCCTCAGCAGTGGCCTCAGCGCCGTGCTCATCGAGCCACTCGGTCGCCTCCTTGACGGCATCGAGGATCTGTCAAAAGTTAGTACATAATACAAACTGAGTTTGCAGCTGGGGCTACTCACAGTCTCCTTCTCCTCGTCATCGATCTTGCCACCAAGGCCTTCCTCATCGTTGACCTGGTTCTTAAGGCTGAAGGCATAGTTCTCAAGACTGTTACGGGCCTCGATGCGCTCGCGGGTGGCCTTGTCCTCCTCAGCGAACTTCTCAGCCTCAGCGACCATGCGCTCGATCTCCTCGGGAGTAAGGCGGCCCTTGTCGTTGGTGATGGTAATAGACTCCTGCTTGCCAGTGCCCTTGTCGTGGGCAGAGACCTTGAGGATACCGTTGGCATCAAGCTCGAAGGAGACCTCGATCTGAGGAACACCACGGGGAGCCGGGGGAATGCCAGTGAGCTCGAACTTGCCGAGGATGTTGTTATCGCGAGTCATAGAGCGCTCACCCTCGAAGACCTGGATCAGGACCACAGGCTGGTTGTCAGCGGCGGTGGAGAAGATCTGGCTCTTGCGGGTAGGGATGGGGGTGTTGCGGGGGATCAGTTTGGTCATGACTCCGCCAGTGGTCTCAATACCGAGAGTAAGCGGGTTGACGTCCATGAGGACAATGTCCTCAGTACCCTCCTCGCCGGAAAGAACACCGGCCTGGACGGCGGCACCGAAAGCGACAGCCTCGTCGGGGTTGATGCCCTTGGAAGCCTTCTTTCCGCTGAAGAACTCCTCAATGAGAGACTGAACCTTAGGGATACGAGTGGAACCACCGACAAGGACGATATCGTCGATTTCGGACTTCTTGACGTTGGCGTCCTTGAGAACCTGTTCGACAGGCTTCAGGGTCTTCTTGAAGAGGTCCATGTTGAGCTCCTCGAACTTGGCCTGGGTGAGGGTCTCGGAGAAGTCGTTGCCCTCGAAGAAAGCCTCGATCTCAATGCGGGTGCTCTTCTGAGAAGAAAGAGTACGCTTGGCCTTCTCGGCTTCACGCTTGAGCTTACCCATAGCCTTGGCATCCTTGGTGATGTCGACGTTGTTCTTCTTGTTGTAAAGCTTGGCGAAGTGGTTGATGACACGCTGGTCGAAGTCCTCACCGCCGAGGTGGGTGTCACCAGCGGTAGCCAGAACCTCGAAAACACCCTCATCAATGGACAGAAGGGAGACATCGAAAGTACCACCACCGAGATCGTAGACAATGATCTGGCGCTCACCCTGGGTCTTGTCAAGACCGTAGGCAATGGCAGCGGCGGTGGGCTCGTTGACGATACGCAGGACGTTGAGACCGGCGATGATACCGGCATCCTTGGTGGCCTGACGCTGGTTGTCGTTGAAGTAGGCGGGGACAGTGACGACGGCGTGGGTGACCTTCTTACCAAGGTAAGACTCGGCGACCTCCTTCATCTTGCCGAGAATCATGGCAGAAATCTCCTCAGGAGTGAACTGCTTCTTGGCGCCATCAACCTCGACCTGGACAATGGGCTTGCCATCCTTGTTCACAACCTTGTAGGGGAAGTGCTTGAGATCGGCCTGGACGTCCTTCTCGTCGTACTTGCGACCGATGAGGCGCCTGGAATGGGTTAGCAATTTGACTCCAACAAATGCAATGGGACCAGGTCCGCTTACTTGACGTCGAAAATGGTGTTGAAAGGGTTCGCGGCGGCCTGGTTCTTGGCTGAGTCGCCAACCAGGCGCTCATCCTCGGTGAAGGCGACGTATGAGGGAGTAATACGGTTACCCTGGTCGTTGACGAGAATCTCAACCTTGCCCTTCTGCATCACACCGACACAGCTGTAGGTTGTACCGAGATCCTGTACGGGCGGTCAGCTGTTTGTTCAAGGCGGTGAAGGGGATTCCAGCGTAGAGAGAACTACTCACAATACCGATGACAGTGCCATAGCTATCAGCCTCGTCGGCCTTGACAGTCTGGACAAAGGCGAGAGGAGAGAAGAGGAGAGTAAGCCAGCACAAGAGGCCGAAGCCCAGTGCCAGCGAGCTCCTTGAACGAGCCATTGCTGGGAAATGTGTCGAAATAAAAGATGCTATGCCTCAAGCACAAACAACGTAATAGGTGAACGCGGGGAATCAGAAACAAGATTGTTCCGGCGTAGAGAGAGTCACCTGGGCCTCAATCTCTTTGGCGGAAAGTCGGAGAGAGCTGGGTATCGTAGAGAAGTGAGGATGGGGTTGGGAATGATGGAGGAAGAGTTAAACTTACGAGTGGCTCTGGAGGTGGGAGCTTTAAGAAGCAGCTGCAGCTGGAGCACCACTGGGGAACAGTCGAAGTGTCCAGATCGGCGCAAAAAGGCCAGGTGGCACATTGGACAGCTGCGAGTACTAGTAGCCACCTTTCAGCACGACAAAGACCTGGAGCCGCCAGTGGCAGCAAAGTGGACAGAGTGTGGCCAGTGACGCTACCGGCAGCCACCCCCTGCGCTTAGCCTTGCGGATCCACGTGACAGGGGTCCTACTCCCAGAGACGCCAGCTCACACTGTGCAGCCTGGCCACAATGCGGCCTTCTCTGACCACAGAATCGTCTGGAATGTGGCAAAGCTGGCCTCAAATGCCGGCTTGGCACAGTGCACAGTAGGCAGAAGCACTGTATGTCTCCGGCGACCTTCCATCCGCTCCAACCCAAAAAGACGAGTTTAGAACCGTATTGAACAAGTTAATATTTCGGCTATCATAAGGTGGCCAGAGTCTTCCAGAGGCTGCCTGTGGGCAACGCATCTCTCGAAAGTCGTGATTGTTCCATGCTGTTCCATCTCTGCAGCTTAGCGGCCACTTGCCCTTCAGATACGATAGTCTAATACCCACCCTATAGGCTATAGCCTCGTCTGGCGGGCATCAGGCGAGGATAGACGTAGGAAGGATTCAAGAACACGAAGTGAGTCATGCTTGGCATAATCATGTTGAACCAGAAATCAGCAGAAGTTCTCGATATATCAACTTTACCGTCGATGTTTCATGCCATGTGTCCTTTGAGGCATCAATCATGTCGTGTCATTTTCTCTATATGCATCTAGCGTGGGTTTCATTCAACTAGACCCGCTGCCACAGTCTCACCCTCGCTACGAATGACTACCCTTTGCCCGACCTCAAGCGGAACCTTGTTGGCTAGCTTGATAACGACACGCGCCACTGCACCTGGCTGAACGACCTTAGGCTTTCTCTTCAACACCTGTCCAGTAGCCTTGTCCAGCGTTGCTGCCATAGATTGGATTTGTCCTGGTGCATGTAGACGACCACGGTGAAGGTCAATTGGCATCGGCATAAGATGCTCAAAAGCCATGGCTTTCATCGTGAAGGTGTCACTGCATGGGATGGGGCTCGTGGCATGGCAGACGATATCGCCAACTCGGACGTGAATCGGGTCCATCTCAGTGAGAGCAATGCTCACATTCTGACCAGCAACTGCCCAGTCCTGACTGTCTGTGTCCACAACAATGGACTTCACCCATGCTGTCTCACCACTTGGTTGAACCATGATGGCATCTCCTATCTGGAAAGTGCCGGAGTCAACGCGGCCTGAGAGCGTCATGCTTCCCTGTTGTGATCGAAACACCTCTGAAATCGCCAGCCGGAAGGGCTTTGTGAGTGCTCGCTTGGTGTTAGACTCCGAAGCTTCCAGAGCATCAACCAGTGATCCACCCTTATACCACGATGCGGCCGGATCCTCAATTGGCTTGGAAATGTTGTCTCCGTTGAGTCCAGAAATGGGCACAAATGTGACGTGCTTCTCGAGGAAACCCAGTCCTGTAAGAAAGCCGCCAACTTGTTGGGAAATCTCATCGAACCGGTCCTTCGACCAGCCAACCATATCGAGTTTGTTGACAGCAACTATGAGCCTCTGGACTCCGAGACTCCGAAGAAGGAGGACGTGCTCTCGAGTCTGTCCCTTGAGACCCTTCTCATACGCACCAGTGTTACCATCGATGACCAGGATGGCGAAATCAGCCTGACTAGCACCCGCAATCATGTTGGGTACGAAATCACGATGTCCAGGTGCGTCGAGGATGGTGAACTTGGTCGTATCGGTCTCGAAATGGTTCGTAGCAATGTCAATGGTGACGCCACGATCTCTCTCCTCTTCCCGCTGGTCCATAACCCATGCCAAGGCAAAAGATTGTTTACCAGATTTCTCCGCAAGCCGGCGGTACTTGTCGACAGTTCTTTCGTCAACATACTTCAATTCGACAAGCAAACGTCCCATCAACGTACTCTTGCCAGCGTCGACATGGCCTGCTAGTGTTAACTGATGTTTTTAGAACAACTTAAGGAAGATCTAGCTTACCAACGACGACGAAACTGACACTCTTTTTGCTTGTACTGGCTTCGAACTCTTTGATAATATCAAGGCCCTTGCTTTTGGGCGGTGGCACATCGTTTATTTTGAGGGAAGCGATTCCGTTCGCTGCTTGGCTTTCTTTATCAGAGGTCGTGTCCTTCTGAGTAGCCTTCGTGGTTTTGGTTACAGGCTGAGATGCCTTCTTCCCCGCTGTGAAGAAAGTCAGGATTAGCCCATCATTTTGTCTTTGCAAAATTCGAACCTTTCGCCTGAGCCGTGAGGACAACGTCATCGGGACTGGGCTTGGCAAAGGCACCGGCAGAGTAGGCAGAGGAGGAGGTGTAGGGCATAGCAAAGACATCGCGCTGAGGCTGTGAGGTTCCAGGAGCAGAGCCGAAGAGGGTTCGTGCAAAGGCCGAGGGAGCATTTCGTGCAGACATGACTGCTTCGCCCGGAGGCGTGAGTTTGTCGGAAACTTGATCCGGCATAACCTCGTCACTATCCTTAGAAGGCGCTGCTTCGATTGGAACAGGGTTGGCTCGACCAGAAGCATCCTCTCTGGGCACAGTTTCCCGATCAACAAGAGGCTGTCGATTGTCTATTGTCTTTTGTCTTTTTGCGAGTCCCAGCCCCGGCCTTTCGTTTTCCTTCCTTTGATCAGAGATAGACAGCCTCTTCATGTCGTTCGCTGCAGTTGAGGCAGCAGGGTCGGTGCCTTCCTTCTTCTCTTCCGTTTTCTTCTTTCTTGCAGCAGCCAAAGCTTGAAGCTTTGACATCTTCGGTGCGCCTTCGCCACCACCAAGAAGGCCACCTCTAGGTCTGCGAGGCTCCAAGAAGGTGGTTTTTCGGTGTTGTGGCACGTTAAGCCACGGCATATCGCTGAAGAAACACTCGTACGTATTGCCGAACGGAAATGAAGTTGGAGGCACCAACGAAGGTGCAGCAGGTTTGCTGCCGGGGTACCCGATACAAGAATCGAGTGTCGACGTCTCTCCCTCTGCTCCGGATCCCACCCCAGGATGTCGTGTGGAAGCGAAAAATGAGAGCTTTCGTGACGTACCTTCAGGTGCCTTCTTAGGGGCGGCCTTAGGCGCAGCTTTAGGAGCTGGGGCCGAGAGGTATGTTTTCCGTAGGTACGCGACCGACTTGTTCACGTCGTAGTAGTAATGCCAAAGCGTGTCCTCCACGTCCTTCTTAGATAGCTTCCGGTAATCAGAACCTAACGCAGTCCGGACTTCCTCTTTCGCCGCGTCCATGGCAACCCTGTCTTCCGCGCTCATCTCCTCCTCTTCTGGCTCATCGTAGCCCTCGTCATAGTCCAGGTCGTCATCATCGAACTCTGCTGCTGGACGAGACATATTGACGCCGGCGTTGTGGCAAGCCTAAGCGGGCAAGGGAATGAAATGTTATGAAAGCAAGCTTGTTGTCGATGGCGGGGTACGGCGTTGAGGTCAGTGTCGTAATACGTTTAGATTATTCCAAACAAGCCGTTCGAATATAGACGTATATATAAAACCACAGGAAGAGCGGTCAACTCTAGCGGTCGTCAGGTTGATCGATTGGCAACGGTGAAGCTTTCAACCACGGATGTTGTAAAGCTTGACAACAAGATGGCGGGGCATTGTGAAATGGGATGGAGGGGTAATCGATAATGGTCAAACTGCGTCACAAATCCCCACAGGTGCCTAACCCGCCTAAGGATTCATGAGAGCCGCCTAGACCCCCTGTAAGCCCAGGCCAAGGCTGCCACAAGGACCAGCGGACTTTCCTTTCGCCGACCGCCGCCCAAAGTGCGCCAGGAGGGGACCCCGATTATTTGTAAAAAATGAAGGGCCAGCCAGGCACAGGCAGAAAGACAGGAGAGCTCGAGCTAGGCGCAACCACCACCCTTTCTCCAGTACTGCGTCGATTACATATTCTGGCATTTGGACGAGCTCCCGCAAGCTCGCGTCGCAACTATGGACTCTCTGAGTAAGCTCAGCATCGATTCCCTCAATCTTGTGCACTAGCTAACTTTCACAGACCTGGATATTTCGAACGGTGAGCTAGGAGCCCCGCGATGGTGGCAAGTGGGATGAAGCTAATGTTGACCTTCAACAGCGACGATGATGAAGGATGAGCAAGGCCGTCCTTTCATCGTTGTCAGGGAGTAAGTGCATGTCCTCAATATCCCCACATATTCCGTCTAACAGCCCTTCAGCCAAGGAAAGAAGAGGCGCCAGTTCGGTAACGAAGCCGTCAAGTCACATATCCTCGCTGCCCGAACCGTTGCGAACCTCGTCAAGAGCTCTCTCGGCCCTCGAGGCCTCGACAAGATCCTGATCTCCCCCGATGGCGATATCACAGTCACAAACGATGGTGCTACCATCCTGCAGCAGATGGAGGTCAGCAACCACGTCGCGAAGCTGTTGGTCGAGCTTTCCAAGTCTCAAGACGACGAGATTGGCGATGGAACCACAGGCGTCGTTGTTCTCGCCGGCGCCATGCTCGAGCAGGCAGCCGACCTGATCGACAAGGGCATTCACCCTATCCGCATCGCCGACGGCTACGACCAAGCTTGTGACATCGCCGTCGCAGAGCTCGACCGAATCTCCGATGAGATCGAATTCTCCAAGGACGACACCTCAAAACTGATGAAAGTTGCCAGGACAAGTCTGGGATCAAAGATCGTTTCCAAGGCACACGACCAGTTCGCCAAGATTGCTGTTGACGCAGTTCTGTCCGTTGCCGATCTTGAAAGGAGAGATGTTGACTTTGAGCTGATCAAGGTCGATGGCAAGGTTGGAGGATCCCTCGAGGATACCATCCTTGTTAACGGTGTAATTATCGACAAGGATTTTTCCCACCCCCAGATGCCATCCGAGGTTCGCGACGCCAAGATGGCCATTCTGACCTGCGCGTTCGAGCCACCGAAGCCAAAGACCAAGCACAAACTTGATATCACCAGTGTGGAGGAATTCAAGAAGATGCAAAACTATGAGAGGGAGAAGTTCATTGAGATGATTGAGCAACTCAAGGAGACCGGCGCGAACCTTGTCATCTGCCAGTGGGGTTTCGACGATGAAGCCAACCACTTGCTCCTTCAGAACAAGCTGCCTGCTGTCCGGTGGGTGGGCGGTCCTGAGATCGAGTTGATCGCCATTGCCACCAATGGACGCATCGTGCCGCGTTTCGAGGACCTCAAAGCCGAGAAACTGGGTACCGCTGGTATTGTCAGGGAGATGTCGTTCGGAACAACGCGCGAGAAGATGCTGGTCATCGAGGAGTGCGCCAATACTCGGGCTGTGACAGTCTTTGTGCGTGGCAGCAACAAGATGGTGAGTGAGATGATCAAGAACCATCGTTTTTGGGCTTCGCTAACCTGTGCTTCTCCAGATCATTGACGAGGCAAAGCGCTCTCTGCACGACGCTCTTTGCGTCGTCCGCAACCTTGTCCGCGACAACCGCGTTGTGTACGGAGGTGGCGCAGCCGAGATTGCCTGCTCCCTCGCCGTTGAGGACGCCGCAGTCAAGACCCCCGGTCTTGAGCAGTATGCCATGCGTGCCTTCGCTGAGGCTCTTGACGCCGTGCCTATGGCTCTGGCTGAGAACAGCGGCCTGAACCCCATCTCGACACTCGCCGAGGTGAAGAGCCAGCAAGTCAAGGCTGACGCCAACAGGGGCAGGCTCGGTGTGGACTGCATGGGCCGCGGTGACAACAACATGAAGGAGGCATTTGTGATTGACCCTCTTATCGGAAAGAAGCAGCAACTGCAGCTTGCTACGCAATTATGTCGGATGGTGCTCAAGGTCAACAACGTCATTATTTCGGGGTCTGATGAGAACGACTTTTAGACAGTAGAGGCCTAGGCAAGGAATCAAAAGCATGACGACTACGAATGTTTGCATCAGGTGTGACTGTCGACAGACGAGTCTGGCCACAGACAGCATTGGCCGTTTCTAACTTTATCTCAAGGGGAAGACATTTGGTGTGCAAAAACCCAGCCAACCGAGAGGGTATGCCAAGCAAGTCACCGTTGAGAATTATCTATCCTGGAATATTGCCTTTGGTCGTCCTCGCAGCTTATCAGGCTCAGCAAGGTCCGTATCAAACCCTGCGAACCTGCACAGAACCCATCCTGGCTCGAAGGCGAGCAACATGCGGTGTCCCATCTTTTGTCAACGTGCAGTAGAAGCTGCGGACGATGAGTCTCAGCGTTCATGTCTTTTGTGAGTATACTCGAGGCAGCTTCTCTCGTCAGGCCATACCTTTGACATGCAGGTGAGAGTTCCATGTTCGAAACGAGATGCACATTCATTTGAGGTCCAGGGCATAGAACCTTAAGGTCACCACCATCAGCGTAAGGAAACGAATACAAGCAGCCTCTCGAACTCAAATGACGTCAACTTCGTCTTTGGACTGAGTTCCACGCGCTCCTGCTACATGCCTGGCGTTCGGTGGCTGTACCGCCGCTGTGAAAGCCTCACGCTGAATCCACGAAAGGATTCCACATGCATCTCTTCGGCGAAAGGCCTCAGACCTACACTCGAACCGCATCATCCTGTCTGATGTAGTACGTCGGTCTAGATGTCTTGAGGTCAGTCACCGAGACCACCGGGCACGTGAGGCTCCCAATGCCTCACCTTCAACATGCACTTTGCATCCCGGTGTGCCGGTATGCTCTCGGCTGCGCCATGTATCGTCCATGATACATTTACACCCACCTACATCTCGATTCCACGTCCGGATCTCTGACGCTATCCAGACATGGCCAAGGAGAAGCACGCACCGTCGGCTCGAAGAAAGAAAAGAGCACGAAAATGAATGAGGTTCGCCGTTCCGTGACCCAGCATCGAGATAACGGTGACGAAACCGAGCCACATGTGCAAAACGGTGATCGGAAACACATGTTGAGAATCGAGTGTCATTTCAGCGCTCGATTTCACATGTGAAGTCCATGTGATGAACTACGCGGGGGAAAGGGAACACATTCTCGCAAGGGTAGGTAGGCACCTGGTAGCAGGACACACATCAGTTGAAGTTATTCACAACCGGACCAAGTGATGTTTTGTCATTTTCCTTTCACAACCAACATCAACCAGGTCGCCTGATCCCACGCCCTCGGTCCGCGTGTCCCACCCTTTCCGGATATCTATCACCCGCTTTCGCTTCTGCATCGAGATAAGCTACCATCCAAAAACAAAACAAAAAAAGTCTTTGGGCAAACATCCCACACCACGCACGGCTTATCGAGATCCGAGCAACCCACAGCGGGAAACAGCGTGGCAGGAAAGAATGTGCTCCAGGCAGCAGCTGATATTCACAGGTTTGGGAACCAGAGCATGGGGACGAGTTGATTTCGTCATGTTTGCTTTCGGTGATGAGATCTCGTGGTTCGGGTTTGGTGCTGCGCTGGTGGTGAATGAATGGGTTGCCGGAGAATTATCAATACATGGGAGACACCCTTCCAGACATTGGTACTCCGTATGCAGAAAACACACTACCTCAAAAAGCATTTCATCGATTAAAAAAAAACGATATCAATTATTTATCGACCTTAAAAGCCCTTTATTTCCTGCTGATGTCCCAACTCTGCCTGCTTATCTACCATGTAAATGTCAGCGTTACTCTCCAGCTTTACGAGGCAGTGCACCCCCAAACGGTCGCCCGCGGCCAGACCGGCGTTACAATAACTTGTTGACTGGCGGCACTACTTTTGCAGGACGGGCAGCGAAAAGAGTTCGGAAATAGGTGTTGGCTGTGTGCTGAGTCACTTCAGTTGTTACATTGCATTTTGTCCCGCCTGTGCGTATCGGCGTCTCCAGAGGCTTCCATCCAGACCGCCATCACGGCCGGCAGCCTGGTCCCTGTCTGCGTGTATAACGTGCGTGCTAAGCGAGAGGGAGAAAAAGTCTGTTCAAGGCGATGAATAATCCAACAATAATAACAAACCATTTTACACTTTTTTAAGTTGTTCGTATTTTTATCTTTGGAATCTTGTAGTACTTTCTAGCACTGGAAGCTTGGCTCCCTCAACAGTGCCTTAGTACAGGTATGGTAGTGCTGGCTCATCTCCCGTCTGCAGGCATGCAATGGCGTATTGGGCAGCTAACATGGTGCAGGTCTATCATGGGGGAAACGCCGTGCTCAATCTCCCAGCTGCAACTAATAAAAGAAATAGTTGTCGTCACAATGATCAAATGGATTACTATAGGTAAAATCCAATTTTATCGCCATCCCAACAAATACATCTCTTCACAGTTCAATACGCTCCTTGCTCATCCGTCTCCCCACGCCCAATCCCCCCTCACCGCCCAGCGCCACGCACCCAGCAACTCGAGGTCATCTGCCCCCCAACAACCTCGAACCCTCTGCGTTGTCATCCTGTCCCCCCCCCCTCCCTCCCTCCAGCCCTGCTTTGCCCTGTAATGTACAGTACCTACTGTATCAGGGCAGTTATGATAGAACCTGCACACTCCCCCTCCGTTAAAGGGTACCGTACGAATCAGAAATCGCTTTTGCTCTATTCCAGGCGAGGCGAAGCCAGCTTGCCGCGGGCCTATCAGCATGTTGAGAATTCGCCTCAGGTGATGTCTAGGTATGTACGTGGCCAGGCTTCCTTGATGCAGGCTCTCATGCGGGCATGCGCGTGTGCGTGTGTTGTGTTGTGTCGGTGTTGCTATTGTTATTGCCTTCTCTCTCTCTCCCTCTCTCTCACTTCCGGTGTTTGGGTTTGGGGGTGAATGCCATGCATAAGCGGTTGTTGAGTGATCACCTGTGCTGTTTTCGGTGCGCTGTTCATGGTGACTTTGTCCAGTTTGGGTTTCTTCGTTTGACCTGCGCCTATACGATGCTTTTTCGGTGCCGCTGTCCAAACAGGTTCATGACGAGCGGTTCGGGCATCCGTTTGACATGTCTTAGGCCCCCCCGGCGGCAGCAGAGACAACTTGTCTTGCATTGTCTATTCGTTGGCACGGGCGTCGGTTTCCGGGCTTCTGACCTGAGTTATGACGTTGGCCGCTCAGGCGCTCCGACCAGAAGGTCTCTATGGTGCGCCAGCATCACGGGGTGTAGATCAGGTACCCAACGACAATCAACAACATCAACACCTTGGCCACTGGGACATGCATCTACAAAATTTGTAGATGGTACAGTGATTTCTTGATATTGAGCCAGGGATGGCCAGAATCCTATCACGACTGGTTGCGTCATTGGAGTTCAAGACGTTATGTCCTTCGGTTCAGGGTTCATCATGTGGTGAACGCCTCATTCTCGAAAGAGCCTAACATCCCGTTGTCTCTGCACACATGGCTTCGCAACCCGTTCTGCTCAAAGAAAGCCGAGACATGCAATGTAAGGTCTTGTCTCGAAGCATGTTCATGAGGGCACATGATCTAGTGCTTTAGTAAAAGGCTTGCCGCGAACCGAGGAGTTTCTTGGGACCGCACAGCTATGGGTGCCTCGGCGATATCAGAATGGATGTCCTGAACTTGGATCCTCGTGCTCGAAGGTCCCTTTACCCTGTAACAGTGACAACACTCTCTACGAGGGTCGTTCTAGGGCTGATGAGCCTCCTCATGGCCCGCCCCCAGTCTCCCGATGGCCTTGCCAGCATCCCCGGATGACTTGCTTCAACTAAGCCGAAGCAGTCCACACTCTCACCCAGGCCGAGCCATGACCCGAGCTTCGCGACACGTTGTATATGAACCGGAGTCAAAGTGTAGGCTTACGTCCTCAGTAAGCTGAAAGTCTGTTGTTGCCCTCGGGACGTGGCCTTGGACCGCCGCCGAGCCCCAGGTAAAACCTTCGACGCGGCCCGGTGTGCGAGCACATGATGTTGCACTTTTGGTTGATGATATTGCCCTCTTTGATACCACAAGCCAGGACCACAAACCCGTGTCAACTAGATTCAGGACAGAACCTCACAAGGCGCACATGTTTGTTCCAGACCCTAGCATCAGCATGACATGTGTAAGTCGTCGCGTCGCCCTTGTCGGCAATCCCCGGTAAAGAGTCACCGGATTCCCGGTCGAAAGATCAGAAGCTTGTCAGGAGAAGCCATCTATGTACAGAAGAGGATTAACCCGACGCCTCGGCGCTTTAAAGCATGACGAATGCAGTCTCGTACGACTTGGCCAAACCTAGACCGTACCAGGGACCACAGGTAGGTAGCATCGCTCGACTCTCACTTCTCTGCCGGGACCACCTGTCACTCACTGCGGGAAGGTAGCCATGATTATTTTGTTTTATTTTATTGTTCATTAAACCCATTTCCAGAAATGAAGGTAGGTAGTCGCCCGAACGCAGAGTTGCATCCAAACTTTATCTTCAAGCCAAGTCACCAGCGAACCCGACATTGGCCGACATCACACACACACACACACCCCTATTAAGCACGACAGCTCTCTCTATCTCCACCGTCCGTCCTGTCACAGTTCCCCAGGTTGACCTTAACCGTTACCAGCATCCGGTTGAATAGTCGGTCTGACACGATCCTTATGCGGGTGGGGGCCCTTTTGACAGCCCTGCTGCGAGATCCATGTGCGTGAATGATGGGACACCAACACACGGCGTTCATGAGTCGACATCCACGTAACCTCCAAGATTCCATGATCGATCCCACGGGAAAGCGGCACAAGATGACGAAAGGCCTTTTGCCCATTCCCTCCGCCACCAAGCGCCAGAATATCCATCAGGTCAGATCTTTCTCCACGATGCGCCAGATTTCCCGCATCGCATGACAAAAGATTGACCATGTCGGCACTGACTTACACCCACGCCCTCTCTCCCTCTCCCCCGCGATTTCCCCGCCAAGCACCTCGCAAGAGTCAGTCACTTACAGAACGCCACTAAAAGCGTCCGTGTGGTTTTTCAAAAAGGCCTCATCTAAGCGCAGTAAAATCACAGCTGACCATGAGAGAATTGATCCTGTTCTCTTAGTGTTATTTGTCCTACAGCGTGGAAGGTTCCTCGTAGGTAACGGAAAACCCCAGGTTTGTCATTAGCCCGAGCTAGCTCCACGAGGGGGTGCTGGCGGGCGTCTGCTGAAATCCGGGGGCGGTGCACACAGTCGTGGGGAGCCAAAAAGCCAAACAGCCAGGAAAAAGGACACCCGGAAACGCTAAGAAGACGCTGAAGAATGCCACACATGCACGCACAGTGACACACACCTGCAGGAGTTTCTCGTCGGTGCGAGGAAAGTGGGAATCGTGTACCTCATGGTGGCGTCGAACGCCCGCTGCTGGATGGAATGCGCGAGCTGAAGACCAATTTGAACGGCACGGGGTCACTGATGAAGGCTTGCGTCGCCGAAAGAGGATGAAGAATGGACCACCAAGAATGGGTCGTTCCGTCTAACCCACGATGGGGAATGATACCTACGGCCCTAGGGAACTGCTCCTCTGCCTAGGTACATGCAACTCCTTGAATCGCTGCGTATAGAATCCCTGTGGCAAGTAAGTAGATGGGGAAAGGGACACCTGTCATTGGAGACGGGATGAGGTCATAAGACGAAGATCTCGAAGAAAATGTAGGAACTGGTCAGGAGGCTCGAAGAAGGTCACTGAGTCGTGCGAGCCGGTTTGGCACGGTACAAGACGAAGGATGGATGACCTGGACCCTGGAAATCGGCAATGCACCTTGTGACGGGACAGCAGAGGCCTTTGGAAGAGAAGCAGTTGCTACAGTCCCCTTCAGCGCTGGAAGTAGAGGCAGTCAAGTCAGCCCAAAACCACGTAACTACAACTACAATAGGTGATAGTCTACGCAACAACCGCACACCCGTCTGCAAGATCCAATCTGCAAACAGACCATCTCCCCCGCGTTTCCGCATCCGCGGGAACGACGACCGCCAGACATGCAATACACATACGCCACCAGACCACCCATCGTCACTCCTCCCGACGCCTAAGAGGTAAGTTAGAGCAGCATCCATGAAGGACAGAGGAAGGTGGGTGTCCACTGCCGAGCTCCTCGCCGACCATTCGGCTGAGCGGAGCAACCCCAGACCTGCCTGTCACAGGACAGGGCTGCATATCAACATCGACCCGTTTATTAGACCGAGCATTGGCAGCTTGTGATGATCTTTGGTAGCTTCGAAGTATTGGGCCGACAAACATCTCGATCAAGACAGAAGGGGGGTGTCCGTACTGTACACGGGAGGCTATGGCCGGCCCCTGGAGTCGGTCATACCCGGTTTGCCGGCAAAACAAGAGCAAAGGCGTGAAACCTTCTGAACGCCCTCCCTCACGAATTCCCGCTTGTAGAATAAGCGGAAAGGATGGTTAAAAAGAGATCAGATCAGATCAGATCAAATCGTAAGCACGAGTAAACTCTACTTCTTTTTTTTTTTAAAAAAAAAAAACCCCCCATATATTGATTTGATGTATTTGTGCTTTGCACTTGTACCCCCCCTCAAGCCACAAAGACGGGCGCGGGGAAACGCCTCGTTCGGAAAGCAGAATGGCGACACTTTTTTCGCATAAATGCTCAATTTGACTTCGGCTGGTTCCCCAAGCTAGGTTCAGTATCCCAGGCCCAGGCTTCGCGCAGTATGGTCGTCGCGCCGCGCAAGCAATACCCTGCCGAGACAGCCCACATGGCAAGACATGTGAAATGGCATCTCCTTTGTCGTTCCGACAGCATGTGCAATCACGGAATCAGGGAACAGCATCCGAATGCGCACACACACAGAGTAACCAACCACCCCTTTTGAAAGATGATCAAAAGTCCAAACAAAGTTGTCATTTCCCCTCCCCCTTGCCCCGTCGCCCTCGGGGCGTTGTTACAGCTGCAAACGTTGCGACTGCAGTGTGTACAATAAATGGCATGTGAATGGCGGCTACTGTAAGCATGGTGAGACCTGGCTATCCCGACTGTCGAAGCCGACGGGTCAGTTGCGCGTACACAGAGAATGGGGTGGCTTTTCAGCGCTCCAGCTCCAGCATGACCACGCTTCCGCAGCTTGGCGAGGCAACCCAGGAACAATAGATCCCATTCCTGAACTTTCTCCAGCCTACGTACGATCCCAGCCATCCGGACCGACATGCATTCGATCTGCAAGGGCGAGAGAGCCATGACACGTCCCTATGTACGACTACCGAAGTCGCGACCTGCGGGGGCTGATGAAGAGGCGTCAATTCCATCTCATAAATCAATCGATCAATCGATCAATCGATCAATCGATCAATCAATATCCAAACCGGCCCGTTTACAGGGACCACCAAAAACCGCAAGAATAAGGCCGCCTTTTTCTCCGCTAGAGCCATGGCAGGGCATCTCGAACTTCATCAGAGTTTACGCTTTCGCAGTCCTGCGCTCGCCGACGGCCCAACACAAAGAGAGAGAGGGGAAGAGGGGGGGGGGGTGCGGCGTGTGACCTGCAAAGGGCTCATCTGAGAGAGAGAGAGAGGGGGGGAGTGGAGAGTCGCCGTAGACGGTGGTGTGTGTGGTGTGCATTTCCCACGTGTCGAAGAACCCTTCTAGAAGGCTGCTCCCCCCTCATTCGGCCTCCACTCCAGGTCCCCGGGGTCCAATCAGCAGCGAGAGAGATCAATTACATAAAGTCGAACAAAAAAGGGACAACTACAACTACGACCTTTCGAAAGTCGTCGGAGCGACAACAGCCACCAGTCCGGATAAAGACTTTCCCCGACCCACTCTCCTGAGCAAGAGCGCTTGCGGGTCGCTGCCCGCAAAAATGTGGGCAGGTGAAGAAAACGGCCCTTTGGTGGCTTCCGCAAATGGCTTGTGTCCTGGACTGAAGAGCCCATGTGTTCGGGTTCGGGGTGCTGACACCGAGGGGCCACTGATTTCACCGTTTGGGACGGATGCCCGAAACTGCTATTTCCGCTTTGGCGTATGCATGTCCCGTTTCGGTGCGTAACAAACGGTGATCGACCACCCACCCATCAAGACATTTGCCCTACGCAATCACAATTAGATCTTCGATGGCCTTGCATCCGTACGAATCATTGGCAGCGGGTAAGGTGACTGACTTCGATGTCGCGTCGTCGTTGCACGCGCACAAGGTGAACATCTGGGTGATACTGCAGTCACCCATTCAGGACACGGTTCGTGACAACGCGCGATGGAAGTCGCGTCCTCATCTCCCAAGGTCATCACAGTGTGTGTTCACCTTGCATCCTGTCTCTTGGAAGTGGTGTCATTGTCTTCAATTGCCGAGAGATAGGAACAAGGCCATTGAAAGGTGTTTCCCCGCGACGCATGTTGCATTAGTACTCTACAGTACGATGGGTGGCATCCTGCCATTCCTTCCCTCCGTCCGCCCATCTGTCCGCAACCAGCTTCGGCTATCGTCGCACTGCCAACAGAGAGCCAGCTGACCACCAAGACTTCCCAATTGATGTAACCCCTCGAGCGAAATGAAACAATTCTTCGATTCCTCGTCGATTAATTACGATCCAAATGTATTTTCTGCAAGGCACACGACACAGGCATCATGTGCCCGGGGAGACACGTCTATCACCCCCGGAGAACCGATGACGTCTAGGGAATACGCGGGGGATCCTCAACCCCATGCGACACCCCGCCCCCCCCCCCCTTTCCGCCCGCACATCGCTCAACACCAGGCGCATCTCATCCACGATCTCAGACCGCTGTGTCCTCTCATCTGCCGCAGACGATTCCCACGTCAGGTCTCCGCCCATCTCACCCTCCATCATCTCGATGATCATTTCCTCTCCTCTACTCTCCGCCCAACCCTCAAGGAATCAGGTGTGGGTGAGCATGTGTTGGCAGTGAGTTAGTAGTAAGTACTATGTACTGTACGGAGTAAAGCTAGAGAGAATCGAACATGTCACTTGTTCACATTTCAGTTCCCAGCCTTGCATCATTGGCGCTGAACAGCCATGAACACCGCTTGTAAGTTCCAATGCGTTCCCTGCTTTGGGATACGTCGATTTCGCGGTAATCAACTAGGTGAAGGTGGGAGGGTGTGTCGACAGCCTGATCCTACCTACTATGACGATTGGATGCCTAGGATCAACAAACTTGCAACTAAGGCAAGGTCAAGCGAGAAGAGGAAACTCACCGGTCCTCGAAGCTTTGGACGAAAACGCATTTGTTCGATAAATCCGTCTACTTTTAAGCATAGACCCGATTGACTTGGATCACGGCTTTTGAGTTCACACTTCTCCTTGCGCCGAGTCCTTCGCCGCATGAGGTGGAAGGAAGCGCAAGCCTCACCGTAAGTTGGCGGGCGCAAGCAAGCAAACAAAGCAAACATACCTACATACGAATACGCCTGGCAAGCAAGCAAGCACAGATGGCCTTCCTCGCCTTGTCCCTTGTACAGTACGCACTCATTCAATGCCAAACCAAATCTCAACACACGACACTGTGTACAATGCACCTCGCCTAAGAAACCTCTCCTCATCGCATGCTACCGCGTGTCTCAGTGGGCTGGCCTCGCTTCGCTGGCAACAAACAACACACAATGCGACCTCCTAATGTCTCAGCCCAACCATCCATCTCGTCTCAACACCAGTAGTCTCCTGCCCTCTCACTACACGCGCCCAGACGGTGTCCCCGTGAATCAGCACCACCCCAAGCCCTGCGATAAAAGCCCAAGACCGGATTATAGGCGCCCATGAATCCTATCTGGCATGACGTGCCTTGCAGAACTTGCCGAGAATGCCCAAAGCACGGGATTCCAAATCGGGAAATGCTGCTTGCAGGCAGAGACACCTTTCACCTAGGTGGGAAACCGGAGTTCCTGATAGGGCGAAGAAGGTCGGAGCGCTTAGATATACAGTGGGCGATCGAGGGATCGACTTGGGGAGCTATTTCCAGCTAATTGCCATTTGCTAAGCATGGAACTGCCGACCAGAGATTTGAGAAACACCAGCCTGGTTCTCGGCTAATTCATTGGTCCATCCATTTGCATGCTTACCTGCAGCAGCGCGGCAGCATAACTATCAACTGGCCTCGACGGATCAAAAGACTGGAGCAGCAGGACGCGTGCATGCACACCCATCGCATGTTTGCGTGTGCATCTCGAATACCTCTCTCCTCCTCACCGTCTCTCCCATATTCCCCCAGTGACATAGTAAAGAAGCAAGGAAAACTCTTCACATTGCATTGCATGTCTCGGCATGCAAGTGACGGCATCCCACCACCACCACCACTACCTAGTAGATATCCAGCCTTGCCTGGGTCAACACCAGGTGTACATCGAAGGACAGCGAGACTCTTGAACCGTTTTTTTTTCTTAGCCACCATCCAATCGATCAAATGCCAGTCAAAACTATTAGAATAGACGCAGAGTTCATCCAACTACGTCTTTGAACTTCTGGTCCAAATGCGACAGCTGAACCATGTCGTCGGTCGCCCCAATCGCATTCCAAACCCATCCGCACCCCGCAAACGGATAACTTCTCAACGGGATTGTCGCACTTGGCAAGCCTCCCCCGCGAAACTCAACACTTTGTCTCTTCATGAGCGAACGCGGGTCATATCTGGGGAAGAACAAGAAAAAAACCCAATTTCCGGAATGTAGAAATATCAGCACAGTAGTTGGATATACTGGTTTTGGCGTCGGAGCATAGTGCTTAAAACGATGACGGAAGCCGGTCTGCCCTAGGTATGTGGTTGCTGGGGCTTGGGCGATCGATATACTTTGCCTGATGCCTAGGACATTTCTCGAAGTGGGAGAACAGGCATCTTCAATATTTGCGTTTTGGAGTCTTGTAATTATAATTTATATGATTCGCCAATTTGATTGATCAAATACATACCAAGATGCCAAGTAGACCTTTCACGCGCTCCAACCAAGATCATCTCCCGTCAATCAGGTCTCCAGATGACGTCCCCAGGGCTTGTCCCGGAGTACTGTCACCGGCACCAACCACCACCACAAAACCCCTTCCTAGAGAAAATAGGTACCTATGATAACCCGGGTTATCTTCGCAGTGCTTCCTCGACAGCCCATGAGTTCCCTAGATCTGTAGATCTATCATTCATCCCAAAGCTTCACCAACGTCATGCCACGAGTGATCAACTCTCGCTACTACTCCAACACCACGACCCCGTGAACCACCACGGGGGTGTCAAACTTGCCATTGTGAGGCAATCCGGGGACAAAGGTTGTGCACAACCTAGGAGTAGAGAACCCGGCGTCTCGGTAAGTTGTCGATTTTATGTTGACCCCATATGCCGGAATTACCTCACCGCGATGCCATCCTCGCGAGAAGTCGGGCGAGGCTTGGTTCTTGGTCGATGCCCCCTCCTGACATCAAAAAATGCATTTCACTCAACAACCCGGCCGTCATGAGATGTTCGGCTCGTCGCTCAATTATCTTTCAACGGACCCCCAACTCCGCAATCGAACTCTTTGTGATTCTCTCGCGGAGCCTTTGCTCCCCATATATGTGCATGGAAAATTCGACACTTCTGTCACTCTGTAGCCACGCCCACCACCACCACCCTCGGTGTCTCTCAACACCGAGCCTCAGCCTCGCCTCCTCAGCAGCAAGGACACCTATCAAAATGATGCACACACCTCATCCACAAGGCTGAGGAAGTCCCAGAAAATCTCGAATTTCTTCGCCATGCAGCGGCCCGATTGCCCCATGTCCGGGACTTCCATCACGGCCCCAGAATTACTTTACCTGACTGCCCGAAGTTCTAGAAGGCTGCTACCACTGCGGCCTCAGCGGAAGCACGACCCGCTAAAAGGACCGCCTCAAAGAGAACTTATCCGGCCAGCGTGCGTCGCTACCACCGAGGGGGAGGGGCCTTTACTGACAGCGAACGTTGACGATGATGGGAGTCGTGCAAAATGGATATTCGCATTCCAGAGCAACGGCCATCCCCTTGAAGATGAAGCCATACCTCTCCGATCAAATCCGTGAAGCCACGACTTAGCGTTACCATCACGCTCAGTCGGTTCGTGTGCAATTCGGGCGACTCAGATCAAGCCCCCGAACAACAGTATTGTAGACTAAGGAGTTACACACATACATAACCTCCTCCTATCCCTATGCAAGACACTGACTCCCACGCGAAAAGTGTCATCAGAAGGGCAGGGATCCCCATCACTTACACCCGAAACGGGTCAACCTCCCCAAAACAGTCAATACATCTCAACCCCGACATACCATGAGTAACTAACTCAAAATCTGACTGAGGTCCTCCCAAAACAACTACAACCAAACAGTTCCCTGCTGAACATCTCCGCTTTTCTCGTCGTTCGGCCCGTCTTCTGTGAACGAACTCCATCCAGCGGATCCTCCGCAGAGCTTTCCAGTGCGGGACGCGTGGAGCTCGGTGGTTCCGCGCACCAAGCTCTCCCCCAAGTCACCAGGCCAGAGCACGCACCACAGAGTGGTCAGACGTCAGTTTTCACATGCCGAAGACAGGTATCCTTGCGCGAAGGGAGGAGGTCAGCAAAGGTCATCCACATCTGTACCTCACAAGAAGTCAGGGAACGAGCAATTGATAATCTTTATGAAGATGTTTTATTCATGTTTTTGTCAGGATTACGTCGGAAGCTTCTGTAGAGCATCCGACTGCTTTTGCGTATGTTTTTGGGAATTTCCAAACGCTTTTTGTAGTATTAGTGTCTGGTAGACACTTTTTGTCCCGATCTCATCATCCCCCAAGGTCGCCCTTGATCACCGTCTCCAGGTATCGCGTGTCACAACCGAAGGCCCTTTCTTTTTTCGTAGAAGTACACTTTCCTCCGGTGTGGAACACAAAACATGAACAAAAATAAAAACAAATCAGCTCGTACCAGAGCCGTGGTATCATCATGATAAGAGTCGTGAAGCAAAAGACGCCGCCGATGTTTCGCAAGAAAAACAAGAGAGTCGCTATGACAAAGACAAGCAAGTAAGGTGAGGAAGATGTTCACTCGGAGGAGGGCGCAGTGGCGCCCAATTAGAGGAGTTCTTGTAGATGCTGCTCCTCAATGGAGCCTGAAAAAATGAAGTCGCTCGTGTGCTGTAGTGTGAACATGTTTTTGTCCGTGTCATAGGTATACACGGCTGATGCGGTCCAGGAATTTCAGTGAGGGCGACTGATGTGCACAGGTGCTCCTCTACCATCCCTTGGAGTGATATCCGTCGAACTGCTCCTTCGCAAAGTAGGCGTTCCAGCGCTCAGCATCCTCGTCGTCCTCCTTCTTCATGCATGCCCTCTCCGGGTGCTGTTGGAGGTTGACGAGATCTGTCGAAGTGTGGCGACGCTTAACCGCGTTAGCAGTCATGGACTTCTGTTGGCGCTCCCAGATCATATCCCGACGAAGCGAGTCGGTCAACTCAGTCGCAAGCATAGTGCGGCGGTTTGTGCGAGGGGAGTGGGCGGCGGGAGCGTTCATGTAAGCGGGTGCTGCCTGAATAGGTTGAGCACCGCTGCGAGGAACCTCGCGAATAGGCTTGAGATTAGATGAGCGCATGCCCTTCATCATGAGAGGAGCCTCGTCTGAGTCGTTGGGGGAGCCGGCCTTGGGGGGAGCACGCAGAGAAAGCCCGTTAGGACCGTGGCGGGCGCGAAGAGCAGACGTCGACTGAGAGCGGTCATTCTGGGCAAGGGCAAGTGTGATGAGGGAGCGGCGGGATGTGAGGTTCACGGTTGAGTCGACACGCTTGAAGAACTTCTCGTCAACGCTCGACTTGCCACTGTTGTCCTCGAGAGAGTCTTCCCAGTCAGAAGAGTCGTCATCGTCATCGATGGCGCTCTCATCAACGTAGTCATCAGAGTCGGAGTCGATGGCAGTGTCGGGGTGCTCGATGGTATGGGTAGAGACGTGGTTGCTGAAGGAAGCCTGCTTCTTTTGTGCGCTCAATGCAGAGCGTTTAGAAATTGCGCTCCTCAAAGAGCCCTCTTCCTCGGAAGAAACGCCAATTTGGAAAGCAGTTTTTTTAGCAGCAATAGGCAGATGAGATTCAACACTGGCACCCTGCTCACTGGATGAGCAGGAGGCACCGAGCTTGAAAGTCGTCGGCAGCTTCTTAGACTGGACGGGCTTCGCGGCGGGCTCTGAGCTGGGTTCAGGAATAGCTTCGCTGGGATCAGATTGGTGAGAGTGGATGGAAGGCAGGCGGACTTGGGAGGGAGAGAAGCCGCGCACGACAGTGGTGCGACAAGGCATGTCAGGAGAGGGCTGCGACTCGGCTTCGGAGGCCATGTCGGATTCTTTGGATGGCGACTGAGACTCGGTAGTGGTAGAGCCAGATCGCTGAATGGAGGGTGAGGGTGCTGCGGCAGACTTGCGAAGCTGCTGAGAGGAAGTGGGCGCTGAGAGAGGAGCCTTGTCCTTGACGATAGACATGATCATCTTCTCAAAGTCGTCGGAGCTGATGTGGCGATCGCGGCGGCTGGAAGAATCCTGGCGCAAAATGCGAGGGCGGGCAATCTCCAGAGGAGCAGAGACAGACGTGAACTCGACTGCTTCGTCGTTGTCGGCCACGGACTCGACACTGCCAGACAGTTGCGGGACTTCCGGCAGTCTTTCGGCGCTGATGGGTTGCGGAAGCGAGGTTGTGTTGGAAGGGAGGGAGGGCGCGGAAGACTTGATATCGTTCTCGATAAGCTGTTCCCGCTGCCAGAGCCTCCAGCTGAGGTTCTCTAGTCTTCTGCCACCTTCAACAGAGTCTGCGCAGCGCGAGAAGACTGATTGAAGAGTTAGTTATGCGCTTAAGCGCTGGTGGCACAGCCTGTCAGCAGGGACTCACCTGTCCAAATGCTTGAGAGGTGAGCAAGGTTGGCAGTGTCAACCTTGTGGATCACGTTGGGATCCACGGTCAAGACGTGCGTGTCTAAGCGATGGGGCATCGCTTCGTTGTGCGGCTCGTCGATTGCGAGCAAGGTGAGAGGCGGAAAGACAGGAAAGTCGACTCGTTGGCGGAAAGCTGAGGCTGTTGAATGTCCGTAGCCTCGCACAACAAGGCAGATATGTAGTGGAGATCGTATCGGCGCCGGGTGCGGTAAAGCGGTGGTCGCAGTGACGGTGGTAATGCAAAGATATGGCGATGACGGCGCTGCAGGCAAGTGAATGCTGGATGTAGGGCGTCAAGTGTCGAAAGACGTCTCGAGATGATGCGATGAGATGCTATGGGTGCAAGGCTGTGGATGCGGAGGAGAGATGGAGAAAGGCAGACGAGACTGGGGATGGAGATGTAGTTAATATCTCTCACAGGCGCAGGCGGGAGGAGGACGATGGAAGATGGGAGTGGGATGGATTGGGGGTGCGAGCGAGTCGGTGTGTGTGCGTCTGATGTGCCATATATGCCAGTGGCAGAGGCAGGGAGGGCAAGGAGGGGGGGTGAGAGTGCACACTGGGCAGCAAAAGCAAGGGATGGGGTGCACTCGTACCTTATGGATGGATGGGGGTGAAAGAGAGACTGGGGGTGAAGAGGAGGGGGGTGGATCGGGGTACAACAGTAGGAAGACTGAGGCACGAGGATGGGCGGGGAAGACAGAAGACTCGCGGTCGTACCACGGCGGACGGTGGAGAGCAAGACAACAGCGATATCTTGCCCCTCTGAGGTACTTGCGCTGGGGCTCTGGGCTCTGGCTTGTGATTGAGTCGTGGGTGGGTGTTAGGGGGGAGGGGTGGCGTACCGAGGGGTGAGAGATGCTGGAAGGCGTGCCGTGCAGGGAGCGATCCAGTATGGCTTGCGGGTGCCGGGGCCTGCTGCAGTGTTTGGACAGCTACGTGGTGGATGTGGGAGAGGAGGCAAAATGCCGGTACTCAGGTGATCGTTGTCCGGTTCTCGCGCTAAGCCGGAAGAGGGGATAAACATTGTCAGTCTGGCGTAAATGCTCCTTGATTGAGTCAAGCTTCCGACTTTTTGCCCTGACTCAATTGGGTAACTTTTCTTATGCTGGATCTCGTGACAAGATTCATTCTCCATCACTGCTCCAGGAATCCACGCCCAGCTCAGCCAGCAACTACTACCCTTTATGGTTTAAGTCTCTCCCAGCACGCCCGATCGAGTAGTGCTTCGGCATCACCTGCCCTCTCCACCGACGTGCTCTTGTTTCTCGTCCGTCTACTGGCTCACCGGGGCACCACGGATACGGATCCGGTTGGGCGAATACTGTGTCCAGCGCAATCCCACAGTGCAACCGGACCAGTGACAGTGAACATAGACCCCATCACCGTTTCCTACTAGACGGGTCTGGACATTGCCCGTTTCCTAGCGCCTCCTCGGTTGCCCGTCGGCTACGGGCTGTCCTCTCAGTTCTAGGCCTCGGATGGTGTCCGACTGATTGACTGACTGGCGACACTGACAGGGCCCTCAACAAGACTGCGCTGGAACGAGTCACGCGCGCCTGGACTCTTTTCTCGCATTGACTTTGTCCAAGCGGCTTGGATATTTGGGTAAGGAAACTCATTGCTTCTTAGAGTTCTCAGGCCGCGCATCTAGAATGCGTGTCGCTCAGACAAAATCCGCGTTTATCAATGGCCTAGGCCGTTATGCCCAGCATCAATGGAATCATTCAAATGGCTCAACCAATGAGGAATTGAGCCCGGTCCGGTCTGTTCTGGTCATACTTACAAGAGCAAGCGGCATCTGGGGCGCAATAGCCGAGGCGGCTTTCGACTGGCGCCTGGCTGGTGCCTGGATGCCGCGAACAACCATAGACATCCCTGCGGCGGCTTAAACCAGTGGCCAGGACAATTGAGGCGTTTAAGCGGCCCAGGTGACCACTGACGTTGTCAATCGCTCAACCATCCAGGGCCAGACATTGTGCGTGCTTCAAGCCTCCCCCAGACGGGGTGCCTCCCGCAAAATGCAGTGCTCTCAAGTCCCCAGCGGCTGTGACAAGGCCACGGGATAGCGGGGAAGTAAGACAGCCTGAATCGACCAACGGGATTTTGATGTCCGTTCGTGATGCGGCCTCCCCCTGGAGCAATTGCATGTTGCGCCTGAAGCTTGAAGTTGGGGAGAACAATCACGAGGCTCGTGCTTTTAGGCAAACTCGACCCTGATTGATTGTGATCAAACCATGGCGTGAGCTTGTCTGCCTGACCTCCTTCGGCACGGCCACTGCCCCGGACAGCAACTTACCACTGCCAACGCATAGAGGGGGCCACTGCGACATGGCGCTGCCTCTGCCCGTGTCATCAGACCACGATCCCGCTGAACAATCAAAGTCTTGCCCCCAAAGCTTGACGGCAAGACTACCCAGCTCGGCCGCTGGCGTCACCAGGTTTCATTTCAGCGCCTCCTCGGAGAAGCGCTTCAGGGTCCCGGGGGTCGTCTGTTTCCCTTCCCACCCGATGCATCAGCTGGACAGACCGCTGGAAGTCGTGGACGGGACGCACGGTCTGCACTACAACTCACCCCCATACGCGGGATGTATGTAGCCTTCTCGAAATCTGCCAGCGCATAGGTTCTCGTTCGCTCACATGATGGCTCAAGGTGTAGGTGCTGTTGCATTGGTGCAGTGGGAAAGGCCTATCCGAGTTTTCCTGTTGACTTGACGGAGCGTCAGTGACGGCTCTGGGATAGGTTTTGGATGCGCGCGCAACGTATTCACACCGTGCCCTCAATGACTGGTCACTTTTGACCCAACAAGCTGGGGTATGTGATGCAGGAAGCGAGAAACCTTACGGCCTTGTGAGCCCGGCTTGTCCAGGGAGGTAAATTGATTTACTTCTCTTCACCGGATCCTGCAGAAGAATCAGGGTCATGTCACAACCAATCGATCCGAGGATCTGCTTGCGGCTGTAATCTTTCGCACCTGATTGCCAGCTATCATGGCTCGCCCTCTCTTTCCTCATCATGTCTTTCCGTTTCTATACTTTGTCGTCTTATTCCAAGCCACCCCCAGGCGGTTGGCCAGCCTTTCAAACGTTCTTTGCTTATTGAAAGTGGACAAGCAGACTTGCCGTCCGCGGGCCGTCACGACAGGTTGCCACCAGTACTTAGGCTCGACCGTTCTAGAGCCAATCAATCCATCTCGATGCCTGCAACAAATGGCCAGTGGTATTAATGGGAGGTCGAGTGATATCATGCTCACCGTTTGATACCCACATTGGAGCTTCGTAAAAGGTACAAGCAACCAAAGGCAATGACTCCTTGCCAGGATCTAACAAAACAAGTAATCATCTTACCGTGTTCACGGGGTCAGCTGTCCGCCACCAAGAGCAGAAACTCTGTCCTATCACAAATTTCGACGGGCAAGATCTGCGAGCCTGTATCAATTAAGTGGAAGTCCGATCCAGCCCTGCGTGCCTCCTGTCGGAATTGCGGTGTTGGAAAGAGAGAGCGTCGCATCCACAGGACACACCCTCCTCCCCTGGACAGGGTTCCATTTTCCGAAAGCTTGATATCACAGCTTTCCCTGGGGTGCTAGTCATGAGTTCTCAAGAAACTCGAAATACGAATTGCAGCGGGCAACCACATCGGTATGCAAGGAAAACATAGGCTCGTGGCATGATTTCGCAAGAGATCAGCAATGCAGCGGAACCAATAGTCTAGTCAGAATTCATAGCGGGTTGGTCTACTCCGTAGTTTCTACGCTGGTCTCTGGCCCGTGCCGTAATGGGCGCGGGAGCCAACGACTCGAGCCGGGAATCCACGACAAGCGCCATCGCTCGCTAATTTGTACCATTGAATGACGATCATGCCATCGACAAACATGTTATACAGCCATGTCTTCGCCCTGCTCAAGTCGGCGACCACGATATATACTTAATTTAGCGCGGGAGCCTGAGGACGGCTGAGCGATGGCCCGGTTCGATTGTCGAATATGACACGTCTGAAGATACAAAAGGCAAATCCGTTCCACTTTACATAACGATGATGGTTGCGAAGCGCGCCGGATAGCTCAAGCATACAGTAGACTAGAGCAAAGAGCGAGGTAAGACATCTGACAGCTCTGAGTGGGGAGCTATTCGCGAGCGAATCAGCGAGCGAAGAAATGACACGGCGATAGATGCCTTTGGGAAGCTCGTGTGAATGCCGAAAAAAACCCCCACGGGAGCATGCGCTGACGCGATTTCAGCATGAGCCGTGTGGTAGGGAAGAGATGGCGACATCATCTCGAATATGCGACTCCATGCTAATACGGCGCGCCGCTTCATGCGTTTTAATGGTAAAATATGCGCGGACTCGCATATAATTTCCTGGCAAGAATCACTCCTAGACTACGGAGTACACTGTGTTGCATTGCTGACATCGTAGATTGTGACCACCGCCATTTATGTTCACCGACCTTGTGCAGCAGACCAGGGCTGTGGTCGGGGAACCAGGAACCCCCGAAGATCACCATCCACAGTGCTGGGAAAAGGACCCAAACGCACGGTTTACCCTCCCATGTGCACATGACCTCACATGCGACAAGGCCCCTGGCCTGACGGCCGCGCCGACGGTACTGCCCCAGCGCTGTCAGCTATCGACAAAAGGGAGGGTGGAGGGACGCAGCCGGATGACAGGGGTTGGCTTCCCCGTGGGAGGGTGTGTGCTTTCCTAGGGAGCTGCGAGCGGGACCGAAATCAGAATGGTTCGGGGGAGCACCCGTCTTGGTAGAAACGGTTTGTTCTCTCTCTCTTTGTTTTGCTTCTTCCCCAGCGGAACAGAAACATACAGTACTTAGCAGGCAGGAGTGTACTGCACTGTACTGTCTCAGGTTGCCTGGCGATGCGGACGAGCGTCCGCGGTGGCTGGCGATGATCGAAGACATTTTCCCATGTCGGTACGTTACGAAAGACATGCAAGACAATCTGAGCCAGAACTGGGGGAAGCCAGGAAAGGAAGGGGGTTGTACTTTGCGCGTGCGCGAATGAGAGGACTTGGCTGAGGGACGCGTTTTACACGCGCAACACATATGTTTAATCATATCTCACAAAATGAATGACTTGGAGTTTCGTCTCGGAGGGCGATTTCCCTATTCATGACATGTCCTACGTCTCTTTCCTTTCCCCGGCTGATTCATTTATCCATGTCATCCTCGGCATGACTTTATTACTGAAGATGCGAGACTTGGGAAGAGTCTCGTTACTTCCCGTCCGCTGAATGCAAAGGAGGAAACGACGACTTGATCACTGCAATCAGACAAGAGGCATCAAGCTGAAGTCCATTTACCAGATCTCCGGGATTCGATGTAGCCGTCCCAAGTTCACAGGTTGGTTGGTGGTCACTGGTCACACACACACACACAGGGTTGAATGCCCCTGGTTTCCGGGGAGCTAGGGCCGGCAAAGCCACCAGCCAACAGCACCCAGCCAGCTGTACCTACCAGATATTAGAGGCGTGGGGGGGATTTTCGTTCTCCCACAAGCGCTTGAGGCGCGACGTGAGGCTTTCACAACTCGTCAGATGACTACGATATGAGTTTTGCGAAGTTTAATCGTCAAGGAGGGGGCCACGGATGATCGACAGAAGGGAGGGATTTGGGGACCTGAGCAAGGCGGCTGAAAATGACCTGATTGTGGAACTTGGGAGGGATGGGGCCGAGGTGTTTGTCTCGGTGCGTGCACTTGGATCGAGAGACATTTCGGGGGATCTGAGGGGACATGGTACCTGCATGGAGGGGATCGCGAGTATACCCTGATTAGACAGGCAACGTAGGAGTTTAGTGGGTGAACATCTTGCAGGCGGGATGTAAGAAGCAAGAGGGAGTCCGAAGATGAATACCCGACTCACTGATCGGGAACTGCAAAGTAAGCATAGGTAGCCGGAAAGAGACAGGAAAGAAGCAAACAGGAAGTACAGTAGGAGTCCAAGGTAGCTTACCTTACCAAGGACAGTAATTGCTTGATCGCCCTGTTTCGTGTGTCAGGGCAATCCAGGACAATGTGATAGATGACAGCTTTCTATGCCTCAATAGCGATGGAGTGTGTGGAAGGTTGAGCTATGTAAGCCAAGGGGGGGGAGTGTTGTTTCCCCACCGACGAGCGTCGGGAGACAACAACTCTGTCCACTGGGTACATATTTTACTTCTTTGCGATGACACGCCAGGAACGCCATCTTTAGGCGTTCGTCCGTTGGTGGCTGATCAGGCCTATGATTTGAGAGAGACAAGGATGGAATCATGCAAAGCCCGATCGTGCACGATACGTGATGGCTTAGAGACGCGGCTGAATCGCGCATGCTTGATCGAACACAGCGAGGAGGCGGGCGAGAGGAGATGGCGAGATGAGGTATGAGACCAACGACAGTCGGGCTGGTATTGTGATGCGGTGTTGGGATTCAATCATCGCCGAGAACAATTGAGAGGACTGCATGAATAGGCCCAAGTTGTCGGTAGATAACAGGGAGAGTGGCAAAGCCAACGTTACCACAGCAGGAAGGGCTATCCACCAACCAAATGCACGGGAGACGCGACTACTGTTGGCTTGGCTCTGAACAGGAGAAACAGGCATCCATCGCATTAGAGTGCTAGACAGCCTTTGAGAGTCACAGGCAGAGATTGAGAGACTGCACGGGGACGGGCCGAAGACAGCGATCCGTGGCTGCGCCCGAGGAATGCCACTCTCACTCGCAGTGTTGATCATGGCTGAAGACTGCATTAGTATTTTCCCAATATACTCCATATGATACAGCATGAGTGCTATTGAGCGTGTCTGAGACAAGGCTTCTGAGGGCTTGATTGAATGGTCTGGGGAGAGACCTGGGGCGGCAAAGCGGGGAAAGCGCCATCAGAGAGCTGAGTTGGGGGGATAGTGGTTACCCGGCTTCTTGAAGGGGATTGATCGATTAATCAATTTATTCCCCTGAGTTGAAATAGAGATATTATTTTGCAAATGGCTTCTTCTCCTCTCAAAGTCTGGCTTCATCGTCATCATGGAGGGCGTGCGCGTCATAACAGCTGCAGCACCTGGCGTGTCAGTGGCAGGTGCAGCTGTTGGCTGTCGCTTATCATCTGCTGGCAAACTCCCTGCAGTAAAGCCAGGGGCCAGTGGGCCACTGATGCCCATCGACCCGATGCTGTAATCCTGGTGATGCGCCTTATGATCGGAGGGCATGATCGGTCATGTGACTAGCTGCATGCCTTCACTTGACTGCTGCCTGAAGATTCCCCAAGCAGTTCCGGTTGAAGAGTAAGGCCAGGCGTGATGCTGGAGCTGAAGAACCCCTCCACAATGCAGTCAACGGCAATGACGCGCCATCTGCGGCAAACCTGAGCATGATTCACAAAAGCGGTCAAATTTGTCGCAAGACTTATTACGTCTCATGCCGCAAGAAAAGAGAGAAGAAACGTTTTTCCTAATCTCCTCTTGCCGCCCAACGGAGACCATCCGGCTTACTTCCCGTGACTTATTTCCATGACCAGATGCCATCCACGAGCCCCCATCTGCTGTAGCGGAACAACACATACACAGGCTGACACGCCCCAAGAAGCGGTGAGTGACATGCATATTTCCCTCAACAAAGAAATGCCTTGCCGGGATAACTTTACTACGTTACAGTCCTCAATGCATCTGCATGCACGCCAAATGCCGCTCGGCATCACGCGAAAGCTTGCCCTGCCACACCGTCATCCCAATTCAGGGTCCTCCCCTCACACGGCATAAATCATCCTGCTCGAAAACCAAGGACCCACACTAGGCGAGAATGCTTGACATCTTTCCTCACCCGCCGCACCCGCATGACCCTAGATGTGCGAAAGATGTATATTACGTACATCCATCTTACAAGCCTTCCGAATGACTAACATCCCGCATCTGCAGAAAAGACATGCGGGGCAAACAGAGTGGACGGAATACTCTTGATAAAGACATCTCAGGATGGGGCCGGCGGTCATCCAATCCGATGACTTACTATCCGGCGGGACACTAATGAAGACCCTGTGCAAGGTACGGACTGAGGGGAAATACATGAAGGTCAGGCGCAATGCCGCCAGTTGGCAAGGACAGGCACACACATTGGTCGACGGCTGAGAAACCTGCACCACTGTCGATCCCATGCCGTAACGGAGACAGCAAATCCGGGGGCTCTGCAAAGACATGGCTACGCTACCACCGCTTTTGGAGGCCCAGAACGACCCTGAACCGTGCATTTGATCTGGATCTCATGCTTCAACGGAAGCATATGCTCCCCCTCACAAGATCCAGGGATCTACATGCGGATGGACGCACGAAACGGCAGGTAGGGCTAAAATTTGGCACTATCGGAAAAACCGTACATCAAACTCGCAAAATCATAGGGCGCACTACCGCGTGGCTACTTGTCACGGCACGCGGCAAATCCAGCCGGTGCAGACAGCCTTCTCCCATAATTGCCTCGTCCGCATGCATGTCTGGATTCTGCTTCAAGGCTTCAAGACTAGGCAAGGGTCCAGAAGCGATGCTAGTTTGGTGACGGGACGGGCAGCTTTCGTCCAACTACTGGGTACGCCCACGCCCCTTCTCACGAGAACAAGTCCTCGTGGTCAATACATTGCGGCTCGAGAACAAATGGCTTTTCGAGTCAGTGATGCCAACAACTGAACTATTGCCTCAAGACAATAACATTGTTCATTGGTTCAGTGACTTGGGCTAAGCTGGATGCTGTCGTTCATGACACTGTCTCCTACAGCCCATGCTGGGACCAATACATCACATACAGCACGGAGTACGGAGTACTCCGCACAGTCAGTGCCAATCTACCATTTTGTGGCACTTCATCCCGGGTTGGTAGGCTCACGGAGCCTCTTGCCTCCATCACAAAGGGGATTGTTCTCGACAATCAATGTGAATTGACGTCCACGGTTTGCTAGGGATTGCGTAGCTTCTCCGCTGGGCTCTGCTAACGATTCGGTCCGTAATAAGTCGGTCGCCAAAGTGGATTAGAGGCATCGACGACTGCGCCTCGGGGTTTACGACGCCGAGAAAGCCGTTGTCGAGCTAACAGTCGTGCCTCGGGAAAACACGGTCCGCCCTCCTGTACGGCTCTCTACCTCGACAGTGAAGGCCCGACGACGTTCTAGGCACCTTGAAAGAGAGAGCCTGCTCGATTCTGAATGCACGCGTGATGCGCAAAACGAGTTGGTCATTCTCTCTCTGTTTGCCTCTCCTTACGACGCGTGACCATCATCCTGGGGATGCGCGATGGGAGATGGGGAACGGTCCTCCATCAATCCGCATTGCGGTACTCCGTACGATCCAATTGAATTGATCAAATAAATGTTTTAATCGAAATTACCCGTCCACCTGAAGCTCCATCCTGAAGCTTTTCGTCTTTGGGGTTATACACGCCCCTCGTCTGGAGCTCTGCATCCCGGTGGGAAAAGCTACAGCTCCACCTCCACCAACCAGAGCCTCTTCCGGAAGCTGCTGACACGTGGATCACCAATTAGCCTCAATGCACACGAAAGCTTCAACAGGTACGGAGTACCCTGAGCGACGTGCCAACCTCCCTGGGCCAGGCAGCTCATATACTGGGATCCAGGGCACTGGAATTCCTGGGGTGGCCTGTCAAGAGCAGCCAAGCGCATTTCTCCTCATTCTAGTTTTATCTGTGCGTGCCGTTATGTACAAGGTATAATAGAATGCTTGCCTGAGTGTTGGTTCTTTGGGAGTCGGACCGGTGACCTGCCAGAATTGGCATGTGGAAGGTTGGCATTATTGCTTCTATCGGGCCGTACGGTCACATACTGACACTGGATTTGACATTGAGCAAGGTCAGGAACCGGTCTGTTGGGACGCCGTAGTTGGCAATGTTCGGAATGGGTTGGCAGACTATGTACCCAGCTTCCGAAGCCCACTCCCGAAGAACTCCCAGTGTGCCTCGTACGAGGAGGCGTAAACCTTCATTGGGGGGGGAAACTCATCGAATCCCCCCGGCTGTCGATAGGCCTACAGTACCTAAAAACCCCCAACTCATCCGGATTTACGGAGGACAGGGTCCTTCTGTATTCTGAGCCCTTGCTCGGTGAACGTCACGTCACCTAAACCCAAAACATCGATAATTTGCCGCCCAATTCGCTCGGATCGTGCATACAACTACAAAAGAAAGCAAGGCTGCAGGCGGGGGGCCACTCACTCGTCTGGCGGATTGGTCGTGAGCATCCTCATTGGGAAAAACGCGACGGAGGGGCGTGTGTCAGTCAGTTTTGAACCGAGTGCTGCCGTCCCGAGTCTGGCCTATTAATCTAGTCTACTGTACGGTACAGTAGTAGCTGGGAGCATGATAGGTACATGACATCCGTACTGTAAAAGGCACCTTTTTTTAAGGCCAGCCCAGTTCAGCTCATTGCTGCGCTTCGCACCCCCGCAAAACCACGCAAGCATGAACAGGTTCAGTGGATCGTTGTCGTTGACATTTTTCGCCACCGCACAAAGCAACACAATTCCCCTTTGCTGTGGCGGTGGCATCCCCCCTCCCTCTTCCATGCGGAGAAAGGTCAGCATATATGGGCAGATGGGAATGATGTGCATGTGACTTTCGTCTTACCTCCCCTCCCCCGTGGAGCCATCGAATGGAGAAGAATGATTTGAGGCACACATACTAAAGGTACATACCCGCGGGAAAAGATTTGCCTGGCTGCAAACGGTCCATCAAACATGCTGTGATGGAAATCTCACTAGCAAAATGGCATTGCTTGCAGGATCGGACAGGCCAGGCACACTCCCTCCAGTCCCGTACTCCGTACATGGTCGCCGAGTCCTCGCTGCCCGACGTTAGCGGCTTAATTCCCCCCTCGCTGGCTCTCCAGGACCACATCCCGAGTGCCGGGAAGGGGGCGTAGACTGGTGTGAGTATGGAGTAATAGTGCCAGGGACTTTGTCGGGCTTGTCCGGGATGGGGAACCCGTGCGTGGCCTACGAATCGAGTCAGTTGTCTTTGGTCAGTGCCTGAGTCCTGCGGCTTTGTGTCATTTGCGCATGCTGAGCCACAGGTAGTGGCTGGCCAGAGCGTGAATTGAATACGGAACTCCCGTCGCTGTTGCGGACGGGCCGGCCGACGGGTGAGCCGACGGGGTCCGTTCGATGTTATGTAGGGCCGCCGGCAGCGGTATGGACGTGAGACTTCTGAGCACAAAGTTCAGTTTGACGGGCGGGTGCATTTACCGCCGAGTTGTCCTTGCGTCCTGAAATGTCAATAGAGAAATGGGGTTCAAAGCTTTGACGTAGTCTGTGTGGTCCGTGTTCGGAAAGTAGGGAGAGTCAACGGCTTCTCGGCTGGCCTTTGCAATTGCTGACTACGGTGTTGTTAGTGACTCAATGATAACATCCAAGCTCTCCCTCCCGTCAATACAACCTCACACCGCATCAGATGCTAATAAAAAAACCTGTGAATGACAAAATAAACTATTGACTGGATGTTATAGCTTATCGAATCAACTGCGTGCCACCAGCCCGAGTTCTTCATCTTCTACGGCGGATGACAGGTCTACGCGTGGACCTGGTAAATTGACCGCTGCAGTCTGATGACGGACGTGCAGGTCTACCAGGTCACTGAACAGTTCCAAAAAATAAAATAAAGGAAAAGAATAAATAGATCAACCAGAGCATTCTACAAAGGAAAAATATTTCATACTATTCGAGCGAGTCGAAGCACAACAAACCATATGCTCCGTTCTTCAAGCCATCCCTAGGGTAGCGCATCCTGTAGACCCCCATGATTGTTCATCAAAGGATCGCCCTGCATTCACAGCACCGACCTTCCCTCTACAGCTGTATTGGAACAGGGCTACAATCGTCCCCTGTTGGAGGCACTTACAACCCCCTCACGCTTCACTCGTGTCCATCCACTCGGGGAATCTCAGTAGTCTATCCTCCGCATAGATAGGGCTCCAGCGATACGCGCGCGTCAGCTTTGCTTGACGTGGATGCAACCACCCGAGATGGAACTGACCATTTAGGCAGCTGGGCTGTGCAGGAAAGTGATGAGTTGTTCCTGACAAAAAGTCGTCCATGTGATGTTTTTTTTTAAATCTTTCTATCTCTCTCTCTTTTTGTTTTTCTTCGCCTTTCGGGGATTTCCGAGGTGTGTTATTGGATGCCGGGGGGGAGTGGGAAGAAAACAGAATTGAACTTGTGACATATTCTCGTGGTTGTCATTGGCAAAAAGGGACGCGAGAGTTTGCACCTACCTATGCGGCTAAGATTGGAAGAGACTTGGCCATTCAGGCGCGAACGTGAAGGAGTTAGAGAGAGAGGTGTATCTTCACGCGCGCTTCACAAGGCGCATGAGGAGGGGGATGGGGGTGGGTGCCTGGATGCTCAATCCTATGGTGATGCGTTGCTTCCCCCCCAGTAGTAGGATGCTTTCACAATCACCCATCACACGCATCGTATGCTTCGTATCACAGTCACCCGCTGTCAAACACCGGAAAGGGAGATTAAAAGCACGGTCTTGAACATATTCGCTTACCGAATGAGCGACTAAGTAATAAAAAAAAATCAGGCAAGAAAAAAAAAAGTCAGTTTCGTTGACAAAGAAACACCAATGTCGCCATAGGCCCCCTCACCCCACGGCGGAAGCGCTTTTGTACACTCAGATGACCACAATCGTCAACGTGGCGGTCCCCCTTTACACTCACAAGAATAGAAGGCAAGCCAGCGCATCTGGGGACGGAGTAACTCCCTCTATGAAATTGCGTGGTTGTGTGACTTGTCCTGCCGCAAAGTAAACTCTCTGGGTGTGATTGTGACCTAAGGAGGTGGGCGCCGGGGTGGGATGGTAAACCCCCACGCGCTGAGAAGAAGAGGATGTTAAAAACCCAGGGTATGATGATAAATCTTGAGGGAAGACAGGGCTGTTGTCATTGTTACGGTAGGATTGAGGCGAAGCGGATGGGGTTTTCTAGAAGCACCTGTTGGCGAGGATTCTGTTTAGGATCACCGGGGGGGAGGGCGGAGATCCTCAGCTTTGGACGTGGGATGTCGTTCTGGACGTAGGTATCAATGACCGGGGGTCTTTGTCAATTGATATCAATCTCGCTCCCTTAGAGTGTCTCAACCCTTGCACTCGACGATAAAACTTCCAGGGGACTTTTTGAAGAATCGTTCAAGGGGTGTTGAATCTGTCCATGTGAAGATGGTGTGTCTGCTTATCGGCACCTTGAATCGGAATGAGAATGGCAATCTTAGGAACACTCCCCCTTTCCTCGTTTTCGAAGTTTAGAAAGAAGTTCCTAATGTTCCGATGTGACTCTTCGATACCTTGCAAGCACTACAAGCATGCCTGTTCGACATCGTCACAAGACGTCCCCTTTCGCGACACCGAGGCTGCATGGGATACCCATCCTCTCGCCGTCGGCTTGACCCCCCCCACCAGGCACCATCTTGTGCAGCTCAAGGGAACGAAGGGTGTTCAAATTATGTGAAGTGGATGTTGGTTGGACGCCGATGGGCTCGCATTAGTCACGGTGATCCACGATGATCATGAGACCTCCCTCGTAGCTAAAGCGGCAGATCGAGGCGAGTCCAGCCGGAGGTGCCCGATGCGTGGGAGTGAGTGATGTATCATCTGTCACATCGTAGCCCGTTCAACTCTTCAACGGCCGAGGCGCGGCCCGCGCCCACGGGGATTGGGGGCCACGCAGGCACGGCCGCTGCGGGCTGACATGCGGCTAGAACTACGTACATACAGTACCTACCATGGGTTTTCCTGAGGTGCTTAATATCGATGTAAGATTCGCGATGAGCCCTAGTGCCTAGGAATCGTCAGCGGGTCGTATGACCCAGCCGAAGACGCATGTCATAGAAGAGTGAAGGACGCCCGACAGCAAAAGGATATGACAGTGCTCTTTCGTCCTCGGAGATGCCCCCCCCGTGGGGGGTTTGAAACGGCACCTTGTTACCAATCTAACTGGGGAGGTCGCCGCTTATCGCTGTGCGGCTCGCGGAACGCCGGATCGGCGACGGAATAGAGGAGCAGACATGGCGGCTTATGGAATCTTTGTGAAGTTACTTCAAGATGAAGCGACATGGCCATATGCCTGTTATAGCCAAGTTCACTATGTACCGCCCTGATGCCGATGATGCTCGGCTGCGCGCGCTTATCATGACAACGTGGTAGACCTATTGGCCGAGTTCCTCATGGGGCGCAGATGCCGACTTGTATACAGGAGTGGCTGTATCAACTGTCAAGTATTCTATCATGTCTTGGCTCAATGCTAAGCTATAGGAATCCTCGTGTGAAGGACTTTGACCCCCCCATGTGAGTATTCGGAATCCTATCCGACGCAGGACGGGGATATACCAACACCATGCATGGGAGAGCCTCGCCAGATGATGCTATTAGAATATTCTTCCACATAATTCATAAAGAATTGATCAATCAATCAATCAATCAATCAATTAACAATTAATTGTGTTCACGCGTTCCTCTCACATCGCCGACCTTCTTGGATCACCCGTGTTACCCTCCCAGAAACCTGAACACCAGTCAATCACACCGCCCATTGACACGCGAGCTGTATGCTACAACAACACCCGCCCGCCAGTGTGCTTCCGAACCTGACCGCCTCTGAATCGGGCGGGAATGCCAGATCCCGTTGCTGTATCATGGAAATCCAGGAACCTGGTTCGACCACGTTCAGCAGCTCATGTCAAGCCACAAGGGCGGTCTGTCTTGTCGATATTGTGGCGGCCATGTCACAACCCGTAGCGGTCTGAACGAAAGCCTGCTTCTCCTTTCGATGTTTGACATAGAGAAGATGTTCATCTTTTCGAGGGAGAGCGCAATGATGGCATAGCCCTGGCACAGATATTGAGTGTCCAGAACGGAGCATCAGTACTACTCGGATGGCCGTAGGAGGCTTTCCAGGCTCCGCGTTCATATCTGCATCTTCACTCGGCAGCTGACACGTAAGCTGCATCAGGGTGGCCTCCTAGAGAGACCTAGGATGAGCGCAAGGCTGTCTTGACACGTCCGTGAGCTCTCCGGGTCTGCTGAGATGACCACGCGACAGCCACAATAGATGTTTGTCTTTGGCCGGGGCACACAGTCCATCGGGACACACAGAGACACGGTCTCGGAAAGGCCATCGACTAGAACTAGAAGAAACCCTCCAGAGACATTCCGCCTGTCGGAACAGCAACTTTTCACGAGGCTGATCATCCATCTCAACGGAGCACCACACCCGAGCCTAGATGCACCAATGGGAGAGACCGGCAAAGGATCGCCACGAGAGCTGAACAACGATATTTCTATCAGAGGGTCCCTGATATAGAAACCTCAGCCCCGTCACTTGACCAACGCCTTCGGGACGAGCGATCTACTTGTGGCGCACACATCGAGAAAAGTAGGTAGATAGGTAACGTCTCTTCAGCGTCCCAGACGTGCACAAAGAGAGAGAGAGAGATCCGGCGGATTCAGAAGGGACGAGGAGGGCAAGCCACACACGCGCGCAGTGTCCAATGTAATCAACGCACAAGCGAAGGTGCAGAAGCCGATCGTGAGGGTGTGTGTGTAATCTGCTCGTGTGTGTTTTGAGTGGCTGATGTAGAGCAATTACAGGCTTGAAGGGGTGTGATGTGCCACGAATGAACCTGACTTCAGCCCACGGGCTACAAACAAACTACGATAATAAAGGGGGAGGAAGGTCTGTGGGCATCCGATACGGTTCCCGAGGGGCGCCATATGGCTTCTCAACGCGTGATCCACGATCTTGTTTTCCTGAAACTCGTTTTGTTGGCTGCGCGTCATCAAAGTCAGCGAACGGAAAAGTCGAGCCGGAGGATGTTTGCTAGAAGAGTCAGTTCAGCCTCAGAAGAGATGGGGGACAGGACAGGACCAGCCAGAGGAAGAAGAATAAGTTATAAGCCCAGCGCAAACGCAGTCAGCCAGAACTCGTATCCTGCTGCGGTGGAACACACACTCAACCCCCCATCCCTTTCAGGTTGCTGGAGAAAGGTGTGTGCACAAGGAAATGCAAACTCGCACTCGCGAAACGGAGAATCAGGTGCACCAAGCCCTACACCGGATCTGCGCTTTACACTCGGAAAAAGTTGGTCTACTGCCGATGAAGTCGCGAGATTGCAGACCGCACGGTCCTGCACAGTCAGCCTTGACAAAAAGCCGACTACTACTTATACCTATAGCACACGCGGGGTGATCGGGGGCCGAAGGGTTGGTGTACCATGGATATGGACCACGGGGAGGGAGACAGCAGTCGAGACAAGAGTGCTCCCCCGGTCTGGGGTACAGTACAGAGAGAGACTGACTCTTGGGTCCCGGCGTGGCAAGAAAGCTTGGGCTGGAGACACTGTATTTTCCTGCACCCCAGACTGATCGGAGTCGTGAGTTAAGATACTCTACCTTATTTACAGTACAGTATGCGTCTCCAGAGTGCCCACGAGGTGAGGTGGTGTCGCCCTCCTCTTGTGCCTGAATAAGAGGCCGAGAGGAAGTGTGGAAGGGTGTGAAGAAGACTGAGGAGGGCGTCTTGCACCCCCTCTTGTGTGCCCTTTGAATCACAGCACTGGAACGGAGTAGAATCGATTTATTCTTCTTTTTCCATTATTTATTTTATTTCATCTTAAAACAAATAGAAGATCAATTGATGTAGTATTCCAAGTGCAAAAGACGTCCAACGCATCCTCCTCCGTGCCGTGCATTACTACGAGCGATATACACCTTTATTCGTCCGAACCAGACATCTCCGCACGCTCGTCTAAGGAACTTCTTTGTTGGAATTGAACCCGGATTCGCTCACCGGCTTCCCAATCCAGATCCAAGAGCAACCCCTCCTCCGTGCGATATACCTCCCCAAATAAGAACTGGCCCCCCCCGCCCATGTCTTCCCGTCCTCCGCGTGTATGTATGTACTAAGGTAAGCTGCTCTCGGTCAAGATGTGCTGACTGCTTCGCGGTTCCCCCTTGTGACCACCCGGGCCAGGCGGTTAAAAGAGCCGCCCACTGAACAGAAGGTGATGGGGACGCGGCACGGCTTCACTTCCCGGTGGCCAGGGCCAATTTAACCGGGGACCCTCATCTCTCCAACATTGACTGGGGGTGAGTGAACTGGTGTATTTTCCTGGGGAACGGCCGAATACTGAAATCCGGGGAGAGGGCCCTACTTCGGCGCGCGGGAAGGGGGTTGTCACGAGGGTTGAGTTGGGATCAGCATGCGCATCAATCAACCCAGACAAGGCCCATCTCGGGGTGCTCCGTTTCCTGGAGGAGGAAGACGAGGAGTTTGCCAAGAGGACCAGTAGGATCTCAGTCGTCCAGGTCCGGGGACGTGGGTCTGGGGATGTTTGAGTGAGCAGATGACCGACCATGCGCGAGGTGTTCACTTTCATTTCTTGCCATCTTCATTTGCTGTGCTTCTTGTGATTTTGTATCGATGCTGGGCCCCAAGACCGGGCAACGACTTACAAGCCAAGCATCTCGATGTCGCAGCACGCGACACTGCTGCTGTGCCACTCGGCCCCAAAGGAAAGATCGCCCTCCCACCACCCTACAAAAAAAATAAAATAAAAAAAAATCCTGTGATTCGCGTGCCCTATCATATCATGTCTATCTATATTTCTTGCAGAAAAAGATCGTCCATCGAGCCCCTGCTTGCGTTGGAGATTCGGGGGGTGGGGGAAGTGGTGGTTGGTTGAGTTCCCCAGGCAGCGGTCAGTTGGGGGTCGTGTGATGCTTCTGTTCTGCATGTTAGATCATCATCGCTGAGCTGGCAAGTCACAAGCACTTCCATGAGGCATAAATGATATGCAGGTCCACCCTCCCCATTGGATCTTTCATGTGTTTCTTTCTTGTCTTTCGTCGCGGATGAGAGGTAGGGATTGCTCTACGCCCGGGTTCCTAATCGCCACATGGAACATCGCCGGGCTGACGAGTAATCACTACCGGGCAATTGGCGTGACACATGCCGCGTGAACGGTGATGAGTTTTCCCCGTTAGGAGACGGAATACACCTGAAGGAGACTGCTGACAGATCGAACTGTACTAATGGGTGGTGTGACGGGTTCGCCAGTGATGGCTTGCTCCTTCGATACGGCGCGGTGGCCATCAGGAGCATGCCATGTTCTGCATGACGATTCGCGACGCTCTGCAGGCGTGTTGTATGCGTCGCAGGGTAGGCAATGCGCGTTGACAAGATAACTTTGAAGTGAGAATAACTTCACGCTAGAACAGACAGCTTCATCGCATGTGAGCAGAGGCCTTGGAACAACGCGGCTGGCAAGGCAAGGTCCAGCCTCCACTATGATGGATTTCAGCACTTGTGTGTTTATTCTCTGGCTGAGACCTTGTCAATTCCCTCCGGATCTGATGCATGCTTTGTAGAAAGGTCCGGCAACGGAATGGAGATATTCACGCGTACGGGTCGACCTTGGCGAGACATGAGGACGCGGACATCAGTCTTAACAATGTATGATAAGTCAATTGCCTGTCATGGTAGACTTTCGGAGGAGCTTCAAATTCAAAAAGTCTTTTGAGGACACCTCTCACTTGTTCCAATGCCAGACGACCTTCTACCGGAGCCTGGCCTCTAGTCTGGTATGTTAGAGGAGGCAGGACAATCCCATCATAGCAAGGAGGCGTCACTGAATATGACCGTAGAACCCTCCTCCATATCGGATTAATTCTCCAAATGACGTTGACCAGCTGTGAATCTCGCGAGTTGCCGGCCAGCACCTCGCAAACAGGCAAGACAAGGCCCCAAGTTGGATTTCCAAGAGTCACTCACAACCAGGCACATCGTGAACGGCACAACACGCAAATCCCACAGGTGCAATCATGAAAAGCCAGCAAGGACTCATCAGGAACTGGGCGGTGGATTGGGAATGATGAAACGATTCATGTCTGCCGGCTGGCTGTGTCTGTGAACAACAGTCATCTGAACCCAGTGTCCATGCCAGTATCTTAACAGCAGTCCTGAGAGTGTGAAGAACATCTGCTTCTCATTCACGAATCTGCACAACAGCCAGTCTTGGTATACAGACATAAGATGGCAAGCTACATGTGAATGAACCAAGAGGTTGGCTATTTCCAGGACGCGCACAGCTACAAACCATATCTCTGATCTGCTTCAAGCAGCGCAGAACGAGGCTGCATCTTTTGACCTTGAGTTGATCATGCACGTTGGCGAGATGCTCCAATGGATTCAGTGAACTGGTCAACCTAACTCAAAGACCTAGAACATGGAATTGTCTCGACACATCCTCGTATAGACTACTAGACTATAGAGAAACCCTAATCACTTCCAACACCTGCCACGTGGGTGATGGGCTTGTAGCGAAACTTGGTGAACACTATTACTTACTGAAATGAAGGAGGAGGCTCTTAGAGACTTGATTCAGCCCCTGTCACAATCTGGTCAACATCTCTCGTGCCTTGAAGGGCCGTACCGAGATGCCCGGCTCGGATCTTTACGACTGCGAAGCCAAAGTGTGGTCTTTGCGCGCCCACTACTCCATAGCGAAGAAGGCCGTTTTCCTGTGAGAGCTGGCCCAAACCTGGATAATCACATCAGCCAGACTGACCACTTTCCCGAGATTATGTGCTTGTATGTACGGCCAGAGATTGTCTCACTTCGGTAGATTCATCGGGACCGTCATGCCCTGAATAATGTCAACTTCTTCTCGTCGACCACTGCGGACATTGCCTGGGGGGTGGCTGGTACTACCAATCAAACTCTGTCGCGATCCCTTCTCGGTCCTTCCAGCCCAAACACTGACCGACTTCAGCCTAGATTGCGATGCTCATCGCCCCATATTCGTATGTATGTACCTGTCTGTCCTGTCTCTCTTCTCCCAACCTGGCGGATCAAACCCCCCCTCCCCATGTCTGCGGCCCCCAACCCGGCGGGTGCTGCGAATGTCATCACCGCGGAAAGGCAAGGTACAGACCCGACAATATGTACATATGTCCCCCAAGCGAGCAAGGGAAGAGAGGACCGCTTGACAAGGTAGGATAGCCCTGGCGGGAAGGCGCTGCCGGGAACCTGGACCCGGTCGACCGGGGATCAAACCCATGATCCTGGGCTTTCCCACCGGCCAGAGTCTCGGAGCTGCTCCCATCGTGGGATAGAGAGCGCGGGAAGGGATCCGACCGGCCGGGGGGGAGCAGGGCTGGGGCGATTTGATTGTGAGGAATTGATTGTTGAATGGAGACGGAATTGATTGATGAGATGTGGAAATGGCTCTTTAATTCAGAAATGGTGAATTAATGTCCGTTATTCTATCTCTCTACGGAGTAGGTGGATAGGTTTTTGTGATACGGAGTACAGTCGAGTCACCTCTGCAGTATGTCCGGGAATTACTACGATGGATGTACCTACTGACTCTACGTATGTATGTGCCTGATCCAGCTTGTTTTTATGCTCACATTTGCAGTACAGATAGGGTACCTTTAGTAGGTGGAAGGGCTAGTAACGAACAGTGCAATCGCCGTCTACTGTCACCGTCTGTTCACCGTCTTGCAGCCAGCGCCTATCCACGACTCAAGAAACAAACTCCACCTCTGACGATCAATTCGATAAACATATTTTTGATAAAATCAAATCAATTTCAAATCAATTTCAATCAAATCCCATCATCCTCCCATCATCCTCAGTTTCCAAAGCCTCGGTCACGACTCAAACCACCTGCAAAACTAACCCTTCGGCTCCCTTCCCCGGCGACTTGGGGCCAAGCCAATCATGCCCTGCCCTGTCCCAGAAACACACCCCCAGGTCCGAGCGTGCATTCGTGCCAGACACCAAACCCTTCCTGACGGTTTCCTTCGCTCGCTTTGATCATCAACTCAAGACTCAGCGCGGCGTGACATTCTTCCACGTGGACGCGACTCAGTGCAGCACAGCGCAGACCAGACCAGACCGGATCAGAACAACAGTACAGTACAGTACAGCATACGGAGTAGCACATCACGGTCTCTGAACATCATACAGCTTTGACAGGCTGAAGATACAACGGCGTGTCATTCGGTGAAACCTAGGGGGACCGAAGTTGCCAGCCATCCCAAAGTCTGACGGATGACCACCCCCCTTCTTACCCCTGGTTGCAGCAACATACGCTCACGTGGTTTCGAACACCTGGGGTCCTTGGGGCAAGCCTCTCTCTCGTTTTCTCTCCGTGTCGCCCTGCCTGACTCGTCCCCACGTTTCCTTCAGCAGGATCCAACCTCCCTCTACAGTCCGCAAGCATCAATATTGTTAGTTTGTGACCTCTAGCCTTGGCAAGTATCTTTGCCCCTATCCCGAGAGGTATGGTACTTATCATGGCCTGTGCAGCCCTTGTATTTTGTCTATGCAGGCCCTGTATAATTTCATCAGTTATATCTCATAACTATTACAATCCCGACACAAACAGTTTCATACCCATGCCCGGGTTGCCTATTGAAGCAATTTTGAAGATCATGGTATCGAGCTAACAATATTGATGCCTGCGGACTGTACAGTACCCCCCCCCCCCCCCCCCTGACTTTGCCCAGCATGTATTACCTATCGTAGCGAAGCAGGGAAAGTCTTCCTTTCATTCTGCTCGTGCCTCGTTGATCTGACACAACGTCGTCGCGACGGGAACGACGGGGGCAACTAATAAGGTCGGTACAGACTACGGCGCTGCCCGCCCCGTAGCCGTGGTCCCGTCCGCACCTAGCGCTGGGCTGGGTCTGCTAAACGAAACCTCTGTTCCTTGTAGTCTAACCGACTCTGTTCTCTCCACCTTGGGCAGCAAGTCTTCTCGCTTCCAGTCCCCCGTATCAATTTCACTGTCCCAACATCTCCATTTCCAGGGAGCAGGCTTGTTCGGTTCGAAAAGAGGCGAGCAAAGGTTCCCTCTGGTTGTCGGGTCTGGATGCCGAAGTCGAAACCAACAAAAGGGCACATGTGTGTGTTTGGATATCCCGCTTTTCCCCTGTACATACGATAACACCCCGTGTCACATTCAGGGAAAGGAATCATTATCATGATCGTGGGCGGGGGTTCGGTCCAATTCCGGAAGGTTGACAAAAACCTTCTGGAAGAGCGTCTGCTTTGCACAGCGCGGCTACATAAAAGACAAGAGCTGCAAGGTACGATAGGCGTCAAGCCCTGTGTGTGTGTACAGTAGGCCGACGACCACCACCCTGACTTGGGTGTGAACTCTCACCGACCAATGATCTCCCATTCGAAAATCATTGTCCAAACCTTTCCTCCTCATTGATAAATGCCCATTTTATTTTATCGTCGCTAGGGTATCCGTATAGTACAGTACAGTACGGAGTACAGTATATAGCACAATCGACCATCTGCCAACACCATATCGTCAACCCCCTCCTCCATTCATCACCATCTCTCCCGCTATGCACCTTTATCAATCAAACTCTAAACCCCCCCTGCCATAGTAGTAAGCGGCGCATTCTTTCCACGAGCCAGAGCCGCCTCTTTTTCAACCCGGTCCCTCGAGCCAGCCCAAGCCCTACCAGGCTAACTTACTGTACAGTGAAGAGGGCGCATCATTTCTTAATGCCCTAATGCCGCTATGAGGCAGGAAGGGTGTGAATCGTTCACTCAAGGTCATTGCGTATATGCAGGGGGGGGGGGCTCGCATCCGAGGAGAAAACCCGTTCGACTTTGTGTGATCAGACATCCCATTTTCGCCCGTACTCTCGGGCCTCTTCGAGAAGGTTTCCCGAATGGTCATGGTGAGGGTGCGCTGGGACGCGTGCCGCGATGAGGCGGCGCACGGACGTTCTGTGCGTACATACATACAGTACTGTACATACCTACTCCGTACATACAGTCATGATGCCGTGATGCAGTGTGAGTCTAGAACCTCCGAGGAGGTGTCTGATCGATAGTGGCTGTCATCTGCTATCGTGCTATCGGGAGATCGGCGACTGTCCTGCTGACTCGGATGGGTACCTGAACCGTTGCCATGTAGGTACATCCAGTTGATCGGTTGTCTGATCTTCACAGCGTTGTCCTGCTCGCTCATCACCCAGAGCGTGGCTCGCAAGAAGTTGCTCATGTGATTTCCTGGTACCATCGAGTCAACACGAGTGTGGTCTATCATATCCCCTCGGCAGTCGTATGGCTACACTCCAGCATCATGTTCCATTCAATATGTGATACACAAAGGCTTCACCTATGTTGCCTAGGGCAATATGTATTTTGCACCGGCTGCTTCTCGGAAGACCTCCTTCCCTCTTGGCATTTATCTGGGGATAGCCCACCTAATACGTGATGGTTGCTGAGTATCTACCGGAGGCAAACTGATCTATCCTGGCGGAGTCGATAGGTATAGACATACGGCTGTCGAGGGGATACGAAGAGGAGTTGATGGACCATGGTTTACAAGAGATGAAATCTAGCTACATGCCGACCAAAAAGGTACGATGCTGATGCCTCCCTCGCAAGTGGTGACCATTACCGTATACAAAGAGTCCTCTATCTTGAACTTGACAGAAACCAGCCTTCGTGAACACTGCCACGAAGCACTCAAATAGTCTGTTTGTAGAAGAGAGAACCCGTCTCCAAGGCTCGGACCTGACCATCATCCAAGTGATCGGCCAATTCTCAACTCGAGGCCTCTGCAAGACGAGCCGTGGATGAATCAAAAGCAGGACGAGGAGCCGCAGAGCCAGACTGCAGGACTCCCCGCAAACAAGACGTATCCTTCACGCCCAAACGCCAAAATCTGAATCAAAATCGACAAAACCCACCCTCAAAAAAGGCTCGCTCTTCTGCTCGCAGACTCCCTACTAAACCCTCTTCCCCCAACGTCCCCTTGTTCTGCCCACATGGTGACAGTTTACGCACCCGCTGCAATCCCGACGTCCCTACATCATCGGGCCCTGAGCCTTGGGTTGTGGTTCCTGTTGTCCGTCTGGCTGTCTCATGATTCGTGCGCCCGCGCCCCTCATCGAGCTCTGGTCTCGTTGAGGCCACACTGGCTCGTCGTCGCCCCGGCTGTTCTCTGCGAGGCCGTAGTCGTCGAGTTCTTGGAGGTCCTTTTGGTGTTCGAGACGTTCGGCCTTGCGGCGGTGGAAATGGAGGAAGAAGGCCCAACCGAGGACGGCGACGATGATGGCACCACTGCGACGGGGCTGTTGTCAGTACAGGGATCGGAGTGTGATGGCTAGAATGGCCGAGGATCATATGCTTACACGATGCTGCCTCCGACGATCCATTTGACTGGTGAATTCCCGCTGGGCAGCTCGCGACGCTGAAGCGCATGTGCGAGCGAGGAAGCCGTGTCGGCCATGCTGTGTCTCCGATCCATTGCGAGTTCGTCGTGAATGCGTGTCTGTGAAAGCTGGCCAACGTTCGACGGGTAGTGAAGGAGCCAAGAGGCACGAAAGGGAGTGAGATGTCCTGGGATGATTGCCGTAGCCCGTGATTCAATGCGTCGGGGGGAGCAGACCGAGAGAGGCGCAGCGAACCCTTCGGTTTCTTGCCGGTTGCCGAGTGCCCGTTCCGGAACCAGAGACCCGTACGATACGCTGCAATTGAGTTTCTCCTAGCTCGGGGAGTGTTACGTGTCGCGGGTGACGTGGAAGAGAAATGCAATCGGTCGGAAAGGGAGGTTCCAAGGAAGAAAAAAGTGATAAGTTGAAGCGATGTCGTTCGTCGCAAGGTCGTAAGGAAAAGGAAGGCAGTGAGAAAAGAAAGGCGAAAAGGATGCGATCGTCACGATTCACCCTGTCGCCTTCCCCGCGAAACCGGATGCGCAGGACCACGTTGCTTGGGGGGGCGGGAGAGAGAGGGGCCCTAGATCGAGAAAGCCAAGAAGCCAAGTGGTTCTTGTCTCGTCCCTGAATAAGTCGTGGCGTAGAAAGAATGATCCAGGAACCAGTTCTTGGAAGACGGAGAGTGAGTAAAAGGGAAAGGGGGGGATCCTTGTTCTGGTCTGGGGGAGACAGCACACAACGTAGCAGAGTGGTGACGGGCTAATCTCGGTCACTCAGTTCAGGGAGAGAGGCAGATCCTGGGGTGCTGAGAGGACGACGAACGAAGGCCCAGGAGGAATGGATGGCATTCCAATATGCTTCGTGTAGAAGTCAGGGAGCACCATTGGCTGATGATTGATTGATTGACTGATTGATTGATTGACAGCACTGTACGGATTATTGATGGCTTATGATCCAATGGAGACCTTGCATTCCTTGAATGCAGACTCCTGGCAATCTACGGGCGTGTTTGGGACGTCACGCGCACACAGTGGCTGAAACCACTGCGACGCTTTCAGCGGCCTGCGACTGCGCCGGCACCTGCAGCGAGCCACACCTGGTACCTGCATTAACGGATCAGCCACAACAAAGCAAGCACTCACGAGAAGCTGTACGACTGCAAGTAAAAAAAATGGATCAAAATATGATGCCAGAAGAGTACCAAGCAAGAAAACAAAGGACATACTACGTACAACGGCCGGTTCTCACTGGGTGTTACCGACCTTTACCCAACCAACACAAACAGACACCGTGGATAAATGAATGCACTATTTGTGTATGTTAAACTGTGTTTCGATTGGCGACCGCGCAGGTAGGTTGAGGATGGCGGGACGAATTGCTTAAAGCTTGGAGTCTCCCCAGGGGTGGACGTGGACTTTTGATTCTCATGCCTCAGAGCCCATCCAGACTAGGATTCGGATTTCATATGAATGAACCATGGTGATCTAATTCAAGGTATGCACTCTAGTGGCATCCTTGATATCATGCAAGCACCTCAGCAAAAATTTACACGAAATACACGAAAAAAAAAGAAGTTGCTCCTCCACTCAGGATCGAACTGAGGATCTCCCGATGATCTGCTCTTATAACAGTCGGACGCCTTAACCAGCTGGGCCATGGAGGAAGCGATGAATTGTTGTTATTTCCGGGCGGAAATATTGTCTATATAGCACTGTGATTCAGCCGCTTCAGGAACCGCCATGGATGGCCAGCAATCTGTGTTTCATCAAAACATTTGCCCTTCCTCATCCATCCTTCGAAGTGAATGACGCGCTCATTGCTTGCAGCAGCGTCTCATGAAACTACGCATCCCCATTCTCATCTCTTTAAGCTTGTCTTATATTGTCAATTCTTAGAGAATCTGGCTCTTGGCCGAGGAGAGTGAAACCCTCTTCTGTTCCCGGCGCTGATGGACTTGAGCCAGACGCGGGCATCTATTGCATTCAATTTCAAGCGATCGGGAAAGCTTGGAGAGGACCTGATTCTCCTCAGCGATTGCACCAGCGCTCATGCTACAAGTATCGTGAAGGTTCTTACGAACCCAACTCCACAGGCAGGCGATTTCGTGGGCCACAGTGTTGTGCTGAGCGGGTTCTCCTCGATTCTCCTCCGTCGGCCTTGGGGCCCTCTTGAACCTCCTTTTCGACACCTGCTGGCCCTTGTAGGTTTGCCTTTCGCCTTTGCAGTGATGGATGAAGGCCTCGATGCCGTGGGCTCGGAAATCGGCTAGGCTTCCCATGATGGTCTCGTGCTTGATGCATTTTGCTGAGCTATGCTTCGCTGGATGTGCTGCTAAAGCTCGTCAGGGAGGATAGTTATGCTGTTGGCATGCTCTGAGAACTTGCTTACCATGTACTTTTCGCACTAGACGCTTTGCTTGTCCATCCTAACAATTGCGCGAAATGTATCCACGTTGCGGAAGCGGAGTAGCATGTACTGTGCAGAGAGCTCAGTCTTTAGCTCCTGAAAGTATTCGAAATCTTCAATGCCTTTGTCGTCTTTCTTTGTGTCATCATCGTTCTCAGTGGTAGGTCTTTCGTCGAAGATATCCCTGCCTCTATCATAGTCGCCTGACTTCGGCGAACTTATCCACGCCAGACAGCAGATCCTCCTCAGTAACGCCAGTCAGGCCTGGGTTCCACGAGATGGCGTAAGAGTTATAGGCTTCGGCGAAGGTTTGATCGAGATTCCAAGACTTATGGCTAGATGTTGACCACCTCAACTTTCAATATGTTGCGAAGAGGGATCAGATGCTACTCCACACAGAGACAATATGCTTGTCGATGACAGGAACCAAGAACCAGCAAGATTAGAAGCAGAGGAAGCGGGTTAGAGGGACTTTATATAGAGACATAGAAGACGTAAGATCAGTCTCGCTTGTGAGAGCAAAGTCTGATTTGAAAGATTATGTTTTGATTCAAGGTACGAACGCGAGTTGTCTCGTGCTGAAGCTGAACATCTATATCAAACATCGCAAAGGAAAGGGGAAGCTAAGCCTTCATGTAAACCAAGGACTGTCAACCCACCAAACCGTCTTCGACACTAAAGGCGACGCCGTGCTGTTTCAGTGTCCATTCACACCCGCTATAGATATGGGAGCTTCAAAACACTCATCAACGGGCTTGATGCCATGGAAAGGGTCGCTTCTTTGTCCCCTATGGGATGGAATAGACAAGCGCAACAAAGGCGTCCACGATGCAACCCCACCAAAAGTATACAGAGGTGTCCCGTTCGAGCTGGTCATTGGCTGACGGCGAAGGCTGCACGGTGTAGATTCACAAAAACAGGGCACTTTATTTATCTATCTCACGATCTTACGCATGTATGATCAAGCGATAAAGGGCACTCTGACTTCAACTCACATAAATAGGCACTCAGATGGAAGCATAGATTGCTTTGCTTTTCTCAAATATATATTACATGATAATTGATACAAAGAAAACTGCTTCCTTTCTGGAGCTTCCTAAGTATATGTGGAACGCTCGTGGTGACATCTTTCATCCAACCAAGCGTTGCCTTGTACCGTGACACCTACAAGGACCACTCCCACATGTTCACAAGTCCTTTTCAATGATAAACACCCTCGCCTTCACCGGCATGGCCTCGTCATATGTTGCAATGACCTGGCCAGGTTGGCGAGACGACAATCCCAAAATGCAACGAGGAATCTCCCTACGGCATGCAATGGACTTTTCCTTTCGAGCTCATCTTCACCCTTCGCACGCTCGTTATGACAATGACGGTATCGACACAACAACGAATATGACATACTTCGGGATTAGCACCAACTTGATTATCGATGTTGAAACAATGCGGCGGGTAGAGCTTGCCAGTTTATAACCATCTTGTCAGCTCTCCCCTAAGCGGTCTGCGCTCTGACAAATATCAACGAAGCATTAATGATCAACCATCTCTGCCTCCAATAGCACATGCTGAGAAATCCTAGGTTGACCCGACTGAATATTGCCGCCGATTGCAAGGACGCCGTAGCTAAGATTAGCATAGTGACATAGTCCTTATCTTGAATAGAGTTGGCTTACTCTTTCCTGGAAATCAGGTTTCTCTGGAATATATTGGAAACTTCTGGACAGAAATGATCTGTCATAATAGAGAAGATACAACTCTGTAAAACCCGAATGCTGGCCTGATTTATGCGCAGCGATGCAAGGCGCGGCAGACCTCAAGAGCTCTGCAGGGGATAGGCCGAAATGGTTCCAAAAACTTGTTGATCGTTCATCACTTCGGTACTCAAAACAGCTCATCAATCCACTCATAGATGAGCGTCTCTCGATGCAAGCGTTGCTCTTCATTTTCCCGTCTCTAGATCTGGGGACGTATTTGCAGGGAACTCGTAGTGAAGGTCAAACAGTGTTCATCTTATATCTAGTGCCGCCTCAAATATCTGGGACCCCATAGTCTGTAGTCGCCTTGGACTGGGGCATGTGGCGTAGCAAAAGAGAGGGAGCCGTGTTGCCTTCGCATTAGTTAGGATATAGAAGCCCAGGAGATAGATGTTCGCATGCTTTTCTCTATATATAAGATTATATATAATTTAGAGAGTTAATAGGCGAATTATGAGCCTTGTAATAAATGAACACCCTCGGGTGAACAATAATGATTAAATGAATAGAAGAAAGAAACAAACAAAAAGAAAAAAGGCAAAAGTGGAAAAGATTCATCTTTGGAAAAGACTCGAGGTCCTATCGTCATCGAGTTGGTTAAGGTTACCGAAGTCGATCAGGCTAAGGTCCTGTTCTCCCTACCTTTGAACGTTCTAGACCTCTCCGACGAACAATCAGATGCGCTAAGCATTGATGAACTCATTTCGGCAAACCTTACCTCAAGGAGACAAGGGGAAGAAGTAAATAGAAAGAAACACCCCTCTCCTCACAAGCAAACCAAGGTTGCCTTGACGCATTACCTGTATAAAAATAATCTAAGCCAACTGCAGAAAGCATCTAGGGCATAAAGGAGGGAATATTAGCCGGCAACCAAAAAAAAAAAAAAAAAAAAAAAAGGATCCGAGGCACAGCAAACAGGAAAATGAATTGACAAAAGCGTGAAGAAGTAAGTAATGGAAAACAAAAAAAATTGCTCCTCCACTCAGGATCGAACTGAGGATCTCCCGATAGTCTGCTCAAATAACAGTCGGACGCCGTAACCAGCTAGGCCATGGAGGAGTTTTTGGTTCAAATGCAATCTTCATATTGCAATCTATAGAGCATACAAAATCCGAGCGCAAACGGTTCAGCTAGATATTGTCTGACAGAACACCAATTCAGAGGATGAAGCGGGCGGTGCTATATATTCAGCATAGAAGATATCGCCTTTTGATAATGTTATTATCACCCAGAGCAAATCTGCGTCCTTGGGGATGATCCACCAAGAGAACCGCCTTCGGCTTAGTGTTTCTAGAAGATTTAGACTCGCAAATGCCGGCCACCTAGAGGTTTGCTAAGAACCAGACCCCTTCCACGTCCCCACCGAACTTGAGAAGTTGCATCTACTCAGTCTCCAGGGCGATCCCGCCACTTTCGGGGCCTCGGAAATGTGACCGCCCTGTTGTGAGCCAAGTGACCAGCGCAATGAGCATAACCACACCAACTGCTGCCGATGTGTAGTTCATATTTGCGCTGTCGACAGGAGTCGCTGTTGGAAAGTTGAAAGTAATGACCGCGAAGAGCAGATAGAGGAGCCCGATGATGTTCAGGGGGATGCTCCAGCGACCGAGATTGTATAAACCGCCTATCTCATGAAAGGGCTCCGAAGTAGCCAGTGATAGAAGACGAGCCAGGAGCGGAATTGCGTAGGATACATCTAGGTGCGTTTAGTCTCGTATAAGCTCTTACCAGATACCTGGGACGCAAGACTTACAGAAGCCCTCGGTGGCAATAGCGATGACGGTTGAGAACCCTTGGACCGCCCCGAAGTAAATAGCCAGCAAGATGAATTGCACTAGAACAGCAGCACAGAGCGCATTCACTGGCGTACTGTTACTTTTCTTGACCCTGCTCAGGAAGCTCGAAAACGGCAGGCCACGATCACGGGCAAAGGCGTACACAGATCGTCCCCCCGTAGCTGTCAGCCCGTTCGAGGCTCCAAGACCAATCACCACGATGAGAGATGCTAGCCCCGTGGCTCCTGCCTCAGAACCAGTGGAGTGACGGAATATCTCGATGACCGGAACGCCTGTTGTGCTGGAGGCCATGTCGGCGACGTCCCCCATGCAAAAGCATGCCACGATCAGGAAGATGAAGCCCGTGACGAACCCGATATAGACCGACATGACTATTGCACGCGGCGCTTCCCTTCTTGCGTTTTTAACTTCCTCCGTCATACGACTAGCACTGTCGTAACAACTGGTGTTGCCCCTTTTGTCAGCCTCGGATATCGTCCACCAGGTGAGGGCAGCGTGAAACATACCACATGCCGAATGCAGCTTGCAGCAGGCCAATGATGGCAGTGTACGAGTCGGGCCAGCCGGTCAAGTTGACAAAGTCCCTGAAGACAAATGCCGCGGGATTTTTGTTCTTGTTCATAGCAAGCATGGTGACGACGACAATAACAAACCCCAGGAGGTTACTTGATGCTGCAATTAGTGAAGTTATACCGAAGGGGTAAGGAACACCAGCTCAGTCACTAACATTGCCAAGATGAACTGCGACGCTCGATTGAGCAAACGAGAGAAAAAGACGTTGAATATGAGTGTGACGAAAGCGATGGCCCATCCCACGAGGACCGTGTGCCACCGATCGATAACAAACGAAGGATTGTTAAGGTTAGCGAGTCCAACAATGAAGTTTGCAGTCACAAAGTGACTCGTGGCGCCCATGGCTAGGATTCCAATGGTCAAGAACCTGCAGATTACATAAATTGGTGGCGAATCAGTGTCCTGCCGACAGCGCGTGAGGTCCATTCGGCTGGTTCAGACAGACTTACCATCCGCAGATGTAGCTCATGCCTCGTCGCCATTTCCTCGGTGCCAAGATCGCAACCCAGGCATACTGACCACCGGCAACTGGGTATGCAGAGCACATCTCGGCAAGACTGTAAGCAACGGCGAGAGTGAGAAGACAAATGGCGATCCATGACCATATGATCACAGGCGGCCCACCAGATTGGACGCCGATGATCATCACGCCGGCCAACGCGGTCCATGATGTGACTATTGAGAATGAGAAGGCAACAATCCCTAGAAGAGAAAATTCCCGTTTGAGTTCCTGTTGATACCCGAGGCGATTCAGCGCCGCGACCTCGGCCTCGAGGACATCGTCAGCGCTACCCTCAGAAGCCTTGGCCTTGTGCTCCTCCCCGAGGTTAACATTAAGCTCGCCGATTGCCATGACAAGAAACAGATGGATAATTAGGGTTTGAACACGGCTTTTGGGATGAGGAGCTAGTATCTCGGCAGCACTATTGGAGACTGCTCCCACGCCGCTCTTATAGAAGTGCTGGCTATCGCCAAGCGGTCCCAATCTCACGAGCAACGTCACAATTGAGATAAGGAAAATTCTTGGCGCGGAAGAGATCAAATGGGTAAGGATCAACATGGTTATGCAGAAATCTTCTAAGAACGGCCTGGTATGCTTTGTCGACGTGTGAGGCGTTGATCTCATGCATAATAAGTTGCGAGTCTGGCATATATTCTTAGTTTCGTGGATTTCACACTTTTATTTTTTCATTCTACTTTTGACCATCACCAGTCCATCGTTGCTCGCTCGCGACAGAGTAATATAGTAGGTAGACAAGAGGATGTAGCATGACGTGGACAAAGATGAGGGGCTCCTTACAATACGACGCTGGCTAACCATTTAACATTACCGTGACAGATATGAGACGATAGTTACTAGTATTCATCCAGCAGTAGTCAGGTAGCCTAAAGTCGGAACTCTACTTCAAGTCCAAGAAAGCATAATTGTCATATTCCTCAGCCTTCGCTGGGTCATGCAATTCTTTTCCTTGTGTGGTGTCGCCTTCCCCGCCTTATACGGAAGATCCACGAGCCCACCAGGGGTCGAGTACGTGTACATCTTACCCCTCTGCTCTCCACCTCAGCCTTGAACGAGGACCTCTCCGGGAGGGGAACTGACTCGGAAGGACCAAGATGGGCGTTGGATTCGTCATCCACTGTGAGTTGAGATGTAACCGTCTGTGACGAAGAAGCAATGGGGTTTGGAGACGACCAGGTGCTTCTCACTAGTATTTGACTGTTGTAGATGTAAGATCCCTCACTGCTCCCGAGGCTGACCTTGTTGTCTGTTTTCGGATTCCTTTGTCAGAGGCCGCACGTCAGTTCCTCTCAAGGAAGCATTGAGCCTTCATCATTCCGGACAGATTCAGGGTCACCGTTGCCACGAAGCGCATGGTCTGTTTCCGGATCCCATGGCTGCCTTGAAAGCAAACGGGTGTGACGATGGTGGGATAACTTCGAACTCGTCTTTTGCTGCCATCACGCCAGGAACGAGGGCTTCTGGAGGGTTCTAGTCATTACTGTCCGACCACATTGGGCCATCGTCGATACCGCCGAAGAAGCGAAAGAAGCTCTCCCATCCTCCAGGTGCAACTATGCCCGATTGCTCAGCATGATCACCATTCATTTGGAATGGATGCTTTGCTTTCTTGCAAACAGCACCAAAGTGACAAAGTTGGGCATTTGAGGATTATTGGGAAGTGCGAAAGGGCTAGTAAAGTGCAATGACGAGACGGGCGCGAGAAGGGGGAGAGCCCTACCAGTGCCGCGTTGGCGTGGTCACCAAGATCTAACACCCTGCATTGGTCGTCGAGCCACACCTTGATCTGGACCGTGAGGCGCAGGCAGTTGTTTTGAGTCTCAATGTGACAATGAAATGGCACATGTGACAGAGAAGAGACAGGCTATCATTGGAGAATTACTCACCACACACAAGCAAGCAAAAGCAAGCAAGCCTATATGCCAGACTGTTGCCAATTGTCTCCCTGCACCCAAATCTGGGGAACCCTTGGTACCCATCTCGGGGTAGCAAAGGGTATGCCGTGTATGGCACAGTGCTCTAAGAAGGCGCTGCAGAGTTCCTGTGGAGGTATACCTTGACATCTAAGAGAACAATGAAGAGGCTTGTGGTTTCACTCAGCGCTTGCGTCTTCCTCGAAAGATACAATGACACCATCACCTACAACTCTCCAGCCCATTCGGGTAGTTTACAAAGTCGTCGATGGCCACGAGATCGGCACCCATGTCTCCCTACGTGCGACTTCTTTAAAGCTGATGCGGTGCTGAAGCCTTGTTCATGCACAGAGTAATCGTAGCAGGTGACATCGGAGGAGCGAGCAATGACAGCTCATTGCTGGCAAAACTTGATCGTATGTGAAGTTATGGACCTTGCGCAACTCGATCCTCCTGAAGTTTAGTTCTAACTGTAGCATATACACAAAGTAGGGGTTAGTGCAATGAGTAGCTCAGGCAGTAGGCGTGCGTGTTTTTGCGATTGGGTACTGCAATACTCCCTTACTGTTAAGATGGCTGACCAAGAGTGCCAAACACTGGTAGACTCTCAGACAGGGGGCTCAAGGATCAAGAATCATGGTTCGTATGATGCAAGCACAAGTCTGGGTTTCCGATGTGGGCGCCGGTTTGTGGTCCCGACGGAAGTTCGTTGGTGGCCCAACTAACATTCGTAGCACAACAGCCCGCGAAAAGATAAGGCATTTCAGACGGACACAGAGCCACGAAAAAAAAGGCATTTGATCTAATAGCTGAGAATTATTCTTGCCACATAATATAGTATCAAAGATCCAGAAGCCGCTTTGCACTTTTATATCTGAAGGGGACGCAAGTCACATGGGATCTGGACACCGGTTCCGTTCACTAATACCCGGGATACCTTCAAGTATCAGAACACCACGGCAACCTGTTCGAACATGCCTAAATCAGCTCGTTTCCGTCCGAATTCATGTAAAACTACTAGATACGCCTCAATTTTAGTTTTTAAATAAGGTCTTTTCACGTTCGATCGAGATTACGCTGCAAACCCTTATCTTAGCATGTCCACGTCTCCTGAGGCTTGTTTGAGTCCGTAGAGCAGTTACGTATATCGTGCTGATGAGCAGCTGGGCCGCCCGTAGAGGGAAGCAAGTAATGAATTGTGCAGTATCTGTTGACTGCTATACTTAAGCTTCTCTAGGAGTAACAACAATTCAGTAGGCAACCGGCGCCGTCTGGATCCGAGACTGAGGGGGGACGGTCATACACCGTCCTTGATAGAGTAAAGACAGGATATCTCGATCATCATACACAACCCCGACTCTAGAACTTGACAATTGCATTTCTGAAAACATTTCTCGGATCATACCTGGCCTTGATATCCTTGAAACGGGGCCAATGCTCCCCATAGACCTCAGCATAGTTCAGCTGGCTCGGCGGAGTGAGCGAGACGTAGTCCCCCGGGAGCAGGTTCCCCTTGCTGGTCTGCCGCAAAGCATTCTTCAGCTGCAGAGCCCACGTCCACGTCTCCTCTGCCCTCCCCGGCGTGCTTGCGGTGCCGATGCATTCGATCAGGAAGTGTGCCTCTCGAGCGGCGAAGACGGAATCATCACGGGATTGCGCGGAAGGTCCTCGAACTTCGTGGACGCAGAGCAGCGCGGCCGGGTCGTCTGGCATGGAGTCCAGCATGCGTGTCAGGACCGCAACGACCTCGTCGCTCTGCTTCCTGACCCTGACGGAGCAGGTGGCGCCGTAGCATGAGCTGGGTGGCACCTCGCCGGAGATGGTGAGCCATTGGGCGATGGACTTGGCCGCAACGTCGTGGTGGAGGACGGGCCCGAAGTCCGTGATGTGCTTCAGATAGGCGTGGCCGGTCTCCAGATCGTCAGAGCTCCACATGAATGCGACGACCAGGCTTTTGCCTTGTGGCGTGTTGACGACGCTTGGCTGGATTCCAAGTTGCGGTGGCAGTCCTTGATCTCTCATGGCGTTCAGATGCCCGAGGAAGCCTCTGAGTGTTGAGTTCACGTCTGCTGATCTGAAGAGGATCATCCCGGCGAGAACCTTTGCAGTAGGGAAAAGTGTCAGATTGGAGAGTCACGTTTATAGAAGTTATAGAGGCTAAGAAGAGGACTCACATTCTTGAGAGGGTAGACCTTGACGGTCAGCTCGACAACGACGCCCAGCGCACCCCCTCCGCCCCGGAGAGCGAACAGCACATCCACAACGGCATCAACGACGCGCCCTTCTGCGTTGACTATCCTAGCCGCGACAATCTGATCCACGCCGAGACCATAGTTCGGCGCCAGCGGTCCGTATCCTCCCAAAGTCGCCCAGCCTACGAAACCGACGGTTGGGAACGAGCCCAGGGGGGTGGCGACTCCCTCCCTGGACAGGGCGTCAGCGACGGCGATGGCAAGCGTCCCTCCGCCGATCCTGGCCGTCTCTCTATCGTCGCCGAGTTGGACGTAGGCGAGATCCCTCATGTCGATGGCCAGGGCGCCGTCGACAAAGGAGCGTCCGAAAAGATCATGCCCACCCGTACGCACTGAGAACTGCACACCTTTGGCCGTGGCAAAAGTAACGATCGCGGCCACATCCTCGGCTGTTCGAGGACGTGCTATGCCCAGCGGGGTGGTTGGACTATCCTTGATGTAGGCGGCCCGAAGCTCGCGATATCCTGGTGAAGAGGGTGTGAGGAAGGGGATGTGAGGGTGCTTTGCGAAGAATGCTTCTACATCATTGATGTTTGACACGCCAAGGCTCCCCATGTTGGATTAGAGTTGAGATACCAGAAAAAGGCACTTCTGAATAACAGGAAGAAGTATGATAAGGTCGTAATCAGCAATTGGGCTATCCTTTGAGCACCTTGCACAGCTGGTATCGTTCTGGCCTGCTCCACCTGAGCGACTGTGGTGGATGTCTGTATTGCCCATTCAAGTCTATTCTATGCGAGATCAAACAGTTTAAAACGCAGAATCCAACAAATGCGATTCGTTGGACTAATGGCGCGTCGCGGTGGCCAGCGAGAGGGGGCCACCGGCACTCCCGAATGTGGGCGCACACGCTGCTCCCGAGGCTATAGACACTGCGTTGGTAGGGCACAGTGATTCAATACGTGAGTTGTCAAAATCGTGGAGACGAGTGTAATTGATATCTTCTCTATTCTGGTGATCAGGCATGCATCATAGTTCAAGGTAGATTTGCCCGGGCAACTCCAGCCTCTGACGCTTTGTCGACCCGAAGCTGCGTCGCCTCTTCCTTGCCGACCATCACAAAGTCATACTGCATCAATGCACAGTCTGGAGAGACACCATATTTCTCAGCCATGGCAGGATCCGAGACCTTGGTGATGTCGACGATGAGCGACTCTTTGACCCCGAACACGGCATCTGTCTTCTCGTAAGGGTCACCCCTCCGGTACAACGCACTGCGCGTCTAAGTTAGCCAACCTGCGCATGAAGCGTAGGCACACACCAGGAAGGGGGAGTTTCCCCTCTTACGTGACCAGGGTTTCGAAGCCGGGCTTCTCCAGCAGGAAATGCATATGGCTCGGCCGCCACGGGTGACGGTTCAGCTTCTTCAGCAGCTCCCCCACGGGTCCATCGTTGGGAATGGGATACGGCACGGGGACGATGGCCTTGAACCAGAAACCCCCCCGCGCGTCGCTGGTGAAGATGGCTCGACCGTCCGGCCCGTCCCGGTCGGCGTGCTGCACGTCGTAGAAACCGCCTGAATCCGTCTCCCAGACGTCGATCTTCACGCCGTCGATGGGCCGGCCGAGGGTGTCCTTGACCGTGCCGATGACCAGGCATGGCTCGCCGTTTGGATCTTGGGAGATGGATCCTCCGTTGGGTGTTTCTTGAGCCTCGTGCGTGTGGAATGGTCCCAGGACGGTGCTTTCCGTGGCATTGGGTGGCGTTGGATGATCGATGGAGTCGACGAGGAGGGAGAGCCCGAGGACATCCGACAACAGGATGAACTCCTACGTAGTACGATGCATCTCAGTTTATTGGAGAAAGAAAGAGAGATACTGAGAAATATCTCACCTGTCTCACGTCTGTGCACGTTTGTCCGACTTTAGTCAGGAACTGCAAAGCCGTCATCCATTCTGCCGTGGTCAGGCGCGTCTCGCGAGCAAGATCATGTAGATGCGCCACGGTCCGTTCGAGAATGAATCTGAGCCGTTCATCGCTGCACTGAGCGTTGATGGCATGGACGTTATCGGTTATGTTGTCGATTGTGAGATCCTTGAGAGAGATCGGATTCCCTGACTGCTCGTTGCTCATTGTGGAAACCGGCGATGTGGGCATGTGCTGTGGTAGACGTAGTGAGGTTGAGGTGCAGTACCGAGATACTCTCCTTCAGAAGGCTGCCTTCTTTCTCCTCAGATGTCAATGAACAGGAGATCGTGTGGATGGTGCTTTGTTTGTATGTTCCTTCATATGATCTTCACCCCCAGAGAAGAGTGAGACGGTCCCCCCGCTCTCTCGGATCTGCTGGCAACATGTGCCGGAGCCATCTTCCGATGATGCGGGGAACGCACGGGGTCGATCCCGGGCCCTGGACGCCAGTGTATTTCCCACGCATTATAATCCGTGCCAAAAGTGAGGGAAGAAAAGGAAGAGGAAAAAGAAAGAGCCAGAATCAAGGGTTAGCAATGATTGGTAATGATAAAGTGAGCGTTCGATCGAGGTGAGTTGGCCAACTAGCAGCAACCGCATCGATTGCTGCCGACGTCCCTGTTCATCGTGTCTTCAGCCACTCACGGCCTGTCATTTGTACGTCTTCAAGCATGATTCTTTCCACTATCTAGACTATTCATCACCTTCGTTAGACTGCGCAAGGCTTTGAGCATCTCCACCGCCTTGATTCACCTCTACATCTCAACAACCTATGCTCGATCGGAAGTGGCGCCTGTCCTTGGGTGCAACACAGCAAGGCGTGAAGACAACGAGATCTGAGCCCAAGATCTCGCCATCTGTTGTGGCATATGGCGTCTCACTGACGATGAACCTCCCTGCTTCGAGAAGCATAACTTGCAGCAGGATTTCCAACCCTCCAGCAGAGGCGTTGCCCGCGACAGAAGAGATGCCTTAGTTCGAGTGGATGCTTGACAGGATCTTCTGAATGCACCACGGTCTTTAGAGGAGTTGGGTATGGCTCAAGGTGAATTATGCAAAGTCGCTGCTCTTGCAGTTAAGATCATCTATTTAAAACCCTAGGATGATTGGAGTGAAGAAGAACCTTTGCATGAGTTGTTGAGGGCGTGGGCTGGAGTACGAGCACGAGCAGATCTGTAGGTGACTCTATTTACGAAGCGCAATACTCGCCGTGTGGAATGCGGCTTGCTTAGACACATTCACACAGTGGGCGACCCAGGAGACTTTGCTCATGACCTTTCATTACTTCTTTTTGGGAAACTTCTCAATTTAGACAGAGGATGTACATCCCTCAATGGCAATTCTACACAACCTCCTGCTTCGCATGTGAGCAAGAGTGGGTGTGCTCAACCTCCTCAGCCAGAGCAGCCCAGCGCTGGAACTCGCCCCGGATCGACTTCGCATCACGCTTAGCAGGGGTAGTCTTGCGACGACGCGGGAGATCCTCGAGGTCCGAATTGGCCAGGACGGCAGCGGCACGGGCGGCAGCCTTGGTGTTGGCTGTCAGGGCCTCCCAGCTGATGTTGTCGAGGTCGTCGCACTGGAGGTGGTAGCAAGGGTCGTAGCCGCCGGCGCTGGTACCGGTGTGCAGGCCGGAGGAGGGGACGCCGATCTGGATGAAGCCGACGTAGTCGGAGCCGGTGCCGAAGGGGGCGCGCCTGGCCGGGAAGCCCTGGGCGAGGAGGTACTCCTCGAGGAGTGCGGCGCCGTAGGAGTCGGCCTCGGCGTAGTCGCCGACGTAGACGTCGAACTTGGGGTTGATGGAGCCGATCATGTCGTAGTTGAAGTAGAAGCGGATCTTGTCGGCCTCGGCCTCGGGCAGGTTGCGCGTGTAGTAGAGGGAGCCGATGAGGCCGGACTCCTCGGCTCCCCACCAGATGAAGCGAACCTTGTTCTTCAGGCCCTTGTACTTCTTGAACGAGCCGATGATCTCCAGGATGGCAGACGAACCGGAGCCGTCATCGTTGACGCCAGCTCCCGCCTGGACGGAGTCGAGGTGAGCGCCGAGAACGATCACGTTGTTCGGGTCGCCCTCCTTCGTCTCGGCGATGATGTTGAACGTCTCCCGCTCCTCGAACACGGAGTCCACGTAGAGCTTCACAACAAGCTCCTCACCGGCAGCCAGCTTCGCAGACCAGGCCTGTCCAACCGACAGCGGGATGGTACCAACGGGGGGGAGCAGGCCAATGTTCTCAAAACCGAGCGTGGCGGCGGTGGGAGTCCCGGCGACGTTGTGGTAGAGGATCACACCCTCGGCGCCGTGGGCGGCAGCGAGCTTGAGCTTGTCGGCGATGGCACAGGTGCCGCGCTTGACGAGGGCGAGCTTGCCCGTGGCATCGATGCCCTCCCACTGATCCGCAAAGCAGCCCGAGCCGCGCACGTCGTCGACGGGGGTGTCGATCAGAGGAGCCGTGATGCCCTCCGCCGGCGTGGCAGGGTTGTACGTCAGGGCGATGACCTCGACCGACTCGCCGTCGGGGCCGGTGACGGAGATGTCGCGGATCTGCGCGAACGTGTGGTTGAAGTACCTATCAAAAGTGGTGTAAGTCCCATGAGTCCGGCAGCATCATCTATTCTACACTTAGTAATTACTTACTGCTTGTGAGCATCAATCGTAGTCGCAAAGCGCTTCTGTACACGCTCCAGGATGTAGTCACCAGACGCCTCATAACCCGGCAGGCCGAAAGCACGGTTCCCACCGTTGTCTCTGGCGATCTTGTTGAAGTTCCAGAGATTGCGCTGGAGCTCCTGCGTCTTGATGTCGGCGACGGCCTTCTCCGGGGTCAGAGGGTCGGAGGCGAAGGCGCCAGTAACGGCAAGGCCAGCCGCAAGCACGGAAATGGTCTTCATCTTCTTGACTTCTGGGGAATCACTCCTCAAAGGGGAGGGTCAAAAATCTCAGAGTCCCTGGAGAATCTGCCTGAAGAACAGAAGTAGGAAGAGAGGGGACGTTGTGACCATTGGGACAAGCATTTCATTTTATGTGCTTCTTCGCTTCGCCCGGGACAGTTCCCCATCGCAGATCGGCTGCATGTGAGGTGAATGGTGGACTTGATGGCGCAATTGAGTTGAATGGAACGGTGAATGCAGGGATAAGCACGGCTGCAAGCTTCTGCGCAAGATTCTTCCCGGGCTGCAAAGCGATACTGAGCACGGGGGTTGGGAGGGTGGCGATGCTACGACTATCCAGGCAGGTCGCAGAGGCACAAGACATTCATGTCTTGGCCCGTGGTTCTTTTGGACGTCGCTTGTGATAAGGCGACCCAGGAATATACTCCAGAAGGCGGTCTGCGCTAGGGTTGCGTCGGGAAGATGAGGAGAACTCTGATCTGAGTCAGTTCTATCTTGATCTGGGATTCTGCCAGAGCTGCAAGAAGACGAATGGTCATATGTAATGGACTTTTGGAGAGGGGCTCTAGAATGATCTGGAGGAGTTTTAAGGTAAACAATAACCTTGGTGGACCTCAACTCGTAGCAAATCGGATCTTGGCCAGCTCAGGAAGGTGGATGAGCTGCGGAGCGATACGTGGCGTGGGCCAAGCAATTGTCATCTTTTCACCCGGTGGCTGGACATGCCAGGTCTGTTCTCAACACATGCTGCAGAAGACTTGTCGCACTGGATCCTTGTGCTCGATGCCAGTGTGCATGATGCACTGGTGGCCATCGTTCCTCTAACTGTGTTGCATTATGGTGTGCTCACAGCCGAAGACCTGCCCGGAGACCTTCGTCGCTTGGGCCAAGTACCGAAAGACTAATTATTGCCCAGAATTCAAGGAGGTGAAGGAATTGCCTGATGTAGCAAGTGCTTTAAAGTTTCCCCTCACAAGGGACTCTTTGCCTAGCCTAGTGCTGATCTGAATACGATGCTGTCTTCTCGCCACTTACAACCACTACAACCCATCCTCAGCAATTGATCCGCCTGGGTGTTTAGGGTGTAGTTATCCTATACAGCTGCTTAAAGTAGTGTACTGAGTACAATGTCGCTTTTCTCTCTTCTCCATTTTTTATATAATCTCATGCTTTCTCGCCAGCCAGCGAAAGGGACCGTCTCATTAGTGGCGTTGTTCACCTAGTCGGCACACATGGCGATATGCCTCATAAGGTCTCGAATGGTGGGGGTGGTCTCCCGTAGACCTCAAAAACGCTATATGTCTCGATAGGGCTGAGACAGGGTCCTTCAAGGAATGATCGACATGCTTGAATACAGTTAGATCTGCCTGTCAAATCTGCGGCATCTCCCCGTTGCATCCGTCTGCGGCAATGCCACCCAGTCTCACGGTTCAAACTCCACACTGTTCGTCAGGGTTCTCGCTCGATCGACCGCCTGGGAAATGGTTTCAAGATCATGCAGGCAGCCTTCTTTGGGGTCTTTTGCTGAGTTAGACAGACCAAAATTCACTTTGAAGAGATGGCAGCCTGCAGATGGCCAAAGCTATCCGTTTCAGCCTGTGTTTGTTCCAGCATTTAAGCCAAAGCAGGATTGTAGGTATGTGTAGCCCGTTCCATTTCCTGTCGCGCAACGTGCATAGATCGATGGAATCCAGCTACAAACGACACCAGAGAAAGAATGATGAATTTCATCAAAAAGGATGATTATCATGTCCTTCGTGTCTGCCATGAGATTATTGGTCGCCGAGGATGTGGTGTGGCCAGAAATGGAAAAGAGGGTGTGTTGGCTCTACTCGCCAACGACTGCACACCTAAAAACATGAAATTCATCCACAGCACTTAGTGAACGCAAAAAAGATTGCTAGATGAGAGCATCAAAAAAACATACAACAGCCGGTATTCGCTGGTCGTCACCGACCCAACTACTAATCAGCCCCTTAGCAGTTTAACTAGGGGAGAGCGGACGGGATCCCGTGTTCTCTACTAGGTATGGTCGTATGTGGGAGGAGGCACTGATATTGTAGAATATATCTATTCTCCGGAGCTAACAACCTTATATTCACATGAGGCAGTAGAAAGAAATATACGAGGGTTGAACTGGAGAAGTGAGTAGGAGTGCGCTATGCTTGAGTGGAGGCTGCGACCTCATCACATGGGAACACATGGGAAAAGCGTTCCATCGTCAGCAAAGAAAGAATGCCATTCCACGAGCTAACAAGATGCCTATCAAGTACCGCCTAAAGCCCGTCCTCAAGCAGATCGTTGCAACTCTGACCCCTCTGCCTTCCTCCCTTCCACAAAATCGACAGGCGCAGTATAGGTCTTTCTCCCCTGCACTACGTACATGATGCTGGCAAGAACAATGACGGCCATCCAGATAAGAGGCGCCCAGTTCGCATCAGCCACGCCCACGGGGAGAGACAGTGGGAAGCAGCAAAAAATGATGATGAAGCCGCTGTACAGGAACGCAAACGCGTTGATGAGCAGACCGTAGCGTCCGAGACTCCAGCGCGCCAGGGGGAGAGGCTCTCGTCTGAAGCGCCTGAGGAGCACGCATCCGATGCTAAGCATGTAGGTGCTCATGAGGCCGAGGGTCGAGAGGGAGACGAGGATGTTGAAGGCGGCGTCGGAGCCGATTTGGATGAGGCTTAGAAGGATGCAGGCGCCGGAGATGACGTATACGGAGTTGGAAGGGATATTCCACTTGCCGTCCCTTGTGAAAGTCAGGTAAGGAATCGAAGGTGTGAAGGGCTACCTATTGGGAAGAACTTACATGTGTCCGATGAAGTGGGAAAAGGGAAGCCCCCTGTCTCGGGCAAAAGCCCAAGTCTCGCGAGCACAAGTCGCCAGCGCGGTGATGTTGCCGAGATAGATCAGCACCCAGAGCAGAATGTTGAAGAACAGATTCAGGGCTTGTGAGCCTGTCCTGGCGAAGAGAACAATGAAGGGCCAGTCGGATTCGGTCTGTGGAGATCCATTTAGTGCCGACTGCAAGTAAAAGTTTACAGAGGAAGCTTACCACGTCTTCGATTGGTCCGATGCAGAACAGCATCGTGATGAGCATGATGAAGCCGAAAACTACGTTGCCAACATACGACCAGACCATGGCTCTCGGCACCACTATCGACGCGTTTCCCACCTCTTCGGCGATGTGCACAACGCTGTCGGACCCGAAGCAACACCACATGACGTATATCTGACTTGTCAAGTACGCAGCACCCATGTTGTCCCATCCACTCTGGTCACGAAACGTGAGGAAGACGTCCCGGGCCGAGTTCTTGTCGCACATCACCCACAATGGGATCATGACCACGAAGAAGCCAACAATGTGCCCAACCAGACTCGCGATCTCGAGCTTCGGGAAGAACGGCGTGCCATATGTGTTGAAGATGACGGTGAGGAAGAGAATGGCCCACATGAGGAGGGTGATCTGCCAGGGAGTGAAGGCGTAGTCCGGGTTCGTGGCGTTGATGCAGGCCTGGACCTGGTAGGCGAGGACGTAGACACTGCTGGCGAGACTCGCGAGCCATCCCAGCGTCGTCATCCACCCAGACGCATACGAGAGTACCTTTTGGTACGCCGGGGGCGAGAACTCGGAGACCCAGTGGTACTGGCCCCCGGTCGTGGGCGCCATGGACGCCATCTCGGCGAGCGAGAGGACGACGGTGGAATAGGCGGCGGTGGTGGTGACGAAGCACCAGAACAGCCCAGCAAACCCCCCGTTCGTGAAGCCGACCGACAGCGAGACGAGGACGAACTCCCAGGTCGCCATGTAGATGGCCACGAAGCCCAGGGCCGACCACAGCGAGAAACTGCGCCTGAACTGCTGCTTCTTGCCGAGTCGCTGCATGTCGCGCCAGTCCTGGCCCGTGCCGCCCAGTCGAAGCTCGGTGCCGAGGTCATTGCTGGGGCTTTGCGGTGTCGATTCCCTGGAGTCGTCGCCGGCTTCGTGCTGTATTGGAGGCTGGGAGCCTGTCTTGTTCGCCATCGCAACACGCTTTGTCGGATGACTGCGATGGAGTGAAATGGATGACGAGAATATGATCTGGAAGTGTACAGTATCTTGCCGGGGAGATGAGCTGCTATGTGGTCTAGTTTTTGTCCGATAAAGTTAGCAGATGCAACAAGGATTAGATATTGGTATCGAGATCCCGGTTTAGTTTACCCAATGGGGGTTCTTGTCTGGGGTGGACGTCTGCAGCGCGCGTATTGTTGGGCCGTTCTAGACAATAGGTCTATCCACTTAATAACGCAGTAAGAGAAGAATTGTTGATCAGGCATAAGGCAAAGGAGCTTACTTATGCTAAGTATGAGGAACGGCGCGGGAGGTACCTGAAGATCGAAAGTCGCATCCAGCACGCTGTGCGAAGGTAGATTGCGGTTGACTGATCAAGTCTGCCCAGTCCGTGTCGGAGAGGTCCCTGATTCCAGGTTGTTTTGTACCATCCCACGCAAGTCAACTAGGGTCGTAGGTACATGTGGCTACTGTAGTATTGAGCAATCAGGGAACTCGCCCTGGTCAATGAAGGCTGGGATCACCATCACCAAGTGCCCACTAAGAACTGGACACTGGTGACTGTACACCGCTCAGGGATGTTAATTGTGTGCTTGTTACTCACTAGGAGAGGGTTGATGATCCTTTACTAATTGTAAAAAGACCCGTGTAATTATATAGATCAAGTACCAAGCTAACAATTAACATCCCTGAGCGTGTGGTACCGGGACCGCCTTTTTCCAGCGTGGTTGCCTGTCGCCTGCCACGAGAATACACCGCTTTGCCTCTCCGTCGTGGTGCAATGTTAGTAGTGACGACTCATGCCTCCGAATGCTGTTGTGTAATAATTAAGATGATGGCTGCTTTTAAAGACGTACAGGCTTACATTCGTGCATTGCCTCATAACAGAGTAACACTTGTTAAATACCAGACAAGCCGGGCACACTCATTGCTTCAGTCTACAAGCCACTTCGTGTTGAAGTTATCGGTCAACTAGAGTTGCGGAAGGTCGGCCTGATCACTGTATCAACTACCATGGATTGGATTAAAGCTGAGACTTCTTCAAGCTGCTCATTTTGGACGTGTGGGATCCTGGTACTCGCCTCAGAGTACATGATCTTCACAACAGTGCCGGACATTCTCCGACCATTAACATTTCGGTCTTGACCTGTTTTCGATAGCCTGGTCTTAGGGCGGAACGATGAAGATGGCCATGTGGCATCCAAGCCAAACTCTCGGATCGCCGCGTTATGCATGGCGTACAACAGAAAGATGTGGCCCCATTTTGTATGAAAGACAATTCACTACCTTATACTCCGTACAGGAAGTTGTGTCCGCATTTCACACGCCAGCCTGGACTCAATAGAATTAGTGATCTGCCTAGTCTCCCGTGCTTGACTCTCGCCTGAATCTAATACGAGTATCTTAAAATGGGGTTTAAAGTCTGTCACATCCTGTAGCGCCACATTCTCATGCACATAAAGACCATTGCCGAGCATCGCAGGGACAGCTTCGCGCTGCTTGTTGCGCTTCATGAGCAGCAGCCGCAGAGCGATAGCAATGATGACCTGTCCTGCGCAACGGGCGACGTTGACTATGCGCGCCGGTCTGATACATTGGCGCTTCCCTGGCAACGGCAGCTTGGGGTCTGGTGATGTTCCCATCGCCGTGAACCGGTTGGTGTAGCCACCAACTTTATTGGCCGGCATCTCGAGAGCAACGACGATGCTGCCCACGAATGAAGAGCAATGGGACAAAGTAAGAAGAAGAATGTTAGCTTATACTACTCTTTGAATATAAGAATTCTAAGAAAGGAGGACGAGGATAAAGTGAAAAGGCTCAGACTACTCAGGTAGTCTCCGGCAAGCAGCACTCCATGGCTATCTCTTGGCAATTGCTAGAATAGGCAAATGGCGATGAAAGTCGGTACTCGCCATAGGACCACAACATACCTTAGGTGCGCACATTCTTCAGGCGGCTAGCCAGGTACGGGCCGGTGAAGTTGAAGACAGCATCGATAGCACCCAGAGCACGCTATAAGCAGTGGTCAACAGCGAGTCGTGGACAAAGTCCAAATCCTTTAAGCAAAACATAAACCGCGATGACCTTACGGGTTGGCAGCCTCTACACGAGATAGGAAGACGTCCACTCAGGAAAGGGGTCGGCGAAGTAAAAGATAGATGCCATCCACGAGTATCGTTAAGGGGCGGTGCCAGTCGAGGGGAAAAGGTGAAGACGGCGGAGTAGCTGACGACCTGCTTGTACCTAGATGTACTGGACCATATAGGTGCCGCAAAGAAGCGATATTCGCGTAATATCGATCGTCTTCCGGCACTTGAGTTTCCTGGTCGTTCTGGAGTAAAGCGGCGAGACGTGCCCCGGGAGCGTTGACCAGAAGGCATATATAGGCTGAGAGCCATTTGTGTCGGTTCTCATGCTTGGATTACAAGATACGATGAATGATGAATTGCAATCTAGTGCTCTTGTTCCCCAGAGAGATCCCAAAGATGCATGTAAATCATGTTGCAGGTTCATCAAGAGTGGTCGATGCGGAGCCAAGATGATCTGCGACCGAGGTGACACAAGGTTGGGTTATGTACACCGCTTTCTGCGCGACCCTGCCAATTCAAGCGTTCACCCTTCACAGTACGTGGCTTGAGACCGACGTGCTCAGAAGCAACAATTATATCCCTAGATCCCGCGGAGCTCTCCTATTGAACACATCGCACCAACAGGCTGCTAGCCCTGCCAGTCAGTGAGATCCTCGCTCAATTGGACGTCACTCAGTCGCCATGGCCTCAGTGGACCCATGCGATGAGTCTGCATCCGCCAGACAGCGCGGCAACGACTTCTATCGCAAAGGCTAATTTGCCCAAGGTCAGCTTCAATGCCCTTATCGTTGCCCAGAATACTCCTGACGCATACATTCCAGCGGAGAAGGCGTACAAGGAAGCCGCTGGCCTGGCCCCCGAAGACCCTGCCCCGTGGTCCAACATTTCAGCCATCAAGTTTGAGCAGGGTGACTACTCGGCAGCCCTCGCCAGCATCGATAAGGCCGTCGCTTTGACAAAGGAGCCTGATGACAGTGCAAAGAAGCAGAAGCTGTATACGCGTATGGCTAAGTGCCACCTTCATAATCTTGCACTTCAAGATGCCGAAAATGCCGCAGCAAAGCTGGGGTCGGATGGGCAGAGTAGGGCTCTGAGATCGTCCATTAAAGAGTTGCAAACTCTTTGGAATATGGAACCGGAAGAAGGCACATTCAGAAAACATATTTTGGATCGTTTCCCGCGATACAAGGGTGTGCTGTAGGTCAAGTCCTGATAACCGCCTTCTGCAAACCGCGTCTCTGACGTATCGGCTTTAGGCGAGATGACCCCGAATACTATCCGATGGGCCACGATGACCCGATCTCGCTTTACGACGAGGAATTGAAATCCAAAGCCTCCGGCAGGACTAATGTCGCTTTCCTCCTCTGCGGCAGCGGCGATGCGCGGCATCTCTTCGTCACAATGATGGGGCTTTCTGCCTTCGGAGCGCCCCGGAACCGAGCGACTGGCAGCAAGGCCCTCAAAGCTCACATCACCATTCTGGACATCAATGCTGCTTCTATTGCTAAGACCCTGATCATGTTCGACATGATCATGATGTACACTATCCTGAAAACGCGGAAAACTCCGCGAATTGAGGACGCATTGACAGTCATGGCCTATACCTACTCCTCGGCCTTTGTACCATCTTTCGTTGTTACGAAAGTGCTGGAGCACATTCGCACTCTCATTGATGAACTCGAAGAAGCCGAAAGCTCGCCTGGCACTACGGTCTTGGGGTTTCTCTACCTGCCCAAAGACACGCGGACTCAGGTCTTGCGCAAGCTTAAGCAATGGGCAGCACCTTTGGCAGCACATCATGCGGTGGCCAAGCTCAGACCAGTCGCGCGAGACAAATTCCGATTCGCACAGAAATCAGCGCGAGAGTTATTCGGGCCCAAGCCGAGCGCCAAGTTCCTCAAGCAATGCCGACAAGAGTTCGAGGAACTCGGGGTCCTCTTTGCCGAGCAGCCGTTCCTTCAAAGACGGGATCCCGACCTCATCCCTCTGATCGAAGCATATCGTGCAAAGCAGCCTAATGCCAAGAAGGCTCTCGAGGCGTACATAGATGCGGAATGGAAGCTCAACCCCACGGTCATCGACCTGGACCACGATGTTCAGCTAAGAGCGGAGGCAAAAGGAACTGGGCGACCATACGAGCCGTATCTGGAGTTCAATCCCTTGGAGCTTGTCGATCACATCGGCGATCTGGCCGGCAAGAGGACGACGACAGACACCGGCATTGGTGTTGCCATGAGGCTTTTTGAAATGTTGGCTCTATCGACTATGATGCTCATCGGCCGGATACAGATCGAGGTCATCGTTGGAGAAATGGCAGATGTCCTGGAGCGGATCCGATACGGATGTCTTGAGCACCGTTCGCATAAGCCGTCTGCACCCAGCGATCTTGACCCGACGCGGTTTCCGAACAGGTATGACCGGATTGCGATGAGCAACATCCCGGATTACATTGGTGGTCCGCTAGGATCTCATCTTTTCGGCGGTCCACTGCTACGCGACGATGACATCTCGAATCTTCGGTTCAATAACCTACTCAACCCTCCCATGTTCAAGAACCATGATCAGTTCCTTGCCGAGTACCTGCTCATGACGGACCCCACGCAGATCTCGAATCACTTCGGTCTAGCTCGCCAAGAGGGTGAAGCCGGGGGCAAAACAAATGAGGGTCATCAGGCCCTACTGAAGATGCTCGGACCCCTCGAATTCTATCGGGAGAACTACTTCATCTGGGCTCGGTCCGGAATCAAGCGCGTTCCGGCGAACCAGAGGATGTCGCGCGCAAGCCTCGAGCACTGGCTGCACAGTCACCTCCTCAAGATCTGCATCCCTTACCACCGACCTGTCACATCCAGCAGTCCTGTCCACGCGCCACTGAACCTGACAATCTTCCTCAGGCTCGTGATCCACATGCACGAGGTTGGGTACCCCAGCCATTGGCTGTCCGGCATTCTTCACTCCATCTGCGAGGGCAAGATTACCACCAGGGCACGCTTCCCCCGCCGCCTCATTCTGGAGGTTGGTGACCTGGCCCATATGCATGAACCGCGCGAGATCAGTCTAGGTCCGTGGCAGACCGAGTTCACCACCCTGCTAAGCCTTTGGCGACGTCTGCTCCCGTTCGGCATGATTGCTCCTGAAAAGTCCCTCGTACCCAGCACTGAGATCGTCGAGTGCAGCATCACCTTCGGCGAGTTCCCTCATTGGGGGTTCAGAAACCCCCACACGGCCATGGTGTTCTTCGACATTCGGACGCTTGGATTGCGCGACCTGATGCTCCCGGAGTTGATACAGGACGACGAGCAGGGAGATGCCTCTCCGTTTGCCGCCGAGCTACGGAAGGGTCATGTGCATTTGTTCACAGCATTCAACTATGTTACCGAGACGAGGACCGCGACGCTGTGGTTGCGAAGGGACTTCGTTGCCGAAGTCATGCGTGGCGACTGGTGGGGAGTTGGAGTGTGTCGTGAGGAAATGTGGGAGCTGGTGACTCCAAGTATCGTATCTCCAGCCACGGCGCTTCGAACCCTGCGCACTTGGGCGTCGTGAATAGCGCCTCGTGCCTTGGATGCAAGTTCGGGTGTATTTGGTTCCAGCCAGTGCCGGCACACTGATTTCGTCGAGATACGACGTATACAAGCTGTTTGGGGTCATAGTCGAGACGCTGCCACAAAGCCTTGGGACCATCCCAACGTCTGCTGATAGGTTTAAAAGGCCTGGGAGGTTGAATGAACCCCAGGGCATTCAGTGGTCAACGCCCTCTAAAAAGAGATACTTGTCCTCATCTTGGGATTTGTTTGTAAGACCGAGCGCGGCAATGAGAGGCAGTGTTGACTTGGGATTGATGTGACATCAGGACGGTGGCTTTTAGAATGGTACTGGTTCGGAAGAGTAATGAAACTCTACAAGACTACAACGCTGACTACAGGCAACTACATCAAAACATCTTTCAAAATTATTAGATCACCTCCCAAAGACAAAAACTGATAGAGGAGACTCGGGCTTGAGCCAATAGGCTTGAACCATTGAAAAGAGTCCACATGAGTATCCACCCGGGAAGTCATTTACATGTCCGCCCGGAACGCAAAAAACTAGAGGCAAAAAGAAAACATACAACAGCCGGTATTCGCTGGTCGTCACCGACCCAACTACTAATCAGCCCCTCAGCAGTTTAACTAGGGGAGAGCGGACGGGATCCCGTGTTCTCTACTGGGTATGGTCGTATGTACTTGGAACGGACCAAATTCGGTATATATAAGATGGGTCTTAGCTACCGCTTACTAGCGACAGAGGTACATATTCATGTTGCTATGATCTTATCACACACCCGTATTCTGCATAGCACATTCATCCCCTAACCAGCTAATCAGTCTTGCACCTCATGGCGCATTGGCAGCCTCTGCTTTGGGTTCTGGATCTTCTTTGTATGGTGCTCCTTGAACCACTCGATCCGTTCCTGCTTATCCTCCGGCCTTCCCAGTCCCTGTGCCTCAAGTTCAGCGAGCTTGGACTCGCTGATGATGTAGATCCAATCCGACCCGATGATGCCCATCTCTGCCTGTACGCCTTTGGTCGGTGGCGTGAACGGCTTGATCTTTGGGGCTGTAGCCTTCGAACCTTGGGCACGAGTGTTCTCCTCTCGTTGCTCTTCGTCCTTGAGGATACCGGCCTGTGTAGCTTCGTCCATGTCACGTGCGGTGTCAAAGGTGATGCCACTGACGACTTCAATACCTCCACCACTACCGCAGCTGCCCAGCGTCACAGTAGTAAGGAAAGAGGCACAGTACATGCTTCATTCTCAAAGTGGTGACTGTGAGTTTATGCTGCTGTTCGAGTACTTATAAGTTTTCAGACAGAGGAATCCTTACTCCTTATGTACCTGCTCATTTCCCAATTCCAATGGATATCGAGAGGACGTAGACCTGCTGCGTATATGACCTTACGTCTTATGGATGCCAAAAGTTCCAGTTATCGCCGTTGCAATTTGGTGTCTGGGTGGGTTACGGCTCGCAAAAGTTTTGCTGCGACGCTGTGTTGGTCCTGGTGCGGCACAGAGCTGATCATCACCTGCATGTATTTCTGCTGCTATACATATCATATACTGTTGGCGCCTGGGCAAAAGCGTGACGTAGTCTCTATCCTCGCATGAAGAGACGGCTGATGGGCAGGCTCTCGGCAATAACTCCCTCGTTCTAATTTCCATCCAAGCGCGTGACTCTATATCCAACTTCGACCGTCAAATCGAGGGGAACGGGCATAAGGTACCACACCAGGCTATTACGGGAACAGTGCTCCGGATCCTTCACTCAAATCTCACTGCTCGCAAATTCTCGGCGAATGACAAAGCGGGAAACAGCAATGAAGCTCTATCGCCAGTCACCTCACCCCACGAAGGCTGTCAGTTCACGTCCTTGGCCATTTCAAGCTCGTGCTACGATGTTGACGACTTATGATAGAGGCTGCTGCTTATTGATCCAAGACCATCTCGCGCTATGCGCGTAGGCCTTCCCGAGTTGATACGAGATGACGGGTGCTCGAATTCCTTTGTATTATGATGCTGTACACTATCCGGATAGTACCCGTCACGCAAGCTGAGGATACATCAATATATTAGGCATTGTATGGTCAATCGGAGATATGACTCGGGTAGCTGAGTTGAAGTTGGGTTCGATTTGCTACGTCCATAAGACTTACAGTACATAAACGTACTTTTACGCATCTTACCTAAGGCGTAAAGGCTCTGCTATAGTACGAACGCACAGTCAGCTTTCCTTCGGTATTACGACCCCCGTACACTAAATCTTGATGTCAGTACCCAGTGGCAGAGTTTTGACCGCTACACAGCTAGAGATGATGTGCCAATTTTTTCAGTACTTTGTGTCTCCAGAACAAGGGACTATTTGTGTTCGACAATACTTCCCTCCTGCACGGTCGTAAATCGCCCCAATATTGGTTGTAAAGTTCATCCATCTTTGCAAAGTCCCCTATATCAGTGGGGAAAGTGTTGACCTTGAAGACGTGGTTGATGCTAGAGCCAGCAGCATATGGGACTTCGGGAAATTCCTATTAATTTGTTGCGTATGAGCTTGAATGTCCCTGTCAACAATCTGACTCGTCTTCGGATCCATGGCTACATTGCCAGAGCAGTACACGACACCATTTGTAACAATAGCTTGGGAATTAAAGCCCTAATTTGGAGTCTGGGGCGTCTTTATTGAAGACTGACTTGCGCGGATCAGCCATGGAAACAGGATTAATAGCAGCCTTGGTGGAAATCGCTCGAAAGCGTGCAGGAGTGAATGCGTGGAGACGGCTCAGCGGGCGAAGGGATGAGACCAACAGCGGATATAGTCGTGATCTGGCAGGCCCACAAAGGCTCATATCAGCTTCAGGAGTGTTCAAATCCTAGGCAGTGTTCAGATTCGTGGCAATACTAAATGCAAAAGAAGAACGAACATCAGCACTTCAGGGAGCGATTTAGGAAAGGGAAACAACCAAGGCGTCATAAGCCCAGGTGATTAGGCAGGGTATAGTGTTATTATGGTCCGGAGAAGAGGAGTTAGAACGCTCTTCATTCGGTGGAGTCGTGTGCGGTACCTTTCTCCTCTCCTGTCTTGCCCATCGAGTGCAGCCCCCTCTGATCGGCACGGAGACTGATTATACTCGAGAAGCCAATGCTGCTATCATATATATACACTGGTTCAGAGCACCTGAGAAGTCCCTGACGTTGAGCATAGAGACTTTCCAGCGATGACCGTGATGGCAGACAAACTACATACCCACGCGGTCGCATCCAGGAATGCCGCAAAGATATGCTGTAGGACCGAAGTCTTCCCTGAATGACAAAGCTACCTCCTCTGCCACAGGGGTCTGACTTAATCTAGTTAGTAGTCCTAGAGTAAGCCGGTGAATAGGACGACAATGAGGACGCGAGTTGACGCTATGACTCCAGTGTGGGTAAGTTCGCGGAAGCAGCCGGAAATCTCTCTTACCACCGGTACTTGCTTTCCGAGAAGCTCCACGCGAAGCTGGGTCGCTGGCGAATTAGTGAATTTGCGTCTGGAAGTCTATCCAGTGCATCAAGTCGAGCGTCTAGCGCGACTGCCATCCTGGACATCCTGTCAAAGCGTGGCTGGTAACTACTAGTAGAGCACCAGGGGTAAGTGGTAGCCAATAGGGTCGAGGGGACTTTGGCGACAGGGCAAGAACCGACATTATACTCCGATCGACTTGCCTTGAAGTATTCACACACGTGCCGAGCCCAGTACTCGTGTACGTACGGTGATAATGCGTGCAGGTCGTGAGCCATGCGCGGCATGTTCTTGTGATGCAGACCGACGTTCCTCAGTGCTCACTGAACGCCAGGCCGGATATAAGCTATGAGAACGCAAGTAATAGCCATATCGCGTCGGCTTTGCACCGGGCTTAGGAACGACCCCACTGACTTCTTGTATTATAAATTAGTACGTGGGTTCGTGATGGCTGCTATTCCTGTATTATGCGTTGATGACCCTTTAATGATAGCAAAGGCTTACTGTGGTACGGTTGGGTGGATGCAGATGAGTGTAGCTCCGGGGCCGTCCTGGAAGAGTATTGACGAGGAATTGATACGAATAAGGCAATAGTTGCCGGCGGCTTTATCGCAAGGACGTGATGACTGGTCTCTAAGGTAGTTTATCAAACGCATGTTGTTGATTGGCTTTTTTCTGGATCATTCTGTACCTACGGGAGAAGCACGGAAGACAAGGATGGTCCCTTTTCTCTCTCGGGATTCGGCACTGAGAATGGAAAGCCAGGTTTGGCTGTCAAGTCAATGCTCGCTGAGCCACTCTAAGGGCAGGGGTTTTAATCGAAGTGAACTCATTGCAAAGATTGCATTACTTCGACAAGTTGGAATCAACAAATTGAAATCGCTTAACTGATGAAATCTAGAATGTTATTTCCATTAAAAAGCAATGCGCAGCGATGCTTCTATACGTTTGAGCGTCCATCCTTCCCATCCGGCTTTATTAATATAAGGCTTATGTCGCTTTGCTCATGGGTTTCCATGACAAACGACTCTTCCACTGCGATCCCAGCCGGCTTCCCAGCCTTGCTGGATACGTTCCTCCCGTTTATTGATATAGTCCGCGAGACGCCATAGCGGCGATCGAATCCCAGTCCCGGATTTGTGGGAGTGGCCGGCAATGGCTTCCCGTACACACTGTGACGCGTTGAGCGAGACACTTCGGAGGCTTTCCCGGACTGGCGGTACCAGTGGTGAGAGTCGCGGACCGTCGTGCCGGCGAGAATCGGCCAGACCTTGACGAGGAGAAGTCGAAGAGTAGGCAGACAGGCGCAGATGATGCCCACACCGATCTCGATGGAGGACCAAACGAAGACGTCGGCGAACTCCGAGGTGACGTTGTCCTTCTTCTGGTATTGGATCAGAGACTGGAGTCGCAGGATGCTCATTACCGTAACGCTGAGACTGAGATTAGCGCCCTGCCTGCTTTATGATCTCCAAAAGGAGAAGTAGTAGGACTCACCATGCTCCAAGGCTGAACATCAGGGCAACTCCGAACTTCTTCTTCCAGTGTAGTTGTAGTTTGCGCACCTCCCACAAAGGAATAGCAAGGACCCAAATGTCCAAACCAATGTTACTTCCCGCGTTGGCCCATACATATGCTGCATCGCTCACACACTTGCCCTTGTGCTGTCCGTCCCAAAGGGTCCAGATGTACGAGACGGGGTTGCAGACGAAGATGCCGACGAAGATGAAACTCAAGCCCCAAGCAGCAACGGCCACGAAAGTGGCCCAGAGGATCCTCCTGGTGCTTTGCGTAGTGAAGATACGCATGTAGAAAGCAATAAATGCCAGTTTGACAAGGCAGGTTTGCAGAAAGTAGATGATCGCTATGACATACCAAAACTTGAGGAAGTTGGTAATTTGATCAGCCCTTAGGGTCCAGATATCCCTTCCCATGCCGTTGGGCAGCAACTCTGTCGCGGCTATAGTAGTCTCGGCAATGACGGTGACGGCCGAGGCAATGAGAAGCCAGTCGTCCATGCCAAAATCAAGCCTCATGACGAGCTTATATCCTATGCGGATGACCATCATGAGCATGGCGAAAGCAAACAGCGTGTAAGTGTGGGCGGCGAGATGGTGGGAGCGGTCTCGAACAGGTGCACCGCAGGAAGTGAGGCTCGTGTTTTTGGTGCCTAGGCCGACGTCAGTCTCATCATTGCGATTTGACGCAAGGAAATCCCATCAAAGTCATACCCAGGGCATCGATGACCGTGCATGATGCCTGCACACACTCCGTGACATTGGTTCGGAAGTTGTCGTTATTGCATATACAGAAACTGTCAAGTGGAGAACACAGTCCGCCGGTGATTGCGGTCAGGATACATGGTTGCTACATTTGGGTCAGTCTCATGACATTGTAGAATGCCAATATCGATGGACTTACAGCGCATGACGGGTAGCTGCCCAACGTTGATGATAGATCGCCTTGCGCGAGTGCCAAGGGCAACGTATTCAAAAGCAAGAACGGTAACACGCGCATATTACATACACTGAGACGTTCAAGATCGTGACAGACGAACAAAATAATGAAAGCAAAAGCTTCACTTCAACCATGTCCCAGGCGATCGAGGATCAGGAACAGGGGTTCGAAGGACGGGTTCTCGTGGGAGGGTTTAATAGTTGAACTCGATCTGCAACACCGTTTGACTACACTTTTCCGTAATCTGCATAGTGTTCCTCGGGGTTGGAGGCAATCCTGTTCGCTTGTTAACCAGCCTCCGAGCCTACCCCTGTTGTCAATGCGTTCATGCTCTCTTTGGAACTCATCGTCCGGACTTATCGCCTACGCTTGTCCTCATTGAGGCTGAGGACAGGGGACACGACACGTGCTGGAGTGGCGTGCGTCGCATTGCATCTGATAAAATGGGTATCAGGGTCTTGAATTTGGAAGGAGAAACACGCCAGGGGCTTTCCCAGGGACGCCACTTGTGACACTATTGAGGCGAATGGGTGTGCCTATGCGGGACTTGACGGTCAGTTTCATGAGGGGCTCGTCAAACTGCCGAGGCACAGAGGGATCAGCATCGTCCCCAAGAGGACATGAAGCATTGCCACTGGCGAAACTCGTAGAGCTTCATCGCAAATTTTTTATCCTCATGCAGCCTGCATTGAGGGTGAATGGGAGAGGATTTGCAAATGCGCATCCCCTGCTCTGCTGCTCTCGGGAACCACGACCCCCACCCAGCTGAACAAGGTACAGTATCAGGAGGGGGTATCCTTCCGTGGCGGGGGACGCTCAGGCCTAATTCATAGTCTACCCGACTCATCCGTCCGGCTGATGACCGAGATTTCTCTTAGCAGCAGTTCTAGGCTCGTTCTAGCCATGCGCTGGGGAACTGTTGCCAAGATCATGGTGACAAACGGTGAGGAGGGCGTGGCTTGGGCTAGCTCTAGTTTATAGACAAGACTATGTCGACCAAACCACGAGGCAACTGGGGCCTACAATCTAAGAAAGACCGAGTTATCGAAACTAGGGGGGGGACGAACCTGCAGCTTATCGATCCTTCCAGTGGCGGCGTGACCTCCTCTTCTCCTCTTTGGTCTCCAGTTGCGCTGGCGACCCCGAAAACATGGGCCCCAACTGTCTAGATTTGCGCGCAAATCATAACGATGAGGATGTTGTCACTCGTTTGATAAAGGCCTGCTTCCTATACTCCCTTGAGCATGCACGTAGCTGTCAAGACGCAGAGCACTGCAGATGGAAGGTGCCAAGAAGATCGAAGGCGTCCCGGCGCATCGTTTCCTTCGCTTCGCACAGACACGGGTTTGGTTGAAGGGGGGGCAGGCCGTTGGCCGAACTTCAACATGGAAGCCAGAGCACTGTCCCCACTTCTGTGTGAACCGCGAGTCGTTGATGGTTGAGAACTGCCGGGCTATGATTTCTTTTTGGAAGACCTCTGTAGGGTCGTATTTTGCCAAGCCACGTGCGTTCCTGTTTCAGCAATCAAGTCGTGGCGCCTCTTTTACCGATAAATCTGAGGTGGCTTGAAGGCTTGAGCTATTCGGGCGGGCTGTTGGGTAGGACGAGTCTTGATTGTTCTATGTCAACGTGCTTTGATGACGGGTACCTGGTATTCAAGGTGCTGGGGTCACGTGCCTCGAGCCCCACACGGGTTGTAGGAAGTGGGACATCGGTAGGTGCCTCTGCGCGAGACGCGCCACATCCATTCATTGTTTTTCTTTTTCCATTTAAAACCGATCCGTGTTCTATAATGGTCATTTCGTACGTGCTAGCTTCTAGTGCGGGTAGAACAGCTATATGGAGGGTTGGGTAGTCCAGGACCAACTACCCCCTCACCATATTACGGACAACTCTGCAGAGCCCAAAGTCACACATCATGATGCCAGTACAGTCACAGTATGCGCAGATGGATTCCGTAAAAGCCTCATGATATAGCTGAAGACAAAGACCCTAGGTATGACCCAAGCCTCGTCCTCCACGATCCGTTGCTTAGCAGCTAACGGGCGCCGGTCCAGGGTTGACGTACGCAGTAGGGATGGGCCACCAGATGTCGATTTCGACACCGGGATCGTTGCCCGCAATGGCGCCAGGGAGAGCGACCTTGGAGCTGGGCTCGAGCGTTCCGCTGCCCTTGATGTTGAGCTGGGCGCAGCCGATGTAGAACTGAGCTCCGCCGACCTGCTGAGCCGAGTGAAGACCAATGTGCTGCACGCGGAGGAGATACTCGCCGGGCGCAACGCAAGTGGGAATCGTCACGTTGACGGTGCTCGAGCCCTTGTTGTCGTTGAGCGGGTCGGTTTCCCAGGTTATGCTCGAGGAGGTGATGGTCGGGTGGTCCTCCCAGATCTTGAACCAGACGTCGCCCGTGGGGTCCCAGTCCTCGACGGTGGTAGGGGCCTTGGCGAGCCAGAAGGACAGAGGGCCCGGGTGCTGGATCTGGGGGTCGAGGCCGAAGCCGACTTCATCGCCGGCAGACACGGTCAGGGTGGAGGCTCCCTCGCTGCCGGAGGCTAGCTGGTAGCAGCCCATCTCGGAGGACGTGGTGTCAGTCAAGGGGCCGTGTGACTGGTAGTTCTGCGTCTTGCGGATGTATTCCCAGTCGGCCGATGTCTTGCCTTTGTAGATCAACTTGGGGAATGTGTCTTATTTTGCATATAAGTCAGAACCACTGAAGACCCAAGACGGTTGACAATACCACGTACAGTGAGCGTTGGCGGCCGCGGCCAAGAAGCCACCCACGAAGAGAGTCGACTTCATCTTGCGCCAGGGGATTTCTGTCTTGGACTGGTGTTATTGTTGAAGCTGAGCGTGTCCTTCAGGTGTTGTTGAGATGGCTGGACTGATGAGAGCTGTAGAGCAAGGCCATTTGAGCTGAGGGCACATGGACTTTAATAGTCCTGGCTTGTGTATCCTGTGACTGGCTTTCAATCCAAGGAAGCACTCCTACTCGGATATGACGGCCGGCGACAATACCTGTATAAAATCACGGAAAAACTAAATAGAGGCAACTTCCGGAAGTCCCTCCACACATCTGGAGGGAGGCACGCGAATGCGGCACTGTCAGCGCTGATCATCATGCGAAGGGTGCGTGTCTCGTGAGAAGTTGAGTCGTGACGAAATTGCGACAGCATTTTGCTTCGAGGCTTTGTATGCCACGGACGTTCCCTTCAGCCTCAGTCTCAGGTTTCAAGTGCCGTCCAAGTAACGCCACATGAAGTTTTACCGCCTGCCTTACGAAACGACCTTCCGGTAACGATTCCATAACGCTGCTCCTGGACTAACTGGTCAGTATAGAAGACGTGAAGCAGACTGATCGTGGCTGCAAGTGGCACTCACCTACGGATGACTACCGCCGGCTTCAGATGCCGAGAAGTATGAATTAATATCAAGTGGTTTCTGCTCTGACCAGTAACAACATCTTCCCTTGCCGCTTGGAGCGTGTGATCCGGATCCTGAACTAGAAACGGCGTTCAAATCGAAACTGCGCAAGCATGATTCAACCTGTTTTGGTCAATATATATCCTACAGGTTCGGAGTTCTGGGTTCCGTTGCTGAAAATGGTCGCTTGTCTATTTATACGGAGGTGCGACCGCACGAAATCATGACGTAGCAGGTGTAATTCTTCACATCCCTTAGACTCTCGTAATATGTCTGGGGTTTGCGATTGAGAACTAACTTTGAAGATGGTAACTTGATAGAAGTCTTTCTCGTCCCTTCACGGACTTGTGGTACGTTGGTCGGCGGCTAAGGCCAATACCTAAAGGTCGCGATACTAGACTAATTTTGCTTTCTTCTTCCTATACAGAGACATTGCCGTGAGCAAGACGTGTATTTTGTTAAGATGGAGCCATTTTTTAAAAGACATGCTCTCGATCTCGTAGTTAGGGTCGACCTTATCTTGTCTAAGCTGTCCACGAGGGCCCAGACCATGGAAAGGCTTAGACAGAGGAACTATATTCCCCATATAAAAGACCTTTACTAGGACAAGGTATAGCAATGCAAGTCACTCAATGCTTGTAAACGGTCGCTGCTACGGTCCAATAGTAGACTTCGGGAATCGGTCGATCTGCGCTCCCGCACGGGCGTTATATCGCAGTCGCTGCTCCAGAACACACGGCGAGGATTTATCAGAAAGTGCTGCTATATATCAAGCTAGAAATCTAGAAAGATACATACTATACCTACTCATAGAATCCCTTTCTCAGAAAATTGATCATCTACTTCAGGGTTACTAGTACCCATTACCTCAAATGGTCGACTTCGCAATCTTGTTGTCTGCCTTGTACGGTACACCGCGTTTCGCTCCCCCGTCTGCCAACGAGCCGTGCACACTGCTCCAGGAACACCGCGGCAGAACTCCTCCTCCACAGGTCTCGCGTTCACGCCCGCGAGAAGCGTCGAAGCTTGTACTCGCTATCGACGACGAGCTATTTGGCGTCTGAAGGATCGGACGCCCCAGAGGATAAAAAAATCCCAGAATCCCGTCTTGCTTTCTGACCTGTGGGTTTGGCTTCCCGGAACGCCTTCCTTTGCGCTCTGCGCGGCATCTCTTCATTCGCTGCGTTCTCAACGTCTCCCCGCGTGAGCACGTATCCGTGGTGGACAAGATCGGACGGCCCTTCGTCGCCATCCCCAGATTGCTCCAGGCCGGTAGCAAGGAACGCTGGCCAGATGATCTTCGCTACATCGGTGGTAGATAGCAATGCGCGCTCTGGCTGCTGTGACTCGGGCTGCTGGGCCTGGCCTCGGCTGCCTGCCTGTGCTGCTGCGGTTGCGCTGTCGTTGGGAGCCGGCGGAGGGGGTGTTGTTGGTAAGGGCTTCCAGTCGTCCAGGTCCTCGAGAGCGAAGATGGGCTGCACCCTTTCCTGAAGCCTCTGTATGGTTTGCCACTTTTCGCATAGTTCGTGCGTGAGGTGTGTGAGCTGCGATTGGAATGCCCCGTGTTGGTCGGGGGGTATCAACCCAGACACCGCTGTGATTACAGAATCCACGACTCGTGTGGTGCACTGTTCGCGACACTTCTTCTGTTGATCGGGTAACGCCTTGAGCAGTGCCGCCCGAATGAATCTGTCCTGGTCTGGATCTGCCCCCAAGAGGGCGTTCAAGAACGGACCCATGGTATTGCCCACGGATAGGTACGTCGGATGGAAGACGAATTCCTTCAGAGCGTTCGCGTATATAGCTAGGCCAGCAGTGACCCTCATGTGTTTCGCGAGCGGCGAGTTGGTTGCTGGAAGTGGGATCGAGCGTTGAATCGCACCGTGATCCCTTACCTCAGCCCACAGCCCGGAGTCCTTGAGAAGGTTCTGCTCCAGATCACGATTCAGGAAGGCTCGGAATAAGTCCCTGGACGCCGTGAATGCCTGGGACAAGATTCTAGATCTGCTGCCTCGTTAGCATCAAACATACGGTGTTTGGTGGATTCAGCCCAGCGTACATGCTTTCCCTCGCATCTCCAAGAGGGATTAATTCCACAATGAATGACTGGAAGATGCTAACTTTGTCCTCTGCGGCTTTTAGGGCCTTATTGCGAGAGGCCATCTCCTTGGCAGTGGCTTGCAGCTGGTTCTTGCACGCCTTCGCTTCCCTTTCGGCAGTCTTGAGCTCCTCTTTCGTTTGAGTGATGATATTCTGGCGGTTAGCACTTTCCTTTTCGTGTTTCTTGCTCGTCTGCATCCATCGGCGCATGTCTCCATCAAGCTTCGTGATTTGCTCTTTTAAACTTTTTACAGACTTTTGTTCCTCAGAGAGCTTCTGATCTGCTGTTCTTTTCTCCCCTGTTACCCTTTCTTGCTGCTTGGCCGCTTCCTGAATCGTCGTTTCGAGCTTGCTCTTCTCGATTTCCCATTGCTGAGCTTGCTGGCCCATCTCTTTCACGTTCTTCTTATAAGCTGTTTCTGTTTCGTAAAGGTCCCTCCTGAGCTTGGCGTTATCCTCAGCCAGGGCCTTGAGCTCTTGGTAGCTATTCTCTGTGCATAGCTTGCCAACCAGTGAGATAAAGTCTGTTATAGTCTCGACCCCCTGTGTGGAAACTGAGGGGCTAACCGCCTGACGCTCATGAACCGGCGGTGGACCCATGATTGTGCAGCAAAATGGTCAAGAGTCATTAAGAGGAGATTGCCGTCGGGAAGTTATTCATGAATGGTTACCATAGATATATATACCTAACTTGCAGCGCTGAGTCTGTATTCGGAACTTGGCTGTAGGTGTTATCATGGCACTGAGGGATAACAGTGCTAAGACGACCTTCAGGGAAAGCCTCATTCGCAGAAGTTGATGCATGTTGGTAGCCTACTTGCAGAATGACGCCAGGTGGCTGATTTAAACTTCGCTCCCGCGGTCGTATCATACAATGACACATTTCCCATGATGCAAAAACTGGAGAAGGTTCGTTCGTTGACAAGAACTCGAGTGGGCGCATGGGGACAATGTCTGTTGGTGACGGGACTGTCCACTTGCATAATGCAGCCGCTTCCGAGGCCTGCCAGCTCTTGATGACGAATCATGGAGTGACACACCTTGCAGGAACATGATAACGTGACTGCCATGGCCAATAGAGGTTAGGTGAGGAAGCATCAGGGTGTTCTAGCTGCATGTTCACATCAAATACGCTGCAAAGAATGAGGCGGATGGTGGCATTACTCTGCCATTGGTTGGCTACTCCACTATATGTACAGTGCCTAATCACCACAGCCGCCTGAGCTATACACCGAGAACGCCTTCCTTTACTTCAGCTGCAGTTTTCCTCTTGTTTAAGACACTCTTGATTGTCCATCCTCGTGTGGTTGCATCGCGTGTGCGTCGGGAATAGTAAGACAGACGCTGGTGCCCAATCGCTGGCCCAGATTGGAAGCCTACACCACGTCCTGACATCGACTTTGCACCCTCAAGGTCGCTCAAGTGCCGAGAGTGAGTAGCTGAATAACATGTCACTTGAAAGTGCATTGTCTCCCAAGATTGTGTCCGCGGGAACATTACACTCTTGCATCTGTTGCATGTTGTGCCCGTTCAATCAGGCTCCAAAGACGGGCGCCAGTTGATTGGAGAAGGGAGATAATTTGGGTCAGAAGCCTTTTCAATAAATCAAGAAGCCCAGTTGACTAGCACGTTGTCTTTATTATCGGTGCGTGAATTCGCATGATTGTTATCGCCGGGCGAGAGATTCTGCGTCCCGCCTAGTGTGAAGTCGGGTCCTCATCGTCGTTAAAAGCCTCGTACACGGCCGGGTACACGTAACTGCAGGAGATCATAAATCTCTCCCAAAGTTCCTTGAATATCCAGCCGATTGCCACTAACAGGGGCCTGCTTATGACCGCGTTTAAGGGGAAGTGCCTTAATAGATAAGTCCCAGTGTTTCGGAACCCACTAGGGCTTTGAATGTTCGCATAGATTATCAACTGCTGTTGAGATCGCATCTTCTCTCGCCTGAGATTCAGAAAGCACAAGCGTGGGAGGAAGAAACCAGCTGTGGAAGCAAATCTCCAGCTGTTGCTAGAGCCTAGACGCCCTACTATCCTTCAAATACAAAGCCACGACTTTAACGTACGAAGTAAAAGTGCAGGCATGACTCTTCTACGAGCAAGGATCTGAAATGGTGCTCCCACTTGAGCCATATCACCTACTAGACTTCGAAGACTTCACCATTGAGCTACTGTTGGAGTAGTTGGAATGAGACTCAATCAAAGCGGGACAAGCCTCTGGTCAAGACCTTATGTCATTGGAGTGATTGCCAGCCATGAGCGGAGTTAGTGCCCGATCAGCAGCTCCTTGGGGACGGGGAATGTTGATATGGGATCCGCATTGGAAGCAATCTTAAACCAAGTGCCTTACAACTAAACAGTTCACAAAACCGTAACGCGGAGAAGTTGTTGTAACTTGGGACATAATACGTGAGTTGAGAGATGATACGGAAACTGGTTTCAGATGATATTTCCAAGCTAAACCTGCTTCAAGCACGTTCTCAACCGTGAGAAACCGGCCACCCGACGACAGAAGAGATAAAGTCGACAATATCGTCCACCTCCTCTGGAACCTGATACCAGTGACCCAGCTCCTCATACGCCCTCCACCGCACCTCGTAGCCCGCAGACCTCACCACCCGCGCGGCGGAAGTGCCCAAGCCGAGCGGAACCTTCTCATCCTTCACGCCATGCCCCAGAAAGACCGGTGTACCGTATGCAGTCTTCTCCCTCGCCGGCTCCTCCAGAGGTTGCAAACCAAGCAGATCCCTCTCGAAGTTTTGCGCCTGGACGCTAGGGTGCGGCCTCTCCCCCGCCACCTCGGGGGTGCTGAACGGATTCTCCTCATCGAGGTCTCTCTGCGTGTCCTCCTCATTCTCTGCCAGGGAATCCTGCAGATCGGACTGATAAGTGAGATACCCACTCATGCCGACGTACCCCCCGACTGGATGGTCCAGAGACAGGAGAACAGCCAGCGACATGGCGCAGCCTTGACTCAGCCCGCCGAGTATGAGATTCCGCGCGGGCACCATCTCCAGCTCCTTCTGCACGATGGCGAAAAGCTCCTGTGCTGACTCTCCAAGGCCCTTGAGCTGCTTCTCCTTCCTGAGCTCGGGGTCCTGCAGGTTCGCGATGTCGAACCACTGCGTGAGCATGGACCTGCCGAAGGCGGTGGATCGTCGCCGTCTCGACGTGGGGAAGAGGAAGCGCGCCCCGGGGAGAAGCTGGGGCAGCGTGAGGCCAGATGAGGTGATGCCGGTTTCGAGGAGTTCTTTTCCGAATTTCTCGCCGTTGGAACCGAGCCCGTGGAGGAGGAGGATTGTGTGAGTGTGAGTGGTCAGAGGTTCGACTCGGTAGATGGGCTCCCCAGGACCTCTTGGTGCAGGTTGGCTGGCTGACATGGCTGTTGAGGCCGGCCGGCTCCTGAGAGGAAGCCCCATAAAATTAGAAGGTGGCGATGTCGAAAGATCAAGTACTCGTGGTCGCGTTCAAAGCTGAGAAGGAAGGAGGGTGAGACTCAGTCAGAAGACAGCCAGTGGATTCAAAAGGCAGGTTGTCGAACATAAGACTTGCGACCGACAGCGTTGACTCACATGGCGAATGCTCCCAACCACAGTCACCCCCACATCCTCACCATCTCCTGCATTTCATGAACCAAGCCAACAAAAATAACACATGCTGATTGAATGCCTTGCCAGGTACCAGATTGGAGGCTAAAAAAAAATAGAAAGATGGGTAAGTCAAGAAAGGAGAATCTGGCCAAGCCTCACGTTGTTTTCCACTTGAGTTCTTACACGTCGTCGCCTTCAATGGGATCCTTTACAAGGGTGTGCGAAACACCACTACATGTCACGATCTAGACATAAATCAACAAGTGAAAATATTCCGAATGAGAGCCTCAATATTCTGATCCGGTATGTACGTCTATGATGAAACTAATTGTGTACAGGAGAAGTAAGCTCCCCCGCCGTCTTAACCGCTGTACCCGCGAGAAGTCCACCTGACCTGCAATTGATATCGTTAGTACTGGGAACTCAGATGGGGGTAATGCACATTGATGATGGCAATGCCGGCGCAAAACTCACATAGTGGGACGTGATGTTCTTGAGGTCGGCAAGACCCAAGTTGCCAGCGCTGACGGCGATCTCCTGCTTCATCAATTCGACCACTCTCGTGACGCCATCGACACCGAAGACGTTGGCCAGCATAAAGGGCCTGCCGAGACCAACAGCGCGGACACCGAGGGCGAGGAGCTTGAGCACATCGGCTCCGTAGCGCACGCCGCCATCAGCGTAGACCTCGATCTTCTTGAACACTTCCGGGGCCTCGTTGAAGATCTCGAGCGCAGTCTCCAGGCTGGTCTGGGTGGTGTCCAGCTGGCGTCCTCCGTGGTTGGAGAGGATGATGGCTGGCACGCCGTGCTTGACCGCAAGGACGGCGTCCTCGTAGTTGGAGATGCCCTTGAGCACGATGGGCAGGTCGGTCATGTTGGTGAGCCTGTGGTACAAATCCCACTAGATGATTGTTAGCCATGTTCGAGGCATTCTCCTCACTGCAAGCAAGCAAGCTAGCTAACTACCGAACGTACCGTGAAGGGCTGGAACTGAGAGTTGCTGTAACCAAGTTAGACATGTGATGCCAAGTCAAGAGGGAGGTTCTATTCAGAGGGAACATACGCAGAGCCAACTCCGTAACGCGCAGCACGCTGCCTAATGCTGCCAGCTGCCGAGTCGACAGTGAAGACGATGGCTTTGGCGCCATTCTTTTCCGCGCGCGCGAGAACCTGCGCGTTGGCGGTGTCATTCCCGCTGAGGTACACCTGTACTCAAGTCAGATCATCTTTCTCGGTAATTGTGATTTAAGAAAAAAAGAAAAAGAAAAGGGAAACGCAGCCAGATGGAACAGGCATAAAGCCGCATCGGCAAGTCGGAGCTATTGCTTACCTGCTGCCACAGAACCTGCCCTTCAGCACGGGCTTCGTAGATCTGCTCCATGGTGTAGGCGGAGTACTCAGAGGGCTAGATGCAGTCAGCCAAATTCGTGTGCATCATGCACTTTTTTGTGTCAACGAGAACGTACAATATAGAGGATATCTCCTTCGGCAGCTCCCTTGACGAGGTTCAGCTCGGCTCCAGGGTTTCCTCGCTCAGCACGCGCACAGGGGCTGATGTAGAAGGGCGCGGAGAAGTTGTAGCCCAGCATGGTGGTGGGCAGTGTCTTCTCGACGTTGGTGATGTCCACCAGGACCCGAGGACGGAAGTGGTACTGTTGGAAGACCTCGAGGTTGGCCATGTAAGACCACTCGCCACCTGCACCGTTGCGGTAGTAGGTGTAGTTCTCGATCGGCAGGTAGTGACGAGCAGCCCAGTCGAAGTCCGGGAGGCCGACCATGTCCTTGAGGTCCGGCAGCTGACCGACCGGGACATCCTTCAGGGCCTGGTCAATGCCAGTGTCGGGCTCGTTGAGAAAGGGCCGGGCGGCCAGGGCGCCGCCGACCAGAAGGGCCGAGGCGCTGTAGATCTGGGCTGTTCTCATGGTGAAGATGAAGATGATGAGATTATTTCGATAACAGGAGACCAAGTCGGGGAATGGGTGAATCCTCGAGCTCTTGTGGGGTGAGAAGGAAGAGATCGGGGAATGCCAAAGTCGAGTAGTGACGTGGGTTGTGCCCTGACCGCGTACTTATATCCAGGAACTGGAAGGTCTACTGTACGGTACATCTAATCTGTCCGTACCATAGTTGCGCCGCATTAGTGTTCGAAAGAGGCAGGAAGCTGGCAGCATGGGTAATTAGCAGCATCCACATCCTATACGCGCATGACGTACCTTGATGAGGCTGTACTGCTTCATTCCCGCCCATATACAAGCCAAGATCTGCTAGCCGCGATTTAGGTGCGCTACTACGTCTTGGATATAGACGACTCCACGCAGGGACCAGTCGTCATCCTACCATTGAATAGGAGGGAGCCAAAAATCGGGGTGTCGTTGACTCGTAATGCTGGGGCGAAAGAATCACATTCCAAACCGTCTCTTCGGGGACCTCGAGGCCAAGACCCAGTCATAACGCCGATTTATGCCTAGTGTCGAAGCTGCCGATGTCGAATTCATCAAGGACCGCACCGGCGTGCTCGGCGAAGCACTGACTGAGCATCACGTCAATTCCAGCTTGCATGGGTTGTGATCAGTCCATCGCTCGTCTGAATGCAGCACATGACAAGATGATGATAAAGCGCCCTAGGCCGGCAGTGTGCAAACCTTCAGATCCATCTTGATCTGATAACGGGACGGAGGCAACATAGTGCGAGGCTTGGTTTAAGCTTGACTCGCTGCCACTGACGGGGTCTTCATCCCACTCGGCCGGCCCCCATTGAGTAAATTGTTAAGCAAAATCGCGCATCGTCTGTGCTGAAATACCCAGATCTAGTGTTTCCAATAGGGGACCCTCGCTATAGTTTGCCGATTCTTGTTTTTGTTCTTTCCAGAAAAGTTTTTTTGCGCCCAAAGCTTATTCCCTGGCGCGCAAGAGACTATGACGCGGTTCCCATCGTGGGACCTCCACCGCTGGGTTAAGCTTTTGGAGGCTTCGGGTGGCTGAGCTGCTATGTATAATCTAGCCGTTGTATAAACAAGCCATGTGCGAATGCCGCCTCATCCGTTCCTCCCTTGAGGTATGTAAGTTTCTTCACGACAACCCGCTGGTGGGGAAGAAGGCATATGCACTATGCTTCGGGTGCATCGGGAAGTAGACTACTAGGGGCTATAGTCTTCTCAACTCAGATCCAACACTTAGTATGTACAATGTACATAGTAGTTGGTGTTGTTTGTCTCAGCATTAATCGAAGGCATGTCTTGCTCCACCGGCCGCATGAAACTTATGATGGGCTCACTGCCCGCAACAAGCCAAACATTGTTGTCAAATACCGGCCACCCTTGTTTCCTAGAGTCGCATGTTAATTCACTGCCATGATTAAGGGCAACCCAAGCGGGAAGCTCCCATGGGATGATAGGAGAACAAACGGACTCGCCGTGGGGCTCAGCCAAATCGTGCTGCATTGAACCTGGTTTTCCCCGTTGCATTCCCAGGACCCGGAAGAGGTCTTTGCCTTTATAGAAGTTGCTCCGGACTCCGTAGAGTTCCTCCGTGGTCGGGTCCCATTCCCAGCAGCCTGTTGCGCTCCGCTCACCGACCAAGCCTGTCGATAAGTTAGCTTCGCTATACCTTCCCGTAACAAGACTTTGGATCCTTCAACGAGCCAATCTAGGATCCAAGGGAGTCGGCCGCCCGTCCCATCACCACCCCTGGTATGGAACCACAGGGTCGCTTCCGCCGTGGGAATTCTGGCACGGGTAACGGCACAATGTGCAACATCTCAGATTCTGTTGTTCCTGGTGTAGCTGATATGCGGCTGCGACCGGAGCAAAAATCGCGAATTCCAAATCAACAACGTTGCACACGATAACATCTACCAACACCGTCGCCGTTGGACTGGCATCACCGACGCAGAGATTGACTCGTACGTCGGCGAACAGGTTGGAAACAAACTAAGGGCCCTCTGAAACAGGCAGCTCAGAATCTACACATCTAGCCCTGCCCCTGCTCTCCCTGCACCATCCGGGAAGATTGCGATCTTATTGCCCGTTCATTGCTGATCTATCAGATTCGAAGCCGCAGAAAATCTAGATCCGCTTCCGTCGAAGCCGTAGAAACCAAGAACGGCCATGTAGGTAATTAATCAGTGGCGCCATCGTAGTCCTCTGCAAGGTGGATTTCGTCCTTCCGAGTTCTCCCGCTGCACTCGGTGGTGCTAGTCGAGTGACCACCAAGGTGCGCGTTGGCTGCGACATGCTGGGCTGTTGCGAGTGCAATAATTGTTGATCTCTGTCTCTTTTTTTGTGGTTCTTGCTGTCTCTCCAGGGGCCTTCTAAAGTGGTGCTGCGATTGGCTTTCACTTATACGTCCTATAAGCTCATTATAGCACAGCATGGTTGCATAGCGACGCCCCGACAGAATTAATTCCTTTTTCTTATTGTTTCCTTTTTGTTTCCTTTTTCTTTGTTGGGAGAATAGTGGACATTTGAGTGTGTAAATTGGGGTACAGAAAGAGTCGTCGCCAATCGGGTACGACTGTCACTCATCAAGGAGTCAATGACTGGCAGACTCTGCACACGCTATGATACATCGGCAGCGTAGGACGAATCGCCCTGATAGTTCTTCGGTCAAGAGGCCCAGGGTAGGTAGGCAACGAAGTCAGTTCCAGACACTGAGATGCAAGCTCCTCAGTATGATGAGAAGTAGGTTTGGCTGACTTGCGTGGTACCGTAAAAACGGGTATTGCTGATCAAGCTTGAAGGCATGAGCGCTTACTCAAGAACCAATCCAGCATGAGGCAATCGAATCATGTTTGCAGATTGCCCATCCTGTGAGGTTGTGACTGGGGATCGCCGATGGTTCAGGCATCAAGGCAAGCAAAGCTTTGATGAGATTGGCCAGCCTCTGCCAAAGAGACGCCTTAGAGGGATTGCGCTTTTCCTCAGTAGATGCGATCACACTATCTGTATCCGCCCCGAGTTGCGGTATCTGTTCATGCTCGTTGTAAAAGACCCATGATCTAATGTTTCACCCCAACATGAGGTGCAAGTCCGGCTCAGCAGAAGATGCTCTCCTGCACAAGTTCGTACACGAATTGCACTTCTCCAGCACTTGCATCTTCCACGTGCGGTTCTGCAAACGTGATCGAATCACCGCACCAATACTTCAGTGATTCCTCTGCACAGTCTCGGAGTTGGTCGTCTGTCGCATCCGCCTTTCTTTGTGCCTTGATAGATCCAAGCCGACGGATCATAGCTGCGACCACTCGCGAGTCGTATAGGCTGTCCCTCCGAGTGTAGGCGGTAAGTAGATCCATTGCTTTGCGAAGAACCTGCTGATCCGAGCATTTCATGGCTAGCAGGAACATAACAGATACTGGGCCTGCCTCCGACTAAAGCATCACTCGAGGTGGACTATCGGCTTCGCTTCCTCTACCTTCGGGACTTGTAGATGCTGCACTGAGACTGGGTGCATCATGTTTATGCTCAGAAGCATTTGGGCCGTTTTTTACTGGATCCAGAGTGCGAGAAGCGCAACATCCTCATCAGGCATGTCTGTCTTATCTGCTGTCGCCACAGCCGTTTGGCATTTAGTCCGGAACGCATGCTCCATTAACGGCCAAGCTCAGATGGGATACAAGTAGCTGCTCCTTCTGCGGGTATGCACTTCTCTGGTTGTTCTCGGTAGTCCGCATTTGCCAGCGGGAACCGAAACTGCCAATTCTGCCGCTTGACCAAGCTATTCCGTGCATGCTCGAGTCCGGAAGCGAAGTCACAGGGACTGAGATGGGATTTTCACCTTGCCTTGTCCTGTGGAGGCATCATTTGTAGGCTTGGCGTTCGACCGTCATCGAAGAGGGTGGCTTGTAGACCCAGTCGACCGAGGGTATTCTCGAGCTACTGACCAACTCGCCATCGTTAGCCTTGTTGGGGTGATACCCCATGAGTAACCCAAGCATATTGCAAAGGTGGTCCATGGACGCCGAGCTATCGCCTATAGAGACCTTGAGGCAGTGGAACAGGAGCAGCACAGGAGGGCTGTTCGAGCGGCCTTCCAAGAAGTGGGTTTCACCGTCCGGTCCATCGAGTTGATGCGGTGCTGCAGCGTACGAAGAGCTTTGCCATATCTGTGAAAGTCTCGTTCTCAACCACTACCAGGCTGGATTCCGTGGGAAACGTCAGGATGCCGCGAGCTGAGACCGGAAGGCTCCGGAGAACGATCTGCTGAGAAGCAGCCACAGAGCTGTTCGTTTTGTTCGCTGCAGTTGAGTGTCCGTCACATTCGCGGCCTGTCTTCGTACAGCGCATGCAGCTTGACCAAGTTTCATCGCACTTTACTCGGCGGACCCTGACCAAGAATTGGTCAGCTCTTCATTTTCACGTAGTACTTAAGGGTGCTCGCGCCGACAACTTGGGCTACCACCCTTGGGTCTGGGAGTGCTCTTCCGCATGGTCTCTGAGAAGGTCAGGTAAGTGTATTCGTGAGGGCTGTGAAGAGCGCTGGAAGCCATGCGAAGATTTTCTATTTGGAAGGTTATCCAATAAGCGATCCTCAGCCAGATAGTTATATCTGAAGAGCCTGCACCAGGCCAGGGACGCATCAGAGCATGCGGATTGTGCACACAACATCTCTGGGCAGGCACTTACAGCATGGCAGAGTTGTAGATGCTGAACTTGCCGAATTCCATGGTTGCCTAATGGACAATGATCGAGAGATCGCTGAGAAAGGCTGCTTACGCTGTGCATCGAGGCGGGAGCTGAAGGACAAATAGACCAGCCGGCGAATCGTGATCCGGGTTTCCTGGCTCACACGCATATTCATGTCCTTCGAAGCAGAGCAACCTTGCGTGGCTAGATGTTAATTCCTAGATGTTTTGAGAATGCCCAAAAAAATGACGAGAACATCGTCTCAATGGCTTCGTAAGGGAGTGCGACTTCCAGATGTATAAGAAGTCTGTTGAGCTGTTTAGGATGGCGGGAGTGAGCCATCGCCGCCTCACACAATTAGAAGCTCTTTGCCAAATATTGGCTATAACACCTCGAAGCAATGCGGCCTACGTATGCTTTGTTATTTGCCCTTGGCACAGGCTGCTCTTCCGCTCCGAAGGGTTGGAAGCGGCAATCAGACTCAGCCTTGAACTGGACCTCCATCGAACCAACGCAACAGCTGAACTACCACTCAAGCTATGACAGACCCAAGCGTGCGCGTCTGAAGGTCCCCTTTGACTGGACACAGACCAGTTTCTCGTCCCATCCATGGGTCGCCAGCGGGATAACTAATCTGGTCGCAACTGTACCCGAGACCGACCCAACCTTTGGATAGCAACCATCAACCCTGGAGGTCCTGGAGGCGCGGGCATGGAGAAGGTTTTGGAACTAGGGGCGTACCTCCAAGGGATCCTGGAAGAAAATCGACACTATGAGATTTTCGACTTCGACCACTGAGGCGTCGGCTTCAATAGTTCTCACGCTGACTGCTATAGCGACGAGCTGAACCGCCAGGCTAATCGTCTTCAACGGGCAGCTCTACCGCCTGTATGCTCGAGCCCGCAAGCTCTGACACACCACTACCATGGAACTTGACAAGGCATTGAGCGAGCTATGTGGCCAAACCGGGACACCAAGCATCTTCAACTACATGTCGACTGCCTCTGTCGCCCGGGACATGGTCGAGATCATCGAACGCGGTGACGACCTGCGCTATGACACGGCATCTTCCACGAGACACAGACGTCGTAAGTCAAGATTGCAGTGACCTTGGAGTCTCGCACGGACCAATCTAGGCAAATGCTTTCGCTTCACTGTTTCTCGATGGCGTCGCTGATGCCGATGACTACATGCGAAGTGTAAGTGTACTGCCAATTCCCATCCTGCGTCGAAAGCGGGGAACTTCAGTACTGACTGGTGCATATCAAGACGGGATTCAAGAACCAGAATGATACTGAGTTGGTTGTGGATCACCTGTTCGACACTTGCTTTAAAGTTGGAGATGCCTGCCCTCTAGTGAGACAGCCAGACAGCAGCGCATCGGACATTGGAGTGCGCGTCGACGCTTTGATCGGGCGACTTGTCCAGTCATCGGAGGCTTTTGTCTTCCAAGGCCGCGCCAGGCCTATCACATCGCTCCTAGTCCGAGACGCTATTGGCCAGGCGCTGTATTCGACCGATCAGGGGATATGAACGGTTATCTGCGACCCTTGCCGAGGCCTTGGTTGGGAACTGGCTGTACGGAGTACAGTCTTCTCCAATCGACATCACCAACGGAGTAGTGCTCTGGGAGTTGATCGCGAGGATGTGTGCACCGAGCCCAATGAGGCCGATCCACAACCTACTTACCTTTGGGCTGACGAGGTTGGCATGGGTGTCCTCTGCGGGGACTCTTCCGTCCTGGCCGGTGAACGTAATATTTCGTGGGCGGCCACCATCGCCGGGGTGCTCAAGGCTCAGTCGTCCACAGCGGGCGAGCCATGGGCACGGAAAACTCTGTCACGCTCCGATTGGAAGCACTGACCCAAGTTCACACCTTCACAGTGTCTCATACCCCGGTGCTGACCAGCCAGGCAATATACTTTCAGCACCGCCTCTGATCTTGTATGTATACCCGGCCGGAGACACCGCTTGCCAATGCCGAAGCATCGTCCCGTCGATATCGCGGGTCGGGGTTGCTGGTTCATGAGTTTATTGGACACTGTGCGCTGCTGACGTCGAGAGTGCATGCACAGCGGAGCACCTGCGGACGTATTTCGACAAGGGTGCACTGCCAGAGGAGGAAACCACGTGCCAAGGAGATTGCCAGGCGGCGATCCCTCACAAGGCGTGTCCCAGCTTTGTGGAATTGGACTGGATGGAGTAGCTAGATGCCGGAATGCCAGGTGCTGCTGCATGCAAGAGGGCCATTGCTCCTCCCATCCTAGTAGTATCAGCGTTTTATCTGCACGACACGTACAGACTATGATAAAGAAGCAATTGAGCAGGTTTGGGCGATGAGAAAGCACAGCAAATACCTCTGGAGACCTGCTGCGACAAAGGCCCAGCGACGCACGGCGGCGGTAGTGGCCTCAATAGCGCCGTTCCATCTCGCCCTGAATCCAGGCTTTGCCATGGGGCAGGCTCTGCGCTTTACCCTGCGCGTCACAAGTGATCGGCAATAGATGATAGAATGATGCGTGTCCGGCCCCGAGGGGGGGATTCACTCGGCCACAAACCAGCTGGCCGTTCAGTCTGCCTGGAACCACCGCCCGTGGTCCAAACCATGATTAGCGGGTCGGAGGACTCTAGCGACCATTCAGTGGCAAGTCTGTCGTCTTGATTAGCCCAGGCGAGGCTAGCCCAGCGTGCTCCACGAAAGCCTCATTCCGCATTGACTGCTCGTGACGGCGGTGGAGTGGTGTACAGTAGAGTCTCTGCGCCCGTCTCCACTACTACCGGTAATGTAGTCTACGCCTGGGCTCCGTTCGATCCAGGCGCCACTTCCCCCCCGGTACAATACAGCCCAACCTGTAATTTTCCTCACCTTTCCCTCGCTTGTCCTTCGCCGTCGGGACACACGAGACCATTGCCGGACAAATCTGCTGATCCTCAATCTCTATATGCCGGCATAGTGGAGGCAAGCCCAGTCATTCGCTTTGGGGTCAATTGTTGACGATATTTCCCTTCCAGTCTTGCCCAGTCCTGCCTGTTCTGCGACTTTTGTCTTGACCCGAGACCCTTTGCGTGTGTCCCGTGACGCCACTTGACGGGTGTCTCTACGGGCGGGATGCTTCGACCGACACTCGTCGCCATCATCTGCATCCTCGCGCTGGCCGTGGGTCAGTCCGAGCAGAGATGCTTCATAACGAATGATTGGAGAGACGGCGCCATCGTTCCCGGAGAACCAGATGTCCTGGTCTGGCAGAATGGGCCGACGACCCAGGATGTTCTGCTGAACATCGTCAACGGATCATCCACCATCTTCGTCGGTGCCATCGCTCGTGAGTCCCCCCTACCCCCGCAGTCTACTGCATCGAAGGCGAAATCCTCGATTGGTTATTGACTGTGCTTCAACAGGCAACGTGTCACAAGGTTCTGTTTTCTGGATACCGCCATGGGACGTATACGGGAACAACTCCGAACAACTCTTCACCGTCCAGCTCTGGGACCTTACTAGTCAGAATGGATGCAGCTCCCCCGCCTTCAAGTTCGCAAAGATCAACCGAGATGAGCCAGAACCGACCTCAGCCGTCTTTTACGGGCCATTCGTCACAACGGCCTTGTCGATCTTGGACACCGGCTATGTCACGGTTACCGCGACTGTAGCAACCTACTCATCTGACGACCCTCAATTTTTGGGTGTCGTGACGGGTAGCATCACTGCCACCGACTCCATGATCCTAAGCGGTACCGTGACCTCGTCGGCACGCGCGACAGCGACAGCAACATCGACATCGACATCGACCGCGTCACCGGATCCCAACAACGACGACCAGGACGGGGGCTCCGGCCCAAACAAACTCGCCATCATCATCGGTACCATTGGTGGCGCCCTAGTTCTTGCGCTCGTTGTCCTGAGTATCCTCCTGTGGCGCGCCAGACGGAAGCGAGCCGGCGCAAGAGCCAGAGCCGATTCCACGGTCGACCTGAAAGACATATCTCCATCATCAACGCCCGACTCGCACACGCGCGAGACGGACATCAACCCTAGCCCTGCCCCTGCAACAGAATTATCAGAGGATACAGCACGCCACGAGATGATGGGATCAACCACTGCACCGCAGGAACTGCCGTCAGAAAACATGGAACCGGTCGAGCTACCTGCAGACGAAATCCCGCCGCCGAGTTACCCACATTGGGAGCAAGAGGTCTCACCCACGACCGGGGATTCGAGGAGATCGTCGCTTTCCTTCGACAAGGGAACTTTCACAGTATCACCATTGAGTGATCGAAGAGACCGGAAGGAGTAAGCCGTATATAATGATTGTTATGTAGCCTTTTGTAATTTGGCATGACCTGTACATTTATGAAATTTAATCTCATAACCAACAAAGCAAGTACGGCCTCAGCACACATGGGCCCCTGTTGTGTCGTTCTGCCTCCCGGATCTTTGTGTGCCACACTTGCCCGAAGTTCCCACCGGTCAACACAGGCTCGACTTGGTCCTTATCGGCATCTGTCACACGTGTCCTGGCACACTGTTTGGCAAATGCATCTCCAGCTTCTTTCCGAATGGCTGAGGTAGCCTGGTCTCCCTAGATCAGCAGTCCCCCGCCACGTAGCCTCACGGTACGTTATTTCCCATATGTTGCGCATGAAAGTGCACAAGTGATTGAAGCCACCCACTGTGGTATCCGATTACCTGAGCAATGCTCAGCAGTCCTAGACGAGACCTCTTCTAAAGTCTTGGGCTCATCAGACTTGGCCATAGCACTTAGATTCGCTGCCTCAAAACTAGGACTGAGGTGCAGGAATGCTCTTTTCAGAATTGTTATATAAAGACACGGCTCGAATCCTTGAAATGGGGGGCTGTTGAACGTGCGGTAAATACTCCAAATCCCTACCGCTGAATCAACACGAGGGCGAAAAGGCCTCAGTAGTATGAAAAGAAGCGGCATTTCGAGGGGATGGCAGGACGTGTAAACTGAGGGCTAAAGAGTATAACGCGCCATGGTGATCCGTTGATGGCTTGCCAAGCGAAAAGAGTTGTCAGGATTATAAACCCGCTATGGAAAACCCGAGTCATACAGTCTGAACACAAATGATATACATGACCAGGTCTAACGGTGGTGCAAGGGGCCATGTTACTCCTGCTTCATTGCTGGCTGGTGGCTTTGTCACCGTTCTAGCAATACCCGGATTTATGAGTTTGTTTGAGCTTGGCATATGCTCTACGGCTCCTATCCTCGCGTATAGTAAATATAAATACTGATAACGAAGAAAAGAAGTGAGCATGATCCAAGATCACCCCATCTACCATAACACAGGGAAATCGAGAATTCGACTCTGTCCATCAAAACGTTCAAGCAACACTCTACCGTCATTGCAGATATGACGGCACAGAACCCAACACGTACGAGTGGCTGGCAAGTCGATAAGCCTGGGGCAATCAAGCCGAGACAGACTGTCTAAAACTGGAACTCTGTTATGATATAAACCTAATTATATAAATATATCTCTTATACTTTTTGTTACAGGATTTTTATTTGAAGTAAGTGAGTGCTGCACCTTTTCACTTCTGATCTGCCTGTACGACAGCTCTGTCCTAGGATGTCCATATCAAGGTTCACGCTGGATCCTTGAACTTCCGAGATCTTGCAAGTGAGTATCATTCTCCTCAGAGCTTCAGCTCCAGCTTGCCGAAGCGCTGACTGCACCTTCAGTCGTGCGCGGTGTCTACCCTCTTCCAGTCACGGATGGTGTAGTCCCTGGGTCGGATGGTGCCGGGGAGGTCATCGCCATCGGAGATCGCGTGCATAAGTACTAGTAGGTTCAAAATAGGTGACAAAGTCACACCATGTCTCCTCAACACATATTACGGCGGCGGTGTAGGTCCGCCACATGAGGCACGCAATACGGCTTATGGCGGAACAACTGACGGCGTCTTTGGTGAACACGGCATTTTTGATCAGGAAACCTTGTGGTCTTGATGCCTTCCCACCTGACCTTTGAGGAGGGCTCCGTTGTCCAAGCTCCTTTCGCTACCGCATGGGAACGCCCTCATGGGCTGGTTGTGAGATCTTCAGCTTCGAGGCTTGCAGAAATACACACCGGCAAGGAAGAAGTAGATATAGATAGGAAAGAATAAATCGATAACTCTAGTATCAACTATACGCAAGGAATATATATGTGTACGACTGATGGGTGCTAGAACCTTTTCTACTCATTGGTTGCTGGGAAGCAAGCTTTTTGGGGGGGTTCGGATTTCTGGTACTTATATTATTTTCAGCATCCCAAGAGGAACAACATTGTTGGACAATTCGATAGAACCAGTCCGCGTCGGCTATTATCAACTTGCTAGACTCAAGGGAAGATCATGATTCCACGTTGAGTTAACTATTGTGCCTCTTCACTCTATCCTCTTTAAGTGTGGCTTGGCCTTCCGTGTTAATGAGAATATATAGCGTCAAATTGGCCATCCATACTTTTGAATAAAAATAGCGCTCGAGGCAAGCACCCATTCTAAAGGGGAATTGACTGGATTCAATAGATGATGGTTGACTTCTTGCTCTACATTACGGGCGATGCTAATGTCTTCATCTAAGACCACAGGGACCGGAGTGGCTCTTTGAAGCCCGCCTACGTCTGGGCAGTCTTCTGAAAGTGACCGGCGAGAGCGGGCAAGTGGTGGATCTGTTGAGGGTAACTATTACGCACCTGATCCGCTGACAACTCAGGGATATGGATGGGAGAGTAGACTGAGTTTGCCAAGTAAGTCGGTCAGCATGTCTCAGCGCTGTAGCCTCGAGTCAGACGAAGACCGGGAGATGTTCCCGACTAGATATGCCGCAGCTGTAGACTTTTGCGGAAACAAAATTCAGAGCAGATTCACATTCTCAGCAAGGGTCTCAATGCCGAACGCACGGGCGATATACACCCCTGGCTTGCTTTACATGCTGCCAAGATGCAGCACGCGGGATGCGACTGGACTGCGCTTTGAGGACTTGCGAACCCCCGGGGATCTGATAAGTTTCCTACACCTCTGCCCCTTGAAAGGCCCGTTTAGTTTGAGGCTAAGTCTGTCCTGCAGCTGTCAAAGCGTGACGAACCGGGGCTGTATCCAATTGTTGTTCTTTGGCAGTCGCCAGGGGGCCCGCCAAAAGGCGCGGGACGTGATTGTGGAGTGGGATTGCGAGCTCAGAGGGCCACTCTACGACCAGAGTCCGACGATGGGCATCATGTCAGGTTGGAAAAAGCGAGAAACTATCGAGTAGAGTGGTTGCTAGAGAGAATGACGTTATCGGTTGAGCCTTTTTCTTGCTTTTTTTTTTTTTTTTTTCCTTTTTTTTTTAATTCGCGGTTGAACTTTTACGCATCTCGTGCTTATATATTTTGGGCCGATGCCATGTATGACTGTCTTTGAGCGACAGTAATCGAGAGTCGCATCTCAAGGGAATAATTCTTTCCAGTCTTTTCCTTTCGAGCTCTATCCTATCGACCTCGTTCGTCTCTTGCGGTTACAAAAATGGGCATCGTCTCTGGTACGAGTAACCACAAGCAAGATGGTGGCACCACCATCATGGTCAGCAAGGCCGAAGACAGTGAACAGGCGGTCGAAGCGACCTCGATCAACACGAGTGGCCTGCACCGCCGCTTGGGCAGCCGCCAGATCCAGCTGATCGCCATTGGCGGAACGATTGGCACCGGTCTCTTCATCAGCATCGGCGGAAGTCTGGCCAAAGGCGGACCGGGGAACCTCCTCCTGTGCTATTGCCTCTACAGCGTGGTCGTATCGCTTGTGAACAACGCGGCGGCCGAGATGGTGACGCACATGCCCGTTGCTGGAGGCTTCGTCCGGCTCGCGGGCGTGTGGGTGGACGAAGCCCTCGGGTTCATGATTGGTTGGAACTTCTTCTTCTACGAAGCTCTCCTGATTCCGTTCGAGATCGTGGCGTTGAACGTCGTCGTTTCCTTTTGGGAGCCGCGGATTGTTGAAGCAGGCCCAACCGCCGGATTCTGTCTGGGTGTGATTGTCTCTTATGGGTAAAGTGGCAGAATGTCCAGATAACAACCGCTTTCGGTGGGAAAAACCAGCTGCTAACACTTGACCAAAAATCCAGTCTCCTCAACGCCGTTGCCGTTGGTATTTTCGGAGAGGCCGAGTTCTGGCTCTCGGGCGGCAAAGTCGTCCTGATCCTCCTGCTGTTCTCCTTCACCTTCATCACCATGGTGGGAGGCAACCCCCAGGGCGATGCGTACGGCTTCCGCTACTGGAGTGATCCCGGGGCGTTTGCGACCTTTCACTCCGCCGGGGCCCTGGGAAGACTGGAGGGCTTCATGGGCTGCATTGTGACGGCCATCTTCATCATCGCGGGGCCCGACTACATCTCCATGATTGCAGCGGAAGCCAAGCACCCGAGCATCTACCTCAAGTCGGCCTTCAAGACCATCTACCTTCGCTTCGGCATCTTCTTCATCGGCAGCGCCCTGGCCGTGGGCATCGTCATTCCGTACAACGACCCGCAGCTTGTCCGGATCCATCTCCTGGGCGAGGGCTCTTCCACGGCTGCTGCATCGCCGTATGTCATCGCGATGACCAACATGGGCATCAAGGTCTTGCCTCATGTGGTCAACGCCCTGCTGTTCACGAGCATCTTTTCCGCCGGCAACACGTATACGTACTGCGCCACCCGCGTCCTCTACAGTCTTGCGGTCCAGGGTCACGCACCAGCCTTCCTCAGAAAGTGCACAAGGAACGGCATCCCGATTTACTGTTTCGTCGTCACCATGTTCTTCCCTTTCCTGTCGCTCCTCTCTCTCGGCAAGGGCTCGGCCAGGGCTCTCAACATCCTCATCTCGCTTATTGCCGGTGGGGCCATCATGAACTACACGGTGATCCCCATCACGTTCCTCTTCTACTACCGAGCTTGCAAAGCGCAGGGCGTTGACCGGAAATCTATGCCCTACTATGGATACTTCCAACCATACGGATCCTGGATCGCTTTGGTCTGCATCATCCTCGTAGGCTACACGTACGGCTACCAGGCTTTCAGTCCGTGGGACACGGAGTCCTTCTTTGCCAACTACACGATGCAGATCGCGGGCCCGATCCTGTACGTGTTCTGGAAGGTTCTGAAACGGACCAAGGTGAAGAAGGCTTCCGAGGTTGATCTCGTCTGGGAAAGGCCCATGATTGATCTGTACGAGGCTCAGGCGTTGATCGACGACCCTCCGACTACTTTCTGGGAGGACATGGCTCAGATCAGTGGTATCAGCTATGTTGTGAAACATCTGAAGCGAAGAGTATCGGGATCTAAAACCACTGATCTTTAGTGTCTAGATCCAGGATAAAAGTTCCCATATATTACAGTGTACTATTTTGGGACCAGTTTAAGCTCCTCCACAGTGATTAAGCCCCCGGTTCTTTCGGAGGCTTCGCATTGCCTGCATCTCACATAGGTCAGCGCAGAATAAACATCTCCATAATGACAACTTATCGAAATGAATTGCAGTATTCTGAGATGTTTGAATGTTGAAAAAGAAGCGAGGCTCAAGCCCCAGAGCCTCGGTATTGTGGAAGAGGAATTCGCTTTCTTAGTCTCTGAGCATTCCATATGTGGAACTAGACTAATATAGTCTGCGGAAGGCTCAGCCATGTCAATCAGCATCGGGAGACTTCCAATGATTTCGTGGGACTTGCACGGCTGTTTCTAGGAGCATGATAGTGGCTGTCTGACATCTGAGTAGGAACCTTCTGAGGATTAAAGGCATGTACACCGGGCTGTCTGAAACATGATCGCACGTTCATCATCCACAAATCCTTGTCAATCACGCTCCTTGTACATGAGAATGACTTATGATGGGGTTGCGTTATACCCAGAAAATTAGTCTTCGTATCCGACTGCAGGGCTGGGTGTGGATCATCACGGAGCATTCCGAGAGAGTTAGCGGTTCCTGTCCATCTCGAGGTGGGAATCATGTAGGAAGTACAGCCAATGTCAAACTGATCGTCCTACGAACCCACCATCTTCAGCAAGATTGAGACTCACCATGTACTTATGTACATATTCCCCGCTTCAAACGCGATTTGCGTCTACATTGCCTCCCATCATCCACCCTTGCCAAGCTCGTTCAAATACCTACTTACACATTGGAGGTAAGGCTCGTCCCAGACTCATAGTAGGCTGTGCACGACTCCTCCCATTTGCCAAGCCTGACAGTGCTTCTCCCAAGATTATGGACCAGGAGTTCAAGTCGTTTCATCTCCACTTCTATGGCTCTTCCTGGCGAATCCATTTACACAGCCTCAGCAGGGGGTCCTGTCACCTTTTGATGTCCTGACTGTTGTTGTTATCGGTTAATGACCCCGTTGCCTGCTTCACAGCATCCTGTGATTGAGGAGTCGCCTGGGCTGGCTTATGTTCGCCCAGACGTCGCTTAAACTGCATCCATCACCTGGATCTGTCACATCGCCATACTGTGCATCCTGGCGTCTGGAATACGAAACCCTTCCCCACGATGGTTGGGCGTAGCCGTATCCATCGTATTCTTGGCTAGTGACCGCGCCCAGCTATATCTTGGCATCGCAGCGTAGCGAATAGCTGACTGGATCGCGTGGAGTGTGCTCACTGTGAGGTTCGTCGGGAGCGTGCCTTGTTTTCTTGCAGTCTTCCGCTTGTGCGTGAACCGCTGAGGTTCCTCTTTGGTGCTGTGCCCACGTGTAGGATCTTGTTGCTTTATCTTCAACTTCCGTCTTCTCCGGCATCTGAAAAGTAGTCTCCTTCATGTCAGACTCCTCAAGACTTCCTAGACGCTCGAACCGTCTCTTACTGTACTTACTTAACTCTCTGCCGGGACCATAGTTTCTTTGTCAAACCTGTGTCGGCTATACATGTTTTCAACCAGGTCCCTCGACATGACGACAACATTATTGCAAAAGGTGTCCCTCGGTGTAGCTCTGTTTGGCACCGCTTCTCATGCTATAAATGTCCAGTGGAACAGCAAAGGTCAGTCCATTTACAGATACGGCAGAAGGCACGCAGCTCACGTAGGCTCAGATTCTATTAAAGAGGCGGCTGCCACGGCGGCGTACGGATTAGTCAAATTCTACACGGGAAATAACACCGGCGATGTTGCAGGCAACTTGCCAGCGCCTCACTTCTGTACATTCAGGTTCTACCTTTGTCCTTCACGGGAGGCTGTACTAACTTGGAACCAGGGTGGGAGGCGGGCGCCATGTTTGGCACTCTCGTGGATTACTGGGATATGACGGGCGACGAATCCTACAACAACATCACAATGCAGGCCTTGATACACCAGGCTGGGAAGGACAGGGACTACATGCCTGAGAACCAGACTCTTCAGATGGGGAACGATGACCAGGGCTTCTGGGTCATGTCTGCAATGAGCGCTGCCGAGAAGAGGTTCCCCGATCCTCCAGAGGACGAGCCTCAATGGCTTGGCCTTGCGCAGTCTGCCTTCAACGAGTGGACGGGTCGTTGGGATGAGGAGCATTGCGGTGGCGGGATTCGCTGGCAGGTGTTCACATTCAACACCGGGTTCGACTACAAGAACACCATCTCCAACGGGTGTTTCTTCAACACGGCTTCCCGCCTAGCGCGCTACACAGGCAACAAGACCTATGCCGAGTGGGCAGAGAAGATCTTCCAGTGGCAGCTGGACACGGGGCTCATTAACGACAACTGGGACGTTTTCGACGGACGGCACGTACTGCAGGATGACAGCTGCGGCAAGATCGATCGCCACCAATGGACCTACAACGCGGGCGTCTACCTCGTCGGCGCGGCCACCATGTGGAACCACACGGAGGACGAGAAGTGGCGGAACCGAACGGCGGGCCTCCTCAACAACACGGTGGACATGTTCTTCACGGACCAGGTGGTGTACGAACAGTACTGCGAGCCGAGCGGAGGCTGCAACCAGGACCAGCGCACGTTCAAGGGCTACCTGCTGCGCTGGCTCGCGCACACCTGGCAGGTGGCGCCCTTCACCCGCGACGCGATCACGCCTCTGCTGAGGAAATCCGGCGAGGCGGCAGCGGCAGCTTGCGTGGGGCCGGCGATTGAGAATTTCAGGGGCCACGACGGCACGGCGTGCGGCTTCACTTGGCTGCCGAACCCACAGGGACCCTTCGACGGCAAGGTGGGCGTGGGGGAGCAGATGAACGCCCTCGACGCCTTCATGTACAACCTCGTCGCCGACGCGAGGCCGCCGGTGACGAAAAGTGACGGGGGGACGTCGAGGGGGAACCCGAGCGGTGGCGTGTCGGATGAGAAAAAGATACACAGGGACAGGCCCATGACCGTGGCGGACAGGGTGGGCGCCGGGTTCGTGACGGCGATTCTGGTTGCAGGCATGGTCGCCTTTGCGACGTGGATGGTCTGGGAGGAGAAGCATGTACTACTACAGCCAGTGCCACCTCTGCACGGGTCCAAGCGAGCTTCGAAACTACCGGCTGATCAGCGTGGTGGTGCCGAAATAGGCCAATGATGCAGAGGTTTGGATAAGTAGAGGGCAAGAAATGCAATAAGGAAACTCTCTGTCTTGATGGCTGCACGACGAGATCTGTTGATCGTGGTATATGAGAGATGGTTCCGATCTCAGATTCTGGAGAGTTGCAGATGCATACAATGGCCATTAGTTACTTACAGATCTGGGACAAATTGTGTACAAAATGACACTTTCACTTGGGCATGTGTAGAATATAACTTAGACTACTATCGCCTTTTAGTCTATTTCAGAAACCCGATATGGTTTGTGATCGACACGCAACGAACTGATGGGCGGCATGGCATGGAAGAACGGATCAGAACGCATGAAACTTAAGGTGCATGTAATCGTGCCCCAGACAACCCTGCGTAGGAAGAGGGCCTGGATAGAACAAGTGGATTTACAATCATTTAAATCTTAAGAGGTACTCATGTATAATCTCGTCGGAGAGCAGGCTGCAAGTCTCCATCGTAAGACGTCCAGGGAACCGAAATAAATACTGTAATAACCGAAATAAATAATGTAATAGCAGTAAGGTAAGCCACGTCTCCACATGGGCCACGTTTTGCCATGCGCCTCTCAGACTAAGGAGAAGAGACAAGGCGAGTCTCGCATGTTGCTTGGGTGCATCTGCATGTATACACTGCGATTGCAGTAGTCGACTTTGTTGCCCTTGTCTGTCCATTAGGGAGACTGGCTCAAAACAGCCCGATTGGCTGAGTGTCAGTTGGCCCAACCGTCCTGTGTGCTATGCTGTATATTATCATACACGATCTGGCCCAAGCTGTTCATCAGTAAATCTTCTACTGTAAGCTACGGAGTACTCCGTACAGTCGCGGCAGATCCATCGGCTGTGATGTTTCTTTGCTGAAGGGCCAATCTCGTCCTGGACCTTTCCTTTTCCCATTGTTAGCACACCTTGAGTTGCCCCCCACCTGCTGTGCCGTGTCTACCGAGCGACATATCACGACAGAATGGAGCATTCTTGCGCTACCGCCACTCTTTCACGTTTTTTTTTCCCCCTCTCCTAAATCGACGCTAAACATTTCCTTATCTTCGGCGAGGGGTCCTGTCCTGCCTCTGCGCTGGAAGGAGGGGGGGGATTTGATGTCCTCTTTATTCGGATTCGAAAGTTCTTGGGGGAGCGTCTGTTCTTTTTCCTCTTGAGCTCTTTTCTCTCCTTCCAAAGGGGGCTGCACTTCCAAAGGGGCTGCTGCAGGTAAAAGCTGTCAGGACAGAACATCCAGGTTTCGCCTTATCTCACGTCATCGACAGCTGTTTTCCCCCGTCTTTTTCTCTTTTTTTTTTTTTTTTTTGCACAATGGCGGACCACGACCAGGTACAGCAAGTCGACGAGGAGGCCGGCGCAGACTTTTCGAAGCCATCCGCATTCGCACACGACCACGATGGCGATCTCCTCACGGCCGCCGAGAACAAGGACCTGCGTCGCGGCCTCGAGCAGCGTCACCTGTCCATGCTCGCCATTGCCGGCGCCATCGGCACCGGCCTGTTCCTCGGCCTCGGCGGATCCATCCAGACCGGAGGACCGCTCGGCGCACTGCTCGGCTACATGACCATCGGTCTGGTCGTCTGCGCCGTGCAGTTCGCCCTGGGGGAGGTTGCCGCGCTGCTCCCCGTGACGGGCGCGTTCGTGAGGCATGCCGAGTTCCTGGTCGATCCTGCGTGGGGGTTTGCCATTGGCTGGAACTTGGTGTACGGCAACTTGCTGTCTATCCCGGCCGAGATCTCGGCCATCTGCGTTCTGTTCCAGTACTGGACTGATGTGAACTCTTCGGTCTGGATCGTCACCTTCATCATCCTCACTTTCATCGTGGGCATCGCCTTCGTCAACCTATTCGGGGAGGTCGAGTTCACTTTTGCCCTGCTGAAGATCACCCTGGTCATCTTCCTCATTATTCTTGGCTTGGTCATCAGCCTAGGTGGTGTTCCGGGCACGGAGAGGATCGGGTTCAGGTACTGGCGAGACCCCGGAGCGTTTGTGGAGTACATTGCGACGGGCAACTGGGGCAAGTTCCTCGGATACTGGAGCGTCATGTCCAATGCCGTCTTCTCCTTTGCCGGTGTCGAGTCTTTGGCCGTCGCTGCTGCCGAGACGAAGAACCCTCGCCGCGCCATCCCCCGAGCCTGCAAACGAGTCTTCATCCGGATTGTGCTCTTCTACATCCTTGCCGTCCTCGTGGTCGGAATGCTGGTCAAGAGCGACGACCCCCGCCTCGATGCCGCCTACGGTACGGCCGCGCAGAGTCCCTTCGTCATTGCCGCGTCCGCTGCAGGCATCTCCGCCATTCCCAGTGTGGTCAACGCTGTTGTCATCACTTCCGCCTGGTCCTCTTCCAACCAAGCCCTCTTGTCAGGCACGCGCGTGCTCTACAGCCTGGCCTTGAAGCGACAGGCACCGAGCATCTTCCTCCGCACCACCCGATGGGGCACGCCGTATATGTGTGTGCTGCTGTACACCGCCTTCATGTTCCTCAGTTTCATGACCCTATCGAACAGTGCCTTGACCGTCTTCTACTGGTTCGTCAATCTCACATCAGCCGGTGTGCTGGTCTCCTGGATCAGCATCCTGTTCAACCACATCCGCCTGCGAACCGCCATGAAGAGACAGAACATTCCGCTCTTCCGACTCCCTTGGCACAATTCCTGGACTCGTGAGTGCCCTCGCCTTGTCTACAGTCCTTCGTGGGATTTCCGCTAACAGCAATATCCAGTTTACTCTTCCTACCTCGCTCTTGGTCTCTGCATCATCATCCTCTTCACAAGCGGCTTCACAACGTTCACCAAGGGTAACTGGAGCACGGCTACCTTCATCTCTGCCTACCTGTAAGTCACACTTCCCCCAGTGAGCGAGGGCAACAATAGCTGATCGAATCAGGGATATCCCTCTTGTCTTGTGCGCATTCACCATCTGGAAGTTCTACAAGAAAACGCAGTTCGTCTCATTGAACAGTGTCAACCTCGATGCGGCCTTCACTCAGGCCGATGCTATCCCGGATATGCCGCCAGAGAAGTCCGTTGGGTGGCTGAAGTTTGTCAGCTGGATATGGGACTAAGAAGGGGTGTTATTCAGAGCAAAATTTATCAGGGTAAATAAAGCCATTTATGGACGAACAAGAGTTCTCACAGTCGCGATTCTGACATGTGAATGATTTGCACTTCTTTCTTGCCCTGGACCATGGACTCTGAGCCTCACAGACAATAGATCCAGTAGACCCAGGCGTGCCCACAGGTGCAGCTGCACCCCGCATTTCAGCCACTGCAAACCCCAGATTCTCTTGGTGCAGCAGCGGTATTTTCAGCGGATCTGATTCACCCCCACAGGGGGCAGGGCAGCCTCCATCTTCCGCACGATGCAGCTCTACTCTCTCGTCCCATTGCCACTGGATCCACGAGCAAGACTTCACAGGTGCCTGTGACCGTGGTATTCATCAAGGTCCAAAATCATGGGCCAAGTCAGTTCTCCCCACGCCTGCCGCTTCAAGCTCTGTTCACAAGCCAGTAGTGGCTGACTTTCCCATAGAAACCTTACGTGTGCCGTCACTCTCAGTGTGGCCTCACTTTTGCCCGGCCAAGTCACCTCAACCGCCACCGCCTCACCCACCTCCCGGCTTCGGACAAGCGATCCTTCTCATGTTCCAGATGTGGCCGGGTATTCTCTCGCCGGGACGTACTTCTGCGACATCTACGTACCTCCCACGAGTCAGGAGAAACGAAGAGCCAGCCACGCTCGGCACAGAAGTCATGTTTTCGCTGTGTCGAGAAGAAAATTCGCTGTGAACGCACCCAGCCATGTCGTGGATGTCTGCTCTCCAGATCGAATTGCGAGTATCCCGAGTCAGCCCGGCGAGGCTCCTCGCATGTCTCTGGCTCAGAGTACCTCGATGCCGACACGTCGTTCACCCTTGAACCTGGAGAACGCAAGTCTCAGCCCGGTCCCTTGGATCTTTTGAGCGGTTTGGCGACGGGAGACTATGGTCTTCGATATTTGCACTCGGCTGAAGATACGGTGAACCAGGCCCTCCGCACGCCAGACTCGACGTCGGACGGTGGCCCTTTATCTGGCGATGCCCCTTTGCCGCCTACGCCTCTGCAAACAGTTGCTGCCGCCAACATCGGTGATCCGCCTGCACCGAGCATGGACATGTATCCGTCTACATTTCCAGGCCTCTTCATCGATAGATCTGATGATCTCACCAGCTGTGCCAACGATCCGACAGGTTTATCGCCCTCGTACTTTGCTCTCATCCAACCAGACTTTCGTACAAATGGCTTCGATTGGCTGGACTTCGACATGCCCGACTTCGACTTTGGCGGTCAACATGAACAGCAATCAGCGGTCTTTTCCCCAAAAGCTACTGCTACCGTGCCACAGGCAGCTGAACCAAACACGGAAACTGGCCAACTGACAGCGGCGCATGTGTCAGATCCCAGGCCAGGCTTAACACCAACCTTTGGCCACGGCAATTCCATCTTACGCCCCTTAGCCGCCTCTCACGTCGCGCAGACATGGCCTTTTGATCAGACGAAAGATGCAAGTTCGCATCGGTACCTACTACCTCCCCTCAAGGAGGTTCTACAAAGCGCCAGCCGAAGCAATCACTTGCCGCCAGACAATCGCAGAGACTCCCTCATGCAGCTCCTTTCGGAACAGAGACTACCGGCAAGCGGGCAATTCCAGAGCCCTGGATCTGTACAGGCCTACAGCGAACTGCAGAGACTGTTGGAGATGTACTTCTCGCGCTTCCATGACATCCAGGCAATCATCCACAAGCCGACGTGGAACATGGATACTTGTCCGACAGTGCTTTTGACGGCGATGGCTTGCGTCGGGGCACTGCTCTCCGAGGATGAACGAGATGCGGAGCTGTGCTCCATTCTGAGTGACATGTGTTTACCAATGATCATATGGCTTGTAAGTTTGACGCGACGAGGCCAGCGCCCCCGGTCCGCCGCCTTTGGAAGCCGCTAACTGTATGACCGTCTCGATACACAGGGTGCTTCCGATGACAAGAACTACCAAGACATCTCCTTCCTGAATGCCCTCTGTCTCCACCAGATCTACTCCCTCGGGTCCGGTAACCGCCAGCTATATCAGAACGCAGATCGCTCCCGGGGAACCCTCATCGGCAGTCTGCGCGGCATGGGGCTCCTCAGCTCCCCGTGGACAACAGGTGACAGCGACGCCGACGACGGCCAGGACTTTCTCAGCACCGGCTCGCAGGACCAGGCATCGCTGGCCAGAGAATGGATCTCTTGGGTCCAGGTCGAGCAGGAGAGGCGAGCAGCCTGGGCCGCCTTCGAATACGACTGCAGCCTCTGCACGTTGACGAGCCGCCGCGGGGCCGTCGACCTGGGCGAGCTCCCCTCTTCCCTGCCTTGCTTCGAGGATCTCTGGAACGCCACCTCAGCCGAGGCCTGGCTAGCCCTGCGCTCGCGGCTTGGCCCGGCGAGCTTCTCGCCCGGGTTATCCAAGGTGCTGAAGACGGCGCTTGCCGGCCGGGAGCAGGCCGTGACGCTGGGTAGCTGGGCCGCTCGTCTGTGTGCGCAGGTTCTGGGCCGCCTGCTTTGGGACATCAAGCAGCTCGAGGTCGTGGCCATGCCGCACCACCTGGGACTGGGCAGCCTGATCGATGCGAACAAGGAGTCCAAGAAGTCCATTCTGGGCGCCTTGAGCAGCCTGCTCAAACTCACGGCGAACCCCTTGTCCACTGCCGGGCTCATCACGTACAAGTCAGTTGTGGACTGCTCTCCCCTTCCGTAAGGTATTTAGAGAATCAAGTATGCTAACGTGGTCCGCCGCCTCGCCAGCATCACCGGCCTTCTGTGCCACTACTCGTATCTCTACGCGGTTGACGATGTCATGGATGTCGTCATCTACATCGTGCGTCGCAGCATCATGACCCAGGACTCGAACCCCAGCGGCAGCTTGCAGATCGCGCGACGCCGTCTCAAGTCCACCTTCGCCAAAGACCCGCGAGGAGCCCGCACGCTGGTCTGGCACGCCGCGCAGATCGTCGCCATCGCCAACGAGTACCTCGTCTCTGCACCTTGCGAGATCATGCGCCTCTTCATGGGCTACGTCTTCATCATGGCCTTCTCGACCTATGGTCCGCGCCCTGCGTCTGATGGCCATCGCGCTGGGCGGCAACCGCAGTGTCCAGTGCGCCTGGACATTCCAGATCACGCATCACACATGAACAGGGGTGCCGCAACATGGATCGAGCACGGCGGTCCGGCTTCGGTGGGGAAAGTGGAAGACATCTGCGCAGAGGGAAGTGTGTGCGCCATCAGTCGAGACGCTCAAGCTATGATGCACAAGTTGGGCTGCTGGGGTCTTGCGGATAAGTTCGCCAGGATACTGTACACCCTTGGCACGAAAGGGCTTTAAAGAGGAAATACCGACGTGGAAGTTCAAATCGCTTGGTGTGTGTCCAAAGCATGTACATAGCTAGAGGGCCAATGTCTCTTTGCTTTAGAAAATGGCTATACAGTTTGGAGGGCTGCTTACACCTCCAGGCATATTGAACGGAGCAGCCGAAACGAAGAAGTCCCATCGCTTCTCCTCTTTACACATCTCACTCAGGCCCTCCAGATCGAACAGCTCTCCGACAGGCATTCCCCAGCCCGCCAGAAGATACTCATGCATGAACAACCCAGGGACCTCCTTGCCCGCCCCGTCTCTGCTGTAGGACGTTTTCGGCGGATACACTTCAAACGATATCGCATCCCCGGCGACCGCAGAGAAACCTTGGTTCCAGATCCACCTCAACATCTCTTCCGTCCCCTCGACTCCTGCGTGCTGCGGCGCCGAGCTCTCTGCGTAGGCCGTCTTGTCGGCGACGGTCATCTTCGCGTCCCACTCCCGCGTGACGCCGAGCCGGACGAAGAGGATGTCTCCGCGACGGAACCGCACGCCCTCCTCCCTCGCCACATCTTTCAGAACCTCCAGCGACACGGCATGATCCGAAAAGGTGCTGTACTCGATGCCGTGCCGCTCCGCATACTCGACGTAGTCCAGCAGCACGCCTCGACCGCAGATGCCCTCCTTCGCCCAATGCTGCAGGCCGATCCTCAGATTCGACCGATCCTCGATCTCGGCCTTTGTCACGCCTCCGTAGAACAGCCTCCTGTGCGGATCCGCCTCCGTCGGGAACGGCGCCGAGAAGTGCCGGAGGCCGTCCCACTGCGAGGACTGCTGCGGGTTGAAGGTGTAGACGTCGTCGTACGCCACGCCGCCGAGCAGCGGGACGATCTGGTGCTGCAGCGGAGCGCGGTCGAAGTTGGCAACGTCCAGCTTGGTCAGCTCCCAGTTGAGGGAGACGCGACGGCCCGTTCGGATGCACGTAGACGCGGCGTTCGCGACGACAGAGGGGGTGAGGAGCACGAGGCGGCCGAGACCTTCCTCGCGCGACCCGGGCTGTCCAGTCCAAACCTTGCGAGGATCAGGAAGTGAGTCGAAGTCGCGCTCGTGAAGCGGCAGGTCAGGAACTGACGTTGCTGCCGAGTCTGGCTCTTCGACGATCTTGCCGACCGTCACATTCGACTTGGGCGATGCTCCAGACAAGCGCTTTGCTGCCCGGTTCAATAGGCTGAGAACCATTGTGTGTCTCGGACGTTTATGGCTTGTTGGAATCGTGCTTTTGCAATATCGAAGAGACGTTGTTTGAGACTCGTCTTGGGTCTACTACGCCCCGAACGACTGCCAACGTAGATCCTCAGGAGCATCGAAACAGAGGACTCCCCGTGTCTTGCCAATGTCGGGGTTCTCGCTTCAGCTTTGCAACGATCACAAGACAGCTCGAGAACACGTCAGGCCGCAGTAAAAGTCCGGACCCCCGCAAATAAGCTTGTGGGACAGCTTGTTGACTTCAGACTATACTTCATTGGATGGGAACACCCTTGTTACAATTGGGTCGAGTATTTTGCACAGGTTGGAAGGGCGTGAATTGTGTGCTTCAACCCATGAACCGTCTTCGACCTTGCATCGAGATGGCGAGTCCCGCACAAGAGGCCCCTCCATTCTCCATCTAGGCTTGTTGCAATAAACTTCAATGGCCTTGGATAGCGGTATCAATGGGCAGCAGCCTCGACGAACCCAAGTGAGGGCTTTCGAGTTACAGCGCCACCAAGTGGCACGCTCCGAAAACAACTTTCTTTACTCGCGCCGGAGCTGCCCCGCCCCCGATTTCTCCAGATGCGCTTCGGCGACGATGTTGTCCGTCTAGGTTTGTCCGTGGCAGTCCATCGCTCTGGTAAGGAGGAGGTGAGTGGCTGAGGAAACCGGCAGAGTTCCTACTGTTGAGAGCAATGAGCGTAAACACAGAGCTCTGATCGTAGTCGATGAAGTCCAACCTCATTATAACGGGTGGCACTCTCCGAGAACTACTCGGTCCAAGGTATGGGATGCTGGAGCTGCCCCGCCCCCAGACTCCCCCCCAGATCCTCAGCTGACAGAAAATAGACGAATGGATCGCAAGAGTTGAAATCATGGCTTAGAGTTATCGAATCCGGGGTATGGGGGAGATCCGCCACTCAATTCTAGCCATGTGTCACTCCTCTGTCTCAAGTCCGGAGGGAAGCTTGACCAGCGCCCAAAGACGTATTTGTAACCCCCCTTCACCCAGGTCACAGGATCACGCAGACGGATACTGCTCTCCAAGGTTCATTCATCACACGGGTTCTTGATCGAAGTCCTTGGTCTTCTTGTAAGACCTGCAACGCATCTATGACGAGCCACACAACCACCTACAACAGGCTGGTCACAGTTGCTGTGGCCTTTGGCTCCCTGGTATGCATTGCCGCTCATGCACTATCTGCCTCGGGACATGAGAAGAATCTGACTTGTTCGGCAGACATATGGCTATTGCTCTTCTGTGATTGGAAGCACTATTGGCCAACCGGGGTGGTACAGCTTCTTTGACCTGCCCATGCAGGGCGAGCCTGGCTATGCCACCACGACCACACAGGCCATCTCCACTGCGAATGGAATCTACAGTGCAGGAGGTGCTATAGGCACACTCTTCATCATGTGGGCTGCAACTGCGCTCGGCAGAAAGCGTTCCATCCAGATCGGAGGCGCGTTTGCTCTCCTGGGAGGAGCCCTTCAAGGAGGCGCGGCGAATATTGGGTAAGCTCCTACTTTGAGCATGATGGACGCCTCTGGAAAACTATTCGTGGAGTTCGAATACTGACTTGGAGTGCCTGCCCTCAGAATGTTTCAAGCTGGTCGAATCTTTGCTGGAATCGGCATCGGCATCCTCGTCACGGTCTGTCCAATGTACATGAGTGAGCTCGCGCCACCCGACAAGCGCGGCTGGCTGGTCGGTCACCATCCAATCTTCCTCGTCTTCGGCTACATGCTCTCAGGGTGGCTGGGCTACGCTTGCTACTTTGCGACCTCCGACAACCCTGAGTTCGCCTGGCGTTTCCCGCTCTGCATGCAGTGTCTCGCCCCGCTCGTCCTCCTCGTGACCTCGTTCTGGATACCCGAGTCGCCTCGATGGCTACTCCAGAATGGCCGGATGGAAGATGCCTGGAAGGTTGTTTCGAGTCTTCGCAAGTCGCCCGAGGATCCGCGCGAACTGGTTGCTCGTGAGGAGATCTACCAGATCAAGGAACAGCTGGCGCTCGACAACGCCAAGTTGAAGGCTCTCGGGTGTGGTCCTTGGCGAGCGGTGTTCAAGAAGAAGAGCTATCGGAAGCGCATGTGGATTGGATTTCTCACCCAATGGGGAGCTGAGTTTGCTGGGCCATTGATCATTGTAAGTTGTCGCATGCTGCTCACAGAAGCTCGCACGACTGACAGAATGTTGCAATGTCGCTGACCCTTGAATCAGAACAACTATTCGGTCATTCTCTACACTAATCTTGGCCAGACTGGCTCTATGCCTCTGCTGCTTTCTGCTCTCTGGCTCACCACAGCTGGTGTGATCTATAATCCTCTCGGTGCCTGGCTTCACGACAAGATCAACTCTCGCCGCTGGATGTTCATGGTTGGCCTGTTCGGATGTCTGATCACTACCAGTGGCCTGGCTGCTTGCATTGCTCAGTTTTCCGGAACCGCGAACAAGGCTGGCAACGCTGCCGGCGTCTTCTTCGTATTCCTGTACCTCGCGTTTCAAGGGTGAGTCTTGCTGGTATACCCCCGAGAACTGCGAACTTTGCTTCTGACAACGGATAGAACCCTTTGTGACACGACCATGTACATCTACGTTTCGGAGATCTTCCCTACTGAGATCCGACCCATCGGAATGGGCTTCTCCCTCTTTGGACAATTTGCGAGCACCCTCATCTTGCTCCAGACGGCGCCGATTGGATTCGTCCATGTCGGTTGGAGGTACTACCTGGTCATCATCGTGTGGTGCATCGTCTTCATCCCGGTGGTTTACCTTTACTTCCCGGAGACAGCCAGGCTGTCGCTGGAAGAGATCTCTGCCCGTTTCGGCGACGACGTCGCCGTTCACGTGAATGACGTCTCGGAAGAGCAACGGAAGGAGTTGGATGAATTTCTAGGTCAGATGGATGTGACCCAGATTGAGGCTACCACTGTGATGGAGCAAAAGGGGGGAGCGTGATGTCCAGGATCCGAAGTACCTTATCAGGTACTGTGTGCAGTGGTCTACCTCTAGCTGTGACGCTAGAACCGACCTTGCAGCACGCTAACCGAAAGGCTGTGGTTTACGGGCCGCCGTTGCTCAGGCACAAGGGGGGAGTGCTGCTAGCGGGTGTCCACAGAGGTCCGAGGGCCCTGCAAAAGGGGAAATGCACAGATTGGTGGCTTCAGCGTGATTTCACAGTCTGATAGTCGAATGCGCCTTCAGCTGATCCCGAGTCTCGATCACCACTAAGGTACTACTAGTGTAGCGTTATAAATAATCAATGAGCCAGCTGAATAGTAAAAGGAGGGCATCTGCTGTATTGTACTCTAGATTTGCAAATTTGATTTCATCTTTTACCGCGTGTCACTACCGTTCGCTTTCTTGGTCCTGCATCATTGACCGCAGTGCCGTCCGCTCGTTTGAACGTTGTGTTTTCTATTCGCGCCAGAATGGTTCGCTTTTCCCTCCTCACAGCTTTGGCTGTGACTCTGTCCCTACTGGGAGTTGACGCCAGGCCCGGGCCCTGCCGACCCAGAACCTCAAGAGTGAGGACCACAGGAGTAACAAGCCTTGCTGCAAGCTCGTCGACAATTGCATCCGATTCTACGGCTACCTCACTATACTCCACTTCGAGCACCACTCTCGCCGATACTTCGAGCACTGTCCAGGCAGAGTCTACGACGACCACGGCCGAGACGAGCCTTACAGCGAGCTCGTCAACGATTGCATCTGATACGACGATCGCGACTACGTCTACCACGCTTGCGGATTCTTCTACCACTGTTCCGGCAGGGTCTACGACGACCACTGCGGCCCCAGCTTGTGTTGAAAGCCAGCTGTTTGTCAACCCTGGCTTCGACGACAGCAATACCGGGGTTGCACCCTGGGCAGTCGACAATGGCTACATCGCCCAAAGTGCACCTCAGAGTGGCGCCAATGCTGTGTATGCTACTTCGCCTCTTATCCTTGCATGTTCCTGTGCTAATCTGATTGTGTGTGCCAGTGGATACACCTTCACCATCGGAGGTTATATGCTTGGCCGCGTTACGCAAACCTTGAGCAATCTGGACGGCACCTACCAATTTTCATACTATTACCGAGTCGTCAGCGTCAGTCCTGGTGCCGACTACGTATGTAACATGCAGCTCAATGTTGGAGAAATTTCCGTCCAGGGCGCGATTGAGGATAGCCCGGGTGGTTGGAAGTCTTGGAGTGTGACTTTCCCCGATGTCAATGCCGCAGAGGCAGATGTACAGCTCGTCACGGCCTGCCAGGGAGAGTTCGCCCAAATCCAAGTGAATGTGGACACTCTTGCGTTTACGCGTGTTTGCAGCGTCTAGGACTTTATAAATATGAACAGGAATAGGTATGCGATATCTAGGTGTCACATCTATGTGTCCAAATCGCTTGGTTCAGAACCCTGGCATCAACTAGCCAGCAAGCGTCTACCTAGATGCTTTCTCCAACTCTGATGGTCATGGTGATCGGGATTGGTGATGAACCGTCCAAAATTTTCACTTCTTGTCTTTCTTCTCGTCTGCTGTCCTTCGATATTTCCTCGGATCCTTTCGGCTCATCATTCTCCGATTTCTTGTTCCTTTGCCTCCCTCCCAAAATCCCCTGCCTGTTTTCCCGATGACACTCCTGCCACAGAAACCACATGCCTCTGGCGCGTACTTTTGCTCTCTACTGCACCACCCGCAGATCATCCTCGTCGCCCAATCATGCTCGTGATCCTCAGCAGCATCATGACAGCGATCACATGCATGCACGCGGTCACAGCAGGAGAATCGGAACCATCGGTACGACTTCCTGTAATGCGGGCAGGACCCACGGTTGGGGAGCGCGTCGCCTGCATGCAAACCAAGCTTCTCGGCTCGCTTCCGAGGTCCCATCGTGGGCGGCGCAGATGATCCAGGCGTAATCAGAAGAAACTTCACGTCCGGAAGCTTGAATGTGAACTTGCCATGGCATTCCCGACAGACATTCGTCATGGTCTCTCCACGTACAGATACGATGCCCGGAGCAGAGGTCGAGCACCGGCCACAAGTAGGGACGAATGTGCTAGGCAGCATATCCGCAACCTTGCATCCGGCCAAGTCCAAGAATCCAGCGCGGACAGAATGCTCATGGACGAGCTGGGCACGGAACTTGGCCGTCATAGGCGTAGCGCACTTCTTGCAACTGCCTGCCTTCTCCTCACCAGGCTTGAGACCCGAGAATTCGTTGGTAGTTCGGCAGCGATCACACTTGACGCTGATACTGAGCAGAGAGACTTGCAAGATCTCAATGTGGTGAAGTTCAATGGAGGGAAAGCTGATCATCGTTCCTCGTTCGGGTGTGTCACCGGGCATCGTGGCTTCCTCTTCATCGTCCTCGTCGCTCGATCTGTCAAGTCCAGCGCCGCCGCCACCCTCCGCACCCTCAGAAGCAGAACCAGATGAATCCTCTGAGTCCTGATCGTCGTCGCAGAAGTCCCACTCAGGAGGACGAACCCTCACGAAACCTTTGCCTTCGACCTGTCGTCCGGGAAGATCTCTTGTCTTGACCGAGTTGTCTCTTCCCTCGGCCTCTTCCTTCTCTCGAGCCGCCGCTTCCGCTTCCTCTTCGGCGGCTTTCTTCGCAGCCTTGGCCTGGGCCTGTTTGCACAGACTATGCAGGTTCTGTGCCAGATAGTTCATTTGGGTCATCAGAGACATGTTCTTCTGCTCTGCCGCCTTCTGTACAAACATGTCCTCAACAGGTTCTGCATCCGCGGCATCCGCCTCGTTGAGTTGCACACGTAGATCTTGCAGTGGGTACAACAGCGGAACGATCAAATGCATCGTCCTCACTGATCTCAGGCCCATGGGCAACTCGGTTCGGCGCTTGGGCTCAATGGGCAGCGTATAGACGATGCCGTCTGCCGATCGACGGTAATCTGGGAGCCTTCCCATTCTCGCTTCGAGCTGCCGCACCTCCTGGGCTCGCCGCCCCTTTGCTTCGGCGATCTGGTCCTTCGTGTACGACTCTTCTGGGGTGTACACTGTTGCGACTGGAGCTTTCGACTTCGCTGCAGACGATGCGGAAGCCTTGGGATGCGGTGCATTGACTTCCGTCTTTCCCACCGGTACATCAAATTTCCTCGTATCCTTGTACGTCACGATCTTTATCGTCTCGACCTTCTGCTCCGACAAGAATCGTTCCAGATTTTTGTCCAGTGCATTCATCAGTGAGAGCAAGCTCGCGCCTTTTCTGTCTTCGACAAGGCTATCCCAGCCTCTTTCAATGTTGATTCCAAACCCTCTCGGGATGTCCTTGTTCCTCACAAGCAGGGCCGGCTTTTCATCCGGATAGGCTTGCGGGACACGAACGTCGCACTCAAGATGAGTGAGCTCATATGGAAAATCCGGATCAGAAGGAGTGAACTTGAAGTGAAGTGAGGTTGACCCGTCAGGCGCTGTGAACTGCTGAGGCGAAAAGCGCTTCTTGAGCTGATTGATCTGGTAGGTTCGTGGGTCTTGAGACTGAGATGCCGGGATAGGCTTAGGAACGACGCGTGAAGTAGAAGGCTCGGCGACGGCCTGCTCTCGTGTCTTTGGGGAGCCATCTGGCTGGTTCTTGAGCGGCATCATGGTGGCAATTGTGATGATGGTCGGGACTGCTTTGCTGACGGCTGATCGAAATGCTGAGCTGTCTGGAAGGTGTAATGGGGCGCTCGTAATGATGAATGGAATCTCTCAACGAACTCCTCAACTCCAAATGTACAGAACTATGCTACAAATGAAACCAAGTCACAATCCTCGCATTGGTGAACAGTTAGGACAATGTGACAATGCTAGAATTTATAGAACAGAGACGTCATAGGTTGGAAAGTGAGGTGGCTGCAGGGTATGCAACTTAGTTCTGCTGGGCGGAATCAGACAGCGGAGCATTCGGGTGGCGCTTCGCCCCATTACAGAGTGACTCATAATGTGCCATCATTCATCCCAGGCATTTGCACACTCTCATTCCCTGAAAAGAGCATGACTTACCTCGTCTAGGACAATTAAAGCCCAGCAGGAAAAGAGTGACTCTCACAGATCTCACACATCAGTTGACTCACCATCCAAAAGCAAGCCCTCATCACGATCTGTGCTAGGCTAAACGAGTCATAACAACAGTAGTGCTGTCTCGTTCAAATTTTGCATAATGATCCATAGAGGCGTCCAAAGGAGAAGTCAGATTACCGGAATGAGGTGTTGACGAGGCGAGGTCTGAGGCAGGGTATCTGAATCTCAGCTTAATTGATATCTCACCGGATTCTCGTTGAAAACAGTACTTTCATGTAGTCCGGACCTAAGAGAATACATCGACTTCATACCTGGAACTTGTCACGCAATGGCACCATGGAAGGGACTTGTCCCAGGACACACACCCCCTTCTCTCTCTTGGCCAGCTAGAGGTAGCCAACAGTGTGACCGATCCCATGTGCAGAAACGCAGGTTTTCGGCCTGCCAGATTGGACCGAGATTCGTTACACCAAGGGTTTCAGTCTTGCGTCGTTCTGGTAATCGGGCTCTAAGTAATAGGGAAACATTGCATCTCAATTCGGGGCTCAATCTCGCTCCAATACAGCCCAGACTGCATCCATGCATCTGACTTCTTTCCTCCCACCGCATCTCTCCACAGCTTCCTTGACCTGGTCACTGTATTGCAGGAACTTCTGTTTCTTCTCTTCACTCAAGCCATCTAGTTCCATGATGCCCCTTTTCCAGTCATTCTCACTTTTCACGTAATCCGTCTCCCAAACACCGTCCATGAGATCCGAAGGCGCGGTCACAACTCCACGTCGCGCAACCTTCCAGCCTCCAGCTTCAGCCGCGAGGGCGAACAGCTCATCTGGAAGAAAGCCAGTGCGAATGTTCTGTTGGAGAAGCCGAGACCCGCCGATGCTGTGACGTTCTGCGTATAACTCCTTCTGTGCTTTCGCGGCCAGAGCATGAGCTTCTTGCTCTGGTCGTGATGCTTCGCCAGCCCATTCGGCGATGTAAATCTGCGGCACACCTGTCTCTGCCAAAGCGGAAAAGACATTGCGCACCTCATCCGCCGAGGACCAATACCACAGACTGTGGCAGAAGAAGGCAGCATCGAATTGTGCGCGGGTGATGTCCTTGCCATCGCGCAAGTAGCTCACTGGATCAGCGCGCTCGAAAGCGATGCGCTGACCCAAGGGCGAGGCCAGAGTAAAGGCCTGACTCTGGCCTAGAGTGTAAGGAGAACCATAGTCTGCTGGGCCGCTATCGACCCCTGTGGCATGGACTTCGCTATTGGTGTTGGCCAGAATGAGCGTCGACTCGCCTTGGCCACAACCAATATCCAAAAGGCGTCTTGCCGACCGGGGAATCGCCCAGGCATCGGCAATTTTCAGGCGATGCACGAAGGTCGGAACGATCGCCGTTGGTCTGTGCTTTTTGTCGTGGAGATGACAATCCAAGAGGTTGTCAAGGCTTGGGCCGAGTTGCTCGTCAGGGGGCGATTGGCAATCCATAGCGTATATTGTGTTCTTGGCAAGGCTTGCTAGATCACTTGCGATTCGAACGGCGGCTGAGCTTGGATTTATCCCATTCTACGACTCAAATGTCGCTGGCAGTATAACCAATTCTTCCCTCCTAGAGCAAAGGCAGTCCACGGAGAATTGGATAGATGACTCATGAGCATGTCGTGTGCTGACGATGCAATACAATAGTTCCTGGCAAGAGGGGTTCATGATAGGTTGACCTAAGTCATAGGTGAGTCACTTAGGTAGTGGGTGCTGGACCCAAATGAGTTCGCTGGATAAGTTACGCGTTCACAGCAATATAGGGTCGCACTATGACACCTTCCCCAATTTAGGCACTTTCTTCGAAAGCCCATTACTCGACCCTAAGATCTCTACCAACTTCCATTGCGCTTTCATGCTTTTACATATACTTGATATATTCAATCCAATAACACTTGGAAGCGTGAGAAGCGTGCGAGCTCATGGTGCTCCCGCCATCCCGTAGACAACGTCACAAACAAGATACTAGGGGGGTTTGGTCCTTGTACTGCGTCCAACCAAGAATCTGAACTCCGACTGCCAAAGGAATGAGCACCAGTCTCCTCATCGCTGGAAGGAGCCATCGACTCAAATGATGTTTTCCTTAGCACCGTAACATGTCGCTCAAGTTGTGTTTCAAGAATGGACTACTTGTCCTTCAGCTTCTACAGACTCTTAGGCCAGTTCTCGTTAGAGCGTCTAATTTTTTTTTGACCTCTTAGATCACGATTGCCGACTTCTTTTCCCTAGCAGATTATAGACATATACTGCATCATCTACCTAGAATGACTCACGTTTGAGAAAGCGAGCTCGTCCTCTTCATACTCTTCGGTGCTATATCATTCTGCAAACAGTAAATTGGAACCAAAGGATTGAAATAGGATGAGGTATTTGAGCAGGAATTTATTCATTTCAATAAAAGGTCCTTGCAAGGGATTCAGGCACTCTGGCTCACGACTCCCCCCTTACCCTATAGTCATGGTTGGATTTTTTAGGCGGCTGCCTCTGTAGTCACAATCGCAACCGACAATCACATGCTTCCGAACCGCCAAGCCGGCCTTTTCCTACACCCTTTTGAAGCAGCTTCCCCACGGGGAAAAAGGGCTGCAAAATTCCTAGATTTTGGCTTTCTATGATTGGAAGCCGTTACCAACCGAGGGTAGCTTATCTCGTGATTCGTTGGATGCGCTCACGCCCCTGCTACAATGTCTGCTTATTCCACATCAGGTCTTTGCGCTCCCTCATAATGCCCGAGGACCCTTCTACAAGTTTAGCTTGACGAACTCCGAGGCTGTCGCTTCCTAATGTCCGAGACGGCAAATTCTCAGTCATGTGAACCCCCTCACTCACTTAGTAGATTTCAATTGGGGATTCAAATCATGGCGTCGCGCAAGGAGGAAAACTCCAAGGTCTTGCAACACATGGACCAGCCAACGCAGGCGCGGGGCGCTCAGCTGCAGCCTTGGCAGGACGCTCAAGGAGGCAGAGGAGAATTGGAGACGTGACTTATTTAGCTTGGATTTCTGCCATCTCATAACTAATACAGAGCTCCATGCGTCACGAGGACAAGACTGGCACTGGCCAAGACCTGCTGTGCAGATTTCACTTGCGCCAACCACCACTAAGCTTGGGTTGGCATGCACGCGAAGTCGGCATCTCCAGATTGGAGTTGGCCCATGGAAACAAAATGCACGAGGAAGCGCTTGGCGCCTTTGGTAGCGCCTTTGCGCGTCTTTGGCCTGCCCTTATTTGTGCGGCAGGTGAAAGAGGTGAATTACTGGCGCTTCGGGCTATTGAGAACAAGACTTGTCGCTAACTCGGCTGGTGGTGGACTCGTGTAGCAGGGAGAAGAAATGTGCAGGGGGCCGCTGAGCTTAATTCGACTGTAAGGATGCACCAGGTAGCGTCATGTGTTTCGTTCAATTATGCATGCTTCGAAGAACGACGCAACTTCCACAGCTTCCTGCCTCTATGGGTTGGTCTCGCTCATGGCCGGCTACGCATCGTGGAACAGTTCGATACAGAACCTCTTGTCGGAGACTGGAAGAGTTTTCAAGTTTATGTCAGATGAGAACCGCCTTGTGGACATGCGGGTCCCTGTTGTAAAAGCATCAACCCTGGGGCTCTCCATCCAGGCTTACTGTAGCTGATCGTCGCTCCGTCTCGTCCCGCTCGGAAAGATCGGAGACCTAGTTGTAGTTGTAGGTCGTGATCTCAGCGACCTAAGGCATGTGTTCACAGCCGATGCGCACTTGAGTACACGTCATCCGGATCCCATCTCCGGCCGCGATGATAGTGGCTCGCGCGACTTGGGAAAAGAGTGACGTCGAAGAAAACGACTGCAAATGTTGACAGCGCATGTCCGCCGTAGAGGGGACCTATTCCAAAGCTGTTGTTTTCAGTGCCAAGTAAGATCCCGTCCATGGTTACCTGTGTTTCAAGCAACCTCAGCAGCCCTGCAAATGCGAATTGTGGCTCTGCGACTAGGCCAAAGCTTGGCTAATGGCACCATGCAAAATCTGTGATGGGACGTATCTCGCCAGTAGCTTTTTGCTTGTGGAAAATATTCTTTGCATTAGACTTTAGGATCTGGAGGGTCAGTGATACCTAACATGTCCACAGGGACATCCAGGCACGGAAAACCCTGGAATGAGTGGCCAAGAGGCTGCAGCGGCTGCTCTGTTACACAGGAGGTGCAGAGGTGTGAAACTCGCTGGTCCGTGACAACTCTGGTTGGCGGGACAGGGACAAGCATGGCTGGTACCAAGCTCCAGCCCAGCAGCACCTTGTGGCGGATTATCTGGGAGGCAGCGCTGATGATTTAGTGGAGCAGGTCCTCAATTGCACTCTGTTCAGTCGTAAGAAGCGCGCCGTGACTTACTGTCAGAGCAGCAAACAGACAGTAAGCAGTGGCTTAGATTGCACTTTGTTGGGGACGCTACGCCAAGACACACTGCTGTTGGTTCCCCCACGTTTGGATTGGCTACAGCCCCCTGTCCCAGGCTCCAGCAAGTGCCAAGCACCTCCGCACAGGTCACTGTGACTTTCGGCCCAGTGCAGTTAGCCTCAGTATTCAGACCTGCGCCTAGCGTCTTAGCAACAGTTTAGCAGCCAAGCTTGCCTGGATCCTGGCGGTCCCTCAGCCTTTACTCCGACCTGTTCAATGTGGGGAGCTTCACACCAAAGGTTTCTGTGGCGCCGTACTCACGACTGTGAAGGACGCCCCAGTCGTGACGTGCGTCTTCCCGTGCTCGTGCCTGCTTTTCCCCTTCCCTCATCTCTGCGCCAGCCATCATCGAGCCCGCCCCTCCGTCCCAGTATTCCGCCTGGTCTCCTTCCACATCTCGCCTGCACCTGTCTCCAAGGCAATAACATATTCACCTTTGTCTCTTCTGCATCGCCTCCGTTCGCATCTCCCACGAGCTCAGGTGTGAGCTCTGCGCGATACCCAGTAGGTTCTCTCCCGACCCCGAGCTAACCCCCAGCTCGTCACTCGCCGGCCCCAACCACCTTCTGTTTGTTAACTATCCTCTCTGGACAGATCATCTCTCCGGACTCCTGATTTCTGTTTGCTAGCGCTTCTCGCGACTCTCTTGTATGCTCCAATCCCTCCAGTCTTGCGTCCTAAACACCGCGAGCTGCGCGATCAGCCACCAACTGACCGCGATCCATTTTCACCAGTTACAATGGCTCCCGACTGGCACAAAGCGGCTCACCTGCCCCTCCACCCTGTCGATAAACCTCCGTACAGTGTCGAGATTGAGGGTGTTGAGAAGAAGCCCGGCGAGACCATCCCTCGGCGTAATGCTCGCTTCGCAGACGGCCTCCGGAAGACTCCCTTCCCAGAGGTCACTACGGTCTACGAGCTCGTCAAGCGCAGTGCCCAGGTCTATCCCAATCACCGAGCTATGGGTTCTCGCAAGATCATCAAGCACCACAAGGAAACAAAGAAGATCGACAAGAACGTCGACGGTGAGATTGTGAAGGTTGACAAGACCTGGCAATTTTTCGAGCTTTCTGGCTACACATACATCACCTACAAGGAGTACCTGCAACTTGTCCACGACCTCGGATCAGGTCTGCGCAGCCTGGAGTTTGCAGATGATGCTAAGGTGCACTTCTTCGCTACCACCAGGTAAGCTCCCACGACCCTCTTATGCCTTGACCGATGAAGACAAAGCTGACCCTGGTTCCAGCGTGTCGTGGATGTCCCTCTCCCATGCTTGTGCGTCTCAATCCATCCAAATTGCGACTGCCTACGACACACTCGGTGAGAAGGGTGTCGAACACACTCTCCTCCAGACCAACGCCGCCGCGATGTTTGTGGACCCCCATCTGCTGAAGACCGCCTCCGGTCCGCTCAAGAAGTCCAATGTCAAGTACGTCATTGTCAACGAGGACTGTATTTTCACTGAGGGCGGCGAGATTGAGGCCTTCAAGGAGGCGAACCCGCAATTCACCGTCATCACCTACAAGGAGCTCGTTCAGAGGGGCAAGGAGAATGCCTTCGAGCCCAGGCCGCCAAAGCCTGAAGAGGTCTTCGCCATTATGTACACTTCTGGAACAGGTGGTGAGCCAAAGGGAGTGTGTGTTCGGCACGAGTCTCTGGTCGCCGGTGGTAAGTAACTCGAACTTCGAACCCGGTGCCACTTTCAACGTTGCGGAAATTTCCTTACTGATCTCCACCATCACTAGTTACCGGTCTATACCACAACGTTGAGTTCTCTGTCAGCGACGACGAATGCATCCTCGCATACCTGCCGCTTGCTCACGCCATCGAAATGGCTCTCGAGAACCTGGTCTTGCTCATTGGAGGCACGCTCGGATACGGTAGCCCTCGAACCCTCTCCGACACCTCCGTTCGCAACTGCGCGGGTGACATGCGTGAGTTCAAGCCGACAGTTCTTTGCGGTGTCCCCCAGGTCTGGGAGACCATCAAGAAGGGCATCATGGGCAAGGTGGAAGGTTCCAGTGGACTCGTGAAGAATCTCTTCTGGGGCGCTTACAGCTACAAGAACTTCATGATTCGCAATAAGCTGCCACTGGCTAGCGTGCTTGACGGCATCGTCTTTGGCAAGGTCAAGGAGTTAACTGGTGGTCGTCTGCGATTCACCTTCAATGGTGGCAGCCCGATCTCCGCGAACACCAAGAACTTCATCTCGATGGTCATGGCCCCCATGATTGGCGGCTACGGACTCACAGAGACTGTTGCTAACGGTGCTCTGGGCTCCCCTCTCCAATATGCTGGCGACACTCTTGGTGCCCCACCACCAGCGGTTGAGGTCAAGCTTGTTGCTCTGCCGGATATTGGCTATGACACTGACGGCAATAACCCTCAAGGAGAAATTTGGATCCGCGGTACGCCCGTCACCAAGGAGTACTTCCAAAACCCAGAGGAGACTGCGAAGGCCATCACAGAGGATGGCTGGTTCAAGACTGGTGACATTGGCGAGTGGACAGCCGACGGCCACCTCCGTATTATTGATCGCGCCAAGAATCTGGTGAAGCTTGCAGGTGGCGAGTATATCGCTCTTGAGAAGCTCGAGACTGTTTATCGCGGCTCTCAGCTCGTTCTCAATATCATGGTCGAGGCTTCGCCTGAGCATTCCCGCCCTCTTGCGGTCATCACCCCTGTGGAGGCTGTACTTGCAGAGAAGGCTAAGGAGATCGGTGTTGATGCGCATAGTATGCACCACAACGACAAGATTCGAAAGATCGTCCTGAAAGACCTTCAGAACCTTGCCAAGCAGTCTGGTCTTGTTGGAATGGAGATTGTTGCGAACGTCGTTATCACCGACGAGGAGTGGACCCCTCAGAACGTAAGTGCTCCTGGACGAATCAACGTGATGCAGACTCCCTTACTAAACGTGCTTCCTGCAGGGCCTGGTCACCGCCACTCAGAAGCTCAACCGTCGTGCTGTCCGCGAGAAGTATGGCAAGGAGATCAAGGAGGGTTTCTCGAAGATGTAATACCGGTGTGTGTGAAAAATGCCATGTTATCCTATCCTCGTGCGACTGCGTTACATGTTTCAATGCTATTTCTGGAGAGCAATGGATGCAGCGGAGAGGGAAGACAAGATGATACCGTATTTAGGACAGAGTGTACAGGGACTAGCGATTATAATACTTTGACCAGAGAGCTCGCTTTGTGTTCTACCTTGAGAGTGTCCTCATGCACGATCTACTGTTAGTTTCCTCGATTGATGCGGACTTGCATGGACCGTGACGCGGGACTTGTTGTTAGCACCATGGATGTTCTTGGGGCAAGTACGAAATATCCCGTAAAATCGCTGCAAATGCTGCTACGATAATCAAGGCTTGCTTGCTTCTTCATCATTCATCATTGCCCATGCCCACGCTTCCAATACTGATGGATGCCGCATGCTATCCCTTATTTCCCCATATGTACAACACAACTCAAACACACTTCTCCAACCGATTTGAAACTCTTCTTAGTCGTGCGTCCAAATATTACGCTCCCTGCCTCAAGTCCCTGAGCCCTCACCTCCCCTGTTTTCTTCTGAAGAATGCCATATAAGGCACCGCATCGGAGCCAGTCTTGAAAACCCTCTCCCTCGCATCGTCAGATCCTCCGCACCCAATCCTCACCTTTGTTACCCTCTCATCATTGCAGCAATACCACGCATATGGGTCATGAGTCCCCTGGTCCCTAACATAGGCGTAATAATGGCCGCTATTCACCGATCCGCCTACATGGATCAGCACAGCGTAGCATTCGTAGTAGAATGGGCCTGTAAACGCTGGGTCGTTGGCTGTCAAAGAGTCCGAAACGCAGTCGTTGCTGGAGAGGAAGTAAGGTGATAGATCAAGGTTGTTGAAGTCCCATGAGACGCGGTCAACATTTTTGGAGGAAGAGCCGGTGAGGGAGTTGAAGCGGTTGAGGACGACACACACAAGTGGAGGCATGCGAGCGTAGTACTCTGAGCGATCGGAGTTGGTAGCACGGCGGCAGTGATTGCAGTGGAAGCCTTGGATGAGTTCTGGCTGGCACTTCTTGCGGATGGCTGATTCGAGGGTCGTGGCTTCTGTGACGGGAAGCATAAGATTAAACCAGGATGAGAAGGTGAAGGTGCGCGTTGCGCATTCTCGGCAGCGGACCTCTGTGACCTCAAGCAGACGCCAGTAGCGATCGATAATGGATTGATTGTACTGTAGATGAGACTGCCAAAACCGGGCGGCGGTTTGAAGCACAGAGAGGCCAGTTTTACTGGGTTCGGGGGGTTGTGTCTCTTTTCCCTTCAGGTTGCGATGGATGTTTGTTTCGTCATGAATGACGTCGAGGAGGAAACCCATGAATTCTTGGGCATCTTGTTGATTGGGCCCGCCGAACTGAATGGCGCTTGAGCTCTGCTTGCAAAGATGGCGAACGTAGTCCTAGGAATGATATCAGTACGCCGTTGCGGGTGCAAACAAATGAGTGCTAAGCTTACCATAAGCGTCTGCGCTTTCATTACTTGGAACTTGCCGCTGCTCATCCAGTGAAACAGGTTCGACACAATTCTCGTCATGAGCTGTGGGTGATCCATTTTCTCATCTGGTTTTCGTGGAACCTGGTATCTCTTTACCCACTCCGAGTTCGCCATTTCCCGCCCAAATTCTGGCGATGCCAGGAGTGACTGGAGCAACCCATTTGCGTAACACCAATTGTGAGGATTTGTCAGACCGGTATAGAACTTGGGAACATCGGCAGGCGCAACCTGCGCTACTGACTTCCCTGCGGAACCGGACAGTTTCTGTGCAATGGTACCATCGTATGCGTCTTCTTCGTCGGGGCTTTGAGCGAGACCGCTGTAGCTCTGGCGGGGTAGAGCTGGAGCTGGTCGTGAGGGCGGTGACGGAAGCTCACTCTCCAGATCGTTCTTATGTGAAGAACCGTACCTTGGTCTTGGCGCGATGGGAGCCGTCATTGACTGCTGTTCGACAGAGATGGACGGGAAGCGCCGTAGGAAATCTTCTCTTGATCTGACAAAATTGGGCGATGCAGCGGTATCTTGATCATCCTTCTGGATAGTGGCCTCCCACTGCTTAATATCGTCGGGCTTAAGCTGCTTGACCACGTATCGCGATCTCCGCCGTTCAATGGTGACATTTCGATTCCGATGGTTTGGCTGAGGCCTTAAAGCTGGATCTACGGTGCTTTGCAGAGATCCGGGACCCATCAGATCAATCCAGGCTTCAAGGCCACCCTTCAAAATCTTGGGCGAGTGTTTTAGCTCCTTGCCATAGTTGAACTGCACCAAGGCCCTGTGTAGTGACATGATGACCAGCTCCTCATCAGTACTCGACCTTTCTGGCACTTCCTCGGATCTTTCATCATAGAACACGACCAAATCATAGGTGTTTCTCCTCTCAAACTGTGCCTGTTCCTGATTGGGCGCAAGGACCATGCTCTGGGAGATCTCATCTGCCGACAGGTCTTCTCTTTCAAGTACACTCGGTTCAATACAAATTATTGTAGAGTGCATGATGTGGCCTTCATTGAACTCCTCTCGTGACCGCACGTCAATCAGAAGAATGCTTACTTTGGTCTTCATGACTTGAACCAATCCCTCTGGTGTAATGCTATCTCCGCGAGGCATGTCTAGTGACGTATCACGAGAGCTAGCTCGCGAGAGACTCGCACCATTTGTGGGCGTCTGAGATGGACTGAAATAGTCTTGTGTATGAGACTGTTGTCGCGAAAGGTTCGGAGAGCTGGCTGCGGATACTGTAGATGGCGTTCTGCTGAAGAGATTACGAGGTTGGCTGGAAGGCAGCCTGCCCGCCTCACCACTGACACTCCCTCTCGCGGGACTGTAAATTGCATCGGGAAGCTTTGGCAGACAAGGGATAGAAGAGTCCACGGCAAGTGCTGGTTTCGTTGGAGAGGGCATGGTGCGAGGACCAGCAGGCTTCAATGGCAGTGTAATAGGATGTGTCTTGATACGCGGATCCTGGCCAGGAGAAGCTTGAGGGCCTCTTAAATTTGCGAATCTGGCTGCAAGGTCCTGCATCGAGCCGTTCGAATTGGGACTGGCCATGGAGTTGGCTCGGTTATGACCCGCTCCAAGAGCATTGCCGTGTAATGATGGGGGCTTTGGCGAAACCGCCGGCTTGGTCTTGACTGCTGACCCGTTGACGGCTGAGCCATTTCTTGAGTGCGAAGTGCTGGTAGGTGTGGCCCCTCGCTCAGACGAAGAAGAGGAAGGCCGTGGACCATGTGATGCGTGAGAAGAACTAGGTCGGGTTGAGGTTGGGAGGACCCCCGAAAGTTTATTGTCCGCAATAATCTGTTCCTTAATACGAGCAAACTCATCATTCTGCTGTTTGATCTTTCTTAGCAGTGTCGAATGTCTCGCTGCCAGTTCTGGCCGACTCTTCACGAACTCATAGTCGCGATGCTGACCGATGTACTGGACTGTGATGATAGACGCTTTGAGGAATTCCTGTAGAGCTGGAGCCAGCCGTTTGATGTCACGGCTGAACTCAGCTTGCCGCAAGGAAGCTTCCGCTATATCAAGAAGCTTTTTGACAGGCAGATCCCGGTCAATGTCCCGAGGCAGGGCGATGATGTCCGCAATATGCGGCATTGCCACTGTGCCACTGCCGTAAACGCCATTTGCACCACCATGGCCTGGCGGCAGGCTATACCTGTGATTGCTGGCCATGTGATAGTATTCTCGAGGCTTTGCTGGCGGTGCAAAAGAAGCGCCCGCATGAAGTTATCTCGAAGCAGTCGGTCGACGGGAGGCTCGTGTCATGGTCTCGAACAGCGAATGTGCAAGATGGGTATGTGGTCGGTGCAGAGTTGGCTGCGCACAGGTGGAAGACTCGGGAAAGCCGCCGTCTGGGACGGTGAGGCGCGACTTGAAGTTCAATCACTGGGCCGTATCACTGGACCGTAACGAGGCTGTTGGACAAGCTGTGGAACCGAGGTCGGGGGTCGCGCGTAGAACCTCAGCAATGTGAGACCCAGCGAGAAGCAAAAGCAGATGTCTTTATTCGTGTCTTCGAATCGGGGTAGAAAGCAGAAGAAACAACGCTGGCTGCGGAAGAAGGAGGGAGCGGCGTGGTGGCGGAATGGTTGTTCGAAGGTTGCAGATGAAGCCATGGGGTCAGTGGGGTGGCCAATACGGAGACAACCATGTGAGATGAATTGAGGTACGCAATATGGCTAAGAGAATTGGTGGTTTTAGGATGTACCTCCATGCCCATCACCCCGGTTAAGCATTACGTGGAGTCACCTGCCAGAGGCTGAGCTTGTCCACTGGAGGAGGAGCACCGGGCCGCTGACGCAACACCGACAGGCATCCACCAACACCACCACTGCACTCTATTAACCTTACCTCATCGTCTCCCAACCTACGACTTCGCGTTGCCAGCCGTCCCGCATCATCGACGCGAACCTCGAGAGGCTGCATACAGATACCCTATCCTTTGCGTCAGAAGGTTCGCAGATTCCTCACTCTATCCACGACGCTGCTCTCACTCGCCGTTAATCGCACAGCGCGCCAGCTTCACGAACCCATCCACCGGCCAAGTCCTGCCCAGCGCTCGCATCGTTGGCACGAGAAGAGTGAGATAGTCGCATAACCAGAATGATGAGCTGGTGGTCGTCTTCGGCCAATACGGCTTTGGATGAGCAGATTGAGAAAGCGACTAGTAGCAGCTTGTGAGACCTGGTGACCCCTCTCGGATTCTCGCCTATCGCTAATGCCTGGTTTACGCCTTTAGAGAAGATATTGCCCTCAATCTCGAGATCTCCGATGTCATCCGTTCGAAGACAGTCGCGCCCAAGGAGGCCATGCGCTCGCTGAAGCGTCGCATCGGAAATAAGAACCCCAATACCCAGCTGAGCGCCCTCAACGTACGAGCCGACTCCAGTTCCTCCCCAACACCGACACTGACACCTCTCTAGCTTACAGACACGTGCGTCAAGAATGGCGGGACACATTTCTTAGCTGAGATTGCATCTCGAGAATTCATGGATAACTTGACGTCTCTTCTCCAGGCTGTCGGCGCTGCCGCTGTTAACGCCGAGGTCAAAGCTAAGATCCTGGAGCTGATACAGTCATGGGCTGGGGCTACTGAAGGGCGGCATGAGCTTGTCTATATCGGCGAAGTCTATAAGACTCTTCAGCAGGAGGGATACCAGTTCCCACCAAAGACAACCGTCGCCAGCAGCATGATCGACAGCAGTGCAGTAGGTCAAGCGATGTTCCTCCTTGTCGTGAGATGCTGATTGTGGTATAGCCTCCGGAATGGGTCGACTCTGATGTTTGCATGCGATGCCGGACAGCTTTCACATTCACAAACCGCAAACATCATTGTCGAAACTGCGGAAATTGTTTTGACCAGCAATGCTCAAGCAAGGTCGCACCCCTCCCGCACCTTGGTATCACCGCACCTGTGCGTGTGGACGATGGTTGTTATGCCAAACTCACCAACAAAGGAGGCCCCAAGAACTCTAATGCGTCCCACGATCGTTCCCCGACATACCCACACAAGACACGAAGCACCTCGGCCATGCAGCCGCGGAATGCCAGGGTTGATGACGGCTTCGACGAAGACCTTAAGAAGGCGCTCGCCATGAGTCTAGAGGAGGTTGGCAACAATTCTCGAGGATATGTGGCACCTACTACAAACGGAAACAAGACCCATGATCCTGCAGCAGCAAAGCAAGCTGAGGATGATGACGAAGATCTCAAGGCGGCGATTGCTGCATCATTGGCAGATATGGAGGAGCAGAAGCAGAAGCACTCGGCAGCGCTGAAAGAGTCAACATCTGGCCCTGCTGCATCTCACAGCGGAGTCCCGTTTACCCTACCCAAGAACGACTACGAATTGACTCCAGTAGAGGCAGAGAACATCAACCTCTTCGCGACACTAGTGGACCGATTGCAGACACAACCCCCCGGCACGATTCTGCGAGAGCCTCAAATCCAAGAATTATACGACAGTATTGGAACACTGAGGCCCAAACTGGCGCGGACGTATGGAGAGACAATGAGCAAGCACGGTACGAGGTATCAAAGACTTCTAGACTGAGTGGCAGCTAACATCGACAGATACCCTTCTGGACCTTCATGCCAAGCTCTCCACAGTTGTCCGATACTACGATCGCATGCTTGAGGAGAGACTTTCGAAGGCCTACAGTCAGCAGAACTTAGGAGGCTATAACCTCCCACCTCCGCGGCAGGCGCCAGGTCCATATCCTTCTATCACATCTCACGCTCAGTCCGGTGCACCCGGAGCCGAGAGCTTCTACACTGGGCTACCAGCAGCTGGCTATGCCCCCGCGCCCATCCCATCGCATTCATATCACCAGATACAAAGCGCGCCTCAGCCACAATACCCCCAAGCAGCTCAGTCACACTACCTGCCGCCAGAGCACCAAGCACAGGCGCAGGCCAGCTGGCAGAGTAGTGGTCCATCCGCACCTCAGGATCCTTACCAACAGCAACACGCTCCTCAACAGCAAGTCTCATCACCACCTGGCCACCCTGCGCAAGCAACCGCCTCATCCGACCCGCAAGCCGCATACTACTTTGGTAACCAGCAGCCAAGTCAGACACCCCAAGGCCCATCAGCACCCGGTCAAGCTCCAGGAGCCAGCCCCGAAGCTTCAAGCGGTGCCTACCCGAACCTGCAGCAGCCGGTAACGCCATATCATCGAGGGTCAATATCTGCCCAGTCTCAGCCTTCTCAACCGACGCCTACCGAAGCTCCTGCCCAGCCTGTGCAGCAACAGACACCTCAGCAAGCACCTACGCCTCAGCAAGCACCGCCACCCCAACAACAGCAGTACTGGCAACCTACGGTACCTCACCAGGGTGGCGCACCGCCCCAGGCGCCACAGAACTGGGCTTATACGGGTTACCAGCAGCAGGTTGAACAGTTCCCATCCGTGCCACAGAACGAGCCAATCCAGAAGCAGCCAGTACAAGAGGAGGCTCTCATCGAGCTTTAAGAGATTGTCGTGGCGGTATGCCGCGAATTGGAAGTGCGCAAATGTAATTTATTTTTCTCTAAGTCGGCGTCACATGAAGTGTGATGGGAGCATTGAAGGGGAGCGTGGCTGTGCCACTGACTGAGGCGATATTCTGCTTGGTCTTGGTTAGTCGGCCTGCATGGAATGGAGGAACTAGACGTGGAGGAATAAGACGCCTTTCACAGGCGGCAAGTGTTCATAATTAGCGACTCAATCAAAAGCCATCGGCGTTGCTCGGTACTTGAGAGAGTTTCTCGTCGTGTTTCCGATTTCCAAACCAGCAGAGTAGGCATCAGAGTACAATCCAGCCACCTTGAACAAGCCACTCACCCGTCAGCACTTTTACCACTTGCTGAGATCCCCCTCTGGCATAGCAAAATTGCCGTTAGTCAGGAACACGGCAGCTACGTAATCAGCCTGTGACGTGCACACCGAGCGGGCCCAATCGGCGTACCGGCCGGAGCCACGGTGTAATACGTCACGCCACATTTTAGGCTCCGGGGTCTGGTTTTTTGCTTCTCCCGTCTTCTGCGCTGGCACCTGCCTGCACTTCAGGAAGCTCCGCCGACCGATGCCGGACCCGCCCCTCCATTCGTGACGGAGAGGGTGACCCTGGGACAAATGACTAACGTATGAATTTCTCTGGATTTCTTAAATGCAATCCTTTGTTCCCATATTCCATTTTCATCTCTTCTGATTATTATAGATACTATTCTCCCGTGTTAGAGACACCCATACAGTTCAGCAGAACCCGACGGCACCACCAATACCTACCAGAAAGCCGCAGTAACCATGGCTCCCACCATTCACTTCGTCCGTCACGCGCAGGGCTTCCATAACCTCTCGGTCGAGAACGAACAGCTCCCTGACCCCGATCTTACCCCTCTCGGTCTTGAGCAGTGCGCCAAGCTGCGCGCCTCGTTCCCCAGCCACTCTCTGGTCAAGACCCTCATCGCCTCTCCCATCCGGCGCACACTCTACACCGCTTTGCACTCCTTCCACCCTCTACCAAGCGACCCCTCCGCTCCCATCATCGCGCTCGATCTCATACAAGAGGTTTCCGACTCTCCTTGCGATGTCGGCACGGATGTTGCGAAGCTGAAGGAGGAGTTCCCGCCGGAGAAAGTCGACTTTGCGAGGGTGCGGGACGGGTGGAATGATAAGAAGAACAAAGACAGCTGGTCCGAACCCACGACCGAGAAGTTGACGGCTCGAGCGAAGGAGGCGAGGAGGGTTATTAGAGAGTTGGCAGGAGATGGTGATCATCACGTCGTGGTCGTGACGCACGGCGCGATTGTGCACTACATCACTGATGACTGGGCTGATATCCCTGATGACCGAGGTAAGCTTCCCTTTGGAGGATTGCAGTCGAGGCACTCTGACTGATAATGTTGTTTAGCCACAAGCTGGTCGAATTGTGAGCTCCGATCCTTCAAGTTCGCCGACCCGAGTGGTCAAGATGATGACGCCACCCTGGAGGAGCTTCCCGAATCTCTTCATGCAAGAACTGGCCAGGAGTATGGACCCAGTAAGGCCGATCAGAGAGCTATGAGGGCTCTCGTTCAGAAGAGACTAGCTCCTGAGCTCAAGTCGCAGGCTTGAGCCCCAAACTCAGCAGCATTCAAAGGCACTACGCGCAGAAAACTGCTGAACATAATCACACAGACCAAGGTATAAGGAATCAGGCGAAGGTCGAGATATCTCGAGCACATGAACATTTGGAACAATCTGCAATAGATGATTAAAGGGAAACAGGATAGACCACAGAATGTCAGAAAAAGTTTGAACCCCCATAATGTTCCTGTTTGTCACTGCGAGGCGAGTGCGTGAAAGAGCGAAAGCTCAAGAAAATATGCATCCATATGCGTCGTCGTCGTATGAGAACAATTTCCTTGCTACCCACTGTAACCCAACACGCTTTCATTCCCCACCGCCTCTGCTGCCTCGCATATCTTCTTCCAGTCCGTAGCCCGGATTTCCAAAGCTTCTAGAGTCCAGTTCCCCACAGCAGTCTCGTCTGGAACCATCCTGCAGCGGCAGTAGCATTTTGCATTTCTGTATTTCGGTAAGATAAGCTCGCAAGCAGCGGCATCTATTGCAATCCCAATACCCTGGGTAGCAAGAGTACCAGACAAGTAAGGCGGGTTGTTTGCAAAAAGATCCCGTAGCTGAAAATATTGCTGGGTGTGGTCGCGGTCCCGACTTGTAAAAACCAACCGAGCGAAGAGCTCAAAGATTGCCTTAGGCTGGTTCTTGAACATCTCGGATTTTGTTTTGAGCATGTCTGAGATGCGAAAGAATGTCTTGAAGGGCCGGAGCAAGGTGAGAGTTGGGGCCTCGCAGTGCAACCTTGACGAAAGCATGGCCTCGGGCGCTGGGACGGGTTCACGGGGCCAGCCCATCTCACTGGGAGGCGAGGTTGTCAAAGTTTGAGAGGATGAGCTTAGAGTAGTACATAGATGGTGTAAGGGCGGTTCGATGCTGTTCATGAATTGTTCCCAGTCAACGTCATCTAATGAGTCGCACTCTTCGTTGCTGTCGGCTCTTGCCATCCGCCTCACCCCCGCTGGCAAGGAGTACCCAACGTTTGAGTCGCAGGTATCTCGTATTTGTATCTGTTCATTTTGATTTTCGAGGAGGCTGGACTGCTGCTCAGCTAGCTCGTCAAAGGCCCCGTCGAGATCATCCGGGGTCGAGAAGCAAGTATCAAAGCTTGCTGGCCGTTCTTCGGTGCTCCCGGGGCAGGAGTTCAACGGTGACCTATGATCAAAGATGCTTGACATATCTTCCTCCAAGCCCGGGTAGTCATAGAGGACGTCGCTGGGTTTGTCGGGACTATCGGAAATCACCAGGAGAGGAGTCGCCGATTGCAGGCTCCCGGTTTCAAGTGTGGGCAAACAATTCTGGCCCGCATGCAACTTGGGAGGTCGAAAGCTGTCGCGAGGAGCCTCACAATAGCTGCCGAAACTCCTCTTGCGCGGCTTTTGAGACATTGAAGGCGAGCCCTCAAGGTCAGGGTAGAGTGGATGGCTTTCACAATAGCCTCTTGTGCTTCAACAGTCTTCAGGAAGGACCCTCTAGTGGACGTTGCTTTGGCGCGTGCGCAATAGGATCAAAACGGGACTGAGGAGGAACAGTATAGGAATTGTTGAGATATCACTTGCAGAGAAGAGTTGAGGATTGTTGGGCTACGCCTGTCCGCCAGGCCTTTCTAGCACGTTCATATCTGATGTGCAAGCAGCATTCCCGTAGCTGCTGCCTTGAGCAGCTGGGTCGTCCTTTCCCTTCAACGAGAAGTACATTTGGTCCAATGTGACAGAAGTATGCGAGCGCAGTCACGAACAAGAGCACCTGCTCCTTCCCAAGCGAATCGTGAAGCCACATCCGAAGACGGAACCGTCTCTGCCAGCTGCTCAGCTGTCGGGCGGGTCGGTTGGATGGTCCGGCAGGTGGCTACGGTAGGAACAATTCAAGTCGAGGTAGGCACGTCCAAGGACCCTATCCTACACGGCGACGCAACATTGGCGCGAACTCAATCCACTCCGAGGAAATAGCATCAATGCCAGCCACAGCTTCGCTTCCACACTTTCCTCTTAGGCGTCACATGGCCAAATCGCCAGCTTCCAAGACTCCTCTATTGCCCGTCGGGTCTAAGCCAATAATTATCGCCCCGCAGCTTCACCCCGAGCACCCCGAGAAGTCTCCACATCTCGCCCACATTACAGATCCTCGGTCTGGAGATTTTTGTCGAGCGCACGATTCAAAGAGGTTGCGGAGCGCGCATTTCTGTCGCATCTTTTCCTTTTTCTTTTTCCTGTCTTCTCAGTGACTTCCTCTATCTCGTGATACCATCTTTGACGGCTTAGCATCCTCTGTCGAGCGAGTAGCCGGTCTTCGATCCTGGTCGTCGATCTCGGTCTCAAAACACCGAGCACAACCATCACACATTACCATATCTGGCCGACGGCAAACCCAATCCGTCCAAGCTTGTTGAATCCCTGTGAACTGCACGAAGCCGCCAGGTATACGGTCTGTCTTCACAATGGGAGTCGATCAGCTGTCTCGTGGTGTCAGTCAGACTGGCGATGAGACCAGTCACCGGTGGTTCGTTGGCAGCATCGACCAGGGCACGACTTCTACTCGCTTCCTGATCTTCGACAACTCTGGCGAGCCCGTCGCAAGTCATCAAATTGAGTTCAAGAACCACCATCCGCACCCAGGGTAAGCTCACAAGGAAGGGCTTTAATGAGAGGACCACTGCGTAAAGGCAATTTGAATTGACGCGACCTTGGTAGTTGGCACGAACATGATCCGATCGAGCTCCTTCAATCTGTGGAGACATGCATAGAGAAGGCAGTCGAGGACTTCGTTAGAAAAGGCCACAAGGCCTCCCAGATCCGCTCTGTTGGCATCACCAACCAACGCGAAACAATCGTCTTATGGGACAAGTACACGGGAGAACCGCTTGGAAACGCCGTGGTGTGGCCGGACACGCGAACAAACGCTCTTGTGCGCGAGCTCAAGAACAAGGAGGGCGCTGACAAGCTACTCAACCTATGTGGCTTGCCCTTGTCAACCTATCCCTCCAGTGTCAAGCTTCTCTGGCTCATACGCAACGATCCCAAGATTAAGGAGAATTATGAGGAAGGACGGGTGGCCTTTGGAACCATTGACTCGTGGCTCATCTACCGCCTGAATGGCGGCGCGGATCGTCAGGGAGGTCCGATCCATGTTACCGACTCGACCAATGCTAGCAGAACCATGTTCATGAACCTCCGCACCCTGGAATACGATAATACCCTCCTCAACTTTTTCGAAATCGACCGTGCAAAGATTGAACTTCCTAGAATCGTTCCATCGTCGCACGCTACCGAGTTTGGAAAGCTCACTCGCGGAGTTCTGAAGGATACCCCAATCGCTGGCTGTTTGGGTGATCAATCATCCGCCCTCGTCGGTCAGAAGGGCTTCAAACCAGGCCAGGCCAAGAACACCTACGGAACGGGCTGTTTCCTTCTGTATAATGTTGGTGAAGAACCTGTCATCTCCAAGTCAGGACTGCTCGCAACCGTGGCTTATGACTTTGGCAATGGCCAGAAACCCGTTTACGCGCTCGAAGGAAGTATCGCGGTCGCAGGCTCAGGCGTAAAGTTCCTTCACAACAACCTTGAGCTCATCAAGGACTCTAAGGAAATTGATGATGTAGCCAAGACCGTAGACAACAATGGCGGTGTCTACTTCGTGACGGGCTTCAGTGGCCTGTTCGCCCCCTACTGGATCGACGACGCGAGAGGAACACTTTGTAAGCCTTCACCTGAACTCTCAGCACACAGTTTCTCCTTACTGACCATCTATAGTCGGCATCACCGCCCACACCCGCAAAGGCCATATCGCCCGCGCAACCCTCGAAGCCACCTGCCACCAAACTGCTGCTATTCTCGATGCCATGGCCACCGACTCCTCGCAAGCCCTCTCCTCCCTCGCTGTCGACGGAGGCCTATCCAACTCCGACCTCTGCATGCAAACACAAGCCGATCTCAGCGGCATTCCCGTAGACCGACCTGCTATGCGTGAAACGACCGCTTTGGGGGCTGCTATTGCCGCAGGGCTGGCAACAGGCGTGTGGACAGAGTTGGACGACGTTAAGCATATGGGTTCAGAGGGAAGGACAGTGTTCGAGCCTCAGATGAGCCAGGAGCACAGGAAGAAGGCGAGGAAAATGTGGGAGAGGGCAGTCGAAATGAGCAAAGGCTGGGTAAGGGATGATGACTAGGAATGAGTTTCACAACCTTCATGAAGAACAGCGCCATGTAACAAGAGCATGCTTACGATGTCCGAATGATGTTTCACCACGGCATAGTACTCATATGCCTTTCAGCCCCATTCACAAGTTTTTCGAAGCCTTGGAAACATCAGTTTCCAGATGAGAAGAACATCACTGGGAAATGCGCGTGTAGTTCATCAATACGTATTGCATGCACCGGGGTCTGGACATCCCCACTACCTGGTTCATTGTGAACCTTTTCCAACCCGACGAAACTCAGTTCCATCATTTCAATGTCCCTCAAGTTATCGTAGAGAGCATTGCTTATCGTGCACGCGGCCTTCGCCTATCATAGCAGCCCTTTTTCAGGGTCCCCTCTTTCTGGCTTTCTTTTTCGGTACCCCAAAAACTCCAGAATGCTCATCAAACCCCCTGAAAATCAGGCGGGCGGAGACCAGAAAAAGTTAAAAGGGTGTAAAGAAACAATTATCCGGCGAAACAGAAACCAAACGAAGAGGGTGTGAGTGGTGATCTTCAATGCAATCCGTGTGCCCTTCTTAACACGCCTGCGACAAAATGCACAAGAAATTCCAAATAAATCAAGTGCCTTGAAAAGTGGTAAGACAGATTAGCCGGAGCCGAATAGCCGCTTTACATGATAATCGCGGGAACGTCAACATTGGCCTTGATGCTCTTGTGCGGCAGGACGCTGCCTCCGTTGACGTAGATTTCGTCACCAATAGTGACGTCGTCTCCAAGGACAGTTACGTTCTCGAGACGTGCCCATCGGCCAACGGTGCTGTTCCAGCCAACGATCGTAGACTTGACCCAGGCATGGTCCTTGACCTTGGATCCGCGCAGGAGCACGCAGCGCTGGAGGCGGACACCATCACCCACAACAACATTGGGACCGATAGTGACATTCGGGCCAATTCGGCAGTTCTTTCCGATCTTGGCTGAAGGGTCGATCATGACATTGCCACCGTGGACGAACGGCTCGGTAGGCGGGGTAAGCTCCTTGCTGCCCTTCTTGGTCAGGGAGGAGAGGTAGAGACAAGTGCCGGAAAGGAAGTCCTTGGGTTGACCGACGTCCATCCAAAAGCTCTCCAGGTCGAACGAGTGCAGCTCGTTGTCGCGAACCATGGCGGGGAAAGTCTCCTTCTCGATGGAAGTGGGTCGAAGTTCAATCCGCTTGAGGATCGAGGTGTTGAAGATGTAGAGACCTGCATTGATTCGGTTTCCGACAAACTCAACGGGCTTCTCGACGAAACGCTCGATACGGGAGGGGTGGTTTGGCTTGTGGACGACCACACCGTATTTTGAGGGCTCCTCAACCTTCGTGACAACAATCGTGCCCTCGTTGCCGTGGCTCTTGTGGAACTCGAGGAGCTCGCGGAAAGGGTAGTCGCAGATGACATCGGAGTTCAGTACAAAGAAGGGCGAGTCGTCTTTGGCAAGAATCTTCTCGGCGAGCTTGAGTGGGCCAGCAGTATCGAGGGGCTCGGTCTCGACGGAAAAGGATATGTTGATATCGTACTTCTCCTCATACTGAATCGGTCAGTGTTAGCTCCTTCAAGCTGCCAGATGTATGGCCATAAACAGCATGCGCTTACCTCCTCGAGGAACTTTTCCATGATCTCTGGTCTATAGTTGACAGCGAGAACGATGTCCTTGACGCCGGCAGCAACCAGGGCCTCGATCTGGTGAACGATCATGGGCTTGTTACCAAACTCGACGAGAGGCTTGGGAAGGGTAAGGGTCTAGAAAATCGAATCCAATTAGTCAATGTTGCTCGCTATGCATATCTTGAGGCGGCTAGATTTGAATTGAGGGCTGGAACGTACGAGAGGACGCAGGCGAGTGCCGAAGCCGCCGACGAGGATGAGGCCTGGGGAGGAGAGGTCAGTTCTGCCATTGTGACGCGCTCCATATTGTCAAACGTAGCGAGCATGAGTGGATGAAAGCGCATACCCTTCATCTTGAGCGAATGGTGATCGCGTCGTGGGAAATGGTTCCTGTAAGGTTGCGCGGTTGGCCTCGGTAGAGGAGCAAGCGTGCAAGAACGGAGGGGCTCTCAGAGAAGCGAAGATGTAACAGAGGGTATCAAAAGGTACGAGTGATAGGAAAGCTCAAGAGAAGACAAAAGGAGAACAGAGCCTCTAGGTGGAAAGGAGAAGTGAGGATTGAGGAGAAGTTGGGATTGGAGGTGGAGTGGAAGTGGAAAGGTGGCAGCAGCAGGAGCAGCACCTGCCTCGTGGTGAGAGTCGCGTAGCCCCTTGGAGCTTCTTCGGACTGCGTGTTCCTGCCTCTGGAGCGCACCTTTCAATTGCGTGCCCCACCACACGATCGTCTCTGGGTCCTGCCTTTCCCCCTAAAACACCACCTCATAGGCCCGCCATAGCATTTCGGTAGGGACGCACCACATTCCCATCCTCATCCCCTTGACCCTCCCTGGTGCATGCTGGGCTGTTGGCACATGATCCAGCGGCTACTACTCATTAGTACTTGTAGCCCAACCTATAGCCAATTTTGGTCCAGCTGTGCTCGCGATAATCTTAAAAAGCTTAGCATTGACTCCATTCAAACTATCAATCTTCAGCATCATCATCATCGGCAGAATGTTTCACTTCCCCTCGCCATTCAACAACACATGATCACGAAGAAAGCACGGAGTATCATAAGCACTAAAACAACCCTCCGCGCCACACGTACACGCACAAGCCATACTCACCAGCCTCATCCAACCGACCACATGACCCCCAACTTCGTATCCCAACCTGGAAACGCACGACTTCACAAGAGAAAAAAAAAAAAAAGGGGTCCCCACACCTCAGCCAATCATACTTGCAAATTGACAGAGCTGTTCCATCGTGTAGAATTGTTTAAATAAAATAAAGAGACACCCGATGCATTCGCTGCGAATCACATGCACCCGCCTGCGAGAGAATGTATTGTTTTCGTGTGCGTTCCAGGTCTCATCGGTACTGGTGGAAAGCAATCCATCCAATGTCTCATACATTGACTGAGATGTGTCCCGTTCGGAGCAAGAGCCCATCTGCGGGAATCTAGACTTTGTCACGGGCTAACAGCGCCTTCACTGCCATTGGCAAACTGTCCATTCGCCTCTCCCCGATCACATATCCCTCCCTTACTTAGGAACTTAGCGCACGCGGCCTCTATACCAAACCCGATCTCTTCCATTCCAGTCTGTACACCATGCAGCACGTTTCCCTCTGCCCGGCAAGGCCGTTGCAGGTCGCCAAAAGTAAATCAATGCATCCTTGAACTATCATACCACATCATTCCACCTTCCCCCGCCTTCTCCTGCACAGTACTGCGTTGCACATCCAAGCATGCATGAAAGCGAATTTTTCGCGACAGGCGCTCACCGCCATCCCCACGCCTTTTACCTCACTTAAACTGTCACCGCTTTGGCACGCAAGATCTGTCGCCACAGCGCGGAGTGGACAACACGGAGCGGACGGCACGATTACCTGCATAAATAATGCATGTCCACGTACCTCGTGGACTCCAGACCACCACCAGCAACGCAAGCTGCTCAGATGCAAGGATCGAAACATACATACACAGCCAAAGTAGCATTACTGTGTTCGTAACTAATCCGCAGTGTTCAATGGCGGTTTCCCGACCCATCGAGTGGAAGCAGAGAACGGTCATGTAGCCACAGTAGATATTGATTCATTTCGGTATAATATTTCGTCAAGGTCCCATTCATCCGTTCAGTTTCGTTCATAAAGTCATCATCGAATGGCTTTCTGATCCAGTTGTCTGGACTCATCACAGAAAGCCTCCAGTTTTGTAGTTTTGCCATGCGTAAACCAAGAAAATGCATGAAGAGAGAAAACAAGGGAAGTGAGAAAAAGGCCTCCGTGCACCAACTCTTGCTCCCGCTATGATCACAATCCGTGACAAATCGAAATGACTGCCGCCACCGTAACGAGTCCTGTCCTTCGAGTCAACCATTGACATCTCTTCTCCATGATAGCCGGTTCGTGGCTATACTAAGCAGCAATTCCGTGTGCTGGCATCGGGACAGGGCTCAAACTCCGGAAAAGCAAGCCAGATGCTGGCATAAAAGCCCCAATGTAGCCAGTCTGCTGATTTTTGAGGATGATCATGCGTGTACGGGTAACGAGGCCACTCGACATACCGCTGAATATGCATTTAGCTTTCGTGATCTCCAACAGCTGCTTCGTCGACTTGGCCCGCATGACTGGCCATCCTCCTCGAAAATCATGCTTCCAAAGCAGAATATCCACCTTCGTAATCAGCGTAGCACCGTGAATTGTCTCTAAAAGTCGTTTCATATCATCAAAATCATTGTCGTAAGTGCTTCGTGCGTGCTTTCGTTCGCGTGTCGTCAGAAATGTTTCATCTCCCATCGTTCGCCCAGCTTTTACTGATCAACGAATCCAAACCATTACGGAGCCCTTGGTACCCGTCCCGTTAGAATGCTGTAAAACGTTGAACCCTGATCTTCAAGGGCTGCCACCACTAGGATATTTTGTCCACCTCTTCGGCTGCGTATGGAACTCGATAACGCGCTCAGTCGAACGAGGTCGTGGAGCTGCTGCTAGAATGGTTGCCGGAGCGGCGGCCGTTGCGATCTCCTGATCCGTGGCGGCTTCGGCGGTGACGACCAGTATCATTGGCAGGCAGACCTTGGACAATACCATTCCGTGCCAGCATACCTCCGTTCACCGAGAAGTTCCGGCACACCATGAAGGCTCGCATAGCGGCATTCTCCTGTGCAAGAGTGTCGGATGCGTATGCTAGATCCGTTTGATACTCTCGTCCGTTGACGAGAACCAAGCAGGTGAAACCAGCTGGGTCACGGTAACACTCGTACGAGGGGTCCGTCCAGCCGCGCCGGCGGCAGAGACCTAAGAGCACGTATGCGTTAGCCAATCTCTATCATTCGCACGTCTCTCGGTAGTAACCAAACATCAACAAGCAGTAAATTGCAGCAGCTGCCGCCCGTGAAAAAATGGCGAACAGGCAGAGGCGCAAAGAATTCGGTGTGAAAGGCCAATAACAGATCTGTGCAAAAGCTATATCAAAGGTGGTAAGGTGTGTAGATATTGAGAAGCAAAGTGCGTCCTAGCGCTCGAACAACTGTGAAAGTGCATCGATTCTAAACAAAGTGCGAGGGCAATTGCTTTGGCGCTCTGTCGTGAATCTCCCACTGTTGCACCCCTCTGCTGCTGGGTTCAGGCACTTGCAGACGCTTGACGACACTGACTTACTCTCCAAGTACTGCATGTAGAAGCCACCCATCTTGCCAATTGGACTTTGATGTGAGAACTCCTGGGAATAGGGTCTGGGGGCCGATTATGCACCGCTCTGATCCGTGAAGGGACAAGGCAACGCTCGTTTCGATCTAGAACAGGGAATGTGCGATGACTGTGCCAGTTGTCCGAGGACAAGGGTGGTGAATCTCGGTCAAGCTGCAATGAGGCCTAACGAAAAGAAGATGGAGGGGGAGGAAAGGAAAAGAGTGAGACGCTGCGGAATATTTGAGAGAAGTGAGAAAAGAAGTATTATGAGGAAGTCGTGGTGGACAGACGGAGTGGTGGACCGGATGTGATGTTGAAGTACCTCCTAGTTCGGGTCTGGTAGGGTAAGGCCTGTTGTCCGAGGGTCTGGTGTGGGCGTCGTAGACAGAAGAGACCCGTCCGCAGAACGTCCGCAAAGGCACATGTACTGCCGCTGGCCAGACATGTTAGCGCGGGCGAGGGTGTGCGTGCAAAAAAAAGAGAGATGGGATGTGGGAATGGAGGCAGATGCGAAGCAACGATGCGGCTCTCGGAAAACAGTGTGACCCATCTTTGATGTGTTGGCTTACTTCGTTGCCAGTTGATAAAACCCGCTGCCGCTTAGGCCACTCCACCACGACACATGGAGATGCAGTGTGTCCAACCAAGGACTAGGGAAAAAAGTTGGCCAGTGTGTCTAGGAAAGTACTGTCTGTACGTCGCTCGGGATGGTAACGCTCAGCATCGGTGGAGTGATCTTGCCCTTGCCCTCTTTCTTTTCGTTCCGTGTGGCTACGCAGGCGGCCAGGCGGCCTTCTTGTTGCAGACTCTCAGTTATGAGAAGTCTGGGTGCGTGTCTGCGGGTGTTGGCGAGTGGGAGAACCCGCGGCCGCTGGGACAGAAAGCCCAAGGATGCTATGCTATGCAATTGGCTTTGGCTTCCATGACCACTCAACTTGGCAGTGCAGAGTCTCAACTGGCCGCAATGATGGCCTGAAGGGTCTCTATTTTGGTGCACAGCTAATGCAAAACAAGCACTGAGGCCGGCCAGGGTGATGAAGCACCTGTGCCTACGGATCAGAGAAGCGCCCCCAGAGGAACACCTGCAGGGCTACCTCCTGTCATGCAACGGTAGACAACTCAATCCGGCAAGTACTGGAAGGCCGGGGTGACAGGGGGGTTGGCCAAACGGTGATACGGAGGGGTGTCATCCAACTTGTATCGGGGTCTTTCTTGGAGGGAATCGATAGGGTTCAGGATCCCAGACAGCCGGGACCATAAGATGGCCAAATTGTAGACCCCTCAGGAAGCGCCGGAGCAAAGCGTTCGTGAGAGGGCCGATGCCCAGCGTCAAAACGGAGCTATTGGTAACAGGCGTCGGCGCTTCTGAGCTTTGGTACGTAGTTCGCTTCGGCAAAGTTTCCGTGGACCCAAGGACATGATCAGTCACTGATACGCGCGCAACTGGGCCTTGTCACTCGTCGATTCCGTTGTCACGTCGGACGGCGGCGGACAGAACTGAAGCATTGTGTGTTTGTGTCGGTGAGCAAGCACTGGGTGCATGTCGAGGTGCATGAACAGGATAGCCCGTGGCTGGGGGCATCAAGGAGACCGTGGTAGGAGAGGAGAATCCTTGTCGTCAGCATACCGCCGCCGTGAGGGCCGTTGGCAACAGTCGATGGCCAGGAGCAAGCGGACTGGGGGCACGAAGGTTGACGGTGAATAGCACATGAATGATTGGGTAATGGGGAGGAGGGGGGCGCAAGGCAACTAGGCGACTGCAGGCCGCTGAGCCATCAACTTCTCATGCAATGATGAGCTGGCAATGCCGCCCATTGATATTAAAGCACCAGAGCAGTCGGGACCAACGCACCGACGGACAACAAGTCGCGAGGTAGCGACTCGAGGTAGCGACACGTACCGTGCCTGGCCGATGCATGGGAAATTACGGTCCATCAGACTTATGTATGGGCCGTGAAGCTCAAGTCTAGAGCATCGGTACAGAGAACGACACGTGTATTGGCGTCCCAGACTTGCGCGGGCTAGTCGTGGCGACTCTTGCCTCCCGGTGCGGTGACTTTAGGAGGGGCGTCTGGCAGGATCCAGAGACAGCACAATACTGTACCTATCTTGATGTTTGACTGGCCCCTCCACCGGCCCCTCCATGGAGAGGATTACGGCTGAGGACTATGGGGAATTGTTCCAGAATGTCGAGTCAGTGTGCATGTTTGAGATAGCCGGAGACAGCCGGGTTAGAGCTTTTCTGAGACCCGTGGTAAATTCTGGCAAATCGGAAACACCAATTGCGCCCAACACCAGAATAAATGGGTGGGATTGTGGCCCACGAGAGCAGGGTGGGATTCAAACGCATATCATATGCTGCAAAAGTTGCACCCTTGAGTGCCGATCAACAGGCTCGCGATTGCTGCTAGTGAGCGTCTGCACAAAGCTAGGATGGCCGTCGAGGAAACAAACTTCTCACCAAATGAAGCATGCTGCAGGCGACGAGTCAAACGGGCCCGGTCACTTGGCCGGTTCTTGTGGTGGAATCCAGCGTCCGACTTAACATGTGCGGGATCTACTAGACTGGCGAATTGCTGGCAAGGGTGGTCGGTATTATCATTGGCAAGGCGCTAGAGGTGGCGCTGAGCATATGAAGACAATACTGGCGGCGCATGTTGTGTCAGGGTCTAACTAATATCGAGCGGCGTCTTGGCTCAGCGATGGCGGTACGAAATGTCCTGCAGCATGTGGCAGATTGAGAAGCGTCCACGAGAGGAGAGAAGACAGAGCTTCTGCTGTTGCATCATGATATCCCCTCGTCGGAATTATAGTAGCGGGAAGTTGTGGCGGCACTGGTGACGTGAATTATTTCTGCCCTTCTCATTACCAGCGGTTGTGGCAGGTGCAACCATGCTATTTTATCAATGGGCCGTCATCAGTGCGGTGTTGCCTGTTTCTGCCTTGTTCCATTGGCTGCCAGAGCGCCCTGGTCACGGCAAGTGACTGGCAAGGCCTACGCAGTGATGCTTCCTGGAGAGGTCTTGGAAGCCCCCCCTTCTTTCCCTGCCATCTCCGCTTTCGGGATGATCTTTAAGCGCTTCCATTTCCAATATTATCCATCATGGACAACGGAGGGCAGGAGTAGCGTTGAAAACAAGGCAGGTGGACGCTTCAGGTCCCAATGGCTCCGGCGATCTGGAGGGGCACCAAGCGCTGGTGAGGGGCTGCCTCCCAGGAAGTCAGATCTCCACTATCACATTGGCACCTTTGAACTTCCAGCAACGGAACCTGGAGGGAGAGTCCACTTCAAACACCAATAAGTCATCCTATGATGGCTCCCAGCTCGTCCATCGTCTTCAGCTACTCATCGCCTTATCCACTCCTACTCCAACCAAACACCCCCTTCATCGACGAACTTGCTCTGGTCTGCATTGGCTGCCCCCTCACACTGTTCGCTCGAACCCGATCCTCGGATCCCATCCAACGGATGATTCCAATTCTAGCCGGTCACCTCCGTAACACCCAATAATAAGAGGTGCCATGGCTGCAGGCGCTGTTTTAGAGTAGGGCAAGGACCTGCTCCTCACGCCTGTTCTCGGCGTCTACCGCCTCTGCACGAACCCGGCATTTATATCTCCAACCCTGGTCTGCTAGTACAGATCACGACGCTGATTTGTTGACAACAGTACGGAGTATGCTCAAGCCAGCTCAACCCCTCGTTCATGGCCAAGATTACCGCTACGCGTCAACGCTCTGTGTTACTCTTTGCGGCACCATGTCCGCTTCCTTCTGGGCCATTTTGAGTATTGACATTAGCGATCCAAACCATGTCGCGCAGCTGTGGATCGGGTTAGGATTCCATACTTGCTATGAAGATCAATCCGAACAATGGTTGCAGATCAGATACTCCCGCTGGAACCCACACACAGCCCATTACCAGAAAGACGAAGAATCACATCAATACCGAGGAAGCCATTGTCGCCTTAACCATGACAACGCAGACTAAGCTTACCCCTCCAACATGGCCATGAACGAACAGTTACGAACCGGAGGTAGTAGTGCCATGCACAACACTTGACCGCCGCCTCCACAAAACTCATAAAACTGGAGAGGAATCGAGTTGACCCGCTGAGCGACGCTGGCCTTCTAATCGCCATAGGTCTAAAACATACGTAGTACTGTTCATCCAGTGTATGATATGTGGTTAGAACCCTGGGCCCAGATGATGCGCAGACCCTGCAAATGCAATGCAGTGTTGTGCGACGCCCCTGGGCGTGCCAGAACTAGACGTCTTATACACGCCATCCCTGCGTAGGTGCAAGCGTCTCGCTCCGTGCACGATGCGTTGGCGACGCCTCGATGTACGCTGACGCCATATGATGCATACCACCATAACTAGAGAGGCTCTAATAAGTGCTGGCGCGTGGAATCCAAGGTTAGACACAGCTGTCTGATCCTTTTTAGCCCCAATCATAATGTCCTGGTCAGAGTCGGGCCGTGGAAATGAAGCTGCTTCCTGTGACTACGACCAGCGTTTCGCTCTTATGTCGAAACCCAATTTGGTGAATGGCGAATCGCCGAGGCAGAGCGTCAAAAGATCGCTTCGACCGAAATGGGCGCCATGCACATACAGACACAATCCTTGACTCCTATTGATCGGATCATCTAACATGAAGCAAAATGTCTTACGATCCCCCACAATACTTAGCAGGGCATCGAAGATTTATCGAACGCCCTCTTTTGCGGCGGCCATTGTCCCTTCGACTTTCTTTCCTCCAACTCTTTGTGGTTTGTAGTCAATTTGGTCTTGTTATAATTGCCAACGGCTATAGCCATGTTGCACGTGATGAACAATCCAGGGAATTGGTTCCATTATCGAAACAAATTACATCGCGATGGACTGTTCAACATCGACTTGCAAGCTTATAACTACGCTTAGAACCCTGTCTTCATCATGAAGTACTGCCGTGCAGCCTCTGCCTTGTCTTTGGGTATCACATAGACGGGATGGACAGGCTTCACACGGTCCTCCTCGTCAAATATTTGCTTGCCCTCGGAAAATGGCGAGGCAGCCCATTCATCAGTATCAAGAATCCCTCCGTCTGCACGAGTCGTTACCAGGTCCCACTTGTGCTGAGCCGAGCTCAGTCCGGACAAGACATAGCATGTATGATATGCATCCGAAATTCTACAACGACGCCTTAATACGAGTTGCACACTCATCTCGTTGCCTGGGGGTGTGCAATGGGGAATAGGAAGGACTTTGTCAAGACTTACTTGCTCGGTTTATCACGCAGGCCTCCACGCTTGCTCTGGTCCTGGCAGCAGCAAAGGATGTATCTAATCAGACCATCCCGGCTGAACAGCGCGGCCGTCGAAGTGGCCGCAGACGGGCGACCTGCAGTTGGTGTGGGCTGCTGCTTCTCCGGCGGTGGCGGCGATGACCCTCCCCTCGCCGCGTTCAAACTGGCCTCAATCAATGGCCAGCAGCCACCGACCCAGTGGCTGTAACAGCCGTCGACGAGTTTGTTTGTGCGGCCAGAAAAGCCGGCCGCGGGAGCATCCTGACGGGATGATAACCACGACATAAGCTTGGGAACGTCGAGATACCTGAGACGCAGCCGAATTAGTGTTCGGATACCACATCAATCTCACAATGCCCATGAAAGAGGGTCGCATGACAAAGGCTTCTCTTGCCACTTACTTTGCGAAGCTCCTGGTAGGGGAATCGAGAATGGAGAGGCATCCAAGGGCACAGAAGGCATAGGCCCCGTGGGCCTCAACCCCTGGCTTGGCTGATATGCCTCCTTCGTAGGTTTGGCCTGAACAGAGAGTCAGTGTAAGAGCGGGACAGGTCGATCAATGTCTTGGTAGGGTGGTACGGCATGAACTTACATCGACGCACCCACTCTGCCAGCCCGTCGAAGAGGCGGGTATGGCCAGACGCTCGAGCAGGCGAGTCGGGGGCCAGGTCAAGAGGGAGATTCAGCAGCGAGATGATGACAGCTGCACAGTACGCCCCTCTGTTTTGGCGAGAAAAGGAACAGGGGTGTTAGCCATATGCACGGCATGACGGAGCTGGCCCCGGATGAAAGTGACCAGGCTTGGCTCAAACATAGGGGAGAGCACATACCTCACATCCTCTTCGCCTCCGACAGCCATCTGGAAGCCTCCGTCCGGTTGCTTCAGAGAGCTCAGCCATCTCCACATGGCCCTCCGGTCAACCGTCTCGTATGCATCCTCGCCTCCGACCAGCACCAAGGCCAGAACAGTCGCATACGTGGTGGCAAGATGCGACATCTGCCCGAACCCTCCCGCGAACCCCCCTCCCTGATTCTGCATGGGCCGCACGGTCCCCACGAGCCTCGAGCGATAATCCTCCACATCCTCACCGAGAACGGCCAGTGCAGCGAGACACCAGTAGAAAAACCATGGCCGGCTTGGGTCTGCGGCCTTGAACTGGGGTGGAAGCTTGCCGAGCTGCTTGTGCAGGAAGGCTACGTGGCGAGAGCGGTCCAGATGCGGGACGCCGTGCGTGTTGACATGGGCATGGAAATTGGAGGAGTTGGTGAGAAAGGGGAGACACTCTTTCACGGTGGCATCCTGCAGAACGGATGACTCGGTTGGAAGGTTGTCTTTGATGGGCGGAGGTGAGGTGAAGAGGCAGGGGATGGTCGGTACGGCGATACCACCCGCGCCGCTTGAATCTTGGTATGACATTTTTGCTGCTCTTGATGCTTCTTTTCTCTCTGCACGTTCCTTGAGGAGACGTTTTTGTAGGTGATAGTGTTGAAAGATGATGTTGGAGCCGGGTTTTTTGCGTGCGGTACCTCTTCTCATAACGGGAAGTGAGAGAGGGAGGGGTTGACAGTAGGTAAGTGTGAACAGCAACAGGGTCCTTTTCTATTCGGTCGCCGGCATGATTCTGCCCTCGAAGTTGGCCTGTGCGTCTTAGTATTGTCTATTCTCGCTTCATACATTTGCTTGTGCCGTGAAGCCTTTGTGAAGCAGAACATGAACAATGGTTTGCACTCGAGAGAACTGGTGATGGGCTGAAGTATTGTTCGGTGCCGGGTGATAGTCGGGTAATCCTGGGGGACGTGGTCATATCTCGTGGAGCGCGTCTAGACTTTCTCAGATCCTGGACTCATCAATCATTCCACATCTCAGCAAAAGAAGCCCGGCCATTGCCGAAAGAGTCGGCATTGTGCTTTCAATGTTTGCAGGAGTTGAGCATCCGCAAGCGATACGCTAGCATGTGCACTACATTCATGGTCGACGTACTAACCCGGACGGACCCATGACTTGCACTCGACTTCTGAGCAGCTGCTGCTACAACCTTCTCAAAGGAACACAAGATCTCGATACTGAGGGCTAGACAAATCCAGAACTTTTTACTGCTTCAACTACATCTCTTTTCGGCTGCACCGATCACCCTGTCTTAGAAGTCAAACTCAAACGCATAAGCCGTCTCGTTGTTCGCAGGACGGTAAAGAATGCGGAGCTGTGCACGACGAGGAGTTAGTCAATGAAGTGAAGAAACATACTTTCTTTGGTTTTGGTTCTGAAACTTACCGAACCATCAGAAAGATCGTGGTCCTCAGTTCCGAGGTCCGCGGGAGGTCCCATCTCGCCGAACGCTCCCTCATAGTCGAAGCGATAAGTCCTCACAGCAATGGTTCCGGAAGGGTCAAGACCGAGCGCAGAGTCCAGGCCGTTGACCTCAAGGACATAGTCGCCAACCTCAGGGTCAAGCTCGTAAGTGCGAGTCCCAGCAAGAACCTTGACGACACCGTCCCCGATCGTCGCGAAGACGTCAAAGTTGACATCCTCAGAGACCCGGGTCTCAGCACGCTCCCCCTCCATCTCAGCATAATATTTATACATCCACCATTCGCCGTTGGGATAGTAGTTCCCATCTCCAGTCTTGCCCAGGAGGTCCGCCATGCGGTCATGAAGATCCTCTTTTGATCCCCAATGCGCTCGCATAGCCACAATATCATTCCTCTCCATCTGGGAAAGATACCAGGCCGTGTTGGCAGGGTCCTGGCGCCACGGCCAAGCGTACTCGTCGACGCTGATGAGGCGCTCGGGGAGGCTGTACTGCTCGCGCAGTTGACGGAATTGGGAAGCGGAGCGGTCGGGCCAGTTGCTGTCATCGCCGATGTGGTGCCAGGAGTACTGGTCGGGGATGGTGTCGTTGGCGGCGATATTGGCGAGGAAAGAATGCCATTTCTCGCGACTAAGGTCAGGGGCGTAGGCGGCAGCTGGGCCACCAAGCTTCACCTCGGGGATGTTCTTGCTGCGAAAAGTGTCAGTCTAGGACACTGGTCATGGCTGGAGCACGGGCACTAACCGGAGATAGTTGTAAGCGTGATTCCAGTAGTCGAGATACTGCCCCCAGCTTCTGTCCCAGAACATAGGGTAATCAGGCTCGTTCCAGATGTCTATGGTGACATCCTCGATGAGGTTGTTAGCCCTCATGTCGATGATCAGCTGGTCCAGGAAAGCCTCTGTCTCAGTCCAATCACCATCGTCACCGGGATACAAAGCACCATCCTGCCCCCCGTCGGCGCCCCAAAGGTCATTGGCAATCAAGATGAAGTGACCACCATACTTGCGAGCCGAACGATAGGTGGACAGAGTTGAATTGAATCGCTGGTCATACGCCCGCTTGCCGCCGCTGGACCATCCGCCATCAGTCAGCTGAGAGCCACCGGCACGAGTGCCATGGAACTTAATGTCCGTGAAGAAGTGATCGGGGATGGCGTTCGATGCGCTGGTCCCATTGTTGGGGATTCCGTAGAGGAAGCCCGAGCCAAGTTTCTCGGCTGGACCCGTGGTAATGTCAAGGTTGACGATGGCCTTGCCTGAGAGACATTTCGCTGCCGCAGAGGCAGCAAACCCAACAGACGCGATGGCAGACTTCATGATGGAAGCGATTCTGTACCGTGAAATTCGACTGGCTATTCATGCATTCGTCTCTGACCTGACATTGGGTAGGCAAGAGCTTCTTTATACGGTCCAATGCTCGAACCCTGGTTAGTCATAACATAACAGCCGGATGTTGAAGATAGCCGAAAGCTGTCAGTCAGGACTAAGGCAGGGTACCACATCTCGAAGCATGCCGAAGCTGCATATCAAGCTCTCCGTGTTATTGAAGACCCGAGTTCTTGCAGTCGCCACCAACTATAACTGATGGATCTCTTTCAAGAGGTGCTGACGAAGGTTGCCTTCCTACCATCCACAAAGCCGATTACTTAGCCAAAAGACAGTGATTGAAGAAACACTCAGCAGATCTCAAGCATTCAAATCAATGTTGCGTACCATTACAAAGACTAACGCTGGATGATCCTTGCTAATTGTATAAGCGACACCAGTCAAAGCTGCGTACCGCGACTCCCCATCATCCACCTCTCTACCGCAACTTCGCCCCCTTGACAAAAATGGTATCTCCTCCAATACAAAGTCGATCATTTTATCCGGACCAAGCGTGCTCCAAAGTCTTACGATTTGAGCACGTGGTTCCCCGACAACGCTTAGCAACCCACTCTTTCCGTCTTCCCCTCACCAGTCCAAGCTTACAATCAACCTTACTTCCCATGCGCTGAGACATCCACAGACTGCGGGGTTGCCAATTAGACAGTCTGTGGGGAGGTCAGGTACTCTGGAGAAACCGGAAGCTGGCTATCAACCGACTGCTCTCGTTGGACAATGGACCATATGGTGTCGTTGCCAAGCTGTTTAGATGCGAAGTACGGAGACTGTCCGCAGTGTTGGGATGTAAGCGCATCTATCGGGCGAAAACACACCATTGGCAGCAAAGACCCCGTGCTGGCTATTGAATGACACATGCCATTTTCACTTCATATGATGAGAGCCCACAGACTGTCGAGTGTCAAGATTTGACAGCCGCTACTGAGTGCGGCCATCGACCAGATCCAGCAAGCTCTCCTGCATTCTCCATGCACTCTCCAGCTCCTGCGAGGTCATGTCGTCGTCAATCGGAATCAACCACTCGCGCTGTGCCCGCGACGTGTCACTTGGAGTGAAGGACGGAGCCGCAGGGTTCAGCGGGTGATCGTCCTGCACCGAGATCGACCACGTCTCGCCAACGCCAACACTAACGGGCGAAAGGGGTGCCTCGACGGACCAGGGAATGAAATCCCAGTACTCAGGACTAGCATTGGCATAGGTGACGTCTGGGAGTGAGTATAGTACCTCTTCGCTGGGGGCAGCCGCAGCGGAAGGGTCAATCTGAGGTTGGGCAGGGAAATTCCATGGCTCCGAGTCCTCACAGCCGGGGCAGTCATTGGTGTGAGTAATCTCGCACCAAGAACCATCCTCGGAGACTGTGGACATAGAAGAAGGAACGTCATGCTCCGGCTGCGAGGTGTAGTGCTCAAAGTTGCCTTCAGCCGGTACCTGGTCACCCTCAGGACTAAGAGTGTAGTTCTGATCTGTGGCATAAGGGTCTCCATGGACGTCCATCGCTCTGGAGAGATCGTCCTGGAGCTGCGGGGAGGAAGGACCCCCAAGGCTAGGCTCAGCTGGGTTTCGTGGCGTAGGGGACGCTGCCCGACCGACTTGTTGGGATGGCTGAAGGCTGGCAGCGTGACTCTCACCGAGGTCGGGCAGAAGAGCCGGGAAGGACAGATAGTCCCAGCTGCTGGGAGGGATCAGATCGGCTCCTGGGGCACTTCGCTGGGGCCTTTGAGGCCGCCTGAGGGGTCTGGAACTCTTGAGGAGTTCGGCATAGGCCTTTCGACGCTGGCGGTCGACGGCTTCCTGTCTGACTTCCTTCTCTTCGATTGAAATGGTTTCCCACGGCAGCTGGTCAAGTGTGATTGGGGTATGAGGGTTGAGAGCTCTCCATATGGGGTAGTACGGGCTGGAGTACGGCAGACGGCCCTCATACCTCTTGGGGATTGTGATCTTCACCAAGGCCTCACTTTCATCGTTTCGAGTGACTTCCTCACCACTATCCGACCCATTGTCGTTTTGTTCCTCTTCAACGGCATCATTGTCAGATCCGTTCTGGGAGCCTTCCTCATCTCCGCCCGAGGCACTCTCTGGGGTGGGAGACCACGTTTGGCCCTCGTCATCGCTGAAGACGATACTCGAGACAACTGACTGGTCATCTTCGTCGTCAGGCTGTGTGAGTCGAGTAGTGCCTGAAACAGCGTCGGACAATCCAGAAGAGGTACGTGATAGTCCTCTTGACGATTCTGAATCCGTAGAATCATCGTCAGGAACAGCAGCGGAGGCAGAAGCAGAAGCAGAAGGCAGGGTTCCGAGGTCGGTTCGAGCATTGAAGTATGTATCATAGAAGTCCATGAGATCAGACAGATCAAAGGTGCTCGTGCTGGGCGGTGGGCGAATAACGGCTGTGTGCATGGCTCTACTGGATGTTGAAGGGGACGGGGCCGCTTCAGAGGCAGCGTGACTGCGGTCCTCGCCCTGAGAGCTGACACTTGCTTCAGGAAATGACATGGCCTTTTCTGAAGAATGTCAAGACTTTGCTGACTGCAATGTATGAAGTGCAGTGTAAGGACACTATGCGGATATGTGCTGGATGGTATACAAGAAGGTTGTGGTCGAAGTCGAATGATCAATAGCTACTATAGCAATCGTCAAAGGTATGTGGTTGAGGATGGTAAGAGTAAGAGGATGCTCTTTCAAAGATGAGGGAGGTTGCGTAGGTATATATCCCAACTTTGTCGGAGATGCAGTAAAGTGTAAGAGCGTAGACTTCGACCCTGGTGCAGCTTGATCGCTTCTCGAAACCTGGAGATGTGGTTTGGGCCTGGTTGCTGAGACCATTGAGTTTGGGCGAGGGCGATTAAGCTATGTCCCATAGTCGGAGATGGAAAGATTGGAGTTGTCATGCTGCAGTCTTGCTTGACACTGGACGTTTGGTACGAACTCATACCCTGATAAGGTTCTTTCTCAGTCAAAGTAAAGTTGTTACCCCTCGTGTCTGTAGCCCAATATCATCTGCTGGGAGTACTGGCAGTAGAGTCCTGAAAATATACATATGTCGGAGATGGAACCAATAGTAACAAGTCCTCAGAGAGATACGTTAGTTCAAAGCCTTTTCTGAGTAGATTTCCCAGAGTGAAACCTTGAATGTAGTGCTCAGGGGCCAAGTGTTGCAAAGAAACTTTCGAGGTAATGGACAAGCCTTCTGGGGAAAAGATAAGATAATCGGAGACGGAAGTCAATGATACACAAATGGTATTGATGTATGGCTAAGAGTAATGACATTGAGTCGGATTTGTCATGCACACGCAGGAGCCGTCTCTGAGAGGAACACGCATTCTCAGCTCTATCCTAAAAGCTAATCATGAGCTGTATACTACCTCTCAGAGTACACGACGAAGAATTTCATCACCTCAAGAAGTCTCGACTCCGTACCAGATCATTCCCATGGCTCCGCCAAGCACAATAGCCACAGGCGGGCTGACATTAAACCACATTCCACCAACATAGCTCGTTGCAGTCACCACCACCCACCAAGGCTCCGTCGCGAGGCTAGTTCCCTGCTGGTAGCCAACATCGATATAACCGATCTGCCACAGTCTGTAGACGGCAGTATAGATCAGTCCCACTGCAGCGGCGTTCACCCCGCGAACCATGGACTTGACGAATCGCCAGCTTCTGATCGAGGCCCAGATCCCCATGGTGCCGTGCACCAGCATCACACCGGGCCAGAAGATGCCCACGAAGCCGAGCAGTGCTCCGAGCGCGGCGTTGTGGTGACCTCCCCCCAGCGCGGTCAGTCCGCCGAGGTACACGGCGAAGTTGAAGTTGGGGCCGGGGAAGGCCTGGATGATGGCGAGGCCGATGAGGAAGTCGCGGGAGCTGACCCAGCCCTCTGCGACGACGTAGTCGCGGAGAAGGGGGATCACGACAGGCCCTCCGCCGAAGATGATGGTCCCGGCTAGGAACATGTTCGCGAAGAGCCTGTAGAGGAGAGGAGGCGACTTGAGAGTGCCGCGGAGGATCATGATGGCGGTGAAGATGATGAAGAACAGCCCGATGACGATGAGTCCGTGTTTCCAGCTCATGTCGATGCGACGGTCTAGGGGCACGATGCGTGACGCTACGTCTCTGTCAGTATCTTCTTCTGGCGCTGCAGAGCGCTCGTCACCCTCTTGCACGGTTTCCTCCCGCCCGGCCGGCTGTTCTCCTGCTGTCCTTTCGGATATCCCTTCTCTTCCTAGTTCCCTGGAGCCTGATCTTCCACGTGAGGTCAGCTGCTTTGCAGTAGCCGCGGGCTCAGCAATGATCGAAGATAGTTCGACGTTGTCGACACGTTCGTTATCTGGCTGTAATTTCTTCGCCCTTTTGAACAAGCCAAGCGCCCAGGATACCGGGCCATGCAACCAGCGGAAATCATGGATCGTGGCTGCAAGGCCGCCCAACAGCATCAAAACAGGTAGATACCACAGTGCAGTGTACATCATGCCAGCAGCTGCGCTAAGAAAGACGATGACGCGGGTCATCTTATCGGTGATGGCCTTCTGGGAGAGCTGCACGGCCGCGAGAGCGATGATGCCGACTGTTGCAGCGTTCAGACCGGAGAGGAGGGCATAGACCTGGCGAGGCAGGGTGGAGGAGATGTTATGGACGCCCAGCGAAAGGCCGTACATGCCCAGAGCACCTGGGAGGGACCAGATGAGAAAGGCGAGGATGGCGGAGACGAAACCACTGTGGATGAGGTTGATGCAGTAATGCATCTTGGTAGAGCCAGGGCCCGAGAGAGCCTGGCAGACGCTGAAGAGTTCTTGGTACTAAGGACACCACACTTCTTCAGTCACTGCTGCTGTGGTGATGGGCTTGGAAACTCTGATACATACCATCTGCTCATCAATCCAGTGGAGTTTGACATGGAACTTATCATAAAGCTGTAAGCAATGGCCAGTCAGTATGGGACTGTGCATTTGCTGCAGGTCGCATGCGAAGCTCAGGGTTGAGGACAAACGCTTCCATCCTTCTACAGCCTCAGCGCATCGCAATGTCTAACACTTACGATCTTGAAATGAACGGGAGGGCCGCCAAAGGCTGTGAAGCCGAGATGCCAGTTATGGCGGACAGTGTCCCATAGCCTTGACCTTGTCTTGGCGAACCTCCCCTCAAGAAGAGATGCTATTCCGAGAACCATTGTGGCGCTGAGGCTTATGTCCGATCAACGTGGCGATTTGTACAATGGAGAGCAGATGTTCGTGATGGTGGTCAGAAGAGATGAAGCGTGTTTTGCGTGCTGAACACGGTTTGTTGCTTTGCAAGCCCCGCAGCCCAGGTTTTCTCCAATTGACGACGTTCAGCCCACTGATGCAGGCGTTCTCGTAGCTGCGCTGGAACCCAATGCTGCGTCGAAAGATGGATGGTCAAGCACCGAATGAAGAAGAATGTGCAATCGCTTTGTACTGGAACAGCCTTGTCAAATCCGCATCCAGCAATAGCATTGTCAAAGTACCGTCCGTCTCGAAATCTTAATCTTAATCTTATTCTAGTCAATCAACGGCCGGTAGAGCGACACGTGCGGACGGAATGGAGATGGAGATGGAGAAGGGAAAACGAAAGAAGCACTCCGCCTTGCCGAGAAGCGCTAATTGGGTGCTGAATATGACATGATAAGCCCTTGGATAAGGCGCCACTGCATTTGGTGCCATCCTCCCGATGCTCGTTTCACCGGTTGACTCATCACCAGGTTGGACAACAGTCAGGCCGTCTCTAGCACATGAACACAAGCTAACGTCCATAGACAGAATGGTGTTTACCACTGTAAAACTTCTTCTTCGTCATGCAACCCCGACTACTTGGCCATCATCAAAGCAGCGTTTAATGTCAAGAGGCAGGGAAGCGAGATGTGAGAAAGTTCAAGACTAACACTCGGGGATCTATTCTTGTTTCCTTCAATACTATCGAAGATGCATCAGGCTAGAATAACGTGTCGCGCAGCCAGAACCTCGAGCATCCCCCAACGCGCATCCGACTCGGAGCCTCCATTGCACGACCTTATGCCTAGTGCTCAGCCACAGCATACCGCTGGTATAGTCCAGCAGTGGCCTGGCGAAACTTGCGACCATACATGATGAAGAGGAATGACACGGAGATCTGCGCCATCGACACAACCGCGCCGAGAATGAAGGCGTTCCGCGTACCCATGTTGGTGATCCAGGGCGTGACCCCGTAGCTGACGGCGAAGCTCATCGTGTTCCGGATAAGCATCACAGTCACAATGGCATCCGGGCCCAGCTCCTTGTACGAGTCGATGACGTAGCTGATGGACAGGGAGGCGCCGATGGCAATGCTGAAAGCATACACGCACATTGCGAAGATCAGCCCGAACCAGTGAATCTGGCTGGCCGCACCCAAACCCCAGAGCAGCAGGGAGAAGGGAGTGGCTACCAACGTGGCGACGAACAGCCAGAGACGGAACTCGGGCTCCATGATGCCGTTGTTGCGACGGGACCGCCAGAGCACGAACCAATCGCCAAAATGTCCAGAGTACGGCGTGCTGTTTGCGAGGTCATGAAGGATTAGCACACGGTGTGGACACAGGAAGAAGGTCACAGGGGTTAAGCAGGCATGTGACTCACGCAATAGCAACACCAATGAGGCAGGACACATAGGAAAGCCCGACCATGCTGGCCTTGAAGTTGTAAGGTGGACTCGAAAGGAACGGTGAGACGGTGCCGTTGAGCAAGTTGTGCCAGCAGACGACGGCGCCGTACATGAAGCCTGAGAAGACGACGCCCGGGAAGCCAAAGTAGACAAAGGGACGGCGTACGCCTTCGAGGATGGAATAGTCGTTGCGAGCATCCTTGGACTTGAAGAGGGCGAGCCTCTGCCAGTAAGACAGTTGGGATTGCTGGGGGAAGCTCTCCTCTTCACCGCGAGGAACCGATGATGGCGGCACACCTGTCTTCTCCACGTCGGCGGATTGGCCCTCTCCTTGACCACTCATTTGCGGCTGGCCATCGACACAGCGCTTGTAGTTTGTTTCCTCCATGAGAAAGAAGCAGAGAACAAAACCGGCGCCGCAGAGGATGGAGCACCAGTGCTGTTGGGTACGTGTGTTGTAAGTAAATTGCGCATAAACACCTCAGACAAGGACATCCATGCTTACAAGAACCCATTCCCATGACTGTCCATCGTTGATGAATCCAGAAAGGATAGGCGCGAGGAAGTTTGAACCGAGAAGTGCGAAGGCGTAATAGCCGATGTATGTTCCTCGCTCGTGGGTGAACCACTATATCGTAGGCAAGGTTAGTGATCCATCTGGTCGGATCGGCGTGAGCTGCGAGTATAGAACATACCACGTCTGAGATGGAAATCTCGGCCAGAGACTCAACGGGAGCGCCGATGAATCCCTGGATAGCCTTGTTCGCGATCCATTGGCCTTTGGTGGTTGCGTAAGGAGCCCAGACCATCATGCCCTGCAAACAAGAAAAAGCGTCAGCAAAGTTATTTGAAAAAAAAAAAGAACATTGATGAGGAGACATTGATAGGCTACGTCTCAGAGATATCGCAACGTACCGCAGTGCCGAGGAGACTGAAGAGGTACACGGGCCTCTTGCCGTACTTTTGTGCAAGAGGCTGCCAGAACAGACATCCCCATCCGAGCGTGAGGAACATGTAACCAGTGCCACTGACGAGGGTGTCAATGGTAAGGCCTGTCGCGATGTTGATAGGTACCAAGACCGAGTAAATGGCCGCGGTGGCGTATCCAACTGCTATACAGTAACTACATGAAATATGCTCATGAGTCAAAAACTTGGCTTCCTCTTGACTTTGGATGCTTTCAGGTCAAAGGTAACTTACACGCAGATGCAAAATAGCTGGGTATTCTTCCGGAGGGGGCTCCAGTTCAGAGGATCATCAGGGCTATCCGACGGAGTGGGGATGAGGACGACATCATGTTGCTTGATATTGTCGGCATGGTGAACGTCTAACTTGCCCTCGTTGTCCACAAGCTGGACGGTTCCCGGGATGAATTCAGCCTCATACCGCGGCGCAGGTGATATAGTATCTGGGGACGTCATCCTTTCTTTTTCAAAGTAGCAAAAGTGAGTGCGATATAGATTATAGAGCAGTGAAGATCTTGGGAGAGAAAGTCACTTGAGCTGCGCGCCTGGTATCAGGGGGTTCAGGAGGATTCCCAAGATCAGAGTCCCCTGGGAGCTTTATGTTTAATTGTACTTTCGCATCAAGTATAGGCAAACAGAAACCGACATCCGAGCCGAGGATCCCCGGCTAAGGGATAACGAAGTCTGATATGTAAGCTGATATTCCGGTGGGATAGATACGGACAAGCCACCCAGTCTCCAAGTCGGCCTCGCCAAGGTGGTCAGCTGAGAACGCCAATCTGTGACACATCCCCAGAGTAATTCCCATACGGGTTTAACACCTGAGCTAAAACAACCAACGGAGCGTCCCCGATATCATACACGCGAACAGAGGTGGCGTTCCTCGGGGAGAGTCCGGGATCATCGGGAAAAGGGGGACTAGCAAGACCACTTCGGGTGTGCTGCCAAGACCCATCCTTGGGGTTGAGATCTGGGGAAGGTCTGGAGCTTGCTGATTACTTATTTAGTACCTGGCTTGGGAGAGAAAGATAACACGATGTAATACCATGCCCGAACGTTTACCATGAGACCTAGTTTTATACACCACATTCAAGATCATTCATTCTCTCTCTCTGGTTTTGCCTCCATATGGACCCTTGTAACATGATCAGCACGTACAACAGGGCTAGTAGAATAGCTTAGATTGCGCCTAATCATAATCCCAACATCCCTTAAGATAAACCACCGTTTTCTCCACTCATAGATAGGAACCTAAGAGAGATAAGATCTCGCAATCCGCAGGTTCATATGTTGTAGGTGGTTTGGTGGAGAATGTGAAACATCAGGCGAGGTATAGGCTCAGTCTGTTCTACACTTCAAGCTTTACGGCCTGGTTAGAGTTGCAACATTTCCGACTCCGCTCAGAGGAACCCCCATCTATCTATCGTGGCGCTCGCTCAACCTCGTGAACGAACACAACTTCTTCTGCCTTGGAATTGATCCAGGATGAACTCACGAAGCCTTTTATCACCACACGTCCCGTATGTGTAAGCCTGCATGAGCAAGTTGACCAAGTTGGGGATCGCAGCAGAGATACACGAGGAAGCTGCCAAGACGCTGGTCGAGCTTCTCATCCAGACACACGACCCCGAGGCGGAACCTGACGATAAGGCTACCCTGAAGACCAACAGTGGTGGCGCAGGATTCCACCGACAAATCAAATATTGAGGAGTACATATAGTCTCCGGTATTGAAACCTAAAAGCAAGGTCGACCTGGATCCCAAAGGGTTCTGCCAACACCAGCACATGGATAAAAGTTGGGTGAAGGCGGACAAGGCCTTCGAGTCGAGCCCTTGCATTTATCTTAACACACGAGGCAAGCTTTGAGCTCTGACGCGATACCACGAATAGTACTGAGTTGTACGTTCTTCGCGAAATCCTATTCCATGTAGGCTCAAATCACATTCAACGAGCGTTCGACCATCAGCGTGTAAGTAAAACGTGACGCCTCACGCCAAAACTTACTCAAGTCCATGAGAGCCGCGCCTCACTCATCACCATCACATTATGAGATCAGGCGAGATGCCTCAACTATCCATCGCGACTGCAGACACGGCTCAATTTAACCTCAAACCTCACATTCCAAAGCCTTCACTGCCCCAAGAATGCGCATTGCCGACCTCTTCACCGCCTCCCCAGTGCCTCCACCAGTGCGCACACAAAACTCCCCATCACATCCCATAATGCAATCACGTTATTCGTGGATCCTTCCAACCGTCCCTGGCACTTTGAAGGGAAGGGTAACATGTCACATTCCTCGGCTCTTTCGACCTTTTTTTCTGACTTTGTACTTTTCCGTCTTTCCCATATGTGGGCGTTAAGAAAGCTATGTTGAGCCTTGAAAGGTGGTGGGGAATGGTATACGCGCTTTGGGAAAGCCTCCCTTGCAGGAAAGTAGTGAAAGACTAAGAGCCTTGTGACCATGGCTCGTAGAGACCAACCTCGATTCAGCATCATTATTCCAACGCATCAGATCAGATCCTTCGACGCGATGTCCGGGAACAAGGCGTCGTGTCTGCTTCTCGGATCCTGGCCATCGTCATGCGCTACTGCATTGTCGTTAGCCACGACGCAAGCTGCATGGCAACTACTGTCATCCAGGAAACGATAATCAGCTCCATTGCCTTGCGTACAGTCGGTCAGCAAGCCTATCAATGACAATGCCATTATCTCCTGCACGCAGCGGGGTCCTTTGCATTACTTGCAGGACGAGCTTCCGTCTATCACGGCCCGTAGCGACAGGGCCCTAGACCTTGTTTGATCCGATGCAGTCGTGACTTGCGGCAGGCTACTTGCTTCCTTCTGCTTCCCATGCGATTAAAGCCCGCGCCCTTTCTTCTATTACGACTCCGGCAACTGCGATGTCGATCCAGCGAAGGCGAATAGCGAAGTAAATGGTGGTCCAGGCTCGTTGGTGCATGCACTGGAGCGGAGCTCGTCATGCGTGCTATTGCCGGTGGCCAACTTTGGGTCGGCAAGAAAGTGTAACACAGTAAAGGACTCCGAAGACAAGAAAAGCGGTGGGACCATGCACGCATGTGTTTGCAAACATGAAGCCATCGTGCGGCGTCGAGGAATTTCAATGTGCAGCATTGGGCAGCGAAGCATGGAAATGCCAAGAACATCATCGGTCACGTAGTTCGTCTTGAAACGAACTTCGTGGCCCTCTGACAGCGCGTGTTCAGTCCAGCAGGAAAGGACGTTTCACGCAGAATATCCGTTCCCGCTGTGCCTCCGTCATGCCTGCTGCACGTACCATTGCCATGCGTTGTCTTACCAGCTCTTGCTCGTGTTTTATAGGTTCTACGCATGGATCATCCTGGAAACAGAGCATCTGAACGTGCTGTATGCACTCGGTTGGCCAAGGGTCAATCACATCAGACCTGGCGCCGCCACCGCACGCGGGGTTTCTTTCCGTTGATCTACTGTAAGAAGGTCGAGTGTGGCCGAGAGTTATAGGAGTCTGGGGGAGGACGGCAGGACGGTTGGGAACACAAACCGTTCAGGCTAACAAGGTGAAGAGGGGAAATGGATCTCCATGACGAGCATCGGAATGTAGGCAATGTATGTCTTAGACCTGCAACGGGCTGCGAGCTGAAAAGGCTCGTGGCGGGTGGAAGCGCGTTGGGTTGGGATGGGTGTTGAAGTGCGACAGCCAGAGACATTGATCGTAACGAAAGATGCTGCATCGGGAATCCAACCTCTACGAAGGTCGACGGATCCGCTGTCTGAATGCCGAACATCGCCATGGTTGACGACGATGCGAGGAGGCGCAGACATCAGCACAGATACCTTGTATCTCGCAGCTCCTATCTATTGTCATCGCTGTTGGCTCGTCAGTGCATTATATGCTGGAAGCCTTGGCTGGTTCTCCGAGTCTGAAGCCTCTCACACGCGAGGCGGGGCATGCTGCGAATTTGAAGTGAGGCCATGCCATTGGGCAATCTTCTGGGATGGTGGTGCACGATTGAGCGCGAAATCCAGTTCTGTGCGACTGATCTGTGGGGTTCGTTGGATCCTATCATCAAGCATGATCATTAGGAGTTGTCATGAGCTCGTGGCTGTCTGGGCCCAATGTGCTGAGTTGTCTTGAGGCAAGCGTCCCTTCAATTGCCCAGGCATAGACCATACTGGAGGTTTAAGAGGAGACCCAAGCCATATGATATGGAGTCGAAGAACTGCGCTGAAATGAACATGGGAAATGGCTCGGCTGGGGTTGATCGACAGCCATCTTACGGAGTACAGGGGACCGGGAGCTTGAGTGGCAGGTATGGAGGGTGGTCTGAGCTTCAAGAACAAGACTGGTATCTACATCGCACGGTTTTGTGCGATTGAGATCTCAGAATATCCCAGATTGGAAGCCCGGCGAATCTGAAGTTGCACGTTTGTGCAGCTGAGCAGGATGGCCGCTTCTCTCATGTGCGGGTATGGCGTCGATCCTGAAGACCAATCCTCTCAGAACCGGGTCGGGTGGGAGACGGGTTCGTGCATGCACTCTTACCACCTTGCTTGCGCGAGGCGCGATTTGGACGGGTGAGACGTCAAGACGAGAATGGACAGTTGTCGGGCACACCCGGCTCTCTCACTTTGCCTGGAGCTTGTAAGGGCGAGTGAGACGGTGGCCGGCGTCTCCAGGGCATATGAGTGGTCAGCTGCACGCAATATCTGCGATACTGCCCGTCATGGAGATTGTGGTTGCACCTTAACAGTGTCAAACGGACAGACAGCTCACGAGGTGTGGCTTGACTCGCGGAGGCTGTGCGTGAACCGAGATAGTGGTGTTGCATTGACATGTGCGGCATTTGCCGTGATCGTGTCGGAGTTCGTTTTTCGCGAATGGAGGCTTGCATTGTCAGGAACGTTCAGTGTATCAAAACAAGGTCAATAGCCTCGACAGCAATAGTAGCGGTGTCGAGTGTCTTGCTTGGAGTAGGTACAACGGCGTCACGCCAAGGGGGGCTCGGGCCACCAGGGATCGGGACCATTGCGTGGCTGGATGCTAGATGGTGGAGCTGGTATCCGTATAGTGAGAAAAGGTAAAGGAACCGTATGAGCGAACAGTGAGTACATGGGGTCGTAGGCCGCAATTAGTGGACGAATGAGGTTGGGAGAGAGGCTGGAATTGTTTGGGATTGAGCACGAATGACTCGGGTTCGTATGAGGACAGAGATGATGAGAGGGGTGAGAGCGAAATAGGTAGGCAGCCACCTGGGTAATACAGACAGTTGCAGCGGTTCAAGACGCATTGAAAGCACCTGCCACCACACATGCTTGAAGCTGCTGGCCGCCTGACAGATATCCGCGCGTACTGAGGAAATCCCACCCCATGCAGTACTGAAGGATGCACCAGTGACCGCATGCCACCGGATTGGCGGCCGTTGTAGTCGGTGGGTGTTGCAGCCAGTGGCGCCGTAGTCCGTACTCCGTATAGAAAGTCAGATTCGTTGCAGTGAAAAGCAGCAATGGAGAACGGTCGGGGGACGCCATTGACTGCGGTTGCGCGATGTCTGCATCTGTTATTGGCTCAGAAGGTGGACTGGTGACTGGTCTCGCCTCTACAGCGGGCAAGCTGCTAGCTTCAGGTACTGGAGGATCTACCTCTAAGTGGGTATAGTACGTTCACTACTGGCCAGTATCACGAAGGGAAGTAGAGGCAGAACCCGCTCTTGCTGCTGCCAACAGAGACCCACTTTAAGCTGCATGCCCCTCGGTCCACCCGAAGCAGGTCGCAGCCAATCCCAGCCTCACAGTACAGGACCGCACCCTTCACCGCTTCTTCGTCCTGCACGTTGCATCTGCCGCGGTGGAGGAGGCTAAGGGTGACCAAGTCCGAAGTAACTCGAGACTCAACCGACGACGCATTTGTTAGTGCGTCACAGCTTGCTCCCCTGTTCATCTTAACAGGCTCGCTCGTCTCGGCGGGGGACCCTGTGGCCTGTGCTGGTCCTTCAACCACCTCAACCACTAACCTCTCCCCCCACCTTCAACCCACTCCCCGCCGCTACGCACATCGCCAACCGCCCACCGCCTATCTGCATGCTGTTCTTCCTGACCATAGACCTGCTCTCGCTCTCTCTCCTCCCCTCCCGCCTCCGCAGCAGCTGACATCCATCCGGACCCGCGCATCGCCTCGCTACCCAGCAAGTCTCGCGTCTGAGGCTGCGTACTCTGGTCTTCTCATCCTTTCTTCTTCCTCCTCTTTTCCCACCTACAACTAACCATCCCCGAAACAGAGATACCAGGCCAGGGCAATATCATCAGGTGCCTTAGCCCGCCTCTTGCTCAACAACCTTGCAAGCCCTACTACCGGGGCCCTGTTCCATATCCACGCCTCGCTCTTCTCATCTTCGAAAGAGCGGTGTCCGTCTGACTTCCTCCAACAAAACTTCCTCCCATCTCGCCAGCCCTGTCCGCGGGCTTTCCCTTTCCTCTCCTTTTCGCTTCGCTCAGAATGAACGCCGAGTTCAACAGCCAGAATGTCGGCACCGATGCCTTGATCGACGTCGCCTTCGAGCAGTCCCAGAGAGATCAACGGAATATCGCCGCGTCGCTCTATCACCCCTACACCACCTCAACACAAATTCAACCATCGACCACAACGACTTTGATGACAAATCCCGCCGGTTGGACAATCCCAATGACCATGACCGCCATGTCAAGTCCTCAAGCTCAGGCCTCGTCTGTATCCGACGACCAGCAAGCCTCTTCACCGCTGTCCCACTCTTCGAGTCCTCACAGTCACCATTCTTCGCTTCAACATTCTCCGTTCCAGCAACACGCGAATCCTCTGACCGATTGGGCCCTCCAGCACCAGCAAGCCGCCATGGCTGCTCAACAACAGCAGCAGCAGCAGCAGCAGCATGCTCAGCAACAACATCTTGCCCATCAACAACAGCACTTCCCCAGCCCGGAGATGTCGCAGTTCATTCAGGATCCCGCCATGATGGGCTACAATGCCTTCCCCGGAAACTTCCACCAGCCCAACCCGCTCGACTATCTGCCCGCCACCACGCAAGCCACCCTGCAGGCGAGTTTGATGGAGCCAACTTTCGGTGCCATGGCTGCTTTGCCGGAGGCTTCGCAAGCCCTCCAATGGGGCGCAAACCCAGACCTTGGTGACTGGCAGGATCTCCAGAGCACCTTACAGATGGATGCCCTGGCCAGAAATGGTAGTGTCGGCAGCAACTCCCCCACAAATACCTACCTTGAGGTCCTCTCGTTGTCGTCCTCCTCTGGTGAGAACAGCTGGGCCATGGTGGACTGGAGCCGCCCCGGCCTGGATCACTTCCAGCAGACTCAGAATACTGCCATCTTCAATCCTTCCCAGACACTTCACCTGAGGTCGGACTCGAATTCATCTGACGGCGCAAACTCCCTCGAGTTTGGTAGCTTTGAAGAGATCCAGCCCTTCCCTTTCTCTCCTTTCTCTCCCGAATCAGACGGACATGGTGGCGATAACCATCTCCATCGCAATTGCTACTCCTCCGACGGTCATCATCACACACAGGAGAACGTCAGTCCCACAACCACTGTCGATGCCAGGCCGATCAAGGTTGAGCCTATCAACGCCTCCCGTCGTAGTCCTGGTAGCGGTGCTGGTTCATCATCACCTCCAACCACTGGCAACACCCGTCGCAATTCTTCCCCCCGCAAGATCGTCCTCGGTAAGACCACCACTAAGACCATCCTGCGCCGTAGCTCCAACGGCAAGAAGGATGGTACTACGGAGAAGAAGGTCGGAAAGAGAAAGGGGCCTCTGCTTCCAGAGCAGCGCAAGCAGGCCAGTGAGATCAGGAAGCTCAGAGCCTGTCTGCGCTGCAAATTCCTCAAGAAGACTTGCGATCCGGGCGAGCCTTGCAACGGTTGCCAGCCATCTCATGCTCGTCTTTGGCAAGTTCCCTGTACGCGCATCGACATCAAGGACATTGGTTACTTCATGAAGGACTGGAAAGCCGATTATGAGATGCACCTTGACCGCAATGTTACTGTGTTCAACGTCAAGGGATTCGATTCCAAGGAGACCCTCATGTGGATCACGCACGGCTACGGTTTCGCTCTTCCCGTTATGGTTCGCCAGGTGTACGTCGCTGATGAGAGCTGCCTATCTGTTGAGTGGGTCGAGACCTACCAGGCAGACTCCACGATTGATTTTGAGACGCGCACTGAGCGTCTTGACGTTGGCCGAGATGGCGTTAACCTCGACGCCTTGTCTGAGTACCTTGATAAGCACATTGAGGGTCCCTTCGAGCACTTCATTGATGATCACTTTGAGGGAACACCCTTCATCACCGAGATCCTGAAGACTGCTCACCGCTTCTACATGAAGGAGAGAATGCCCGTCATTTGCAAGGCCCTCAAGCTTGTTCTGGCCTACAACCTGACCGTTCACATTACAATGGTTGAGAACCAAGGCTCCGAGTCCAACATTGACGGTGTCATTGACGATGAGGATTCGAAGTTCTATGGTCGAACAGTCGCTCCTGTTATGATCAACTACCAGATCAAGTGCGCCCTCGCCGACATGTGGCGCGAGCTTCAGAAGGACATCCTTGAGGAGCTGTCCTCGTTGTACTCTGGTGTCTACAGTGGTGAGAAGATGAAGAATTGGCCGACCATTTTCATGCTTGCATCCATCCTCCTCGCTGTTTGGGAGGAGGTTCAATTCGACAGCCATTACCGCGTCCCTGATCAGGCAGCTGTGGACAAGTTCTGCAATGACATGGAAACCACTCCTGTCGGTGTCATCATCGGGCTTTTCCACGCCATCTCACAGAAGCTCCCGGCATTCGTTGACTGGGACACCAGGAAGCACGGCCATCTCCTTCACAACAACACCTCTGTATGTGAGGCTATGACTGAAGTCCGTGAACATGTTATCAAGCACGGTTAGTTGGTCATCGCCATGAAATCACGTGTTCGATTATTGACCTTTCACACAGAAACCTACCTTCGCACCCGTAAGGAGTCTAAGTTTGATCGCTACGACTTTGACTCTCTTTCCAACAAGTTCCTCTCCAAGCTCGTCATCAAGGCAAATTAGAACGCAGTGACAACTGGGACTGCTGAAGAGCTAGTGTGCCAGGGCTCTCGTCTTGAAAACTTTTTATTCTTTCTTTTGTTACAACATCCTTCCGGTATCCATTCCAAGCGACGGCGTTCACACGAAAGACACGATACACTACCAGTCTTGCGTTTACCACTTCATCCCAGCATCTTTAACACAAACCCGCCACGACCTTATTACTTCACTTCTCCGTCTCATCGTTTGGTCGATGAGGCACTCCGCACTGATGATCACGGACAATGACATTTACGGAGCACGACCTTTTCTTTCCTTTTTTTTTTTACGAATTCTTTCTATGATGTATGACTCGAAGAAAAGCGGTCAACGTTTTCACGAAACTGCCCTTTTATTTTTATTTTCCCCTTTCCAAACCCCACCTGCACAATACATGATTTTCCCTTCCAACGATTCTGAGGGGGTCCAGGCGATCGGTTTGACGCTGATATACTGGTCCCCTCACGCAACCCCGTATCAACCCTACACCTTTGACTTTTTTTTGAGATGAGCATAAGCGAAAGGCATGAAATGGAAAGTACAGGACGCAAAGCGCGCAATAACTTGGTCTTATTGAAGTGTGGGTCAGAAGGGGATTCCTGGAAAGTTGAAGAGCACCTGAGAGGGACGTGTTTCATGGGATTATGAAGGCAATCCAGAGGATGCTATGCATGCATATTGAGAGAGATGTTGATGGCTGAAATTGACCGGTGTCACGTGGATCGGACATACGGAGAGCTTGCTTTACAAAATCTTGAAGAGTTGTTCCCACCTACAAAATGGCATATCTTGATGTGATTGTTGAGACTTGTGGGCAACGTCGGAGAGACACCGCGACCCTCAAAATCGTAGAGTTCGTCTAAGGTGTACTTGTCCCTCGTTAGTCCGATGGGTACGGACCGTATGCGACATCTTTTCAAGGCTTCCACGATCTTGACAGGGATGACCATTGGTCCAATGTACTAGCTTCTCGTTGATTGACTTTATTAGAGAGTGCGCAAACTCATGTTTGACTTGGGTCGGAACAGGCCCGGTCGCTCCGTTGGCGATTCCCATGTACGTAAAAGTGAAGCGCTTTCTGAGTTTGGGTATAAGCTTTTAGGTTTTGCCCTTTGTCTTCCTAAAGGAGGCTCATGATACGAATTTAACGAGGCAAAATCTTGTTTGGGACATATATTTTCTGCAGTGCATGCTTGTCGTGGCAAGTGTTGATCCGAGTTGCATTACTGCATCATGTACTTAAGACTCCCAAGACTCCTCAGGTTCAGCCTTGCGCATAGTATTATAGCAGAGAGAGAGGAGAGAGAGAGAGAGAACGGTAGGCCATCAGCACATAAGAGAGAAGAGCATTATAATCAAATGGAAGTCATAGCACCGGCAGGCTCGAAGGTTGAAGATATCCAGCTCCACGCGCACGGAGTACAAAAGTCGTCTTGATGGGGATCGTTCAAAGCATAATGAGCCAGATCCATTGCCCCAGCCGAAATCTGAGGTCGCGGTACAAGAAAGGCCGAAGGCGACAAGAGCCCGTGCCCAAGATTCTTGATCTCCCACCGGAGCTTTTGTATGAGATCGGCTCACACCTCAATATATATCAACGGTTCCGATTCAGCCAGACGTGCAGGACGACACGGGTTTTCTTTGGCGAGGACTGGGAGGAGTTCATACCAAGTCGGCCACTCAGCTCGCGCCTGGAATTCTACTCCGGGGTGGCAGCCACCATGGCCGATGCCTACTGCTGCGCTGCGTGTGGCGCACTTCACCCGGTCGACGAGCACGACACGCCCGCCACGTCGAGATACAAAGTCCGAGCATGCCAGCACGCGCTGCAGCGCAAGCTCGGCCAGACCTACAACATCCGGGAGGCGCACGTCCAGATCGCGCTGAAGCTGTGTCAGCCGCGGTACCGCGCCGGCCACAGGGACTTCCTCCGGCAGCTGATGGAGCCGTACCGACGGAAAGGGCGGAGCCTGGTGCGGTGGTCGACGGCGGTCTTCTTCGAGGCCGTACCGAGGATCGTGCGCGGGCGGTTCCTCCTGCGCACGACGCACGAGTGGGTGACGGCCTCGTGGGAGTCCATGGCCCCCTTGGACGTGGTCGGGCACCACGTCTGCCCGCACCAGGAGCTGGTCAGCTGGCACCCGGGCCGGCAGTCGGCGCGGACGGAGTTCGAGCAGCGCGTGCTGGGCCTGTTCGAGGGCGGCAGCTGCGGGCAGGCCCTCCGCGGGTTCTGCAGGCAGTGCAGGACCGACGTCGAGTTCGTGGTCAACCCGGGCCACGCGAGGGTCACGGCGTGGCACGACTTTGGGGGCCCCAAGACCCCGGACTCGTGGGAGTGGAGGGATCACGTCAGGGGCGAGACGATGGATGATGAGAGGTTGGCGAGGCCGGACTTCAAGACTTCCTGGAGGGTCAAGGAGAGGTTCGAAGGAGGATGGTGACATGGGCCACGGGGGATGGACCTCGCGCTGCAGACCTACCGCCACGATGGGTGGGCGCCCTTTCGGGGGCGTGATATGGCCTCCTTACCAGGGGGCTTCAAATTAAACGATATTGAGGATATTCCATCATCCTTCACTTTACGAAAAAGATCACCTATCCTTCTTCTATGTTGAACTTGTATGAGCGTACTCACCATTTCGCGGCTATCAATGAATGTATACACGCATGTTCTCAATCTCGATCTCTTCGTAAGGGCAGATGCGAGTGGTCACACTGGCTTGGAGATGTATTATTCTATATTCCTGAACAAATGGCATGTAGTTACAAGACGAGGGATGTGTGCGAGAAGGGTGGCTCAACACTGGCAGCGCACAACGTAGCCAGACACGGGTACACTCCTGGCGGCGATGCACCCTTCTCCGCTCGTCTACAAGGTGCAGTCACTCTATCGTGCAGGAAGAAGAAGTAAGTCTTAGCTAGTACCTACTGACATAGGCATGTGTAGGGGTGATCACAGGAGGAGAGGCGTCTTGTCCCTCCCTTGTATTCGCACGTCTCTGATACAGAGTCCCGTCGCCTATCGAAAGGCAGATATCCATCGTATTGGACAATTACATCAAAACATGGCTCGGATTAAGAAACCACAACATGATGCTCTTGTTCTGCGTCCTCTTCTCCTCCTCCAAGCTCTTCACATTACCCTTCTCCCATACCCATATCCTCCTTGGAGGGGCTCTGTCATCAAGAGACATTGTAAGTCTTCCGGAACTGCATCAGATTTGGAACCTGCCCCAGTGATCGCCAGTCCTCGTGTCGAGAAAACCCCCCTCAGCTATTCGAGGTCCGACTCCGGCACAGGGTCAAAGCTTTCAGCATCCATATCGACCCCAAGTGCCGCAGCATCAGTAGGCGGCTCGTCGACGCCCGGCTGGGCCACAACGTGGTCGTTGAACTCGGTGACGAAGCCGTCGATGGCGATATGGTTCCAGTAGCTGAAGGTGTGGTTGCGGACGATGGAAGTGGCCAGGACCGCGGCCGAGTCGACGACCTTGGGAAGCGAGTCCGTCGCGGTGAAGGCGTTGGGGGCGATGGGCTGGTAGCGGATCTTGCTCGAGCCGGAGCGGCGAATGGCGAGGCCGGTGAGCAGGGCGGCGGTGGCGTAGAGCTTCCAGCTCCCGTCGAGGCGGGCGAAGGTGTATATGCCGCCGGTGATGCGCCCCAGGTTCCTGTCGTCGGTGGGCACGACGGACCACGCCTGCGGGACGATGTCGTTGGTGTTGAACAGGTCCCCGTTGTAGGCGCCGTAGTCGGGCGCGGCGGGATCCCCACGGGTGAAGGGGTAGGCCTGCTCGTAGGCCGCGACGAACTGCGCGTTGCCCGGCGTCGGGCCGGCGGACGGCATGGTGTACGCCTTGACGTCTCTGCCGGCTGCGCCGATCATGTTGGCCCTGCGGAGGCCGAGAGCGAGGGTCGGCGAGAGGGCTCCGCCCATGCTGTGGCCGGTGAAGACGACGGTGTAGTCGGGCGTGACGCCCTGGAGGTACTGCCAGAGATACGTGTCCGAGGCTGCGGCCTTGTTGCTCAGGATGTTGTACACGCCCGTGGCCGTGCCGTTGGCGCAGTAGGCATGCGAGAGAGTGTCGGGCGTCTTGTCGACCTCGGGTTTGGGGACGCCGTTGTTGTTGTTCCAGCTCGCGACCCAGTTGTCGAAGTTGACCACGCGAGCGACATCGAAGTCGTCGAACCAGTCCCGAATAGAGGGCGGCGCGGTGCCGGCGACGGCCACGACGATGAGCTTCTGTTCTTCGCTCACGGCCGCGAACCATACGTTCTCCACGGGGCCCTTCTTCTCGGGGTTGGGCTTGTAGACGCGTGGTCCCCACGAGACCTGCCAGTCGCCGTTGATCGTGGGCAGTTTCTTGTCCAGTGCCTTCTCCATGGCCGCTTGTAGATCAGCCTCTGTGGCGATCTTTGCGGCCACCAGGTTGGAGGCGGCAGAGAGGGAGTAGATCTGCTGCCAGACATTGTAGGTGTACCTGGGAGCCATGGCGTTGTGAACTGAGGGGTGGGAAGGGGTGTGGAAAAATAGATGCAGAGCTGAGATTGGGACTAGATATGTGTGTGAGGAAGCGCAGATCTGAGTATGCTCTCTCTTGAATGCCCAAAAAGCTAGAGACTCGGCAGCCTTTGTTGGACTTATATACTACTCATTGGCCTACCGCCTCTGTGTCTGTGTGCTTGAAGCTAGAAGTGACCTATTGCGCGAAGGCGCTCACACTGCCAAATGAGAACATTCTGGATCTCATGTAAAGGGCTGCTTCAGGAGGACAGAAGAGCTGCCGTCAGCAAGCACAAGTACACTGCTCAAGGATGTACAATGTTAGGATGGCTCTTCACTGTAGCCGCGGCAAGGATTCAAGGCTCTTGCAGTTTACTGACCAGCACTGCCCTCTCAAGTAGAGCGCGATGAACATCCGAGGTACCCAGCTAACATTGAACATCCCCTGTACGGCGTAGTGAGAACAATGTGGCGGGACTCTGACCCGTTTCGTCGAGTGAGATTCCCGAATTGCGCTGCGTGTCGGTGACGACGGACTTGTGGCTAGCTGAGAGCTGGAAGATCCGCTCGTGTGCGCATGACTCTAGCGCAGACTTGCATGGGAACCTTTTTGAATTCATGAGATGCAGGTTGAGTGCATTATTGTTTGTCCTGGGGGGAAAGACTGCGGCATGTCTTGGTACAGCACCGACAAAAGGTGCGCAGCCAGTAGAAGTTCTTCTACGGAGCGATCGACCCAGATTCAGCTGGTCCTTGAAGATCAGCTTTGCAATTCAGAACCAATTCGACTATATGCACTAGCTCTCATGCTGCTCAACAAACGCGGGAGAACTCGTCAATCACCATGACGCTTCACTGGGAGTTGCATTCCCAAGACAACACACCCGAGGATGACAATGCGCGAATCTTCGATTGCAGTAGTCTACAACGTCAACGCCTTGCTTTCCTCGCGAGAATACCTTAGTCTAGACTACACACATAGTAGATGGTAGTGGTACTAACACATGGGGAGGAGGCAGGTCTAGAACTCATAGAGTCTAGCACTCGCGGGAACGGGTCGTCCCGTGGCCTGGCCCAAAGTCTCCACTGCGGACGAAGGAAGAAAGATGCCGATTTCCGTACATCGAGATCTTGGATGCAGCATTTTAGGGTTTCCCTCTTTCTCAAATGGGGAATTGTTCAGCATCACCAGAGGGGGTAAGCATCTGGACGCTAGACCTGCTTCAGCTGAGTCAAGGTTGCCCGTTTAGGAGAACTATTCATGTGGCTGAGATCCTTTTCATGCATGTAGGAGGCCATGTCCTGCACATCGGGTGCGTGATGTAGAGGCTGGCTGAGTATACTATAGTACCTAAGGTAGCCAAGCTGACAGGGCTTAGATCACCGGGATCTCGCTAATGCCCGTGTCTATTTCCCCCGCTCCGATATCTGCATGGCGTGCAAACGTATTTCGATAGTTTCTCTCGCTTTCACCCGCGAGCTGCACCTTGGATGCTACATGCTGCAATTGCCCTCCCGCATCGAGACGAGAGTCCCACGTCCATGCCCGTTGTGAGCTCCATCGAGCTTCGGCCACTCCGTATGGATCCTTGCCAGCCATGTCTAGTCGACTCATCTATCCTCGAACGGAGAGGAGAGATCGCCGATCCGTGACGATACTCCATGTTCTTGTTCAACGCGCAAAGTATGTTCGGGTGGCAGTTTGTTGATACATGGACGGCGTTGTGCAGGAGCATGAACACATGAAGGCAACCGTCAAGTGTCTCGCCCAAGAATGTATAAGAACCAGTTGCGTCTCCCAGGAAAGAAAGGAGGGGCAAGAACAGAGTCCAGACATACCACAACACCTGGTCTATTATTGCTCCCATCTGCTTCGTCCTCGTCTCTCCCCAGTACTTCTCTACACATCATCATGTCTTCCCCGGGAGCAGCTATAGGCCGTCGTCAGGGCAAGGCGGACACGGACAATAATGGTCTGTCGAGGTACGTCCTCAAGATCGAGACCCCGGCCGGCATCAAGTCTGGAAATGAGCCGGATCTCTCGCTTGAGTACTCCCAGGGAACACCCAACGGTGTCCTGGGCTACAGCTGGGCCCTCTCGGGCGTCTCCAGCATCCACCTCGGTGCACCAAAGGTCGTCTACGACAAGGTGAACCCGCTTCCTCCGGACTATGATGTGCAGAAGCCCAAGCTCACTCTGGACGGCACTGATCTTCTCAACATCAAGGGCGTGTACTTGGAGCCCAGCACCGAGTACACCACCGAGATCAATAACACGGGGCTGCTCATCACCTGCACCCCTACCAACAAGGGCTTCATCGCGACTGATAACATGGGGCGTGTGACGGAATATGGCACAACGCTTGACAGCCGCGTCGAATGTAACAATACGGCCGTGGAGTGGCGGATCAAGAGCCAGACTGACCGTCATGGCAACTCCCTCACCTACTATTACATCGCTTCGCCGCAGATCCCCAGCGAGACCAAGGACGTCAATGTTTCCTATCTGCAGAGAATCTCCTACTGCTCAAACAGCTTGACATCGGCGCCAGCGACCCATGTTGTCACGTTTGGGTACGCACCGAGGCCGGATCTCATCAAGCAGACTTCACAAGGATCCACCATGACCTGGGCGAACATACTCACCTCGATTTGGGTTGGCACGGATATTGGAGGCACCAAGTCCGTGGACAGGACCTATACCCTGACTTATGGCCAGTCGAAGACCACGGGCGATTCCTGCCTTGCCCAAGTGACAGAGAGCGCCTCTGTTGGTGGACAAGCTGTCAATCTCCTTCCCACGTCCTTCAAGTACACGGAGCCGGACGTCGGTCCCAACGATCTCTTTCAGTCCAAGGTCAGCACGGACGCCTTCACGGCAGTTAAGTGCTCCATTGGCGTCGTGCCGCTCAACATGACCGGCAGAGCCCTCGGAGACCTTGCCTTCATGGACTGGGACGTGAGCAGCAAGGTTCTCACCGCCAGGACATACTACGCGGAGCGACAGGACGATCAAACTGTCGCATGGATGCCGTCTACAGCCAACGTCAGTCTCCCGCTGCCCAAGCTGGACCTGTCGGAGAACGGGGAACTGCCCAGCTTCATGACCCCGGACCTGCGAGGGGACGGACGATCAGACCTCATCATCCCCTACCAAAACGACAGTGGGAAGTTGGCGTTCTTCCTCTCCGAGAGCACTGGCGAGGCTCTGACCGCCACCAAGCAGGTCAAAACGACGGACTTCGACTGGGTTCCCAAGTCCAAGTTCATGGCCATGGACCTGTCGGGTACGGGGCAAGTGGACGTGATCCAGATATTGCAGAATGGAGACAAGCTGTCCCTTCGCAACTTTCCCGGCATCGTCGACCAGGAGGGCAATATCGGGCTCGGCGACGCGTTCCAGACCGACACAGCATACGGCTTTGACAACACCATCGACTGGTTCCTGCTCCGCCACCCGGGCACGGGAGCGGCGAGCCTTGTCCGGGTCTGGCAGGACTTCCCGGAAGGTCCAGACAAGTATGTGATCAAGACGACGGCCTTCAGCTGTGCCAAGGTCTTTGACTCGACTGGCGGCTTTGAACCGCAGGGAGTGTCGTCAACCATCTCGAACTCTTACCCAAAGGTCGACGGCGAACCTGCCTGGAGTGTCATGTCCTGCGATATCAACGGAGATGGAGCGCAGGATGTTGTGCTCGGCAGGGCCAAATATGAGAGCCCCAACATGAAGTTCACCTTCGTCGTTGCCATTGCGAACGGAACCGGCGGCTTCAATCTGGGCGAGGAGCAGAGTCCGGATCCCGTCCCTGCCGAGGAGCCAGATGAGAATGGTCCAGCCGCCTTTTCCGTGTCCAATATCCACGGGGGCCTGTATCCCAGCCTTGCCTATGCCTACCAGCAGAAGACGAGCAAGAACATCGTGTGTCTGTCCGTGGGCGGGCGTGCCGCGGGCGTGGTCAGTGCCGTCGACACGTTCCCCGTGGCAAGCAACCCCGGGTTCGACAAGCCGCAGGTCATGCCCGTGGACCTGAACGGCACGGGCATGGGTGGCTGGCTCTTGTTCAACTCGGCCCAGGATCCCCAGCAGGTCGTTGCGGTCTACAATAAGTCGAAGCCGACTGACCTGCTCTCGTCGGCAGAGGACCCCATGGGACTCACGACCAGCTTGGCGTACGGATGTCTCGCAGACACTGCCGTGTACGAGCCTGGTGTTGACTGGAGAACGTACCAGAGCACGGCAGCGGAAGACCACATTCTGCTGGGCGCACCGAATCACGTGGTCACAGAGCTGCACCATGTCAACAACCCCGCCATCAACGAGTTGGCCTTTGACGTCGTAATCAAGAAGAAATATCTCCAGGCCCGGATCAACAACGTCGGGCGAGGGTGGCTGGGGTTCGAGTCCATCCAGACGGCCAACGCAACCGATGGCATCCTGACGGCGGAGCACTTCTTCCAACCGTTCCCCAAGACAGGCCTCAAATGCAAGATCGACACGTTCCCACTGTCCCCGCCACAGACGGACCACCCACTGTCCTCCAAGTCCATTGACTACAACCCCGTTCTGAAGAAGACCGACCAGTGGAATGTCTATCATGTAGACAAGGTCTTTGACCAGGTTGAGACGATAGACGCAGTGCCGGCGGCCGGCACCACTGGACGAGTGCAGAAGACGACTTTCACAGTGGACGAGAACAGCAATGTCACCGCCAAAAACTACCTCGAGACCCAGAACGGCGTGCCGTTGTTCCAGTCCTGGGAGCGGTGTACGTACGTGACCGTCAAAGGCATCACGGGGCTGCTGGCCACCAAGAAGATCACTGGGGTCGAGGCCAACCAAGATGCTACCAAGTTCGAGGCCGGCGACGTCAGCTTCACCAAGTACACGTACGACGACAACACGGGCAACATGCTCTCGGAGTCGGACTGGTTCGATGCCCAGGGGGCGTTCCTGGTCACGTCTTACACTTTCGACGGCTACGGCAACGAGGCCACTAGCATCGACCCGGCCGGGCTCAAGACCGAGACGACGTATGACCCCGTGTTCAACAACCTGGTGATCAAACGCGCCGAGAGTGCCGGCAGCCTCTCCATCACCGAGTTCATGGCGTATGATAAGGCCAGCGGTCAGGCAGTGGCTCACCTCGAGTCCAACGGACGTCTGACCTGCGTCAAGGTCGACGGCTTCCGCAGGAAGGTCGAGACTCGCCTGCAGAGCATATCGCCGGGCTCCCAGTCCGTCCCAGCAAATTCCTTCCTCGACTTGGCGACGTCTGTGGCCTCCACCAGCTTCCAGAACATGCTTGGCTCGAGTTCGACAGTCCTTGATCCTTACGAGCAGTACAGCTACAACCGCTTGGAAAATAACGGCAAGCAGTACCTCACTTCAATCACGCTTTCCCTGTACAATGAAGGACCCAGCGGCCAGACTCAGATCCTCGAGGCCATTGACTGCGTCGGCCACCGCAGGATGCGACGTTCACGGCAAGGGGTAGATCCTTCCCAGAGCCCACCGGCAAACGCCAGTCATCTCGTGTGGAACTATTGGGACTACGACTCCAGAGGGAACACGGCGTTTGAGAGTTTCCCTATTGCCTCGAGCACGGTCGCCTGGAACAACTTCCAGTACCAGCCAGACCGGGGGACGCAAGGGACGACGTCTTCGTTTGACACCCTTGGACGAATCGTGAACGCGTCCCGGCCGAGCCACGATAACCCTGCTGTGCCTGTCACATCCGCTCTGTCTTATACCAATGGCGGTGGCATTGTGACAGAGGTCGTCGACGGCCCTAGCCCCAATGTTAGCGATAAAGCAGTTCAGCTGTGGAATGCTCCGCGCAGCTACATCTCCATCAACGGCAAGGAGCATGTAATCGCCTCGACCAACCAGGATGGCATGGTTTCGTCGTTCCAGTACGACGTAGCAGGCAATGTCGTCACCGCGACAGACCCCAGTAACAACATCGAGAAGAGGACCTACAACTCGCTGGGTCAGCTGCAGACCATGGACAACGTGTACCAGCGCATGGACGGGGTCGATCCCGGGCACCAACCGGCAATGACCTATGTGTACGACGGTTCCGGGCAGCTCGCCAAGACAGAAAGCATCAACGGCACCGTCATCACGTTTAAGCGCGATGCCAAAGGTCGGCCTCTGCAGAAGAGTGGCTCGGGCGACGGCAAGGTTCTCGTCTACACCTACGATGAGGGCGGCCGCGAGAACCTCTCTTCAATGAGCGTCTATCCGCAAGGAACCGAGAAGCAGCTTGAATCGCGGCTGGACTTCGATTATGACATCCGCGGCCGCCTCTCCAAGAGAACGTTGACTCTTCAGGATGGCACGACGTATGAGACAGCGTTCACGTACGACTGGCAGGACCAGCCCACGAAGAAGACATACCCCAACGGCGCGGAGAAGACCAATGAGTACTTCGGCAATGTGTTGTCCTATACCAAGATGTCGAATCAGCCTGCTGCTGGGCAGCGTGAGGTCTGGCTCGACGGCCGGTACGAGTATTCCGACGCCACGAGGAAGCCAACTGCAATCATGGTTGGCGAAGCCAGCACGGCTCGCACATTCGTTCACAAGCTGCAGTACGATGCACAGGCGTATCCCTTGAACCACGCGCTCAGTTCTGTTGAGCCCAGCACCGGTCAGGAGGTGCCTCTTGTGCAAGAGGCGTACAGGTACACTGGCACGGATCAGATTGCCCAGAAGACGGACGTCCTAACCGCCACGACCACAAGATACAACTACGACGGGAAGCGCCTGATGAATTCCCAAATCGGTTCAGGGCCAGTCAAGAGTTATGCGTACGACAAGGCGGGAAACATCACTACAAAGGGCGACACGAGCATTGTGTACGGTAAAGACTCGGCCAAAGGAACAGATGGCAGCGGGCAGGCTGCTTTCAACATCGCCTACGACAAGTCCGGCAGAATGCTGACTCGCGATACCCAGACGAGCAGCATGAGTTTCACGTACGACTCCTTCGGGATAATGAACTCGTACGTAGACAGCCAGGGCCGAAAGACGGCCATCACGTCCGGGCCCGATGGCAAGACCATCATCCGCGAGCAGCAGCCACTTGGCAAGTCCCTGCTCATCGTCAGTGATGACTACCATGTGCAGACTCAACCTGACGGAACGAAGATCACGACACTAAAGCTGTTCGGAGCCGGGATTCTACTGGCCTCCTACAGCAAGGCAGAGCCCAAGGCATCATCAGCTACTGGTCAGCCACCACGCCCGAGACATGGGACCGACAAGAACGCAGTGGTCTTCTTCACCGACCAGAAGGGCAGCGTCACGCGCACGTATGCCGGTGCTGACGGGCAACTGCTCGAGACCATCACGTACGACGACTTTGGCTCGCCATCGGTGCAGACGGTGGTGACGCCAACGAACCCTTCGGCGCGGACCTCGACGTACGAAGCCATGGGCTGGGACACGACTTCCGGCCTTCTTGACTTCAGCTCCCGCTGGTACGACCCTCTCGTCGGTCGGTTCACGTCTCCGGACGATATCCTCGATACCGCGGCACTGGCGCGTACCGACGGGCTGAACCGCCTCGCCTTCGAGAACAACGACCCGATCAACCACAACGATCCATCAGGTCACTGGTCGCTCGACTCCATCATCGGTGCCGTGATCGGTGCTGTAGCTGTCGGTCTCGCCATCGGGGTGACCATCGCGACCGGTGGCGCAGCGACGCCCCTGGCCGCGGCTGCCGTGGGCGCTCTCGCATCGGGGGGCATCGCAGGCATCAAGTACTCCTTCGACCACAAGAACGAACGAGGCGGCAAGTTCTGGGCCGGCTACGGCGCAACGGTGATCGTCAACGCGGCCGTCGGAGCAGCCGCAGGGGCCCTCGGGGCCGTGGCGTCACCCGCCCGCCTCGTCAGCGCGACGGGGCGACTGAGCCAGGGCGCGAGCTGGGGGCTGAGCCACTCGACGGTCAACTTCGTCGGCAAGGCGGCAGCCGTGGGATCCAAGGCCCTGATCGGCGCGACATCCTCCCTGGTGAACACGGTGACGCACAACGCGGTCGAGAGCTCCATCTACGGCCAAGACGTCGGCCTCTTCGACGGCGCCGGCATGGCCGCCCTCACGGGTGCGTTCCTCGGAGGCGGAGGCGCCGCTGTATCCTCAAAGTCCGTCACGTACGCCTTCGGCACGACCTGGTCCAAGGCGGCCGGGTGGAAGGGCGGTGCGCTCTCGATCGTCGCCAGGACCGGCTGGGCAGTGGTCCAGGGGACGGGGCTGGATCAGAAGGCCGAGGCCAAGGGACGGGATCAACTCCGGGAGCAGGAGAAGAACTTCAGGGCGCTGGAGAAGATGGTTGGGCACAGTGGGCTTGTCGGCACGCTTTCGAACCACCTGGAGAGGAACGCGCTTTATGTCAACTACGGGTAACGAAGAGACAGGCGGTGCGAAAGTACATGAGAATGGTGGTTCATGCCGATCAATGAAACGTCCGCTGTTATGCATATCATGTCATATGTTCCCCTGAACTCAGCTGGGTACTATCTAACTGAACGGAGAAGCAGAAACGCAGAGCCGCCCAAAGGCTTCCTGAAGGGCTTCCGAAGACGTTCATTGGGACATGTAGTTGGAGATGGAAAGCTTGGTTAGAGAGTCTTGTAATCGGACGAGCCCGTTAGGCATGAATAACCTAAGGGAATAGAGTATGTTCTAACGGAGTGCCCTTTGCCACATTCAATGCGAGCCATTCTCTGAGCGTACTGGAGTCTCAATGCAAGATGGCAGACCTTGGGCTCTAGTTCGCATAGAATCACAAACTCCGAGATCTCGCTCTTCCGTGTGGAGTGAAGGCTCGGTGTGAGGCTTACGGAGTGTGCACCAGCCAGCGTGCAGCGTGCAGCTGTCAGATGCAGTCAATTGGCCATCTCGCCAAAAAAGAGGGTGGCAGTCCACGTCAACAGGATGCAGCCAACAACTCAGCAGAGCCTGGTCTGTCGTATACACCACATACTTCTCTGTACGCAGGCTTTCAGCTAGTTACCCCTCAAATGACATTTCCTGTTCCTTACTAGCATCATATGTACATGTGAGGCGGGCGTCAGCTCAATTCCCCCCCCCCCCCCCCCTTCTCTCTTTTCTCGGGAGGATAAAAGCCCCCCAGACCGTGCTGCTGCCATTATGGCGACCACAAGCAGCTGCTCAACATCTGGCCATTTCATTTCAAGTACGACCCAAGAGGAGACGTCGAATCGAAAAGCCCAGCCGGAAATCTTGATTGAGAATTGGGACAGGATGAGCTCCATCAGGGTGTTGAAGACCCTCACTATCGGGAAGGTTTGGTTCTGCCCGACTTACACCCCACGAGGCTCTCCCCAACCCCAAGGGCTCACACTTTCAATCGCAGGGCATCACGATGGACCTATCCGTAGATGAGAGTGAACCCGAAGACTCCATCAAGAGATTCTTCGCCCAGGTCGTCTCGACCGGTGAAGAAGCCTTCAAGGTCCCACCACACTGGCACAAGGTGAATGAGAAGCACTCACTGGTGCCCGGTTTTATTTTGCTCCCCCCGATCGTCTTGGGTACCACATACTGAAACTCGGGACTGACGAGAACCCAGCACCACGCCGAATACATGACCGTCCTGGAAGGCCGCGCCAAGATCAGCTGCAAGGGTGAGACTGTCGAGTTGAAGGCAGGCGACCCAGCGTTCTTCATCCCGAGGAGAGCCGTCCACAGCATCGAGGGATTCGAGGGTGAGAGGCTCGTTGTGCAGGAAAGGCCCGATCCACCGGGAATGTATAAAGCAATGTAAGCCCCCGTATTTTTCGGCATTCTTGTTCCTTTGTACTTGGAGCAACTGAAATGCTGATCACATCTGGGGCAGGTTCTTCAACGACCTCCTCTCTGATGGAGAGTTTGGCGGCTTCTGGAAGACGATGAGAGCGTTTTGGGATGGAGATGCGTATCCTGCTTTCCCTCTCTATTTCAGAGCCATTGACGAAGCGGTAAGGTTTCCGCACATGCGGCAGTGTAAATGTGCCCTTTCTGTACTGACTGGTCATGTAGTTCTTGTTTGTGTTTGGGGGCATCGCAAAGCTGTTTGTGGCGGAGAAGCCACAAGAGCTGTGATGTGGTGGGATGTGATACTCAGAAACAACTTTTCTGCAACTGGATCGAGCGTTCGTTCGTGTTCCATTGAGTGGTGTTCTTTGGTTGATGATTTGACCTCCGCGATGACTTCCAAATATGGCTGGTGAAGCTTGGTTCCGTGTGCACGACAAGTATGATATGGTGGAGGATGCGGTGGTGGTGGGTATGTATGGATGAATGGCAAGTGAAATAAGAAGTCATCGTAACTATGCATCTGAGAATGCTCATGGCTGGTCTTGTGATGCATTATTGGCCGTCCTTGTTAAGCGGTATGCCGCCTCTGACAGAGCCTCGCTCGTCAGGTTTGGAAGGGACTTGATCATGACGTTCAGCTCATTGTGATGCGCCGACTGACAACCCGGTATATCCATGATCGCGCTTGACTTGGAAAATAGATGGCTTAGCAGACTCGGAAAATCTCCTACCGGCGGATATCCCAGTACCATGCCATCAGAAGGAAATTCGAACGCAGCTCGCTAGGTCGAAATTCGAAGACCTCGCCATGTCTTCCGACGGGATTGCGCCGCCCGTTTCTCTCCTGCGTCAGGTCCCGATAGAGGATGCCATCGGGCCTCAACGACGCTGAAGCTCATCTCCGCACAGCCAGCTCATGCTCGATGCCCAGGAGCGACCGGGCTTTGGTTGTGTACATCGCAGAAATCAATCATCCCCAACCTCCCGTCGCGATCCTTGTCTTCAGTCAGAGCTTCAAACCCATCTTGCCTTTCTTGGCGTTCATGAATCCTTCATTTGCCAGAATATTGGTCTCAGCAACGAGAAGTCTTTTCCCGTAACGAAAATGGGGGTGGTCCTGTCCATAGCTGGCACAATTGCTTGCTCGAAATTTTCCAACTCGGTTTTTCGAGCCGATACCCTTGACATAGAGACAAGTCCAGATAGGTCAGGATACTTGCAGGTCCAAATTTTCAATGTTATCTCAAATGCCATGTCAGCCCATCGGAAGTGCTTCGCGACGACGGGAATTGGGCCACCCGACCACAGCCGGCCATCCAGAAATGTTCTACTGGCAGATAAGGCCGTGTCGTTCCGAGAACCCCGACCTAGAAACCCGAACATTGACTCACATTGAAATCCAGATTTTCCTAGCTAATTCGCGAGGAAAACAGCATCTCGGAACGACAAGCCATTCAAAGCTCGGCAACTCATCACTACACAGAATGAATTGATAAGCAGTTACTCCGTATCATACGGGGTACGTGAGTTTCCATTTAGCCACCCGGGCTGTCCATTTGTCGAACAGCCAAAGGCCCTGTCCTTCGTAGTAGCGAACGATAGCGACTGCTACTAATAGTATCCTGGGGGGTTCTTGCGGGCCAACTCAACAGCCTTGCCGCCCCCTTCACCCCGCCTGGACCATCAGGAACGACATCAGGCTCGAGACAACCTCAACCAAGCCGACGATGGCTCTGGCGATGGATAACGCGCTATATCATCCATGCTCGGCTAGACCGGCGCTACAGGGGTGGGAAAGTCAGTTTGTTCGCAAGCTGCCGGTGTACTCAGACGGGTGTCCCTGGGCCTTGGAGCAAAAACGGATGACGCACGCGAATGAATGACGCACGCGGAGGGAGGGACATTCAGGAATGCTAGTCCCAGTCAGTGCAGCGGTTCCCAGCCCCCCATCTTGTGACCTCTCCCGGAGCGTGGCCCCTCCCTTCGCCCCGCTACCTCGATAGCGTTCTGGAGCCTTCGGCAGGTTTCGGCCGCCGTGATTGGCAGCTGAGCAATCAATCCGGGCCCCGTTTCCCCCAGACAGGCGGTGGGTTCACTGTGGCTCCCTGGCCGTCGCGCCGATGAGTCGATTACATGCACTCGGTCTGGGTCTTATCTTAGCAGCGTTCAGTCTGGTAGTGTTGACAGTGAGACCGTGACTGTAAGTCAAGGCGCAATCCGGCGACCTGGATGGATGTTACTGCGCCTCGCAAGCGGCCTGTGGCAGTTCCCTTCCCGTCCCCTCACCACTGAGTTGCACTATCGACTGCACTGCACTGCACCGCACTGCACCATTCACCTCGCCGCTTGCGCCTTCGCCTTCGCCGTTGCGCCTGGGCCATCCTTCCCCTCGCTTCCATTCATCTCCCCTCCCACTTGCCGCTTCTGCCTGACTATCAACCTACTTAAAACCGCCCCAGCCCCATCGTCAACCCGGTCGCCTCTTTCTCCCCCTCTCTTCTTCTTTTCATCATCTCCTCCCAAACACAACCTCATCTTCCTCCGTTGACCGGCTGACTCCCTTGCTTCGGCATCAGCGATCGTTTCTCCCATCACCTCATCACAAAACATCACCACAGCGATAACCCGACACAACCGCCATCATGCAGATCTTTGTCAAGACTCGTGAGTCACCCTCCATACGCCGCGATCTCGATGGTGCTGTGGCACTTGTTGATGACATTTTGGCTAACCATCGTCGCAGTCACTGGCAAGACCATCACCCTCGAGGTTGAATCTTCCGACACCATCGACAACGTCAAGTCCAAGATCCAGGATAAGGAGGGCATTCCCCCGGACCAACAGCGCCTGATTTTTGCTGGCAAACAGCTTGAGGATGGCCGCACCTTGAGCGATTACAACATCCAGAAGGAGAGCACCCTCCACTTGGTTCTCCGCCTCCGTGGTGGTATGCAGATCTTCGTGAAAACATTGACCGGCAAGACTATCACGCTCGAGGTTGAGTCTTCTGACACCATCGACAATGTCAAATCCAAGATCCAGGATAAGGAGGGCATTCCTCCGGATCAACAGCGCCTGATTTTCGCTGGCAAGCAGCTCGAGGATGGCCGCACGCTCTCAGACTACAACATCCAGAAGGAGTCAACCCTTCACCTTGTCCTTCGTCTTCGTGGTGGTATGCAGATCTTTGTCAAGACGTTAACCGGCAAGACTATCACTCTTGAGGTTGAGTCGTCTGACACCATCGACAACGTGAAGAGCAAGATTCAGGACAAGGAGGGTATTCCTCCGGACCAACAGCGTCTCATCTTCGCCGGCAAGCAACTTGAGGATGGCCGCACCTTGTCGGACTACAACATTCAGAAGGAGAGCACCCTGCATCTCGTCCTCCGCCTTCGCGGTGGTATGCAGATCTTCGTGAAGACGTTGACCGGCAAAACTATCACTCTTGAGGTCGAGTCAAGCGACACCATTGATAATGTGAAGAGCAAGATTCAGGATAAGGAGGGCATCCCTCCGGATCAGCAGCGTCTTATCTTCGCTGGAAAGCAGCTCGAAGACGGTCGCACTCTGTCCGACTACAACATCCAGAAGGAGAGCACTCTCCACCTGGTCCTTCGCCTTCGTGGTGGTCAGTAGACTGCTCACGTCTGCTCGGAATGACTTCATGCTTTTCTCACGACCTCATCGATACAGTCGACAGGGTGGCGTTTGGGTTTTTTTCTTTTCAGATATGGGAGTTGGGCATCAGGAGCCCTGGCAACAGATGTCGCCTTCTAGTACTAGCCATCCCCCTGCTGCCTGTTGGTAGCTGAATACAGAACACCTGTATCCTTAACTCGCACCGTCTTTTGACTCCCGGAAGTGATGATTGAAAGTGAAAGTCAAGCCAGTATTTTTCCTTGATGCACACACATTAAAGGCACGTTGGACACTTCGTTCGGGTCGGCAACCCACCTGGGTCCTGTTGGCAAGAAAGTAGGGTCTTGGTGAACCGCTGACCCAGTCACCAGGTGTGGCAGTTGCAAATCGTGATGAATAAATAAATCTATCCAGGAATTGCAGGAAATGGGCATCAGTTCAGGAGTCAATAGTGTGCCCCGTGCAAGCTCTGTTTGCGAAGCATTGAAGTCTGAACCTCATCGTAGGGTAGTGTCTGTGCTGTCAGCGTGTAGGTACTAAGGTAGGTGGTGGTGGGAAGCACGTGAAGTATAGCCTTAAGAAGCTACGACCTCCACAACCACCTCCGCGTTTCCTCTCACTTTCATAGCCCCGAACCCTCCGTTGACGAAAACCTTTTACCACTCCTCACTTGACTTGCGAGAATCGCTATGGGCTCGCAACTCTGGTTGAAAGCAAATACCTGTGCCACAGAGGTCCTACAGCTGCCACCCTGAACAGCAGGCACGATCTGGCTCAAAGATTAATGCGCCTTGCATAAACGATACAGACTCAGGATACGACGCGACGAGGTTCACGACCGGGTTATGCCTTCCTACTTCTACCATCTCAAGTTTGAGCTGTATGCGACACCGGATCCTCGTGCGGATCAAAGCGAACACACGGATAGCTGCAGCCAAAGTGGACTCTGGCTGCCGCCTGCTGGAGCAAGCATCTTCGATAACTTGCCCTCACACCCCTCAAAGGGTAAGGGCTCAAGTTACGCGCTCAACCGATCTCATAGTTACCAACCCGAAACTCGTTTGAACAGAGCGGAGGCTGCGCCGTTGATACACGTACCACCTGCGAACCCCAGCGTGATCGATTGTGGCACACCAAGGGTGCCAGACCAAGAGGCCGGTAATAGAACATTCGAGATCGTGACGGAGAGACAGTGGCGACAGAGAACTAAGAGTCTTCCGCCACCGCCTTCCAGTGCGGCCCTCACGCCAGAAACGGCTTGCGCAGACTGGAGGTTCGGGAAAGTCAGCATTGAGACGATAGACTTGGGGTGGGATATGGCCAGGGACACGAGGGAGGGTGGTGCGACTGCCGCACCGTCACTGGGGCCGACCTACGGAGGAGTGGGAACGGCGAACAAAGCCGAGTGCCTACTTTTGCAGAGTAAGAACACGGAGGTCGGATGGGGAGTGGTGCATTTCTATCGCGAAGGGGAGGAGACTCCATCGCTGAAAGATGTAGACCCAGAATCATCAGACGCAGAAGACGGAGAAGAAAAGGACGAGCAGTTCACAACCGTTTGCATCCCCGCCGTGCCGGCGTACATGTCGGCAGGAGACTTCCTGGGGTTTGTTGGGGAGAAATGGAGGGAAGATATCAGTCATTGTAGGTTGGTGATGACATCGAAGATGAACCGATATCTGGCCCTGTTGAAGTTTCGCAGTGGGAAAAGGGGGAAGCAGTGGAGGCAGGAATTTGATGGCCGTGTGTTCAACACGATGGAGGTACCTCTGCCGTCTTTCACCTATGCGTTCTCAGAGCTAACATAAGACAGCCGCAAATTTGCCATGCAGTTTTCGTGCGAGAGATTACGTTTGAGACACCAGCGTCATCGGTCACGAACGAGATGACCACTGCGAGCTCTTCAACTCACGTGTCGAACAGCATGAAGCCATTTCCTCCTCCCACCCCGAACCTCGTTGAGTTGCCAACTTGCCCCGTCTGCTTGGAGAGGATGGATGAGACGAACGGCTTGATGACAATCCCATGTTCTCATGTATTTCATTGCACATGCCTTGAAAACTGGAAAGGGGCTGGCTGTCCGGTGTGCCGTTTTACCAACGCTTCTCAGGATGCTGGTTACGACCCTGCCAATCCTTACACTCAGCCTTTCGGAACTGATGCATCTAACTTGTGCAGTGTATGTGATTGCGCAGACGACCTCTGGATCTGCTTGATCTGCGGCTACCTAGGCTGCGGTCGTTACAAGGGTGGTCATGCCAAAGATCACTGGAAAGAGACCGCTCATAGTTTTGCGCTCGAACTGGAGACGCAGCATGTCTGGGACTACGCAGGGGATATGTGGGTGCACCGCTTGATCCGCGACAAAGGTGACGGCAAGGTTGTCGAGCTTCCAGGGAGGAGTAACGATCATCATGGCGGCGGTGATGAGGATGTGGTTCCTCGAGCCAAGCTTGAAACCATCGGACTAGAGTATACCCATCTCATTACCAGCCAGCTGGAATCACAGAGGGCGTACTACGAAGAAATGATCAACAAGGCAGTTGATAAGGCGTCTAAAGCTTCAGCGGTTGCAGAAAGTGCGTCACGGCAAGCTGCAGCGACTGCAGACAAGCTCTCCGAGCTTGAAAAGCAGTATAAGACCCTCTCGATGGAAACAGTCCCGCAGCTCGAAAAAGAACTTGAGCGCGAACGTACAAAATCCAAAAAATCGGAGCTCCTCGCGCGAAACATGAGCAAAGCCCTTCAAGAAGAGAAGAAAGTCAGCGAAGGACTCATGACTCGAATCGAGCACCTGAGTAAAGACACAGAAGCGGCGAGGAAGGAGGTGGAAGAGTTGAAGATCGAGAGGGAGGATCTAAAGGAGATGAATAGAGATTTGAGTATGTTCATCAGTGGACAGGAGAAGTTGAAGGAATTGGAGAGGGAAGGACAGTTGGAGGAGGGCGAAATCGAGGGGGGTAGTGTAGGTGTTGCGGAGAAGAAGGGGAGGAGGAGGAAGAAGTGATGTGTCCGCAGCCTACAAGATAAGACCCGGCTAGATATGGCAGCAACCAAAATGCAGCCGAGATTGTGGCATTTTGACAGGATATTAGAGAGCCAATATCTTGGGTGCATATGTGGGAACAGTATGTTTCTTGACGTTGTGTATAGTGACGTGTTGATGGCTTCGCAGTGCAACACACGTCCTGACTATCATTCGAGTGAACAACTTCTTGCAAAAAGCTTCCTCATGGAAAAAGTGTAGCCACGAGAGCGACGGAGAACCTTTCAACTTTCCAATCTCCGGTCGCACAGTCTCAAAAAGCACCCAAGCTCATCCTCTTCGCATGTGAAAGAGGAGAGTTTCCAAGGCTGGGCTTTCACCTTCCGGAAGGATTCTCACTTCCAAACCCCGTCAGGTAGCTGGCGCAGAACGACCCGCAACGATTTCCCCTGAATGCAACAAAAAGTCCTCTCTCATTGCCGTCGCATAGCTGATGAAGTGATCAAATATGAACAAAAATAAGACCGAGCCGAGCTACTGAGGGTCGGATCTGCCCGGCTTACGGTTCTTTCTTCTTCCTTCTCTTCTTCGTGGTAGGCCACAAGCGGGGTGGAATGGGGAAAAAGATTCTGGGGGGTTCCGTGAGAGTTTGCAGCGGCCGTCGGGGGCGGAGAGGGCCGCTGAAGAACGGATGCAAAAATGACGCTAATGGTGGGTTGGTGGGAGTAATTGGGCTCAGATTAGTGGGTGAAGCTGAAGCTCTAGTGGGTTGCCCAGACACGTTAGGGCGAGTCGTTGTCTCCAGTAACTACCATGGCAGGGACCGTAGGGTGACAGTAGCTGCAGACTGCAGGACTGTCCATCACCTCACCACCACATCATCACCATTACTTTCTTCCCCAACACACCCCGCGCTCGCTTGCTGCTGGCTGCGCCCAACACACTCGCTTCTTCCTCCTCCCACGTCCCAGCATTGGCCTTATCCATATTGTTGAGCCTCTATATATATTTATGCAGCATTAGGGGGACCAACACTCGCAGCAGCAGCAATAGGTTCCTTCCTTTTCGAAGCTCAGGACTACCAGCATCATCTACTTATCGCCCCTGCAGAGGCTCTTCGCCGATCATGGCCGACAAGAAGGCTACTGGCGACGAGAGCGCCTCGGCGCCAGCGCAATCGAATGCGAAATCGACACCCCAGAAAGAACTGTATCCCATGGTCGCGTGGAAGTATGATTTGTTCCTCTACGTGCTGGGGAACCTGGTGAATCTTTTCTTCAGAGAGTGTGTTCCAAGAGGATCGTGGAAGGTACCTCAGACTGGGCCGGTGCTCTTCGTTGCTGCACCGCATGCGAACCAGGTATGTGATATCCTCTCCGAGCTAGACATCCAATGCCTTTGCTCAAGAGCGCTCACGCTCACAATTATCTACTCTAGTTCGTCGACGGCATGGTCCTCCAACGCATGCTCAAACATGACGCCAACCGTCGTGTCTCCCTTCTCGTCGCACAAAAGTCCATCCATGGTTTCATTGGATGGGGCTCTCGCCAGGTCGGTTCCGTCCCCGTCGGCCGTGCCCAAGACTCTGCCAAACCTGCCACTGGCACGATCTACCTACCCGACCCGATTAACGATCCGTGCCGCGTCCGCGGTGTTGGCACTCGCTTCGGCGAGGGAGAGGGAGAAGTCCACGGGATGGTATTTCTGCCACCGGCGAAGAAACAGACGGGCGCCAGCATGGATATCGCGGAGATTTTGGGACCGGAGGAAATCAGAGTCAAGAGGCCATTCAAGGGAAAGCTTGCGATGACGCAACTGACTGGAAGAGACGACATTGACGACGATGGCAACTTCACGAACAAGGAGATGAAGGGACCGAAACCGGGTTATGAGGGAACAAATTTCAAATTGGCACCGCATACCGATCAGACGAAGGTGTATGAGGCTGTCTTCAACCGGCTGAGAAGTGGAGGGTGCGTGGGCATCTTCCCAGAGGGCGGCTCTCACGACAGAACCGAGTTGCTTCCTCTTAAAGCTGGTGTCGCCATCATGGCGCTCGGAGCCTTGGCCGAATCACCCGATATTGGCCTCAAGATCGTCCCTGTGGGGATGAATTACTTCCATGCCCACAAATTCCGGTCTCGCGCTGTTGTCGAATTCGGTACCCCCTTCGAGATCCCTCCGCACGTCGTCGATATGTACAAGAACAATCAACGCCGCGAAGCGATCGGTCAAGTCCTCGACTCCGTCTACCAAGCTCTTAGCTCCGTCACCGTCTCTGCCCCCGACTATGACACCCTGATGCTGATCCAGGCGGCGAGACGACTGTACAATCCCACTGGAAAGAAGCTGCCTCTGCCGCTAGTGGTCGAGCTTAACCGGCGATTGGCAATGGGGTACGAAAGGTATAAGAATGATGAGAGGATCCAGAGGGCATCGCAAAGAGTGAAGGAATACAATCGGCAGTTGAGGTACCTGAACTTGAAGGACCACCAGGTACAGTATGCGAAGATGAACATGTTCAAGGTCATCTTCCTCATTCTGTACCGGTTCATCAAGCTTCTGGTGTTGTTCGTGCTCACGATTCCCGGGCTGGTCATGTTTGCGCCAGTCTTCATCTCCTCGAGAATCATCTCGCATCAGAAAGCGAAGACAGCGTTGGCTGGCTCGACGGTCAAGATCCGCGGAAGGGACGTGATGGCTACATGGAAGATCATGGTGGCTATGGTTGTCGCACCGACGGTGTATCACTTCTATTCTATCATTCTCGTGACCAAGATCTGGTATGACCGATTTTGGGGGTATGTGCCTCAATGGGTTCCGCTGTGGGTTGCGTACTTTGCCATCTGGCCAGCCATGATTGGTATCACCTTCGCGGCCCTGCGGTTCGGTGAGGTTGGAATGGACATCTTCAAGAGTTTGAGGCCGCTGGTCTTGTGCTTGTTCCCAATGAGCGAGTACAACATTCACAACCTGAGGGAGCGACGGGCGGAGCTAAGCGCGGAGGTAACGGATCTGATCAACACACTAGGACCGGAGATGTTCGACGACTTTGACAAGACGAGGCTGGTGCCCGATGCTTTCAAGGTCGAGGGCGGCGACGCAGAGGCCAGGAGAAAGAGGAGGGATAGTGACCAATCCAGCGTGACGGGCGGTGGCTTTGAGGTGGAAACACCTCCCGCGCTTGCTAGACGCAGCACAACGCAGTCCAGTCGCGCGCTTCCGCGCAACGACTCCTTCAGTAACATTGGACGTGTTGGGATTTTCAGCACGCGCCCGCCGTCGAGGAGCCGGTCGAGGAGCAGGTCAAGCAGCGGAGGGATGGGGTTCCCGATCAGTGGGTTCACGACCTTGGATTCGGAAGGTGGCTTTGGGGAAGCGAGCCGGAGGATTAGGGAGGCGATGACGATGAGGAGGAGGAAGAAGAGCGAAAGAATGGGGGTGGGGATGGACAGCGGCAGTGAGAGCGAAAGTGACGAGGAGAGCAAGAAGGAGGAGTAGAAAGGCTCTCGGTGAGGGGAAGGGGAGGCGATTTGATGTTGTTTTGAGACCATAATTCAGCGAACCTTTTTTCGCAAGGAAGCGAAGTGGTGAGACACCTTGTCGCATATGATACAGCGTAGCAGTACTATCAGTTGGAGTAGTAGCAGCATCATTGAGCCACGACATGAGGTCGATCTGCAATTTTGGCTATCTTGACACGAAGTGTACTCTGGGTGCATAAGTTGTACCTGTGTGAACGCTGTTGGTACTTAGCTTATGCAAGGCTACGATGTGGGTGATGTGGTTGCGCGTTACGGGTAGTGCAGCCGGTGTTTTGTTGGCCACAACACCGTGCAGCTCGGAGATACGGTGGCCAGGACGTCGCGAACGGGTGATCGGCACCAGTGATGGCGGGGATAAGGAGGGACATTGTCAGTCCTGGCAGTATAAAATCATGCCCTTCTTACATGACGGACCTCCTTCCTGTCTGTCACCAAGAGCTTCACTCTGCTGCCCCTCAGATCGGTCAACTGTCTCGATTCTGCAACCCACAAGGAAGCGAAATATCACGCGTGTTACTGGACCCCCGGCGGAGTTCCAGGACCTTAGTGCAGAGAGGCTGAGCACCCTGGACTTGTGCGCGCCCACTGAGGGCGCAACTAGTTCGATCTGATAACTGGCCGACGAGGAAAAGAGCTTGATAATCGTCGCATATTTCCCCCAAGTGTGAATTTAAGGAGACCAGGGGTCCGCCTTGGCAATTTTTTAGGGTTCATGTGAGGACAAGGCGCTCTTACTTCCGAAGGCCGAACCGTGAGAGACGGTGGAAGAAAAAGAGAGCGAAAGCGTTTGTCCCACCGGATCAGATAAGGAAACAGGGCAGTCTCGGGAAGTGGGAGTCTGAAGCCGAGCGAGCGAGCGAAGCAGACCAAAAAAAAAAGTTCCCGGTTTGCGGTGCCGTTGAAGATCCCGACACCACCTTCACGAATCACGCCAGAGACACTAGTCGACGGTGTCCTCAACTGACTGACTGACTGACTGACTGACTGACTGTACCTCGTCGGCGGAGTCTGGGGAATATCCACAAAGGTTGGCTTAGCGGCGTAGAGTCGCCCACTTCATTTCTTCGGTCTCGGGTTTTTGGTTTTGTTTCCTTTCTTCTTCTTCCTTTTCCTGTCGGGATGAAGGAGCGTGAAGCGGCAACGACGAAGACGTCACTACCACCGCCAGACAACAACCCTCTCCCGCAACCCTCAGCGCAAGCACAACCCTCGGGACCTCCGCCATCGCAACACCGGGGCGACCAGTGCCAGCAGGAACCATTCGCAATCACGTCCATTCGCGGCAAAGCGAGATACCATACTCGCCTCAAATCAGCCATGTTCTCCCTCTTCCGTGGAGACAGCACCGCAGCTGCTGCTGCTGCTGCAGACGCCGCGCCACAGCACCCTTCCAAGCTGCTGTTCCCCGTCACGGACCCCAAAGTGGACGGTGAAGAATGTCTCCACGACTGCAGCTCCTGCACAGTGCACTATCCAAAGGGATTCAAGATCGACGAGGATGATGACATTTACGGCAACACGACCCAGTGGGCGACGCATCTCGTCGTTGCGACTAGTAAGACGGATTGGAAGCGGGATGTGGTCGAAGAGGAGGGCAGTGTGATGGAGGCTATTGGGAAGCAGGATGGGCCTAAGAATGGGGTGAGTTTGACCTATTTTCCCTCTTGCTCTCTTTACTGTTGTGCGGGAAATGTCTCGAGGGATGAGATCCGATGAGAGCCTCCGAGGGGAGAGATGTGAAAGATGGATGAGACAGAGTACTGACAAGATGCAGAAAATGATTCTCTCCGCCTCCAACATGCCAACGCCGGACTGCACTGCGGACTACAACCAACCTACCACCGCCATTCTCCTCCCCGCCCTCACTATCATCTCCAATCTCCAGCCTTCCAATGCGCATCTCCTCCTCTCCTCTATCGTGGAATCTGCCCCTACAACCACGAGCCCCCTGACCCCTGCCTCCATCCCTCCAATTATCCCCGATCCCGCCGGCCTGGCTCCTCCTCTACACACCCGCCCGTGCCCGCACAGCTGCGTCATTCTCCTGTGCAGTCAAAGGACACGCGACGCGAGGTGTGGACAGAGTGCGCCCTTGCTAAGGAAAGAGATGGAGAGGTGGCTGCGGCCCCTGGGCCTGTATCGAGACCTGGACGACGAGAGGCCCGGGGGCGTGGGCATCTACTTCGTGAGCCATGTCGGCGGGCACAAGTACTCGGCGAATGTCTTGATCTACAGGCGGCGGAATCCCTTTGGGCAGGACGAGCCTGAAGCGCAGCAGAACGGGGTCAAGAAGGAGGATGCGGCTGCAGAGGGTGCTGCGCAGTGCATCTGGCTCGGACGGGTGTCTCCTGAGGATTGCGAGAATCTCATCAAGTACACGGTGCTGAAGGGGAAGGTTGTCAAGCCGGAGAGGCAGTTGAGGGGAGGGTTTGATAGGGCGAGAGGGGTGATCAGTTGGTGATCAACAGGCTGGAGCGTGGCGGCAGCAGCTTGTTGGGAGAGATGATAGACTTCAGAGGATGACAATGTAGAAGACAGACATGTAGTAGACAACAGTCCGGGAAAGCGACAAGAGGTCGTTGGTCCATCTTTTCAGATCGTGATACCCCAATCGCATGCCATGATCATGATGAGCGAAACGTCTCTTGATACACGTATGATGATTTGCTGAGTTTCTGTTTGCGTTAACGGGGCCAACAGAGACGGCCTTCTAGGTTAAACCCCAAGGAGTAAGACGAATGAGTAGAAAGACAACGTGGGTGAAATGAGCGCTTCCTCCGCCCCTATTCCCTGCCAGTGTTTATCCCAGAGCAAAAGTGTATCGAAATGATGGGCGGCGATAGTGAATTTCTCTGCGGTGAGAGCATGAACTCACTTCCATCCATCCAGCAATGTTCTGGCCCCGTGCTGGTGACTTGTGTTGTTGCTGATTGACTAACCATATCGCCTGATCAAATGCAATGTATCTCTCATTGAACCCTATCTGCACGTTTGACAAGTCACCGTCGCCTGGCTCATACTTCAACAGCATTGAAAGCAAAGTGTATTCCACTACACGACCGACACGTTCTAGCCGGCCAATGCTTTCTCAAAGAAGTACACCAACTTGGGCCCAGATTCCGCAAGGTCATCATAGAGATAAAAAATGGTTCAAGCCCTCGACGATGAAGACCTCCTTCGGCTCTTTCGCAGCCTCAACGGCCTCTGTCACTGTAGTGCTTCGTCTGCGCACCAGGCCCGGCGATCATCAGCAGCGGTCGCGGCGAGATCAGGTGCTGGAAGTGGAACGAGTCATTCATAAGTTGGTTGACCATCAAGTCATAGCTGTAGTGGCGCCCGGAAATATCGGTGCTTGTCCTGGCGTACCAAGGCAAAGAGAGCACAGCACTTGTCCCAAGCATGGAGAATGATGGACTTTCTGATCTCCATCCAAATCTTGCATCGAACAGACTGAAATAACAAACCGCCGAAGGACATTTCGGCGACAAGTGCTCGGACTTGGCCTACCGCCACCAGACGTTGCGCCATCTATTCTTCTATACCGGTATATACCATGTGCTGTCAGTTTCGCCCCGATTTCCCCTCCTACCAAGTCAGAAGCTTGCCCGCCAATAATCAGGCTACGCCGAGGTCATATCCTTCTTCAGTCTCGGAACGATGCAGGATATTTGTAAAGTTGTGAGCCTCATGGTCCTTGTTGACTCTCTGAAGTCCCCAACGATGTCTCATGACGTTTCTTGTCAAATGAGTTATGGCGAGAGACGAGTCACTTTCTCTTCCAGCAAAGGTCAAGTCAATGCACTAAACAGAACCTCATCTCATACGCTCTTGAGCCGAATGTAGCACTGTTTCGGTCCCCTCGTCAATCGCTCCAATCCAGCATAAGACGACAGGCCCGGTGCACACGGCAGCAGCTCGAACCGCCACACGAGCAGCGTGAACATGATCTTCAGCTGCAGATACGCCAGCCTGCGCCCGTAGCACCCCCTCACGCCGTCGCTGAAGGCAAGCGTCGGTCCGGCCTGACCGTCGAAGCTCAGCGAGCCCTCTGCCGACGACGGCACGAGCCAGCGTTCGGGGCGGAACTCTCGCACCGTGGCTGGATCCCAAGCTCGCACGCCTCTGTGCAGGGCCGCCTTTTGCGAGGAGGTGCTGCGGTCGCTCTCTTGCACGACGGAATCGACGCCGGGCAGTGTCGTGTCCGGTCCGTTCTGGAGGATGAGCAGCTGTGTGCCCCTGGGGATGAAGTGGCCGAGAAGCACCGTGTCGCACGTCGCTTGTCTGAAGAGGAAGGAGAAGCTGCCTGCCAGCCGCAAGATCTCCTCCACGGCGGCATCGCGGTAAGGGATGGACGCAGTCATCATCTCTTCAACAGTAGGCAGTCGTCCTTCGGCTAGGGCTCGCGGGTGGCCATCATGGAGGCTCTGCCTCAACTTGGTCTGGACCACGGGGTTGTCCGACAGGAACTTGAGGCCCCATCTTGCTGTCGTCGTGGAAGTATCGTGGCCTGCTATAATGAAGCCATAGAGCTTTGGTGGACTAGCATTAGTGGTCTGTGTGGTCTCCATGTACGTCGGTCTGGGATCTTACTTCGTCGTTAATCACTTCCGAAAAATACGCGGGTGAACGCTCCTCCCTCCTTGCGAAGTCAAGTTCGCGTTCCAGCACGAAGTCGACAGCGCAGCCGATGCGCTCTTCCTCCTCCAGAGGTCCCCGTTCTGAGACCTGACGAAACTTCTGAAGGCTTGAAGCAACCTGCTGACGCACGAAGTCCGTCCTCAACGAGCTGGTCCTCCAATGACTGGGCCACAGCCAATGCCATGCCCAGTACCAAGACGGCCTCGGCCACGAGAAAGAGTCAGCTATCGACTCACTTGAGCGCAGAATCGAGAGGACGAAGTCAGGCAGTGCTTGGACGGGAGCAGGGAAGTCCAGGTGGTTCCGCCGAGCGGCTGCTGCAACGTATGGCTTCAGATCAGTCTCCTTCAGGAAATCAAGAGTCCGTACACTCTGAGCTACCAGAGCTGAGCGACCGAAAGTAATGGGCAGAATGCAATCCAGAAGAGCAAGTGACACATCCCAGGACGGGTCGAACGCCAGGCCGTTGGCGACATCAGCCTTGAGCTCCCACAGATCGAGCAAGTCGGTGATCCCTTGATAGATGTTCGGAGCTGCCACAGAGCGGAGGAAGGGAGGCGACATCAAGCCCTTGATGAGGCGGCGGTTCAGCTTCCACTGCGTCCCCGTCTTCTGCACAATGTGGTGGTGTTTGCCGATGCCACCCAGGCCATCGATGGCCCAGTCTGCTCGATCCCACTCCGCTATCCGCCTGACAAGAACATCTCGAGCCTCGCGGAAATCGCCGAGCACCAGGAAGGGCTTGCCCAGTGGTGCTATGAAGACCTGGACCAAGGGACTCGAGTGCTTGTAGCAAAGCTGCTGGAGCCACTCGAGCATGCTGCCCGTCTCGGACACCTTCGCGACCGCCGGCAGATCCCCGAGAATGGACTTTGCAGATCCAACTTCGTGAGGTATCCCCGGGAGAGGCTGCGGGAGGAGGGCTTGGTGAAGCAAGTACACAAGGACACCAACGGAGATTGAAGCACATACGGCCCAAACCGGGGACCAGAGGTTCATGTTGATGCCACATTCAAGGTTCGGACCGTTTGGCAAAATGAAGGACTTGCACATACTGCCAGAAGCCCGACGCCTGTGCAGATAGTGTCGGACGGGAGTATAAGGGGTCCTTGGGAGTGGCGTTTGTCGATCGCCTCGACACGAAATGCCGATTGCGCCATCACAAGGACTCATACATGGACCACTTCCGTCAGGCATCTATCTAACTGCAGGACTACAGGCTCAGCCCCTATCGAGATTTCTTCTCACGATTGAGCTCAGCTCCGGAGACCTAGTGTCATTCTGGGCCCACGGTGCTAATGCAACAGCCATCCAATGATGCGGCTGGTTTCATGCTGCATAAGTAGATACCTGCCTCGAAGAGCAAGGTAGTCCTAGTCCTCGCTACTGTAGTTGTGAATTACAGGGCTGAACCCTCGCTGGACACGAAAGTCCAATCATGTGATATACCAAGGATCACCTGTGTTCCTGACTGATGATTCAACGACTCTCAATAGCCAAATCCGCCCCCGAACTGGGGGAGACTTTCGCCCCAAATGGTCCTGTTGATAAGGCATGGGCTTTACTCTACATCAGCGTGACAGGGGTCAAGACTCGGTCCCGACACGGGAGCCCTGGGGCTATGATAACGGGAGCAATTTATGTTCGTTTCGGGCCTAGACAGCTCAGCTACCATGCACGGGGAGCCGCTTCCGCAGAATCACGATCTCGAAAAGGGTGTTAGTTTCCCTATCTATTTCGAGAGAGGGCCCCCCCCTGTGAAGAAAGCGTGGAAGAAAATTCGTAGGGCAGCAGGGATCCCGGGCCGTGCTGATGTGAGAAACTTAGACCAGCATCAGGCATTGACTGCAGGGCCCAGACTCCCCCGAAAGGAGACGTTTACGCGCCGTCAGAACGTACCCCTGCTCGAATCTTCAGTCTTGAAATGCATATGAAAGAGTCTTTGTCTGTACTCACTCTTGGGCTGGACTATGTGCCCTCCCTTCTGGCAAGCAGCGCGATCTCGCAGATAAGAGTCTATGGGAAGCTCTCCTGGGTCCTATGTACACTCGCCGCTGCTTCAGAATTGTTTCATAGGTACCTACTAATTTAGCACTCATGCTTCCTTATTCCGCTGAGGACGTTAGGGCTTGTCCTTTTCCGACTGTCTATTCCAGTGTCGGGTTATGAAGAGGAAGCACAAGCTGTTGACGGATACCAGCAGGCTGGCCGTCGGAATGAGATCGTCGCATGTTCCAACCGTTATTGTTTTGACATCTCACGACCCAGTGCCACTTTCGATTGCTCATGGCTGGATTGCAGTTTAGTTGCGCTCGCTGACACTCTTGTCGGAAGAATATTCTCGACTAAATCACTGCCGAAACTAGAACCAGCGAAACGAGTCTGCAATAGTAGAAAGCTCGAGGGTCAAGACACTCCACAGCACCTATCTGTTGGCTTCCGGATACCATTCGCGAGCTTGATTTCGCCCCCTATGGCGTTCATAGACCACATGGCCAATTTGGAATTGGTCCTCGGCCAGTAACGCCAACTTGCAAATCCGAGGTCAGAAAAAGGGCTGTCCTACACCATGTCGTAGCCTTCAACAACATCTAGAGATGTAATGAGAAATCAGAATGATATATAAGCATATAAACGCGGGGATCCTGGCCATACGTACCCTGTTCTCTTGCAACACGAAGTTGGTGAGAGGCATAAATTCCCTACCTAGGCAGTCAAGACTCAAGAGGAACCCAGGATCGACACCCAAGTGTCTGGCGATCAGTCAGGACATGCATATCACCACTCAAATATATATACTTTCACTCGCAATCAATTACGTATGATGGGCACTGGGCTACTCCTGGTGCGGTCTTTTGGCAAATCTCCGTCTCAGTTAAGGATCGTCTCCAGATTGGCACGACAGTATTCTCAAAGGGCACTGCTTCGTACTGAGGCTTCATCTTCCGGCCTCTTCACGTGATCAAAGAGGACAATTGGTATTGTCCGAACCACCTTAACCCTTACTACTAGTCGTCATCCTCACCGGCTGACAGGCTATACTGCATGTTGTGTCACCTGGAGTACATAAACCTGAAGAACACCTCAAGGCCTATTTAGGCTAACTGAATGCTTATACAGCGAATCATCAATTTCCCAGCCTATCACCTCGACGGATTCTGAGCTCGGGTCTCTTCGAATACGCGAATTCCAATACACGTGTTGATCGCAATAACGATCGAAGGATCCGACTGCTGGCTTGGCATTCAAGGGACGTCATGGGCTTCTCCCCCGCTATACAAGTCAATCCCCTCACTCGGTCCACGTAAGTCAAGTCTTGCCAAGGAGCAACTTGACTCTACATGTAAGATCGACTTGGATCAACCAACATGCCGGTTTGTACCCCGCAAACTTGTCTCTCGTGTTCGGCCGTATCCATACTGCATAACCACGGCAACTCTCAGGATCAAGTCAAACAGCTGCAGTAACGTATATGTGATAAACAACTGCAGCGCCCCCCTCGGTTCCAAGTGAAGCCTTCCTGACAAAGCCGACAGCATGGCGCCGCTTACGTGCTCCCCAGCCTCATTCACATCGTTGTCTTTCCCCTCGATCGACGTCCAATCCCTTTCCGCGTCTCCCGTCACCAACTTCCCAATCGAGGACGCAGTGAGAATTCCGAATCATGGCTTTTACCCCTCAGGCACTGTTGAGTTCTGCAACGTGACCATCGCGTATACCCACCCCAACGAAGAAAGCTACCCGATCAACTTCGAAGCATGGCTCCCTTCTCACGAATCGTGGAATGAGAGACTCGTTGCTGCGGGCGGCAGCGGGTTCGCAGCAGGTAGATTCTCAGATACATATCGAATCATGTCGGGCTTGATCAACGAGGGGTACGTCTCGTTCACCACCGACGGCGGCGCTCCCAACGTGACGAACTTCGAGTTTGCGCTGAAGGAGACCGGTGTGCTGGACGAGGTAGCCTTGAAGAACTGGGGCACGGTGGCTCTAGGTGACATGGTGAGCGCACTGTGCTCATTTCACATGTTTCTTTCGCTGACAGGCAAGGCACAAGGCGACAATTGGAAAGGCAGTGGTCAAGCAGTACTACGGACAGCCAGCGATTTATTCATACTTCTCCGGATGCTCGCAAGCCGGGCGGCAAGGGTACGAGTTTGCGCAGAGATACCCTGACGCTTTCGATGGCATCGCCGCGACAGCGCCGGCATTCAGCATGCTCGATGCATTCTACAACATCTTCTGGCCGCAGTTCCTCATGAATCAGGGGGAGTCCTGGCCTCGCGGGTGCGAGATCGACTCTCTCACGAACCTCGCGGTCCAGCATTGCGACGAGAGGGATGGCGTCTTGGACGGCATCATTTCTCGACCCGACTTGTGTGAGGATTTCGACCCCTTCGCCCGCATCGGAGACGCTGCGCTAGCTTGCCAGGACAAAAGCTCGACGATCAGCGAGATGGCGGCAATCGTTGTGAATGCGTCCTGGACTGGATTCCCAGACCGAGACGGCGGTCACATGCTCTACCCAGGACTGTTCCCCGGTACGGATCTCACAGGGAACGTCACAGGCGCTGGCATTGCGACCACTACCTGTTACGAGACAGACCAAGGATGTCACGGCTCTCCGATCGAGCTGGGCTATGCCCCAGTTCGTATATTCGGGGCCAAGGACGGGAGCTTCGACTACACGAAACTGACGTTTGATCAGCTCTACAACGGACAAGAGGAGGCGAAGCGACTAGTTGGTAGAGAGCTGCAGTCATTTGATCCCGACTTGAGCGCCTTCAGAGACAGAGGCGGGAAGCTCTTGACCTTTCACGGTTTGGTAGGTTTGTTTAAATCCCTGATTTTCAGGACCGGGAGAAAAGAAGGGCAGGGAAAAAAATTCATAAACTAATCGCGAATGAATTCCGCCATGCCAGTCCGACCAGCTTCTCTCAGCGGGCATCGTCCGACGATACTACGACCAGGTCTCGCAGCGCCTCGACGACGTGCAAGACTTCTATCGCTACTTCGAGATCCCCGGTCTGGGACACTGCAATGCCGGCCCTCAGCATCCCGACTCGACCTTCGATGCTCTGAGACTCTGGGTCGAGGAAGGCGTTGCGCCGGAGACGTTGCCGTATCGGCAACCAGATGCTGAGGGAAACATTGGGGACCGCGTCGCGTGCCCATATCCGCAAGCGGCCACTTACAAGTCCTGCTGCGGCAACCCGACCCTGGCAGAATGCTACGAATGCAAGTAATGCAGACGCATGCATTATCGAGATATTGTAGGGGCTACGGAAAGCCCCCCCAGGATCAAGGTGGAGACTGTCGCATCTGATAATCTACGTTTAGCTTCTGGATGGAACAGATCTGATCTCTAGGCTCCATCGGTCCCTCGCCGCAGCTTTTGATCAGTGATAAAAGGCCCATCCGTGCCTTGCGTCATCCTTCTCCACGGTTTCGAGCGGTCAAGTTCGACATTTCTTTTTGGCATACGTGTGCGCATGCGTCACGGTCAGCATGTCCATACCCAAGGTTCAATAGCTCGTCCACAATTCGTCGGACACTCCAAATGGTAGATAAGAAGCCACTGTGCAGCCACGGCTGAGCCCGAAAAGCGAACCATCGGTTCTGGGCACAGCGGAACATTCCTTGCCGTGCCAAGAGGCTGTCCTTTTCCCCAGACGGCCTGCATCTGACGACCGACAACCTATGACCTACCGAAGAGCGTGCGGCAAGGCTGTGACTAGTCTAGTAGTTGGCCAAACTATCACCTTCCGCTGCGGTCAAAGTCAAGAGAAGATGAAAAGGTAACAATAGATAGAATACTCGCTAAGTGGCCGCGTCTGGTAAATGTTCCACCCAAAGGCGGTTGCGCCCGCAACACCACTTGTAAAAAAAAAAAGAAAACGCCTGTATGCTTATCCTTCTTGTTCTTTCGTAATTCATTGCCGCATTCTACACATCCATCGGAGAGCAAGAGAAAACGCCACGGACAGTGCCATCTTTGAACTTGCGGTTCTGCAGATAACCATGTTAGCTAAGAGTGGAGACGTCTTTGGGAGGAATTTGACAACGTACAATTTCAGTAACGGCGGCGTAGGTGCCGCAGACCAGCACGACGGCACCAATGATGAAAGTAATCGCGTTGGCAACTGTCTTCACGATGTTCTTACGCTCGAAGAGGCCACCCTCACGAATGAGCATGAACCACATCAGGGCGGGGAAGTAGAAGCTGAAGCCAGAGATGAAGAGTGAGGAGGAGATGGAAAGAAGGTCGGAAAAGAAAGGAATCGACTCGGCAATGATCCAGGCAACGACCGTGATGGTTGAGATAAGAGCAACCCACGCGAGCCAACCCTCCTTGGTGTTGACATAGACGTTGATGGATCGCTTGGTGCCCTCCCAAATGCGGCCATTCACGTAGCGTGCGACGACTGTGGTGTTGATAGAACCCGAAATGTAGATAACAGGAAGAGCCACACCAAATGCGATCTTGGAGACGGTGGGACCGGCCGAGAGCAGGGCGGGAGACTTGACCCCCTCACCCACGAAGGCGTAGATCAGAGCACCAGTCAGGGTATAGATGAAGATCTCGATGATGCCGAGGGCCCAGATGGACTTGACGTAATCCTTGGGGGTGTGCATCTCGTCCATGAAGGAGAATTGACAGACGGCGAAGGAGTAGGCGAAGACGATGTTGGTGATGGCGTTGAAGGTTGCCGAGAACTCCAAGTCCTCCTTGGGCCACGCAGACCAGTGAACAGCGGACAAGCCGCCAGGAGCGTCGCTGGACTGGATGCCGGTAGCGATAACGGTGATACCGATGGCCAGGATGATGGAGGCGAAATCGATGTAGCCAAGGATTGCGACTTCGGCGAAGGACGGAGGAATCGCGAGGAGCAGGAGGATGATCGCAGAGATGCCTCCAAAAAGGAGAGCGCAGGCTGCATTGTTGGTGATGTTCAGGAAGGCGATGGTTCCGGTCAAGCAGTGGGATCCAACAAGAAACGTAAGCTGTAGACAGAACATGGCACCCACAATCTCATAGCCCCAGCGGCCGAAGAGGAGCTGACCGGCGTCGGCATAGTGGGAGACATGAGGGTACTTGAGTTTGACCTGACCGACAATGTGACTGGTGTAAACTGCGACGAGACCAAGACCAATTGTGAGAATGACACCGGCAACCATGCCCAGGGCGGCGAAGGCGGCCGGAAGACTGAGAGAACCGAGGGCGATGGCCTCGACGATGAGGATGACTGTCAAACGTTTCCAGCCAAGGCGGGAGAACTTATGCGCGCCCTCTTCGGTCTTCTGCTGAGTGAGGAGAGTCTGTGGGTCAACAGCTTTGGCCATTCCATACTCCGACGAGTCACCGAGCATGCCTCCGATATTGGAGTTGTCGCCGGAGTCAGACCCCTCGCCCTTCTCGACGTCGGGCACATCCACCTTCTTGTTGTTCTCCACCGGAGGGGCGACAGCCGCGATGTGGTCAGCCATGTTGTCAAATGCTGAATAGGACGTGAAGAGCTGTGATGAGACTGGGGAGGGAGATTACGGTCGACACCAGCGCTGGTATGATGGAAAGAATGGGGAAGCACGATGCAGGAGAGTTGAAGGGTGTCCTTGATTTATAGATCAACTCTAGAGCACAACAAGCTCAGCGCGGTGTTGTGGGGGACTGGAATAGACCTCCACCACGACGGAAGAAGGCGAGGCTTAAGATGGAGTGACAAGATAAGGGCAGAAAGAAGAACTGTCACTGGTCAGATGGGAGGGATAGCAAGCGCAATGACAAGTAGGTGTTAACCAACACTTCGTCCGGGCCCGGGTCACCCGACAGGGACCATTCTTGATGGGCCCAGAGAAGCATTACTCAGTTGCCGAGCGGATGTTCTTCGACGAGTATGGGTCCTTCATGAAAAATCATGACATGCCTTTGGAGCCCACCGGGGGGGAAGTCTCGCCTCACTTCTCAATGTCGACCCTCCTGGAGGACGTAACCATGCCAGGTCCTATCTGTCTCTTGTTCCCAACAGCCAGCCTAAGGGTCCTCGTGCGAGCGACCTAATGCATGGATCGTTGCATTGGCTTATCCTCAAATTAAGGGACCAGGTGAGGTCGTGTGCACAAAGGGCTGTGATCATACAGCGGACCCGGCTGAGTAGCGCTGGTTGGCCGAACTCTCAATTCGTCGAGGCCGGGTTACGGTCGAGAAGAGGGTGGAGCCTCAGCCTGGAACTCGGTGGCTTGTATTTGTCGAGGGCTGTGGGACGTCATAGCGCCCGGCGCCATCACCAAAGAGGGTCGTCCAAAGGCGGAATCTATGTGTCAAGGGATCTGAAGACGAGGGACGACAAATACCGCGCAGCAAGTCATGCCCCCTGCTGCGATTCGAACGAGTAATTCCGCCTGTACAATGCATTCGTATCTCCGATTTTGCTTCTCCCTGTCGAAACTCTCGAGAAAGCCGTCAGTGAATCTGGTGGGCAGTCGAACTTGTATGTCATGTCAGGCCTCGGTGAAGGTGGTGTGAAAGATCTGACACCGAGCCAAGCCGGCACACTGGCGTGTCCTAGCCGTAGAACGCGAGTAGCCAAGACGGGCCCTCGGCGAATCGGAGTCTCGTGACAGCCCAATTCCACCACGCTGGAGCGTCTCCAGGACGCAGGAATTTTCTGCAGTTACCTCGGACCATGCCAAGAGCTGGTGTCCGATGCTTTGGTGCTAACAGCGTTTAAGGCTAGTCCCGGTAGATCACAGCCAGGCTTAACATCAGAAGCTCTGTCTGGGTTGGTTGGCATCGTCCTGGGTGGGCTGGTAGAAGGTTTCTGGAAGTGGAAGCCACCTGGCGGTGGGTCGTCCTTGCAAGCGCTCACCTGGCTGGGATTTGGCAGGCAAGGACTGCAGGGCGACGGGACGACCTGCTGCACGTTCTCGGGGATAAAATGCCATGCAAATTCCCGGAGGCACCCGCTTGATGCTGCATTGCTTGGTTTGAAAACGCAAAGGGCAAAAATAGCACACGCATCTTGACTCCAGAGACCGTGACGTCGGACCCAGACTGGTCGTGCAACCTGGCTCGGTATCTCCGTAAAGTCGTTCCCCATGGGCAAGTAGCGTTTTGACTCTGGGTCACTGAAAATATCGCTTCATGCCTCGTGATACATGTAAGCCTTAGTTGCCTGGGCTTGATTTAAGGCTGCTTCGTGGATTCTCTAGCGTCGTGCTTATGTCTTCGGGACTTGAGGCTAATTCATCCGTCTGACGCGTTGCCAGCTGACAATGGAAATTTGGCACGACTTGAAGTCGATCGTCCCTCAACGGGAGAACACGGAAACACCGAAGCATGAATCACAAGCCTGATGACAAAAAGGAAGGCTGTGATTGATGCGAGTCACTATCCTGGCCATCCTGGGGACCCCACGTAAACATGAGGCGTGGAGATGTGTGCTGGAGTTCCCCATCAGGCCCTGAACGGACACAGGCCATGCTTCTGGTCCGGAGTCATAACGTAAAAAAGGGGTAATGCATTGGTCTGATCCGGCACAGACAGGTGAACAGATTTGTACCCCATGGGGCCGGTCTGACCTACGACGGAGGCGCTGAAAGATGGGGAGAAAGGGTTGTCGATGTTGGGAAGATGCATGTGAGAGACATTGGAGTCATGTGTTGGAAATGGGAAGGGTCCTGACCCTAACCCTGAGTGGGTGCGAATCCTTATCGATAAGAATAGCAGAGGAAAATTCGACAATTTTTGGTGCATCCCACCTTGATGGGCAACCCCACGTTGGGCAGAGGGAATACTCCATCAGACGAGGCGACAATTAACTTTTCACGATCTTTCCAAAGACTTACAGTCCACTACGTGTCAGAATCGCGATTTCTCTCAACATACCATGAGCCCCTCTCTTGCTGAGGCGCCCTTGGGCAGTCCTCAGGCACCGGCCGAGCCACAAACCCTCAAGCCTATTCACAGCCTTGTTGTCGATACAGGTCCGATCATCAAGAACGATCCCCTCCCAACCGTCCTCAGAGAGAAGGCCGAGAAGCTCTATACCATCCCATCAGTCATTTCCGAGATACGAGATCCTGCAACGAAATCTCGAGTGGAGTTGACCTTACTTCCATTCCTAGAGATCCGCAACCCCAAGCCAGAGAGCGTCGCTTTTGTTACAGGATTCGCCCGCCGGACGGGAGATCTCGCTGCGATTAGCAAGACAGATTTGGACCTCATTGCCTTGGCATATGAAATTGAGTGCGAGAGGAACGGTGGAGACTGGCGTTTGAGACGGGTCCCCGGTCAGAAAAGGCTGAATGGACGCCCTCCAGGGGCACCGGAGGAGGAAACTACAGAAGAGAAGCCAGAAAAGAAAGAGCAGGTAGAGAAGTCTGAGCATAGGGTTGACGCTGGCAAGGCTCCAGAGCATAGTGCGCCAGCGAAGGAGGAGACGCAACAAATATCAGACGATATCTCAAATCTGAAGCTGCACAATGATGCATCGACTGAGCCAGAGGAGGAGGAGGAATGGGAGACTGTGTCTTCCAACAAGAAGAAGGGTCGCAAGTCTGCAACTCGCGCCCCTGCACCGCCAGTCAAAGAGCCGGAGCCAGTCCCAGCAGTGCAGGATACTCCTGAGGAGGAGGTCGATCAGCCCGAGGTCGTGGAGGACGACGAAGACACTGACGATGAAGGCTGGATCACTCCTTCGAACCTTCATGAGCAACAGGCTGCCGACGCAGCTGCTGCTTCGACGAACCCTAACGGCGCAAATCCCGCACGACCTGTCACTCTCCAAGCCGCGCTGCTGACATCTGACTACGCCATGCAGAACGTCTCTCTTCGCATGAACCTCAACCTACTCTCTCCCTCTCTCATGCGCATCACTCGCCTCAAGACTTGGATCTTGCGCTGTCACGGGTGCTTCACTACCACAAAGGACATGACCAAGCAGTTCTGCCCGTCATGCGGCCAGCCAACATTATTGAGAACATCCTGCTCAACTGACGAAAGAGGTCAGGTCCGTGTGCACCTCAAGCGGAACTTCCAATGGAACAACCGCGGAAACGTCTACAGTGTACCGAAGCCTACACACGGTAGCTCAAACGGCAGGTTGCCGCCCAAAGGAGCAAACACTGGTGGTAAAGGCGGTTGGGGCAGAGAACTGATGCTCGCGGAGGATCAGAAAGAGTACATGCGGAAGGGCGAGGAGATCAAGCGCGAGAAGAAGAAAGATCTGATGGACGAGGATAGATTGCCCAGTCTGTTGACAGGAGACAGGCCTGGGGGGTCTGGCAAGATCAAGGTTGGAGCCGGAAAGAACATCAACTCAAAGCGCAGGAGATAGACATGCCTTGAAAGGTCGTAATAAGTAACATAAGGTTCAATATTCAATTGCCTCGTGTGAAATGTGAGGAGCATGTACACACGTCAAAAATAACCAGCATATCGCTGCTTAAAACCCAAAACGCCTGAAGAGCACCGCCAGCGCCAGTATTCATCCTCCACCCTCAATTTTCCACGTTAGGAACCACTCAGTCTCCTACGTTCTGTTCCAGTTGCCTTGATGGCATTTTCGATCGCCTATGCCAGCATTGTTCGTCTAGGCAGAAGTCTCCTCTGCAACACGTAAAGTCAGCATTCTTCCGGCCTCTCCTTGCAGGACTCCCCCTATTCCAGGGTCAAGAAAAAAAAAGACGGCTACGTACTCTGCTGGGTCAAGAGAAGACCGAAACGCCTCTTCAGGGTGACACGCTGCCTCGACCACTTGTCATCAGGAGAGAAGCGCGCAGGGTGCGCAGACTTGGTGACCTGGCCGTGAGCGACCTTCTTCAGGGTGTAGAGGCGGTTGCCCTGAGAGTCGAGAGTGTACATGAGATGCATTTTGACGGTTTTAATATGCTATCCTCTAGGGGGACTCGGATTGAAGGGCTGTGGCAATTGTGTGGTGTTCGGTAGTCGCCGTTGTGGTCGTGTGCGCTGGAAGCTGGAGCTTGAAGAAAAAAACTTGAGGTTGGATGGGGATTTGGAGGAGATCCACTTTTGGAAGTTCCTGGACACAATCGCTTAGTCATGCAAGATCAACCTCACTTCGGGATATAACAGAAAAACAGAAAAACGCAAAGAAGAATATGAATTAAGGATGCTAAACGATAAACTGATCAGAAAACAAAATGACCCTTCTGGTCTCAAAACATGCTGGTGCGCACTGCAATATCACGACTTGCACTAAATCCTCCTTTTAAGGGGTGCTAATTTCTCCAACTCGAGCACCCTTGTCTCCAACCCAGCCCTCCCGCTCATAGAACCTGAAGATAAGATCATAATCCTCAAAGTCATGAACAATCCTGTCAATGCGCTTGTATCCTCGAACCGGGTCAATGAGACGCTGCGCAGCAACGCCCCTAGCCAGATCGTCGGCCATGCCATACGGATTGGCGCTCTTGCCCTTAGCCTCGAAAAGTGTCACGCTGAAGCGTCCTGGCCGGAAAATATCCACAACATGCTCGATGATTTCGGCGGTGCTCCGTCCACTCTGTCCTCCGGGAACGTTTGTCTCGAATGAGGCGAAGGAGCAGTTCGGCTCAGGTGTAACGTGAACGGTGAAGTAGTGGGCAGCATTGTGCTGGTTCTCCTCGGTGGAAGGTGGAGCTGGCACTACACCGTTGGCCGAGAAGCCGCAAGGGCTGAAAAGATAGGCATCAACGCGAGCATCAGGATACTGAGCCATGGGGTAGACATCTGAGAGGCCACAGTGCTCAGAAACAACGGTGCCCAGGGCATGGCCCTCGGTCGTAAGAGCCTCCACAGCATCAAGGCCGCGATCGCCTGCATTATCATCCTCATCAACCTCCATGCCGTTGGCAAATACGTCATCATCAGCGGCAGAGGAGAGTGTACCAAGACTATCGACAGCATGCTTTCGGGCATCAGCAGCCAGCTTGTCCGTTGCGGTGGCGCTAGCATGTTCAAGATAGAACTTCTTGGCGTTCTCCGGGTCAAGATCGGTCATGAGGATCTCAAGAGTTTCATCTCCGTCATCCAAACCTGTAGCGCTGTTTGGGGTGAAGATCTTTCCGTTGTCACTCTCAGTCTCAGGAGTGCGAGGCGGAGTAAGCGCCTGGTTCGGCGATGTGATGTACAGGTACCAATGATCCCCGTTCATCTTGCCAACCATGTAGGCGCTACCGCCTTCGAACATGTCGTCCAGGTATTTGACCTCTTGCTTCCAGCTGCGGTGAGGGCCTTGCTGCTTGTCGGGGAAGAGGAAGTTCTTCCTGCTGTAGAATACACGGTAAGGGGTCGCAGCCGCCTTGATCTCTTCCACAGATTGCGCGTTCTGGAAGGGAAAGCCCGCGTGAGCAGCAGCGATGTGCAGCATACGCTGGAGACCAAGCAGGAGTGTGGTCGTACCGCACGTCTTCAGAATGAGCTTGTGAGGGAAGACAAACATGCTCGATTCGGACAGAAGATAGGCATCGACGGGCTCGGATTCCAAAACTGACAAAACTTTGCAGTTGACCATGTCCAGCATTGTCTCCCATGTTTCGGCAGGGACAGCTTTGAGGCCATTGGGTTTGGTACCCACAGGCAGGTTCAAAGCACTAGGTGCGAACCAGACCTCAAGGAGCTTCTCAGGACCTGTAGAAGAATCTTGTCAACATCCATGCTTCTGTATTCGAGGCTTTGCCATTGACTTACCCTCAAAGGCGTTGCTGGAGTCAAGGTCCGCAGCCACATCGTGATTGATGGTCAAATGAGGAGTGCCCTCGGATGGCGAAAACGTGTAGTTCTTTGGAACAGAGAGGTTGACCATCTCGATCCGCTTACGTCGCTCTTGGGCGATGTATCTTCGACCGCTATCGGTGAGATTATGCTCGGTACGTCGTCGGTAACTTCCGGTCCTGGACGGAACGGAGTTTGGGGGCCAATAAGTTCTTGTAAAGGTCGCTGATTCAATCAAGTGCTGGCCGAGCCAGCGTCTATGCGGGGATCGAAATCCTTAGAAGGTGTCTTGGGCCAACGGGCCGTACTTTGAGCGGGTGGAATAACGGCTAGAAGGCGGGGGCGAGGGGGATGACGAGCAGGGCTGTGCTTATGCAAGAACGATGTTCTTGACTTCTTTATGGTCGGTATTATCCGAAGGGGTGCTATCGAGGCCTATGAGAGAACATTAGCTTGAGCATTGGATGCATATGAAGTTTCGGACGTACTTGGAAGGGCGGCTGAAGAGGAAGCGGAGAAGGTCTGTCGAACGCATAGAAGGCTGAAGCGAAGCTGGTTGAACCAAATAGGCCACAGCTGGATCTTCAAGACGTTCAAACGTCTATTATGGGAAACTGATCATCGAAATTGTCGGAGGTGAGCAGTTAGAATAGGGGGGCTTCGGGGGTTTGGAGGTGTCGTGTGCTGACGGTCAGCAGGCAAATTGAAGCACGGCGCAGGTGCAAACTTTGCGCTTGTGCAGTAGCGACGGGACGGGATCGTTTAAGCTGCTTAGAAGAGGTAGCGAAGTTGTTTTGAGCAACTTTCCGCGATTGTCGGGATCCGCGAGAGGTTTTGACCTTTTGGGCCGCAAGAGAGGTACTTGTGTGCAGGTGGAGGGGTTGGAGGACGCGAAAAAAAATATCCCAGACTAAAACGGCCTGTGACGTTATGTTGCCAGGTACTCCGTGCTTCGTACCTTACGCGGGCACTTCGCCAAATGCTGCGGCACGAATCTGTCGTGTCACCTGCGACGAGGAGCCAACACCCTATGGGAGAAATAGACGTCCAGGAACCTTCGGTATCAGCTTCACGAACGATTTTTCGCGGGATTTCAAATACGGCTCTTGTCAATGTTCGTTACCCGAGCGAAAGTCAATTCTGCAGGGATTTCCTCGAGCTACCCTATAAAAGAGTAGTTCTGCCCGCGATGGCGTCCCGTCTCTGACAAGGAACAAATCCAAGTCGGCAGTGCCCGACCAATTGCATATCAGGAATTTCTCATGCATCATGTCGTCAGTGTTTGTATTCCTGAAAGTCGGGCTAGGGCTTCTGTGCCGCCTTGGGGACATTTCATCACTCAAGTTGCGGTTCTCTGTTGAAAATGGCAAAACGGGAGAAGCTTGGCTTGACACTCTTTTCTTTAATTTCGACTACTTAATACGTGCCCTATCTATTGATTCTGTAATCTTTCCTCTGATTTCTGCAAAAATGTGACAGAGCGAGCAATCTTGATACTTATCAACCAGGCTGCCAATATCTTTCCCATCATCCTGTACCACCTGTGAGCTGGAGATATCTTTCCCATTGATCTGTGTTCCCACGGGATATGTTGGCCGCCGCCCCTCCTCCACCAGTGCAATGAATTGCGCATCCATCGGTACCGTGCCCAAGAAAGGCACTTTGAACTCCTCAGCCATGCTCTTGCCGCCTCCAGACCCGAAGATATCCGTACATTCGGAGCAGTGCGGGCAGACGAAACCGCTCATGTTTTCCACTACTCCGATGACGTTGATTCCTGTCTTTGCGCAGAAGTTGAGCTCCTTCCGGACGTCTGCAGTCGACACAGCCTGCGGCGTTGTGACGACTACTGCACCAGCGAGCTGACCAGGTCTAGCAACCTGCCCCAGGGTCTCTGCGAGTGAGATATGCTCATCACTGGTGCCCGGAGGCGTATCGATCAGGAGGTAATCTGTGTCCGCCCAGAGGACATCGGCGATGAATTGCCGGATCATTGCAGTCTTTTTGGGCCCGCGCCAGACAACAGCGTCGCCACGATTTGGTAGGAGAAACCCTAGGCTCATCGCGTGAAGGCTTCCGATGCCCCGTTCAGGAACCGCCTCGTGCACGACGACAGGTGCCCATCCTCCTGGTACTTGAGTCACCTTGGAGCTTTCAATCGAGAGCATCCGTGGAATGGACGGTCCAGTCAAATCAACGTCCAGAATACCAACCGAATGCCCTGCTAGCGATAAAGACAAGGCAAGCTGCGTGGTCACTGAGGACTTGCCAACGCCTCCTTTCCCCGACAAGACCTAACAGACGAGTGGTGAGTAACAAAATCATGGGAAGTCGTACGTGAGAGACCTTGATCTCAGTCCAGGGGAGGTTTGCACGTACCAAGACCACATTGCGGACCTTCTCCAAGCCCATACTCGGACCGGATTTCTGGGCAGAGAGGAAACGCTCAAAAACCTTGCCACGGGGTTGATCGAGAATGATCAGAGCCTGGATATCCAAGGAGGCAATACCGAAGAAAGAGTTTGTCGCTCGAACTTAAAGTTGTAAGGTGTTATGGAAACAAGGAGCACTTCTGTTCATGAGAAAGGATGAGGACTTGATAGCGAGGAAGAAGGTGGCTGACATATCAACTGTTGGAGGGAATACCCCACGTGGAACGCTCCAGCAGTGTTTTCGTAGACCACATCAGGGTGCATACATTTAATTACTAAGAAGGCAAGGTTCAATTACAGGTTCAGCATATAATAATGGTTTACATGTGCCATTCAAAGCATTTAAAATTTTCTCTAGCCTATTCATCCTTAACTGGTTGCGAAGCTGCTGGGAGGTAGGTAGATCCGGCATCGGCGACATCGAGAGTGATGAGGTAAGAAGTTGATTGCTGCGCCACTGTGGCCGGTCTCTTCAGGTGCTGTGGCTTGATCCCGACTGCTTGCCAGCGCATCCAAAATCCTCCGCCCCGCCGCCATCTGAGATCAGATCTCAACCATCTCCCGGCTCACGGTAATCTCTCCCGTCGAGGCTGACACACACCCCCTGCAACTTTTGGCAGTGCTCCCTTGCCATGCCAATCTCTTTGTTCCCTGGTGCTCGTATCATTCCTACCCAGCAACAGCACCTTGATCAGAGCATTGGGCACCGATGGCCTGGGACATACGGCCTCAGCTCCTCTCCCATGATCCAGTTGTCCTCAGGTAATGTCAGGGGTTTGGGATCTTCGATTCCAAATCATCACCGACATAACGCGCCTGCCCCTCTCTCTTTGTTGTCGACGCCTTGCCTGCCAAGACCCTTTGGAGGTAGTCTCAACTTCATAGCGAATCACATTCGCAGCATTGGCTCCGTGTCCAGGGTCGTCGACAACACTCCTGTCGGTGTCAATCATCTCCCAAAGAGAGCAGCCAAGACCGTACGTCCATGCTACCACTGACGGCGTGTCTGGCGTGCGGGCCGTGTCTTGAACTACCTAGGTATCAGTGGCTCAGCCTCAATGACGCGCCTCAGCGGATGATCGCTGGTGTGCGTAGATACGCTCAACTTTGCTGCTGCCTTACTCGTCCTTGTCTCAAACAAGTTGGATCATCCGAGAGCGTGGGGTTACGGGATGGCTACCATCCGGTCCGTAGAGCGTGGGACGCCACCATGCTACTCACGGTAGCCTCGGAGAGCCTCAAAGTTGGTCCCCATTGCCCCAGTACTTGAACAACCTTGGGAATGCTGTAGAGCACACTTTGACTCAGTGAAGCCCCGGACAAGGCAACGCCTCAACACGCACGCAAGAGTCCCCACGCACATCCATATTCAAGCCTGAAGACGATGTCTTTCTTTTATTTTTTGAGTTCGGAATAAGCTTATCTGACGCACGGAGCTCCGAGCTTGACCCGGCTTGTTGTGCTGATTGACCAAGCTTTCCCAAGCCTTGGCCCCTGACCAAGAGCAGCTTGTATTAGCCCCCAGTCAGATTGCCGCGCGGACGAAAATGACAGATACGGCGGGTCACCTACTGGGCCAGGCGCCAAACAATGTCGTCGCTAGCAGGAATGCAGTACTAAACTTGTTCGAAGAACTCGGCGTTGTTGACGGACAAGCTGCAGCAGGCAAAAACGACGTTTCGATCCCGTTCAAGGAGAGATGACGAGGTGATGATGCAGAGATGCTCAATTAGTTGACCCTGATAGGATGGCGCATCTCTGAGCCCTGATAGGCTCTTTACGGTACTGGACATGGACTCCCCTGCCATGAAGGGGTCCCTGCAAATGATCCCTCCTCCCTTGTCTGGGTATCTCCCTACTTTGCCTGTCATTCCCTTGTTCCTCGACCACAACCCCGGAACTTGCATGGGCAGATCCTCGCTGCCGCGGGCCCGGTGTGGACGCCGCTTTCCGCCCAACCCAATTTTGATAAACCATCGTGACAGTCCCCAAAAATGAACCCAGATTAACGCCTCGCCTGAAAAATCATCAAATACTCGCAGTGCTTTATGCTGGTCCCCCGCTCTTGGGCTCGAAGTCGTCTTTGAGAGAAAGGAAGCGGAGGGAGTCCTTTCGGTAGGCGACAAGTGGACGGTTGTCCTCGCATGAACCAAGCAGATCAGCGTGGTCAGGCAGTGGCTGAGTAAAGGGCTGAGCAAAGCGAACGATAGGTCCACCTTCGATAGTGAACCCAACGATTTCGCCCTTTACTTCCTCATCGTCTTCAGGATCTACCTGGATCGTGTTTCTGTCTCCGGCCCATTGTCAGCCTCTGATAAGGGTTCGATGTCGCAGAAGTAAAGTGGGATGTGTCTTACACTTGGCTCATTGGTGGACCACCCTCTTTCTTCTCGGAGGAATGCTTCATGGTCTTGACTCGACGCTTGATGCAGGCGTGGGTGAAGTGGAGTGCTCCAGCAATGACCAGAACCGGTGTGCCCAGTGCGAGTGCCCATGGTCTGGGAAACAATAACTGTAAGCTACCATGTCTCATTTGCTTTGTCGAAGGGCAGAGGACTTACGGATGAGTTCGGTCGGTGAGAGAATGTACGAGAGCCAGTATGATGCCCACCATGGCAATCAGCGAACCCACCTGAATCATGGTCCAGGTCGACCAGTACAGAGAGATAAGGTCCTCTCCGTCGCAGAACTGAAGAGCCATGAGGCAAAAGGCCTCCATGACGACGATGACAGTCGAGGCACAGACGCAGCCGAAGCAAAGGGCGATGTATAATCTGAGCTTCTTCGACCGCGCCCTCGTCTCAGTTTTGTATTTTTCCAGAACATCAAGACCTCTGGGATGCGTACTATCAGCAAAAGTCCATGTGAAGGACGACGAACAAAGAATCTAGGAAGGATCGTACCGAGTGTATGTCCAAGACGCGACGAAGAGGACAAGAAGGTTCGTGACGAACATGGACCAGTAGATGGTCTTGAAATGCCATCGGTCTAGGTGTGAAGCGAATCGGGCATACTTCTGGCAGAGTTCCTCATTTCGCTCGAAGGTGCTAGCCATGCCAGGCGGGTAGATTCAAGTGGATGGTCGTTGTGTGGTTGAAGATTGAGAAGAAGGGTGAGAGCTCCGAGGGCGTGAAAAAGATAAGGATTAGGTTCAAGTGTCGATATGTATCGAGAGGAGGAGTATCGTTCCTCAAGGTAGGTGGTTGTTTCAAAGGGCAGTAGGTGGGTTGGACAGGAAGGTGCACCTGATGACGGAAGACGGCAAATAATCCGAGAGGGTAGTTTGCTCGAGCAGGATCTGGTAATGACGAGGATGTCGAGAAGCTTAAATGATCGTAGTGGGTAATAGGAAGAAATGATTCTAGATTTGAAGCTGAAGAGAAGATCCGAGAAGAGCACTACAGGGGAGCGGGAAGGCGTGTCTCTTTATGTTTGCAGAACTCAACATCAAGATTAAGATCTCGGGAAGCCGCATCCCCGGTGGACAATACCAAGACTCTCTTGGTGGTGCAGGGCAGGGGGACCCAAGCCTGGGCGAAAACAGTGTGTAAAGCTGTTTCGACGTTCTCGATGATTCACAGGCGCCCTACTCCATAGTGTACAGGCAGTCACCACCAACAACTATCCTGGCGTCTGTTGTCTGTGCTAAACTACATACTAGCTATTGGGCCTTCGCACTAGGAGCTTGGATGTTACAAGGCCAAGCGTTGAACAGTGCGCCAGCCAGCCACTAAACCGGGGAGGAGGCGGAGACGAAATACAAGGGCACGGGCAAACCTCTTCGTCACGGTGGGGTGTGGGTAATTATGGGCGGCTTGGCGACGGGAAGGGCAGAAGTGGGTGTCCTACTGGGAGGAGGAGGACTTTCGATCGAGAAAGGAGGGACACGCAATACAGTACTGTACCTGCTGCTCCATAACTACCTAGAAGCGCTGTGTATCATGACGAATGTTAGGGCGAAGCCTGGGAAGGATTGCCGATCGGACACGAATCGCTGTTGGATTTGGGAAGAGGCTGTGCGGGTTACGACATGACGCCGTGCGATCATTGGATGAAGTACAAAGATGTTTCCATCATAGCGCTGTGCGGGCTTGTGATAAGGGGTCCCTTCCTCCCTGGACTAACTATATGCGAAGTCGATCATCGATACCGTAGCAAGATAGTCTAGGAAACGGACGAAGAGGAGAGGAGGTGAAGGATGGCAGACAAGCCCAAGGGGCACACACACACACACACAAACGCAAATTCTCTATCACACAGACATGCACACCCCGGCAGATTGCCTAGCCCCGGCAGATGAGGCTTGGGCGACAATCGGGGGTGAAAAGGCAGAAGCTGCGAGGTGAGACATTCCGGTGTAAGTCGGAATCCCCGTTTTGGGTCAATACATCCGGCGCCGCGTGTTTCCCTGATCGTCCTTCCCGTGGGATGTGGCAGTTGTCAATGGATGACGCCGAGGGGGATGATAAGGCATTCTTGTTAGATGTCGCGATGATGAATCTCGTGGGGCGTTCTCTCTCGTGCAGGTCTAGGATCGGGGCCTGTTAGGAAAGCCATTTTGTTGCGCTGGCAGAGATAATAAGGCTGACAAGACGGACGGGGGGTCCCGCCGAGCTATGTCATCCACCAGGACGGGGAACCGGGAAAAAAAGAAGCCACGATTGATGCCCAAAGAGACTGAAAGCCGTGGCGGGAAAAAGTAAATAAAAAACTGTAATCGAGCCAAATGAGAACACGAAATACAGGGAGCAGACATTGTTTCTGCCATCGTCTGGAATGTAGCCAAGAGGGAGACAACCTCAACCGTCATCGATCAAGACATCACCACATTGCCTCACTTTTACATCTCAGTTAAGGCGTCACCAAACATCACAACGTCAAAGCCATCTCACAAAAGAATTCACATACCTCCCTGCCAAGAGCGATCCCAGATCCGGGATCCCATATAGAAACCCAAATTGCGAGAATCCCCCCCCCTCAGGGAGTGGGGAGCACGGGCAGTGCTGGGCTCAAACTGGAGGGCCAGATCGCTGATCGCCCATAGGGGTACCATGACTACGCCTTCATGGGTACTCATTCGTAGATCCTACTGCAGCTTGTGTCACTCTTGGGCGAGCAGGGGTTTCAAGGAAATACGTCGTTTCCAACTCTAGCCAAGAAAGGAGAGACGAAGGATTTGCATAGCGAGTCAACCCACTCCGTAGGCAATGTGAGAGTGAGGCGCGTGCTCTGCGCACCGCTGTTTGTTGCTATCTGCATCATCATCCCTGTGAGAAACAGGCCTGAAGGACCAACCAAAGTCAAGTGAGTGATGATCTGGCATGCAGAGTGCGCGTCCCTTTGGTAGGCGCAGCACATGTCTATTGAATCAGGGTCTCAGATCTCCAATCCACCACCACCACCTTCTGAGACCTCTTAACCTTAACCCGCTACCTTATCTCTGGATTCTGTTTGTCCCACGTTCCTCAGAGCACACACATCCATGATGCTACGAGGAATGTAACTTGCATAATTGCTCATCAACTCTTCATCGGGCTCATGCGGTCTTCGGAGTGGCTTTGTAGTACTCGGCCGTAGCCCTGTCGATCACTGCCTTGACTTTCGCAGGATCCATCTTGGCCTCTCGATTGAATGAGTAGAGACCGTTTGTCTCCTGCTCAATGTCCGTCCTGGTAAGAGGCAATGCTTTGTTAGCGCAATGGCATCTTCTTCTTGCGTAAGACGCAAACGGTCTTCGAGTGAGACAAGCACAGACATGGGACAAGGGGTAGAGGACAAGGGCGACAGAAGGAGAACGAAACGTGTGGGGGGAGGGGGGAAAACACTCACAACTGCGTATACACAAACGCACAACAGTAACCCCCTCTCGTCACCGCATGGATCAACCTTTCGAATCGCTCAAGTAAATCCCCAGCATCCTTGGCCGTCGTGTAACCCCACTCAGCAGCTCCTCCATCATTCGCCGCTGCCGCCTCCGGAGCAGCAGCAGGAGCGATGTTCACACCGCCAAACTCCGTGCACATCACAGGGGCACCTGTTCGATGCTTAATCTCCGGCTCCTCATCAGTCAGGCGCTCGCAGAACATGGCGCGTCCCGCTTTCTTGTCTGTGATGGCTTGCAAAGAGGCCGCCGTCTTGGCGAGCTCGGGGCCATCGCTGTAGTCATGGAAGGTGGTGAGGTCAGTGAGGACGTGCTCCCAGCCGCAGTTGTCATTGATGCTGCGTGTGGGATCGAGAGTTCTAGTAGAAAGCGGTGAGTATCAAAAGCGTTCCGGAAATGCAGCCTGCCGAGGTAGCTTGTGCTCGGATGGTGTACAGGGGGGATCTTACTTGGTTGCGTAGTACAGCGAACGGATGTGGTTGCGTTGCTCCATGTTGTCCTTGAGAGATGTGTAGCCCCAGCTTTCGTTGACAGGTGTCCATGTAACAACAGAAGGGTGATTGATAGCCAGCTTCATACTCTCGATCCATTCCTGGTCGAAACGCTCAACATACTCGGGGCTGAACTGATACGCGTTGGCCATCTCAGCCCACACAAGGTACCCCAGCTTATCGGCCCAGTAGTAGAAGGCAGGGTCCTCAACCTTCTGGTGTTTGCGACATCCATTGAAACCCATAGCCTTGGCGAGTTCAATATCGGTCCGGAGGGCGTCTTGCGTGGGAGGAGTCATGAAGGTCTCGGGCCAGTAGCCTTGGTCGAGACAGAGGGCTTGGAAGTAGGGCTTGCCGTTCAGACGCCAGGTGCCATCACCAGTTGTCCAATTCAGCGAGCGCATCCCGACAAAAGTATTGACCTCGTCAAGGGTCTTGCCCTCAGGATCAAGGAGACGGATCGTCAGATCATAGAGCTGAGGATGCTCAGGAGACCACAACGCCACCCCATCTCTCCAGCAGGACTCCTCAGACAGAGATGCACTCTTGAGAGCTGATACCGGAAGAGACTTCTTCTGCCCTTCCGAAAGCTTCATGTTCAATGCAACTTCAACAACATCCTTCTCCTTAGGGAGAGCGATGGCCTCTGACTTGGAGACACTTACACCTGCGAAGGATGACTCGATTTGTACGCTGACCTTCTGCGCAGCACGTCTTCCGGCCACCGCAATCTTGCTGAAGAGCTTCCCGGACTCAATGTCATTGGAACGAAGGACAGTGCCGCCCGAGCTGTCGGCGATCCTAGCAGGGGGTACGACCTCCAGCCACACGTTCTGCCAGATGCCACCGGAAGGAGTGTAGAAAATGCTCTCCGGCTTGGCGTTCCAATACTGCTTTCCTCGCGGCTGCGTAAGATCATATGCTGAGTCGTAAACGCGAATGGTAAGTCTGTGCGTGCCGTCTTTTGACGCGCTGGTATCGAGCGCCTCGGTGATGTCTAGGTCGAAGGGGACGTGGCCTCCTCGATGACCTCCTACGAATTGACCGTCCAGCCAAACCTTTGCGAGGTAGTCGACCGCCCCGAAGCGCGCCAATACGCGATGGCGAGACTTCTTCTCAGCCTCTGTCCTGAGGTCGGTGATGGTGCGCTCATAATAGAGCACCTCATGCACACCTCGGTCGTTGATACCTGAGGCGGGCGATTGGAAGACGAACGGGACCTCAATCGTGCGTTTCTCGTTCTTCTCTCCGGCAGAGCGCAGAAGGATGTTCTCCTTGATCAATGTTCCGGCCTCGCCAACGATGCCTCGCATGATGGAGTCAGCTTCAGCTGAGGCCCCATCGTTTGAGCCGGAGCCGGAGAGGGTGACTGAAGAAGGCAGTCCAGTAGACTGCCAGTGAGAGCCGAGTCCAACATCGTCATCATCAAAGATGAAGTCCCAGGGTCCATTGAGGGACTGCCAGCGCAAAGCCGAGCGCTCGAAATCAGGACGTGGATAAGCCATTGCGATGGTGGGATGGGATGCCAGAGCTTGAATGGCTTTCGCGGTTGTGTCTCGACTGAGTTGAATGAGCTGACAGTGCTGCGGTGAAGATCTGAGTTCGTTCCAGAGACTATCTTTGCTACTGAAGCTCTGCCAGATTTCACCGTGAAAGATTTGATGGTGTTTCTGACGTTGACGTGGCTGTTATCGTGATCGACGGTTGCCATCAGCGTCACAGGAGGGGCCGCCCCCTGTGCCACAGTGGACCGCATCCCCGCCAAACGAGGGGTCAGTGGTGGGGCCGCTGCGCCGCCCAGAAGCGCCGTGTCCGCAGGGAGGCTGCCCGGAGCCCTGAAACTTGGTTATGATAGGAATACGACTTCAGTGGGAAGCCGAGCTTGAAAATGAGCAGGTGGGGGTGAATTAAACATGAGAGTGTGTTCCAATGACTGAAGAGTTCGGTTGCATTGTCCACGTTAAATAGCCCTGATTGGCAACCTCCAGCTTCCAGACCACAGCGCATGTTGCCGGCTATAGCCCCTGTCACCTCCGCTGCCGTGCCGGGTCGGAGCTGGCTCCGAGTCCAGTCCAAGGAGAGTCCATCACCATGAATGACACGAATGGCTCGGTCGATATCGATAGATATCTCGCAGGATGAAAAGCCTTTACTATATCAATCTGTTGACTTGTTTGGCAACCGACTGTTGCTAAGATTGCACGTAGGCGCTGGCGAGTATTGGTATCAAGTCTCCTATCGTTCGCTGTCCACGTTGATGTTCTTCCTACAGCACGAACATCTTCCGCAGCCTTGACATCTCGTTACAGGCACAGAGTTTCCATGCGTCGAACTTATGACTTCAACCAGATTCGTCTCGAAGTCAATTCGAAACTGAGCACGTATGCACCACTCGTATGCTTCATCGGGAAATGGATGGCTTCATGCAACCAGTACTGAGCCAGCCTCTAACTTACTTCCCTAAATCGTACATTTGAGGGTTCGCTGACCACCACTATCTCTAGTGTGATGAGTTCTCTGACCCAATGAGCTCACTTGGTAGTGCAGACTCGTGCGTCACGGTGATCTCTTGCATCTTGACTATCCCTCTCTTCATAAGTTCAACCTCACTTGCCGTTGAGTCTGCGCTACGTCGAGAGGCTGTCGCCTTGTTGCAAATGCTATTTTCCCTTCGTCCCCAACCAGTGAGAGGCGACGGTTCAGCCTGAATGTTAATCATCTGGCCCGACGAGTTGATCGCAGCAGACCTTTCGCGACATGGGCCCTGATTGCTGCTTGAGATGCTGGTCGAGATGAAGTGTGTAAATTTCTGGAATAATGGTCGGGTGGCAGTGAGAGCCACGATGATAACTGATATGCAGAGCTCTGCGGTGGCCCAGATATCTGCCATGATGTCCATTAGCTTACCACGTCAAGGAGGTCGTTCGCTGAAGAAGAGATGACCTACAGACAGAGATGGCGTTGTCAACGTAGACCATGGTGACAAACCTACCAATGCTGACACCAATGGTAATGAGGCCCATGGAGAACAGAAGTCCCAAGGCAAGCTTCTCTCTCTTGGTCTGCAGCATGAGATTCGCAACGATGGGGAAAGGGTAGATGACGACTAAGATTTATTTGTTAGTCGTCCAGCTAGATAGCAGCCGAACGTTCAAGGCCGTACTTAAGACTTCGGTCGCGAAATGTAAAGACCAATTGGCTCTCATCAACTCCATCGAGCTGAACACGGAACAAGAGCCCTCGGGGCCTTGCCTATCAGTCAAGTCAGCCAAGAACTATCTACAACGCAACCAGATAGATGCAAGCTTCCAATTTCACACATACCAATTAGAAGCGGGATCAGGACCGCACCAGAAGGTATCGGCGAAGAAGGTGAAGAGACTCGAGACTATGGTAGTGCATGCAAGGATGTGCAGGAACATGCGCATTCGTCGGTCGGATGAAGGGACAAGGGCGTAATAGAAGGCTAAGATGCTGAACTTGGGAAAGTATATTCCGAAATCGAAGAAGTAGTTCGTCGCAAACCGGATCTGACAAACCACATCTCATTTCAGCGCCCGGGTTCTGGAATTACAATCCTCCCCTTACCTTCATCAAGCGTTGGTCAGGATCGGTGAAGTTGTTCATCTGACCCATCTGATACGTCAGAGTGTCGCAAACTAGGAGTCCCTGTGTTGATATGAGTGCGATGAGCAAGAAGACATCTGCCAAGATAAGCCTCGTTCGTTTGAGGTACAGCCGGACCCAAAGCCTGGCCCCAACCACGATGTAGGCGAGGGTCATGAAGATCCATTCGCAGGTCTGCGCGGAATTTGATGAATGCGTTAGCATATACACCCGGAATCGAGATGTGACACTTCTTCCACCAAAGGTACAGATTGCTGACGGGTTAGAAACTTACTATTACGCCAGTCGGATGCAACATCTTGACGGCTTCCCTTCACGGACCCTCGAATCTCCAGCGACGATACGATGAAGACTTTGGCGTGATACGCTCATGAAAGATGAAAGTATGCAACATCCACGCTCTAGGGAAGAGGCAGGAGTCGGAACAAAAGTAAAGCAAGGACACACACCCATGGCGGCGTAGATGATCAACACAGGCTCGAACCTTATTACCAACCTTGTACGCAATTCATGCAGTTGGCGCCTGGATGATGCCCTTGGTAAGCAATGTAACGGCTTACGAGGCTCGCGCTATGAAGCAGTACTACCGCGGGGAATGCGAAACAGAGCCTCGATGTGGTTTAGCCAGTCCGTGCGCGAAGAGGTCAAAACCGCTCAAAGGTCGTAAGCAACGGAGCATCACAGGCTCGACATACGCATGTGCTAAACAGTGGCGACCTGTTGGGGTCCACGGCCACGCATTGCCCGGGGACATGCTGGCAACAGGGAAGCAGGGTGGTCGCATCACTGTCGTCTTCAAGTTTCCGCGAGGTGTTCAAGTTAACACCGTCTCTATTCAAGACGAAAAGTCGATATCTTGGAGCACTTTACGACATTCATGCCCCAACTTTTGGATGAAGTGATGGTAACTCCACAACGATCCCAAACATTGCCATTACCTTCGTCGCCGTACACTCTCAAACAGCTCACGGCAAGCTAGTAATAGCCTTCGGGGGTCGTGACGCCCAGCCAAGCCAGACCGCAGAAGAGACTCGTGAATGGGACTCTAGAAGATGTGTCATGAAGAGTAAAAACACTCAAAGTTTCAATGGCTGTTCCTAATGCCTTTAAGCCAAGATGATCGTAAGTTCAAAGTTAACGTCCTGCAGACAGACAACGTCGACCCGACGAATCTGTGGAGACGTCCGTGGCATGATTTGAAACCGCAGGTCTTCTAGCTCGTCCAGAATATACGCTCTGGCGTGTGTTAGCCTCCTCTCAGACGGGGTAAGTAAAAGTCATGTTTCCCTTGGCTACAACGTCGCTCGTTGACATCCGTGTGCCCCCCCATTTGGGCTGACAATGATGGATCTTCCAGCTCCAGAACTCCCAACAAGGCCGTGGTATGGGAGGAGTAGGGTTTGGTCATTGCTACCTTCAACCTGAACCCAATCTCATAGACAGGCATTCTGCCTGCATCCATTCCTTTTGGTGCAGTACCTCTGACACTGATCTTAGTTTTCTCACCTGGCCCAAGTCTGACAGTATCAGGTTTGGTCGTGAGTTCTGCAGGTGCCTCAAAAAGTTCGAGAAGCGAGTGGTGACTCGGGAGCACTCTCATCTTCAGGCAGGGCATAGCCCGCCCGTCCCTCAAGGTGATCAACGTGGCATGGCGTGTTACTTCCACATCACCCTACATCTGCTGAAACAGTGAGACCCTGTCTTATGTGGTAAAAAGAAAAAACAGCTGTCCTCTGTTCTGACTTCTCGCAAGCTGGAAATAGCCGCGTATTGATCCCAAGAGAACCGTGTTTGATCCACGTTGCCATAACCAATGCTCATCGATAATTGCACCCCTCTTCAGGCATCATAGCGCCTGGTTTGATGCTTGGACTTGGGAAGTAGTGTGGGAGCTATTCGCATCTCTCTTGATGATCTGGAAAGTGGTGTAGCCCTGCATGTCCTGATTTGCAACGAGCTTAAGATGGGCCCAGTCCGGATACACCTGTTAGGTAGTCAGGTCAGAGAGGCTGCGGTTTCGAGCTTGCTTAGAACACAGAGTCCTTACCCTTTTATAATATTGACCACAACAGTCTGCAGTGCCTGAGCCATACTGGTAATACCGACAATGAAGGGAATAAGCTGGCCGGTTGATTGTATGCTGTCGACCCCTCGAATGCGATTCCAGCGAATAGTCAGCTCGATGCTAGAGATAAACCAGACGATCGTAAGCAGTTTAAGGATATTCCAAGCCACCATGATCCTATCAGCAGCTTTGGCCAACACTGATCCGGAATGGGTTGCCTCATTGTTCCCAGTCCTGTTTTCGTCTTCTACCACTGGGACAGGGGCTTGGTCATGACGCTCAACCTGCATACTACCACTGGAGAGGCCAGCACAGAGTTGGAGTATGTCCGTGGCCCGAATGTCTTCTACTCCAGAGGAGAGGAAGAACTCAATAAGATTAGTCCACGTCCGGAATGGAGAAAAGAGATTGAACACAAAGTTCGCTTGTGCGGCATCTCCATGACGGAGGAACGGGTTCGACACGAACAACGGTGCCGAGCGTATGTTTACGGGACCGTATTGCGGCTTCCAACCCGCAACGACCTTTTCGAATGCCTTGCGAAGCTTCTCCTGGGTGTCTGAGTTTCTGCCGAAGGAGAAATCACGCTGTACGCACATGCAAAAGAATCGGAACAGACGTGAGGAAAGTAGAAGAAGAGAGCCGGCAAGCGGGAAGATGAATATTGCGGCGGCAACGGCGCCGGTCCTGAAGAAGGTCAGTGATGCCGAGTGTAGAGGCTGTGGCGAGAACATAAAGACGGTCGGCAGGCATCCATCCTGTTCGAAGGCGGAGGGCTTCACTCCGGCAAACCAAAAGACAACGTTGAGACCAGCAAGTACTCCCAGAATCCACGATCTCCAAAGCACTCCAGACCACGCGAGGCTGTTCGGTTTCAGGAACGTCAACACTGCAAGGTTGAACTGCATGGTACTGACGGTTGAGTCCCATCCACAGAGAGCAAGAGTCGAAAGGTGTTCTCCCAGCGTTTTCACAGCCCAAGGTACCTCAAACCTGGGACCTCTCAGTATGTCAGCAATACGTGCCAACCCTATGGATTGCCTTCTCCTTTGAAACACGAGGGATGCTGTCAGACGATGAGGGAACGAGACAATGTTCTTCAGCAATCGTCTGACCATATCAGACCTGAGGAGCTGCAGTCGAACGCCAAATGTGCTCATAGTGGTCAGGAAAAACCTGAAGCAGAACTGCAGCATAATCCATGTCTCGATAAGTTGGGTCTCTGCGTTGCGGTAAGCGGAGATGGTGGCGATCAGGATGGCAAAGACAAAGACGGAGTTGAGCTCCAGAATGCCCTGAGCGGTAGATGGCTCAGCCAAGATGCTGATCCAAGCTGAGACCCATTGAAGATAGATTCATATTCGTATCCCCTGACCATAAAAGTCGGAGTTGCCTTGAAAAGGTTCGCAGGCCATGATCCAGACTCTCTCTCTACTGGTGACGATATTTGACGTGCGACGATGGACATGAGGGCGGAACTAGGACGTGACTCCGGGCAGGAGGGACAGACACTGCTTTGTTCTAATGTGCAGTTTACGGCCGAAGACGGCCTCTTATGAGTCCCGACCTTGCTGATCAAGGCGCCAGGCAGGCTGCAGTCCGTTCGGTCTCGGAGTCTGATATGCTGAAGGCGTTAGTGATTGGCGTGGCACTTCTGACATGTCTTTGGATTAGGTGTTACGTCACGAGGGGTTGTGGGGACCTACTACAGTGACTGGGAGCTGCCGACGACCACTGCAGAACTCAGACTTTACACACACATCTTTGCTGTACCTGACTTTGGTAGAATCGTCTCCATAACCACTCTTCGCTTCCTGGACCCTGCTCTCCGCGACCTCGATCCGTGATAGTAAGTCAGGTATCCTTGCCATTCGTGCACCTTGAAGAGGTACTGGGCCTGAATAGAAACATGTCGACGGTCAAAGCCTACCTATAACTGGATGTGATCCTTGTTCACGACGGATCGCTGCAGGTATAAGCCAATCATGTTGGTCTCAAGGCGAGCTCTCTAAGATATCTTCTGAGTCTCTAGTCTCCCCTTTCTATCAACTCGGCACCGCTAGGCTGTGGCCTTGCTCTATGAATACACTATATGAAAAAAAGGTAGTCGTCGCGCCATTGCACTGATCAGGCCGTCTCCTTGCCAACACCATCCACGTCTTCGTAGGGCGTGGCCCCCATATGCGTCCAGACCTGAGCGATCATCAAGGTCTCGTCCTTTTCCTTGGCGTGCATCAGAAGCTCTGTTTTGCCCTTTGAGAAATGCGTGACTGATCTGCTCTGTAACGTTTGACAGTTAGTATAGTATATCAGCAAGAAAAGAAAGAAAAAAACACCAAAGGCTTTCGAAAGGCTCAAAAAAGAAAAACAGAAAAACTCACCAATCCGAGTGTCAGCTTGATCACGCCGTCCGCCCAGCTCGGTGTGTACAGCTTGGACGGCTCTCGGCCCTGGACGGCGAGCACGACATTGTCGGCCACGTACTGGGCCTGCTTCATCGCCGCCCGGGCGTTCGGGTTGCGCACGCCGGTCTGCGCGACGTCACCGCAGGCGTAGATGTTGGGGAGGGACGGGTCGTCGATCTGAAGGGTTGGCCTCACGCGGATGTGGCCCGACTCGGCGATGGCAGCCGGGGCGAGTTCCTGAAGGAGCTGTGACGACGGGCTTTGACCGCCACAGTTGACCTGTAAGGGGGGGCAGGGGTTTGGGTCAGCGCACGAGGGTATACAGCCGAGACACGTTTTCTTCCGAATGGGAGGGGGATTATGCTTACGCAGAAGTCGAATTCAAGCTTCTTCCCAGACCGTAGCGTCAACACGCCCGGCTCGTCCTCACTCTGCACGGCGCGCTCTTCCAGCATGACCTCGACGCCCAAGTCCCGGAGGCCCTTGAGCGCTTCGGCCTGCAGGTCGGGACCGAAGCGATGCATGACGGCGTTCCTGGAGTGGACGAGGGTGACGCTCTTGTCCGGGTACAGCTCCTTGGCATCGGCGGCAAGCTCGACGCCTGCGGCACCACCTCCGATGACGACAAGTCTTCCTGCTTCCTTGATGCTCTGCTGCATCTGGCGCAGCAGCTCAGAACCTTTCTTCTTGTCCTGCGCGCCGACGCGGGAGGGCAGTTGGAGGCCCAGACCGGAGCCGGTGGCGATGACGAGGTAGTCGTAGGGGATCTCCTCGTTGGTCTCGCGGATGGTGACGGACGTCTTGCCGATCCGCGAGGCATGGTGATGGACCCAGCGCACGATGTGCCGTGCTCTCTCGGGCAGGTACGGGCCGTAAGGGATGAAGGTCTTGTCTTCGTGGCCCTGGATCACGCAGAACCGGGGCAGGGTCCAGGTGAACTGGTAGTGCTGGTTCGGCTCGACGATGACGATGTTCCACGACCCGTCCACGGGGATGGACGAGGCGATGATCCGAGCGGCATGGTACCCGGCGAAGGAAGCGCCGACGATGACGATGTTTCGCGTCTCGGTGCTGGCACTGGGATCCTTGGAGGAAGAAGAGGACGATGATGAATCGGCTCGCTTTGCATCTTCCAACGCAACCTTGCGCGCTGCCCGGCTGCGCTTGAAGTTGTCCAGAAGAAGGCCCAGCGAGTACACCACCAGCTTCAGGTACAGCACCGCGCTGGCTACCCTTGACCCCATTGTTGGCTGGCGATCTGATCAGGTAGGGATGGACGATGGAATGGGTGGGAGGCTCTCGAAAAGGACACTACCGTTGGAAGCCACGAAAAGCCCCCCCAACGGCAGCCTATTATCGAAAAGGGTGGCCCAGGGAACAGGGCGAAAAAGGGCCTGCTCAAGAAGGAATCCATCTCGGCTGCACGCCATCTCCGCGATCGGTCCGGGACGAAAGACGGGAATGAAGAAGAAAAAACTTGCATCACGACGTTTACTATTGTGGAAGTTGGCAGCAAGGGAAGGGGGGGGTGTGTGTGTGTGAGATGCGGGATAATGCAGAAGGTTTTCTAACCTTGAGCGACCCGCCTCTAGCGACGGTGAGGCGCCGGCTAAGACGATGTGGCTGTTATCAGATGATCAGATAACTTTGAGGATGATGCTGGCAGGCCACAGGAAATAAGGGACCCTTTGCTGCAGGACGAGCACGCATACAGCATACATACAGTAGTAGATGCCACACTGCTCTCCACTGGACACGCATGGGTGTGCCCTGTGTGGGTGCATCTAGGCCACACTGGGGCACTTGGGTCCTCAGCCTTCGGTTGCAATCGCTTAAGGATCCGCTTCGTTCCGAAGTCAATTTTGCAGGTCGCGATCTGGCATTCTACAGTACAAGACAAGGAAAAAGACTGCTCATGGAGGACATGTGAAATGGAAGACTGGCTGGCTTCGCAGGTATGTACAGATTCAGAACGAATATTCTGGGCGATATTGAAGAGATTCGCTTTTCTCGTTGACTACTAAAATATACCAACACAAAAGGAATAGAAGATGGCATAAGTCATGATCAGCGCCGTCTTTGCCCGAAATGGCGGACATTTCCCCCCTAGCCCGGCCTAGGGGCCAAGTTCCCACATACTTTTCCTTTTGCTTTTTGTTTTTTGCTTTACTTTACATCACTCTGCTCTGCTCATGCAGCAGCCTCACGAGCCTCGGTAACGACAACGACCTGTCCCACCGCCTTGTCGGCCCCGCGACGAGGCAGCGTCTGCACAACGGCGTCTTTCGACTTTCCAAACGCAGCAGGGTACCCGGCCGCCCTCCATTCCTTGAACGTCAGCCCCCCCGCGGCGCGGGGCATCTTGACCATGAGGGGCACCTCGACCGGCGCATCCGTGCCCATGAGCTCCGCGCTGTGCACGATCTTGTCGTCCAGCGTCTCGTACCCCATCTTCTCGTAGAGCTTGTACGTCGACGGCGACGCCTCGAAGTACAGCGGCAGGCCGAGACTGTCGCTGAGGTCCATGCCCCACTTGCACCACAGCGCTCCGGCCTGTCGACCCTGGTGGTTGGGGTGGATGCCGATAACGTGGACGTCTGCGAGGAGAATGCGTGTGTGAGTCTTTATGTAGAGATTGAAGGAGGGATGTGTGTTTTTCTCTCTCTTTTTGGGGGCTTTGATTTGACCCTTGGAAAGAAGAAGCTTGGCCCGGGGATGACTTACAGATGTGTGGCCGGCCGCCAAAGAGCTTCTCCCGGGCCTCGTGCAGCGGCTTCAGCACCTTGTCGGCCTTCTCCCGCTGCTCGCCCTCCAGCCACCCGACGCTCTGGAACCTGCGCTCCTCCTCCGTGCGGCCCGTCAGCAGGATGTCCCCCAGGGCCATGCCGACGATCTCGCCCGTCTCCGTGTCGACGCACTTGTACGTGTACTGCACGCCGCACGTGTGCCACCAGGCCAGCGTGCCGGCCGCGTGCGTCTTGCGGAACTCGTCGCTGTCGGTGCCGTGCGGGAACAGCAGGTCGACCATGAACCTGCCCATCCGGTCGTTCTTGAAGGCCGCGAAGTACACATCGTACACCTTCTCGATGTCCGGGATCAGCGCCGGGAGGATTGCGTAGACCATGGCGCCGGGGGGTATGTAGCAACACGTGGACTGGACTGGCGATGGCACTAAGGGAGAAACGATCAGCAGTGCTACCCTTGTGCAAGGAAGTCTTTTCTTGCTTTGGACTTACATGGGAAAACTGGAGCACAGGATTAGAGATGCGCGTTCTGTTTGCGACGTGCGAGCAAAGGTTTGTATGAAGTCTATGGTAAGCTTTGGTGAACGGAGTAATGGCCTTGATTATAGTCAAGACGTCCCCGATCCATCAATATATACTACCTGCTAGCGGAACATGGCACGACGACTATGTCTAGACGGGACACACACCATGCCAAACGGCACGGCAAGGCAAATCCGAAGCGAGGCACGCCTTTGAGGCTGACTATACTGCAACTAGGATCATGGAAGCGGACTTGGGCTGAGTAGTGCTCGCCACCAAAGGAGACAGTAGGCTCGGAAGATGCAGGCCGCTCCAGCCAGAAAACTGAGGGTTTCCTCTTCATCTGGAAGACCAGGATACACAAGTTCTTCGACCTTCCCGATAGCCACACATCCATCCTTGCATCCCAACTAGTTCTGCAAGATATCCAACGGCGGTTCTGACACATACACACACACACCCCTGAGTCAAGGGAGGGGCGTGTGAATGGAGGCTTGAGACCACCCTAGCTTAGTACTGTACCTTAGTTCACTGGAGTAGCTGGGGCAAACTCTATGTACAGTGCATGGCTAGACCGATGGAAAATCAGCTCGCCTCCACTTGCGACATTATCAATCTAATCAATCAACGCCCGGAACCTGGTCTAGCGCCTGGAATGCCATCTGATGGCGGTTCGAATCGATTCCACGCCAGCTTGGCAGCTGAAGCGACGATCTAGCCGCATCCAGAACGCCGTTACCTGTGCCATTCAGGACCCCATCGACATTCTTCGAAGACGAAAATGGCAGAGCAGCCCAGATGTGGGTGGATAGTTTGAACAGGCGATGCTTGTCGGCAACTTCGGCTAAAGAGCATATGCGCACAAGGCGTATCACTCTACTAGACTTGTGTTTGTTTGTTTTTTTCCCTTGGAAAGTCTTTGCGAATCGTAACCAGGCCCACGAGAAGATGGCAATCAAGAGTTAGACATTAATCCGAGTTCTTTATACATTCTAAGTAGGTGAACGATGACCAAGAAGCCGAGTCATCATGGGGAAAAGCCTCCAATCAACTCAGACAGCTCCATCTAGATTAGTACATTCCCCTTCAACAACAAAAGCCTTCTTCTTTTTCTTTTTCTCAGAATTTCAAACACATCAAGCGAAACCCACTGAGCCTCCGTAGAAGCAGTCCGTGAGCCCTGCCTTCCAAGTGATTTACTTTTTGAGATGTTCTACAGAAGCTGGGCAGCAACCATGGCGGCGATCGCGCCAACGATCAGTCCAGGAGCAGTCACGAAGCTCGAACCCTAGAATAAAAATCGTTAGTTCAAGCGTCAAACGGATAAAGTCCAACCCAGGGAAAATCAATGCTTACCATGCTGATGACGACGTGGGTAGGGGCAGGCGTGGTCTCCTGGGGAGTAGGCTTGACGACGGTAGGGACGTCAGACTTGCTGCTGCTGGGCGCGGCGGCGGCGGGGGCAGAAGAAGCAGGGACCTCGGCCGCAGCAGAGGAGGAGACGGCAGCAGAAGCAGCAGGGGCGGAAGAAGCCTCCACGGCGGCGGAGGAGGAGGTCTCAGGCTGGGGAGCGGGAGCGGCAGAAGCAGAAGAAGAAGAGACGGCAGCAGCTGCGGAGGAGGTAGGCTGGGTCTCCTGGGCGGCAGCAGAGGTGGTGGTAGGGCGAGCAGGGACGCTGATCGGGACACCAAGCTCTGTTGAGATCAAGTTAGTCAACAGACTTCTTCTTCTTTCTTTCTTTCTTTCTTTCTTTCTCAAGTTTTGAAGACGCATGACAATCATCATTCATTCACAGGGAAAAGGGGGATTAGGGACTAACCAGAGCAGAGGTTGACGCCGAAGCCGACGGTGCTCTCGGCCTCGGAGGCGCACTTGTCGTAGGCGCAGTCGACGAAGTAGTTCTGTAGCTCGGTGCTCTTGCAGAAGCAGAGGTACATGCTGGACTCGGTGCAGCTCAGCGGCGGGTGGTCGGTGATGACCTGCTGGAAGCAGTTGACGGCGCAGAGGGACTGGGCCTGCGCGACGGAGACCAGGCCGAGGAGGCCGGCGGCGGCGGCGAGCTGGAAGGAGGTGAAGGACTTCATCTTGACTCTTTTTTTTTTTCTGTGAGGGTGGTTCGAGATGGAACGAGTGTAAGTGGTAAAAACAACAACAAACGACTGTGAGTGATGTTCAGGCAGAAGAGGTTGAAGAGAGAGAGAGAGAAGAAGAAGAGTCCCGTGTGCACTAGAGCTGCTGGAAGGCGTTCATCTTTAATAAGTGAGCAGCCCGTTCAACTATCGAATGCACCAAAACCAGTCAGTCAGTCCGTTCTTGGAACAGAGTCCCACCCGAGACGCATGATGCTCTCTCTCTCTCTCCCAGACTAACAAGAGAGAACGAAAGGCCAGTGGGCTTATGCTTCGGGATGGCCGGCATCGGCCGGTTCCCTTGGGCATGTACTGTATGAGAGGTTTAGAGTCCCCATAAGCTCAAATTTTAGGACCAACCGAGTGGCTTGAGCACCCGCTTTCCGTGAAATTAGCTTGTTGGTTGGGCTTGAGCCTTGAAGAAGGGGGGGGCTAATGTTTCTTCAGCTCCTCGCGGCTTGCCCCCAGGGGGGGGCGTGCATCACCCTCGGACCCTCCCGGTAACAAGCCACCACACCGGCCGGATGTGATGTGATCTTATCAATCGAAATCACGCGGCCGAGATGAGAACACGAAACGGTGTGAAAGGATCTTCATCGTGCATTCCTCGCGACTGTCCGTGGCTTGGCGCACTGGCTCTACTGCAGGGAAGTGGTTCAGCCTTGCTGCTTGCATGCCCCTAGTGGGAGAGGCTTGGCCGATTGAGCATCACAATGAAGAAGAATAGATGCCTTTTTTTTTAGATGGACAAGGGAGACATCACACCCGGACGAGAGAGACAGAGAGTAATCGATTCATCGTACACGTTGTTTTTAAGACACCAAACTATTCAGCTTCTCTAGGGGGTGTTTTAGACGCAGAGCTTCACACGCCTCACACCATGGTCACAACTTCAGAAACACTTCTCTAGAACACAGCGGCAAGTCCCAGTGCCACCATGGCAAACACATTCATGGGGCCAATCGAACCGGCAGCATCGGCTTTATCGGTGCTGGAAGCCGCGCTGGCACTCTCCGTGGTAGGATCCGCCGACTTGGACGTCGTCTGGGTAGCCGCTTCCGACACGCTCGCCGAGGTCGCGGTCGTAGCCTGGGACGTCTCTGCTGCTGCTGCTGCTGCTGACGCCGTCGTCGAGGGCGCAGACTCGTCGACGGGGGGCGCGGTAGCTCCGCCGGTGACCTCGTTGCAGAACTTGGCCGCGGCGGGGAGGACCTCGTCTGGTCCTTTGGTCAGTACACTACGGCAGAATCTTGAATGTTGTTTGTTTTTTGAGAAAGCGAAGAGAGAGAGGGAGAGATTGGAAGATGGGAGAGGAAGTGCCACAGAGAGAAGAAGAGAGGGTCAAGCGCGCGCACCTAGTGATTTGGCCGCACCGCAAGCCTGGAGAACGCAAGCCGTGGCCGCAGTGTAGGTGTTGCGGTAGTTGTCGACCTCGCAGATGCACTTGGCGTCGTCCAGCGCGCACTTGGTCGCGCTCTTGATGCCCGCGTTCAGGCAGTCGGTCGCGCACGAGGGGAGGGCGTCGGCCATGCTCTGGGCCGCCGTGAAGCCGGCGAGGGCCGAGACGACGACGAGGGGGAGTGATGCCTTCATTCTGGCTGGGGCTTTGGGGTTCGAGAGTGCTGCTGCTGGTGAGAGGCGATTTCAAGGACGGAAAGCTGTCTGTGGAAAGGGAGAGAGCTCGATAATTTGTCTTCAAAGCGGGACTTGGGAGGAAGAAGAGGAAATGAACAAAGATCGAAAAGTAAAGCAGCTTGTTTGCACATGACAATGGGAAAGACGGAAGAGAGCGGCCTCTCGCAGGATGGCTCGGCAGCAAAACTCCACCGCGTCAGGCGACTGTGAACCCGTTCATCCTCCCTCCCCCCCGAATCCCTGTCCTGTTCGGTGTTTGGCAGCTTGGACAAAAGGATGTTGGGCGCCAAACTGCTAAGCGACTGGACTAAGGTGAGCAAAAGGGCCCACGATTTGAGCTGCAGCTCGGTGTGGAGTAGAGTAGAGTATCGTATCGTACATGGTGTCAAGGGGGGGGGGTGGCGTGTAGCTAAGGCAAGGCAAGGTAATAGTAGTTGTACTTTTAAGCTCCCAAAAGCGGCTTGACGGGCAGAGCAGACTATTCAAGCCACCAAATCCATATCCAGGGCCAGCTGGGGCCGTGATCGCGCCATTATCTGATCCGGTTTGTCCCTGCTGTGCTGTTAGTCTGTCCACATGGGCCGGGCTAGTCGAGCTGAGGGTGTGCTGCTGCTGCTGTAGAGTCGACTCGTCCTGCTCCTCCATCGGATCAGATTAGATTATGCGGAAAAGCCTCTAATTGCAAGCTTGGACTACGCCTTGCAGGGAAGCCAGCACGCAGTTTAGTTTGTAGAGATGTGTTTTGTGGTTCTTGAATTACGAGGGTCTGACTATGAGGTACCAAACCGTAGATATGACTATGAAGAGAATAGTTGTTAACAAGTGGCACGGTCTCTGTACCTTTTTCTTCTTTCGCCGAAGCCATTGAAGTAATACACATGCAGCATTGACAGCTACAGTGCAGCAAGTGCAGATCCTTTCTTCCAACCCATCAGATGACGTTGCCGCGCGTCTGCTTGATCGTCTTGAGGTTGATGTTCCTCCACATGACGATCGACGCCAGCCCCCCCGTCAGGACGCAGACGCTGGTGATGAGCATGATCCTCTGCGCGTCGCCGTACGCCTTGGCGATGCCCAGCCGCTCCGGGGTGCCGGGGCTGTACCCAAGCTGGGAGTACAGGCTGCTGTAGACCATCTCGACGTTGACCGTGGGCGGGACGTGGCGCTCGAGGGCCTTCTTGAAGGTGCCGGTCCAGATGGCGGCCGAGACGGTGGACCCGAGGGCGGTGCCGACGCTGCCGAAGAGGTCGAGGACGGCGATGACCACGGCGATGTGCTGGTGGTCGGTCGGGGCCATCATGGACATCTCGCCGCAGATGACCAGCGGCCCGCCGGCAAAGGCCACGAAGATCTGCGTCATGATCACGTAGCCGATGCTCTGGTCCGGCTGCCGGAACTGGATCATGAGCCCCACGCCCAGCATCATCAGCGGCATGAGGAAGTACAGCGCGAACGGCTTGTACCGCCCCGTCCACCGGATGAAGAGCCCGATGACGATGGCGAAGAAGCACGACCCCGTCCGGTAGATGTTGATGATGTACGTCGTGTTCGTCACGCCCTCGTTCCACACCACCAGCAGCATCGAGCTGAAGTAGGATCCCCACACCGCCGAGTTGAAGAACAGGAACGTGAACATGAGCCCGCCGAACAGCACCGACCGGTCCACCAGGAGGTTGTACGGGATGAAGGTGACGGGGGCGAGGAACCGCTCGTAGAGTACAAAGGCGATGATGAGCAGTCCACCCACGATGATCATGGCGATGATCATGGGGCTCCTCCAGCCGTCCTCCTGCATGGAGTAGATGTTCATGGGCAGCAGGAACAGCGTCATGCCCGCTGCCAGGATGAAGATCCCCAGGAGGTCGACGTCGATGCAGTACTTCAAGATCGATGCCCCGGACAGATCACGGATCGTCGCCGAGCCCTCCAGCAGGCCCATCTTCTTCGCCTTGAGCTGGTTCCAGAAGAAGATGCCGCACAGGGGCAAGACCACCACCGGCGTGACAATGGCCCAGACGCCGAGACCCCATCGCCACCCGGCCCCAGACAGGGCAGCGTCCGAGATGGGACCACCGCTCCAAGTCGTGAAGATGTACGGCGACGTGGCAAAGGACAGCATCAGCGATCGGTTCCTGAGCGACGTGGTGTCGGATATGAAGACGGTGAGACAGTAGCTGACTCCCTGCGCTCTACACCACATTGCACACTCGTCAGCCAAAACACAAAATGGGAACAAAAGGAGACATCTTTCCGGGGGGATCAACACTGCTGCTGGAAAGAAAGAAAGAAAACCTTACCCAACGACCGAAAAGACTTGGGCTGCCGCATACGTCGTGACGTTCTTGCAGGCGGCCATCAACACGAACCCGAGCACCCAGAGGACCAACATGACAGTCAAGCCCTGGGGACGACCCCAGGTGTCAAGGATCTTGGCCAGAGGCAGCTTCGCGAGACCTCCGATGATGCTGGACACGACGTTCATGGTGGCGGTGAGGGAGTGCGTCCCGAAGGTGCTGGTGACGAAGGGCGTGAGGGCCCTGACGACGACCTCCTGCAGGGAGGCAACGACGTAGACGAGCCAGATGCTGTAGATTTTTTGGATGTTGATCAGCCTCAGTTCTTTTTATCTTCCCGCCTTTTCTCCTTTTTTTTTCTTTTCTTTTTTTTTCTTCCTCGACGAAGATACGACCGTTCGGTTTGGCTTACAATGCATACGCAGCAATCAGGTGCTTCTTGTCCCAGACCATGGCCGCCGCCTCGACCTTCTGGACACCGGCCTGCGCATTCTCGGAGAACATGGTGTCCTCTGCAGGGTTCTTCTCCATGTTCACCGCGACATCATTCTGTTCTGGTGTCTGTTGCTGCTGCCCTTCCTGAGTCTCTGTCGAGCTCTGCTCCTTGCTCGTCGTCGTCGAGGATCTGAAAGCCCCCCTGACCTTCGACACCAGTTCCATCGTGAGAGGTCGGTCCCGAGAGGCAAAAAGTGATGGTCAAATCTTGCAGAAGACACCAGTCGTATGTCAACGGATGAGTGCCAACTGACTGCGTGTGTGCTCAATTGCCAAAACAGACCAGGCTATGCATCCGGTGGGCTTGAGACTCTGCTGGGGTCGGGGGGGGCAAACGGGTTTCTTAGAAGGTCCCCAGTTGTAGAAAAGAGAGAGAGGAGCCTCGGCTTTGGGTGAGTCAGTCGGGAAGTGAGTGACAATTACGAGTGACCTCCGAAGACGCAACTGTCCCTCTTTCTTTCTCAACAGGGGCACTACCTTACTGTACCAGATGCTGCGGTTCTGTGAAAGCAGTGGACTTCCGGCATGAACGGCAAAAACGCAGACCATTCGGAGGTGAACGCTTTTTCTGTAAAAGAAACTCGAACCAACAGCCGCTCCATCGAGTTACTAACAGCAATCACCGTCACCTGCCACTGAAGAAAAAAAAAAAGAGCGCAATTCATTCCGTCTGTCCGTCCGTTGCCCACCCCCTGCAGTCGACAAGCATGGGTTTACGCGACTCTGTTAGCTACTAACATACGGCGGTGGAGCCCCACCCCCAAGTCTAGTCCTGAGTTGCGTGGGGCGTTGTGCAGCCATTGTCTTATCAGATCATCTGCGCCAAGTGTAGCCCCTCCTCCTCTCCACACCAGAATTTTCATCAGTGCCTCTCTCCCTCTCTCTCTCTCTCCTCTCTATCCCCACGCCCTTCCACACTTTCCTCTCCCCGAAGTCGGCAGGAGTGTGCGGCGTAGAGTACATCCTGTGCATATGCCAAGGCAGGGAGCTGTTGTGGATGATCTGCATGCAAAGTCCAAAGTCGTGCCAGCTCCAGCATGTCAAACGCCGTAAAGGGAAATTGGGCAAAGTCTAAAGAGATGGACACCGAAGCAGGTGAATGGTGAATGGTATGGAGCACACGCGCAGGATATCATCTCCTGAGAATTTCGTCACCTTCTGAGCTGAGGTGTGATGCAAGCCGGGACTGTCACCTTGAGCGAAATGGTCGTTGCTCACAGTTCCCAAGTATCCTAACGGGCAGAGAGCCGCAGAAACACTGTCCACGTCTAAGAATGAAGGGCACGGCCTCGGCAGACGGACGTCTTGTAGTCGTCCCAGCATATCAACATGGTTCTTGCGCAGAGGTATGCTACTGTGCTGTTGCGAATACTTCGTCTCTCGAATATGAGGTCAATCGCCTTGCTCGGTGGTTAGAAAGGCATCACTGGCGGTCCAAAAACCTGGAAGTCACTTCTCATGGTTCGGACCAAGTGATGTCCGGCCGGTCTAGTATTTTCTTCTTCGCGGCATTGAAGCGTCAGTACCAGGGTAGCTTGCCAAGACTGGAAGCACTTTTCAACGTCGTGCTGGCGGTGCTTCGTACTTCACCATGATAGGAAACGTCTATGGCATCTTTCCCAGGCTTCTGAATGCTATTTGACCTGCGACACAAACTCCTCTCTTGCTGAGCTGAACGAAAACACTTGGAAAGTCCACTCTGCCTCGTAGGAAATCTGTCGAAAAAGGAAACCCTCAGTCCAGAGCCGGGACATGCATACCACGAGGACTTCACTTGGATGAGGTCAAGCATGAGACACCCGCTCACCCTGCATGTACATACTAGTACTTCTGACGGCATGCACCTCACTACAGACATCACTTTGCCTTTCTAGATGGTGGCTGACACGATGCTTCAAGGTTACCCCTTCCCTTAGCCTCTTGGACGGCTGGCGAAGGTCACGTTAACGCAGCTCACTCTAAACTTTCCACAGAGACATTTTCAACTGTCCAAAGACACTAATAACCTGCTTGACAACGCCTCGCCCTCATGTATAAGTCCCGTCTACAGAGCACTCGACGCTGCTACCCAGACAAGGCGGCAGAGATTATCATAAGCAGCATACATGCTGCCCTCGGCGACTCCCAAGTCATAATTGGACCGAAATGATCAACTCCTCACCCACATGCTTACCGGAGAAGCCGTCAGACAGTCTGGGGCAGAGAATGTCCTTTGAATTTTCGAAGAAATGGCAAAGACACCAGTCGGACTTGGCATTCTCAGCACTCCCAACTCTGTGGTCTCCATTGGTTACCCATTACAGCAGGCTACCGGTGAAAGGGTCTCAAAGGTGACTCAACGCTGGAGCAGAAGTAGTTTCGTAGATGCTCTCCTTTCAGAGGAGACAATGCATAATCAGAAACATGACCAAGGCTGGTTGGCAGTCTGAAAATAGAGTCTTTCTCGTATACATTGAGAGATAACCGTGGTGACGGTGAACCTGTAAGGGGCATATCTGAAGTATGTAGCAGCACTGCCGCAACACAGAGTGATTATGATCACCCACGTAGCCGTGCTGCAGTGACCTATATCTACTAGTACAGGTATGCTATTCTACACCCGCCCCCAATCCTCCCCGAAACCATCAACCCTCTCTCAGAGCTACCTACTTTCTCAACTGCAAGATCCTCTCGGCAGCATACGCAGCCGCAACCATGACAGGCCCAGCCGTATTCCCCGTCGGGACATGCGGATGCATACTCGCATCCACCACAAACAGGTTCCTCGTTCTCCACACGCGCGTATCCGCATCGACCACGCTGTCGCCATCGTCCGTCTCGCCCATCCGCGCCGTGCCAAGGTAGTGGCTGCCGCTCCCCGCCGCCGCCACGAGCTCCGCGGCGGTGGCGTTCGTCCTCGGCGCGAGGACGCTGCCCTCGCGGTCGGCTCCTGCCAGCAGGGTCTCGATGAAGCCCGTCAGTGCCTCGACGTCCCCGCGCGTGTTGAGGAGGGGCGACTCCGGCATGTACGTCGTGCCGTCCTCTCTGATGGCCAGGGAGCCGGTGGACGTGAGGCCGTGGGTCAGGTAGACTTTCACGTTGATGGTGTTGTCGGCTGCCCCGCGGACGGTGCCCTGGACGTGACGGATCCTGCCATCGGAGGCGGTGACGGAGGTCCAGAACACCAGCCGCTGTCCGGACTGGGCGAGAAGACCGCTTCCCTGCGCAAAGAGATCGATGTTGGCCTGGGAGGGCTTCGTCCAAGCCGTCGGGGGAAGTACATCGAACGGCTTCTTGGAGACGAAGTTCACAGCGGCAATGGGGTGATCCTGCAGCTTCTTCCCCACCGGAAGATCGATCCAGGCTCTTCGAGGGGGCAGGGTGATGTTGGTTTTGCCCGAAGCAACGATCTCGATCTGCGAGGCTGGGCCGATCCCTGAGTTGAACAAGATGCGTGGTGTCGAATGGCTCCCGGCAGCGAGAACGAGCGATCCTCCCCTGGCCAGCCTGATCAGCTCCCGGGCGCCAGACTCGCTCTCCACCTCGACGCCGGTGATGAGGCCGCCCTTGCGAGTGGCGCGCAGGACTTTGGTGTGCAGGTCCAAGGTGAAGTTGGGCAGACGTTGGGCATCGGGAAGGATCGCGCGAACAGGGCTGTCGCGCAGGCCTCGTGCGATGGACCAAGGCGGATGGGAGTACATCTTCTCCTTGTTCTCGGGGTTGTGGAGAGCATCTCCCTCGGTCCAGCCGTTCTTGTCAAGGAACTCAGACATGATGTCGAAGGCAGCGTCGTCGTAGCGCTTCCCGTCCTGGGAAGCAAGGATCGTCCCGGGATGGCGCTCGTAGAGAGCGTCGGCCGCGTGCGCAACGCCATTGTCCCACTGCCACTCCTTCGGCCATGCTTCGTAGTCCTCTCTGCGCGGCTTGACGAACATGAGGGCATTGAGCATAGTCGACCCTCCGAGAAGACATCCGGCCGCGATGGACAAGTCTCGGCAGTATTGCAAGTCGGGTGAAGCGCCGGTGAAGTCAGCCATGCCGGGCACATCGTACATGGTGACCGTATCGTTCCACGGCATGGTCTTTCTGTTCCCTGTCATGAAGAACGATGGACCACCGCGCTCGAGGAGCAACACGGAAGCGCCCGAGGACGCCAGTCGCTCTGCTGTCACAATCCCAGCGGTACCGGCCCCGGCAACGATATAGTCATAAGTCGCATTGCGGACATTCCCACAACCAGCTGTGGCCCCTTGTATAAGGGCGAATAGTATCGCCGTAGCTGAATGGACTCTCATTGTCGTCGAGCAGGAAGGGAGTTGAGCCTACAGCAGTGCAATGATGTTAGCCACGACAAGCAATGGGTGTTTGTTTGTTAAGTACTAGCCACTTCCTCTAAATAAGCATTTTTTCCGCCCATCGACATAGGGTCAGGAACAGGCCTGATTGATTAGATGAGATTGATAACTCTAAATGTATGCTAATCCATAACGATATGGTCACTCCGAGCGCAAATGCTCCTGCGGTGGATCCTTGCCAGCAGCTTGGAGCAATGATAGGCAGCAAGACTGGGCCCTGAATGGGTTCAAGGTGGAAACGAAATCAAACGGTCCCATCGATAGAACCGCGTGGTCCTCCCTCTGAGTAAATACCTCATCCCGGATATTGCTGGCTTCCAGCTACGCATGACTCGAATGTCAACAGGGGCGCGTGTACCATGCTCCTAATCAACTAGGCAGTTATTGGTACTCAACTCGCAAACTTATTGAATCAGAAGAGGCTGAAGCTCAAGGACTGACTCAGATGTCTATCAATAGTAGATCCAGGGCTGATACCCTTAGGATATTCAATATCGCCGGTGGTAAGATACATCGCCGCTTTCTTCCCAGGATATACCTATAACTCCACGTAGTTCCGCTCATGTGGAGATCAACTTGAAAGTGGGATCATTCCCATGAATGGATTGGGCTTGCAGAAGTTTGTCGCAATGTTCCGGCCATCCCGTCGACCTCGCATCCCGTGAAGCATCGCTTGGTTAGCAGTGACAGATGCGGAGTAGGACTTGAGCCCGATCTGGAAGCTCGCCTAGATCGATTTCGCCCAACTCTTGGACTCCAAATTGATGTTGATAAGACGTTGCAGTTTATTACACCGAGTCAGTTGAACACGTCCCTATGTGGTCCCCAATCCGATGCCGAATCGCGTTGAGAAGAGCCTCGAACCTCTACCACCGCGACCAGGAATGGTAGTGTGACGAAGGTTTTTTCGAAGCTTGAGTAGCCAAGTTGAGTTTTGAAAAGGAGTTCTTTGGGCCATATTTTAGCTTGTGCGTTCTCTATTCCGAAAGGAAAGCGGAGGCGATGAGCCACCAAGAGTGCACCAAGTCGATACACCTTGGCTTGCGCTGTGAGATAAACCACTTCGGATGTAGAGAAGTTGTCCATTAGTTGTTTCGTACTCACTAGGTAATGAGGGTTACCATATAATCACTGCATTATGTATTTGAGCAAGTTGCGTGTCGATATAAGATGGTTGAGGTCAGCCTGGCACTTCCGACAAAACATTGCAGAGAAGGCGGAGATCGTGATAGTAAGGCAGCAATTAATGGCAGAGAGCAAAATGGCAGTCGATGACACATGGGGTCGATTGAGGGTGGCCCATTGGCTTTCTTCGGTGAACGAAGCAATTCAGAGTGTCCATGAAGATTAAGAAAAGGGCGCCAAGGATCTTCAACCATCTTAGATACTTGATCCCTCCATGACTTCATCGGTAATTTTGAGACAAGAGCGCAGAATCTCAGGTGCGTCGACACCAATAAATGCGTATAATCAGAGGCTGAGGACACTTCCCAAGGTATTGCAGAGCACGTTCTGCGGTGAAGTCATGGTTGCGAGTCTGCGAAGGACTTTTACACCCTCGCCGATGGGATATAGGCTGGCACTATGATTGTTGACTGTCTGAGGTACAGTTTGCACTTCCTTGAGCGTAATAGACAGCGCAATACATTGGTCCTTTGGCAATGGTAGGACAGCCTGTAGGTGTGCAGAAAGCTCGGTTTGCAGCTCAGCTTGCTGACTTGGGCATGCTACGCAGAGGTCCAAGGCTCCAGGCGCCTTGAGAATGAAGAGCGGCAGGTCTCGTTCGTCAGGTTCGCAAGTCAGGGTGGGTGCACAAAATAACATCGATTGAAGGGTCCTTTTGCACTTCCTTCCGTGTATGAGCTTTGGTATCGCAAGTCATCGTGATCCTGGGCCGACCCGTCTGCCAGCAGGCTTCATAGGCCGTTCAGTTACATACGCGAAATGTATTCTCCTTCACCCCTCACAACAAGCGGATGGACTGGTGCGATTACATCGTTCCTTGAGCTGGTACCACCTATCGCAAGCAGTCCGTGTATGTGGATTGTGGGAGCTGTTCGAAGACTTCAGAATCCCTTGGTCGAAACCGTTTGAGTTGCGACCAGGGTGGATAGCCAATTGACTATTGCAAGGACCACGGCCACAGAGGTCGGTGTGTGCAGGACTGCCACTTCTTTGAGCTATTCCTCAACTCAATCCTATATCTACTGATCGTATCCTAGATCGACGAACATGACCAGTCGCTCTGAGGCCAAGACACATCTAGAACGAGGGTGCGAACAACATGGACTCCTGTCATAGCATGTTGTCACTGCCTCACCTACGCCTTGTTGTACGAACGCAAAGGTTGCTGAGCCTCCCTGTAATGGGATTGTCCCGCTTCAGATCAGCCGAGCCCCCTTTCTCTTGCAAAATAGGGATGATGAAGCAAGCTGACAGATTCCCGACAAAAGAGTCATATATGCACCTGCTGATCCTTCTGCACGCCGTCTGCCTAGAGATACTTCAGCACAGGTTCAGTGCCAATCATAATTACCAGATACAACTAGCCATCTTCCAGTTTATCAATGATCCAACGACCATTTATGCCATGTTCGACCAATGGTCCCGTATCAACCGTCTCAGCCAAGAACTTCTCCTGTTCTTAGCGTTCTGCGTCAACCTCCGCAGACAGTAATTCTTGTGCGGCCACCCATACTTCCATCGCACTTTCGCTTAGATTTCTCCCTGAAAGCGCCGAGGTGGTCAAAGACATGTCTATCAGAGCCTTTGTTTTAGTGACATCTTGAGGATCCAGGCTATCGTTCGCCCCGTCACTGCCAGTTGGGCCATCATGCAGACATCTGCGAATGCGAGCCGTGACGACACCCGCCTCTTCTGTTTGGCCTGATCCTCCGCTACCGCATGTTTCTGTACTTCTTACTGCTCGCTTCCCTTTCCTGAGTTCCATGTGTTGGGAAGGGCTCACATTCTCGTCATTCGAGCCGTCACTACACCTGCTGGAGCCTCCAATACTGGACTGGCGGTGTACTACTTCACCTTCTTGCCTTTTTGCCACAGCTGAAGCCTCTCGGATTCCGCGTAACTTTGCCGTGAATTTCTCAAATACCTGGACCCTTCGTTCGGCTGCCTCTGCCCGTTCCTTCCACATGATGGCTTCGCGCTTGGCCTCTCGAAGTTGCTCGCTCAAGGTTCCGATGTCTGAGTCATCTTGTGCCTCAAGTTGCCGTCGGAACTGGGAAGCCTCTTCTGTCTTGGCCTGCAACAACCGCTGCAGGTTCCTGATTTGGGCATGAAGCATTGTCGTGCTCCCAGGGCGATGAAAAGGGGCCGTAGTCTCCGTATCTTCGAAAGAGCTGAGCTCAATATTCGGAGTCTCAGGCTTTGTAGATGGCGGTCTTGCAAGATTCAGGTGTTGAGCTACAGGGGGTTGGCTTTGAGGCATAATCATTCTCCCAAGTGTACCTGGCTGTCGAGTATCCGGTCGTCTGGACTCGTCAGGATGACTCCTCCCTTTCGTAAGGGATAGCTCTCGCAAGCTTGGCATGTTCCGCGATTCTTTGGAACACTCTTCTTGCTTTGCATCTGATGTACGAGCCAGGGCTTTGCTGGCCAGACTTTCAGGTATAGATGGCCTTCGATTGATGTCAACTGATTGCCCAAAGCCATTTTCAGTGAATCTGGGTTCACTTTGGCGAGGCTCGAATGCCAATAAATGATCGTCAGCATCAGATGGCGTATCAAGAATTGCTGACTTGGACGATCGAATTGTCTTGTTTAATGATGCTTGGGAGTTCTTTGAGATCATTCTCGATTCTCGCGGTGATCCAGAGGCGTCAGTTCCAGGGGCCAGATCTGATTCAAAAAACGCCTTCATTGTGAGTACAGCCCCAGGATTGCTCGCTGCGGCCGAGACACTTGGTCGAGTGATTTTGACATGTTCCTGAATCGGCTTAGGAATTTGACTTTTGCTTCCTGCAGAGTCATCAAATTTCCCCAACTTGTCTGCAAAGGTCAGGGGAATTGAACTACCTGTCTCAGAGCCAGCACGGATAGTAAGGCTTTTCGTAGACGCAACTGGCCGGTCTCGTAACTCGCTCTTGGAAAGCCTGCTTTGAGGAGTGCATGGCGGATTGTTCTACGCCTCCGTTCGAGAAGCACCCTCAGCATGAATTTGGTCGGGCAAATTCGAAGGAGTCCGCATGGGAGCATAAAATTGACGAGGCGTCTCACTAGCCCGGCTGACGTGGTCCGGAGACTGCTCATGGCTAATGCGTTCAACATGGCCATTTGGCGCGAGGTAGAGGTACTCATAGGCTTCCCGTGAGCCTTTCTGGTTCCCATTAGTCTTCAAACTGTTCTCAAGGTACCCTTCCTGCTGAGATGTCGATTCCAAATCCCACTCAACTTGCGACATTGAAGATGATGTGGATATCGGTGGAGAGTGCCGCCCATTGTGTTTATCATTAGTTGTCCATTTGGACATCTTCGGACTCAACACAGTTCCAGAGCGAATACTGACGTTAGAATTCCGTGACGTTTGTGGACTGGACCGATGGGCCGAGCGTTTTCGATGCATGGTAGGAGGTGGTGATGCGGCAATAATGTTCTTGTCGCTTTTGCTGCCCGTGGCTCTGCTGACCTGTCTACCTCTTTGCCGTTCTTGAGAGTTTTGATGATGAAGCCTTGTTTTTCCTCTTACTAGAGACCCTTGATCGGCTTTTTGGTGTGTGCTGCTCGTCGCTGTGTGCCTGGGTCGCGATGAGGTCCTCGGAGGTACGCTCTTAACAGAAACTTGTGGGCTGCTATACATCTCATTCTGTCGTGGTATCGCTTTATTACTCAGAATGGGTTGCTTCATGCCTATGTATTCAACCTCGCGCGTCGGTTTGGTCCCTGTCAGTACCCTCAAGTCTGTCATCCCACTGGTCTCGAGATCGAGTAGTTCTTGTTCGTACTGTTGCCGTGTTGGCGTCGGGGTACTCGGCTCTTTTGTTTGTCCTTGACGGCTATCAATTGGCGTCTGGGTCTTGAAAGCCTCCCCTGAAATGCTCTCCTCGAGTGTCGGGCTCATCGCAGTTACGGGACGTGCTTTCAGGTGCATCGACGTACCACTTCTCTGGTGTCGCGGCCGCTCACGCGGAAGAAACATCGTTGGTGTGCATGGATCAACGCCAACGCTGTGCTCTCTTTGGCCTGTATTCGAACTTGTCTTGCTGTCCCAGTCTTGAGGTTTCTTGATGACGAACGTCTCCGACGCAGATGGCCGAAGTGAGCCGGCTCGGACGCCGCCTTTTAATGGTCCGATCTTGCTGCTATGGGTACCGAGTGCTTTCATTTGTCGAACGATATCTCTCCAATTGGTAATCAACATTTCCGCTAAGCTGTTCGCGACAAGAACTTTGTCCACGTCTGTTTGTGCTGGCGGAACGCCATCTGTCGACTTGGCTTTGTGTCGATGTCGTCGCGACTTCTGGGGGCTGACGGGAAAGAGCATCAAGCCAGACCCGGGATTGGTAATCTTCATGGTGTACTGATCTAAGAGCTCTCCCACGAGAAGTGGACCGAAAACGATTCCCAATGCATTGTAGCCCATGAGGTCCGATGTGGGTAGCGATCTGCCTTCCTCATCTTCCCGCGGAGTGACCTTAGCTATGCGGCCGATAAGGCTCAGCAGCCCGAAAACAGCACAAATAAGCTCTCGCCGGAACTGTGACTGGATAGTACCAATCGCAAGGGCTATCAGGCGAGCCCGTATCCTTGTTTGTTTTGTTCTGGGAAATTCCGGGCTGCCGTGCAACTGTGAATGTATGGCAACCATGGCGTCGAACACTGCAAGTGACCCGAGGATTCCCCCAGGCAAGGCGGACAACATCTTCTTGAAGGTAGAAGCAACATCATGGACGGAGCATTGTATATGCATCGGTAAGTTGACGCATCGCACCGTGCTAGAGAGTCCGATACCGCCGCCCTCGACATAACAGTAGTAGTCAAACAAAGCATTGACAACTTTTATTGATCCAGGTATGCGGAATATGCCTCGGGTCATGGCATGATGTGCAAGATGATGAGCAGTTGCGCGGATGCAAGTTGGCAGAACGACAGCCCCGGGCGCATACTCTGCAGGTAGATACAGAACACTCTTGCCGCTGACTCGAACCATGGCCTGGAGGTCAACCTTCAAGGTTGCATCACGGCGACCGAGAGTGGTGTGAATGGGAACATCAGAGACGCTTCGCTTGTGTCGTGGGTAGGTGCCTGCGATTGCTTTCCGTGGTGCAGGTGTATCGTTCGACGCGGATCGTAGCAGTCTTTGTAGCCAACCGCGCTTCTCAGGAATCTTCCTCACTAGACCCTGCATAGAATAAGTATGAAGATGAACGCCTAATAAGATTGCACAGCTTTACTTACATTTCGTCCTTCAAAATCGTCCAGAACTAGAATCCGTACGCCATGCTGCAAGTCATCAGTAACCAGAACATACTCCAGAAATCCTTTGAATGGCTCATGACAACACCTTCTTCGCTAGCCTGTTGTACTCCATCACAAACACTGCCCGATCACCCAACTCATCCGTATCGCTCAGCAAGCCTAGATCACCGCTACTCGCTGTCCAAGTCCGGCTGCTCCGTGATTGAACGCCATGGCCAGCCCCGAGATTTTGCATTGTAACACTATGAGGGAACATCAATGACGTTGAGCTCTGAGAAGGAGCCATGCCGCGAGGAGCCGACTCATTGTATCGTGGATGTTCTGGAGGCTGAGTCTGACGCGCAGCTGCAGACGGGTGCTGTGCCATTGGCAGTATGGGCAAGGCCCTCGGGAGTCAAGAAGGGGGAATTCAGGATGTCGAGAGTATAATAAGTAATAGCTGAATCGACCGAGACTTTGCTGGTTTCCCGATATTATGCAAGGAAGCAAGATGACAAAGTGAAGATGCATATACGCGTTTTTCGAGGGGATGGGAAGGAAAGCTTCGGGTATCAGGTATTCGTGGAAATGCCAGTAGATGAGCCGCCCACGTGATGGGTCCTGCCTCTAGGTAAAGTGTACAAGTCAATTATCAAGAGTGGCTCTGATCGAGCAAAGCTCAGTTCGGGAGGCGTGACTTGCGTCAGGACGGGGCGGGTAGCCGGTCGGACGACTATCACCACCTGCAGGAGCGATCCATGATTCGCATTCGAGAACCTGAAAGTCTTAGCAGAGTCTGAGTCAAAAATACTGCCAAAGTCCTTGATTTTAACTCGAGGATCGCTAGAATTCTCGACACGTCAAAGCCGGCAGCGTATTTTGGTTGACAAACAGGAATCATGTCATTCGAACAGGAGAGCATCACACTGGCGGTTTATGCCAGATTCCGAAGGTCCTCTGGAGCTGCCTCGTGACTGAAGTGACTGAAGTGACGCACTTGAGGTATGGGCACATCGGAACGGCAATGTCCGAACCGTCTGCTGTTGATAAGCTGGCACAACCGGTTGGCTGGATGTAGGCCTCATCGCAAACGCACGAACAAAAACGGACGGGTGAAAGGGACTTTCGGTAATCGTTCAGTTTCATAACATCCTCTCTGCTTGTCGACTTCTTCCTATCGTCAATACATCGTCGACAAAAAGAAAAGTAGTAAGAAAAAGGGGCCGGTCAGTATCTCCTTGTGGCACAAGAAAAGAAGAACCTGAGTCGTGAGTATAAAGCAATGATATGCTGTTTTCCACCCTGGTCATGTCCCCGTCTATCCCATTTTGGCAGACAAAACCTCCCCGGTGGAACTAAATCCACTCATCCTGTTCCATCCTGCCCTGTCATAAACAATAGATTTATCCCTAACACTTGTCGACCTTGGTGCGCCATCGGAAATGCATAATTTGTCACCTGCTGGGATAGGTAACGTACTCCCAAAGTTGCGTCTGTCGCAAGACAAGATGGCTCCTGTCTCCATGCTCAAGACGCTGAATTCTCACCGCCACATACTGTGGTCATCCTCTCCATAGAGCAAGACATACTTAAGGATATCTGACAGTGAGATGACACCCTTGAGCCTGTTATCATCATCCACGACAATCAGCCTGTGAACTCTGCTTTTGCGGATTGTGTCGAAGATAGATTCCAGCCGGTCGTCCTGGCTACATGTGTAGATGCCCGGACTATCGTCGGATCGCTTGCATAGCGCGTCGCCCACTGTTCCGTCCAGCTCTTCGTATGCGCCTCCCTTAATGCAGGGGATAATATCGACCGCCTCGAATACGTTCAGAACCTTGTTGCTCTTGTCGACGATCGGGATGCAGCTGATGTTATGGTCAACCATCATGCCCACCGCCTCAAGGACCGACGTCATCATGTTGGCAGTCATGAGGCCCTCGTACGTGCCCAGGCCGATATCGCGGACGCTTTTCTTGAGCATGACAGTGTTGTGTTCGTTGTTAACGGCGATGAACTTGAGAATTCGGTATTGTGTGATGACTGACACAACCATCTCTTGACCCGTTTCATCGTCGGAGTCGACCAGTGGGATTCGGCGAGCGCGGGTCTTGAGCATTCGCCGGCATGCTTCATAGAGCGGTCGAGAAGGATGTACAGATACCGTTTCTATCGGAATCGCACCGATGGCTTTCTCGATGGCTGGAATTGTTCGGGTCAACGAGTGCAACCTGGACCATGCGTTCGAGTACCTACCTCGGAGACTGCTCAAGCGAAACTGATCGAGCTCGCCCATCTCGTCCGGAAACTGGCAGTAGTATCGGATGACATTGAGATAATCAGTGCTGGTTAGGATGCCGGCAAATCTGGAGGCTTGCGAATCCCATAGTGGCGCTGATACAATAGCTAATCACGCCAGAGTCAGCATTGGAGCGCATGACGAGGTAATAGGGCTATTCTCGAAGTCGTACAATTCTGTATGAGGATATTCAGGCTCTTCTTGATGAGCAGATTTGTGTCGAGGACAATGAGGCGGAAGGAGAGCGGCAAGACATCATAACTCGTCCGCACTTTCAGGAAGTCGCGTATAGCTTTCTGCGCACACCAGCAATGTCAGTACTCTGCCGATGCGGACGTGTGTGGTCGCAGTCGCCCGACGGACAGCAGCAGGCAAGCATCGCATGGCGGGGTCATGCGAGCGACTGCGCTTCGGTGCCACCGATAAGCCGACAGGAGGGGCAAGGAAAACTCACCAGGCCCTGCAGCTGTTCCTTGTCGTAAGGCCCCGGAGGAGGACGATACTCCTGGGATGCCATGGCAGCAGTCGGCGTGTGGCCGCTTCGTTGCGAGGTCTTCGGACGTAGGTAGGATGAGGGAGCGACAAATCGGGGGACAGGGAGGTCGCCTACTGAAGCTGGACGAGCGGCAGCTGGAGGAGCGGGAGCTGGAGGTAGCGCGGTGTCGGTAGCTGGTTCCGGCGGTTGATGGTGGAGGGCAGCGGCCGGGTCAGGCATCGGGCGTGTCTCTGATTGTGCCTGGTCCTCGCGCCCAGCTGGCAGGGCAGAAGCGCCACTTGAACCTTGAATTTCATCCGTGTCGATAGGGGGAGGATGTTCGTTATCGGTGTCTTGAGAAGTATGGCCAATTGGTAGTCCTTGTGCGGCGCCAGAACCGGAAGTTGTGTCTCCTTGGGCTGCCGCTGAGTTTGGTGCCGAGTGGTGGCACGGAGTGTACTCTCCTTTCAGCACTGATTCTACTGCTGTGTCTTGTCCGATCGTGGCGTCGTCGCCAGAGAGGGGCATGACGGGGCCTGGAACGGTTGTAGTCTCGCTCGTGGTAGTGGTCGTAGCGGGAGCGATGGAATCGGGGTCAAGCGCAGCGTCGTGAGCGGGGTGGTGGCCAGGGCTGGCGATTGTAGGTTCTGATGGTGGTTCTGCCGGCTCTGTGGCACCGCTCGCGAGTCGTGTATTGTCATCTGCCATATTGTCCAGCTCTGATGAAAGCGTGGCCAAACATAAAAACTCTGGACGGTGCGGTGATTTTCCCTTGGTTGGCAGCTGGTCAGCGTGCTCAGAAGCGAGGAGCTGTAGGTGTCCCAGCGGTATCCTTTTGGCGGGAGGGCGCTGGGGAGTGTGCTCAGTATGAGGGGTTGGTAGGCCACTGCTGAAGCTCACGCTTTGAACAACTGCAATGCCAGCGACATCGAGTGCTCCAGGCACGAAGTTGAAGGGGCAGTGGAGGGCAGAATGTCTAGAACCGATGGAAGGAGATTCAAGAAGTTGGACTCAGCCAGTATGGTGAGTTGAGAGTGATGAGGTAACCCCGAGTCGTCAATCCCTCATTGACGCAAGCCGGGCCCACGGTGATAACTAAGGTAATGTGGGCGGCAACGCTGATAAGAGGCAACGACCTTTAGGATGGGGAGATCCCTGCCCCCAGGGCGTCGGTTTTCGGGGCGAGCCGTTTACAATTGAAATGTTCCATCAAGAGTCAGGATAACATGATTTAAGATTTATTTTTTATGCAATTTTCCGGGTCGGATCACCAGCCTGCAGCCTCCTCACCTTGGGGCGCAGCCCACAGCTAAAGGCACTCGGAGTATTTGCACCGCTCGGAGGGGGATCATCGAACCGTCTCTGAATTGTCGACTTCGCATAAGCTGAAGATACATATATCCCATTGATGCGAGTTCGGGTGATATCGAGGACACATCGTGGTCGCAATCAGTTGTTTAGCTCCAGTGAGAGCTTCGTTCGCCGTCGCCTACCCACTTGGATCGCAACTCCGACGACACGGCCTAGGAATTCGTGCGTAGCGTTTATCAGAGGCATACAGGCCGTGTCAATATCAGTAGAACTAGTTATAGCTCAGCTCATGCACCTCAGCCCTCGGCAAAGTCATAATCAGGTTTCATTCAGACGAGGACCACCTAGACATCCCCCACACGCGATGCAGGCAAGGGTTGGGGTTATGGCAGCCGTCGTCACGGCAACCATCGCCAAACAACATCCCACTACGATGCACTGCATCATCACCGCCGCCTCGTATCCAGCTTTCCGGACCGCGTTTGTCCCAGTCCTGGACATTGTTACCTCTCCTCTTCTCTGGCTGACCTTATGTTATTTCTTCTCCTGCATTTTTGACAAGTCGACTTCATCTTGCCTTCCTCCTCCGGACTCAAACCAATGACTGATTGATCCATTACTGCTGCTGCTTGATCGCTGGTCAAGGCGCAGAGCCTAGCTGTGGTACCTCGGGGAGCAATGGAGCAGAGCGAACAACTAGCCAGAGTAGCTCATCAACGATCACAGTCTGCGTACATACTGCATCAACATCAGTCTCCCCTTCACAACACAACCTCCTTCGACGCAATGGCGGTCGGTCAATTCGCGAAGAATAACCCCGGTGCCCTGGGGGAACTTCAACAAAACCAGCAGGAAGCTGCTCCTCGGTCTCCTCGGAAGGCAAAAGATGACATCGCTCACGACAGGGGCCGGTCTCAGTCACCCATCAAGAGCTCCAAGTTCCCCCTCTCGAGCGATGTTGCCTCCAAGGCAAAGTCTCGCGACAACTCTCCAATTAAGCAGAAGAAGTCTGGCACAGGTCTGGCAGGGCTTCTGTCTCGCCCAAAGTCGTTGAAAAACATGTATAAGCTGTCTACTGAGGAAGCACAGCTCGTCAGGGACAAGGAGAATAAGGAGCCGCAGAGCGCAGGACCGCCACCGATATATGCTCAGTTCGCTTCCGACCGGTCATGGCAGAACACATCAGCCGAGCGATCAAGTATTGAGGGTGTTCGATCTCCTGACATGGTACCTCCTCAGGCCCGTCCCGGATTCAAGGAGAGGCCAAAATCATTCCAAGTTCCCATCGTGTCCAACAACTCATCTTCCACGTCATTATCACCCAGCAAAGGCAGCTCTGAACAGCATTCAGGAAAGGGTTCTAGTGAGAAAACAGCATCCAGGACTCAACGTGGAAGGATGATGAATGCGTTGGGAAACTTTACACACAAACGAACGAAATCAGAAATGCCTAGCCCGGCGGCAGCGCCGACCGAGCAAACATTGGATCCCAAAGATATCGACAAGCACCTGGAAGCTATGCTGGACCGTCGGAACATCCCGGAGAACCAACGCTATAAAATGCGTAATCTCAACGACACCATCAAAATGGAATTCATCCGCCAGGACTGGGCTGAGATGCAGGCCGTCAAGGCCGACCGACCTGGCACCAACGACAGCTTCAAGAGCGTAGACAACATGGCTATTGACTCAGATGCTGAAGATGACAAGGACAAGCCCAAGCGGACTCGTGGCCGTAGCTTCACCTTCTCGCGTGGGAAGAAAGATAGTTCGTCCGCGAAAAAGTCGAAGGGCGAGGGAACACTTGGCCGACACTTCAGAAGCCGATCGACAGACAGCGTGGCAAGTGAGAACCCGTCTTCGTCTGCATCTTCACCGAGCAACGGCATATTGTCGAAGATCAAGCTGCAGCAGGGACCGTCAGAGTACGTGGGCTACTTGAGAAAGGTGCAGAAGCCAGAGCTGGTTGAGGTTGGCAAACTGCACAAGCTGCGCCTGTTGCTCCGAAATGAGACTGTGGCGTGGATTGAGGACTTTATCCAGCAGGGTGGAATGAGAGAAATCGTTGGCCTGTTGGAGAGGATCATGGATGTCGAGTGGAGGTTAGCTTACCCAACGATATCGCCCTTTCGCATTTTTACTGACAACACTACAGGGAGGAGCATGAAGATGCCCTACTTCACGAGAACTTGCTGTGTCTGAAGGCCTTGTCTACTACCGCCAGAGGCATGCAGTACCTCGACACCATTCAGGGAACACTGTTTCCTAAACTCCTGGGAATGCTCTTCGACCCTGAACGCAAGGGACCGAGCGAGTTTACCACCCGAAACATCATCACATCAGTCCTCTTCGCATACATACAATCCGCTCCCATCACAGAGCGCACAACTCGCGCTCAGAGAGTTCTCAGTTACCTCCGCGACCCCGAGCCCAAAGAGGACGAACGTCCCTTGCCTTGGGTCATGGAGATGAGGCAGGACCGGCCATACCGGGTGTGGTGTAAGGAGATCGTCAGCGTCACGAAAGAAGTGTTCTGGATCTTCCTACACAACCTCAACGTAGTCGCCCTCCCGTCTGACAAGGGTTATACACCCATCGCAACCGGAACGGCTCTTCCACCAGGAAACGACCAGACAACCTACATGACACAGAACTTCCCCCACGAACGGCCCCCTGTTCCTGCAGCACCCTACGTCGGCGGCGTAGAATGGGATGCTACCAATTACTTGGCCTCCCATCTCGATCTCATGAACGCCATCCTGGCCTGTACGCCCGAGAAAGACCAGCGGAACCGTCTCCGAGGGGAGTTCCGCATCTCGGGCATCGAGCGCTGTATGGGTGGGAGTTTGAGATTGTGCAAGGAGAAGTTCTATGGGGGTGTGCACGATGGGTTAAGGACTTGGGTGAAGGCCGCCGCGGAAGACAACTGGCCGATCAAGGATGTGAGGTACGGCCCTCCGCCAGAGGCAAGGGCTTCGCCAAAGAAGCAGGGAGGGGGACAAAAAAAGCCTGTGGAAACCGCACCGAAAATCGAGATCCCGAAGTTGGATTTGGGTTTGGAAAAGGGACAACCTGTGCGGGATGCTTGGCTGTGAGGTGCCCAAGCAGGAGGTGCCCAAGCAAGAGGTGCATGAATGGCATCATGCCTCGTTGAGGTCAAAGCGAGATACGCTTTACCTTGTCAGACCTGGTCTTTCCTTCATTTCTGGGGTTCTTGTTCTTATGGTCTTGGTTCATTGCTCGGCATACAGGGTGCTCATGTTTTCGCTTGGTAATGATTGTGCTTATTTGTATCGTGACATGCCGTTCCACGTCGGTATGTCCGTGACGATATTATGAAAGGGAAATTGCATCAGACTGGGAACATAAAAGAAATCACATCAAACGAAGTGAAGGTCTCCGGTTGGGTGTACTTGGCTCTATCGCCGCCATCGGAGATGCCACCAGCGACCATGGTGTCTCCCGCTAAGCTACCTTGTCTTACTTGAATCGTACAAGGGCGTTCCCATGGCCGGCCGAGCAATCGATGCGTTGTCCGTTTGGATAGGTGGCTCGGGGGATCCGGGTATGCAAGCGGCGCATAGGCTGTCTATACCGCTCAAGGTAAAGAAGCCATGTTCTTCCTAGCTTCCTGGTTGATACCAGTCCCTCCGGGAAGTATCACTTGAAGTCTCACTGCAGCTTTTGGGACCCAATGGGGTGTGTAGCCCTGAAGAAATGATGAAACGTATGCACAGGGTCAGAATCCTGCAGTTCTCGCCGCTGGTAAATCGTGCGATTGGCTTACCATACATGTACGTGAACGAGCTCTGCTGTATATCCAACGGTAGTCAACCGGCGGTGTGGTTCAGCGAACCAAGGTGTGGAGGCATCGCGCATGAACGGAGCGCAGCGCCACGGCCCGCACGAGTGGTGGCCCCCATAGGTTAGTAGTGAGTTTTGCAGAGTTTCTTTGGGTGCCATTGTATTTAGCCAGGGCCAGAGAGAGACTCCGCTCCGGCGTACGTTGTGGCACGTACCGTCACCGAGAATGGACACCTTACCCCTGTAGCAAGTCTCCATACATTGCTGTGGAAGCTGGTAGTGGACAGGGGAGCTTTCTTGATGATGACGCTGGTCGAAGATGGAACAATGCAGGTTACTGCATGCAGGCTTGCTAGTTCGACCGTCCGGATGGGTGTAGCCGGTATTAGGAACGGGAAAAGTCGGTAGGTAGCCAGAGGTAAAGATAACTGAATAGACGGTGTGGAAGTATCGTATTTGACATACCTAGGACTCGCGTGAGGTATAGAATCGTTTTTTTTTTTGGTAACTGGATAAGGCAGGCAAACAGGCTGATGGGTTGAGCTGCAGGTTTGCGGCATGATGACGAAGGTGGTGCGTGAATTGCAAGACTGAGATCTTACTTGGAAGATTTTGGTGCTTCCAGCTGGTTTCTTTGCACTATTCATGGAAGGAAGCTTCTATGACACGAGAGAAGCAAACGTTCGGTCAGGATGATAGGTCACAAACATTGAGTTTATCAAGTGTGGTGTGGACAAGACAATAGTGGCCTGCACAGGGGAAGAGCCTAGTGAGGCGCCGCCATATGCACCTCGGGCTGACGAGCCAGAAGTATCCTCTAAGCGTAGGAAAGGCGCAGAAGTCCAATGACGAATGGTCAACTGTCATGAGAAGAAAGACACGCACGATATTACATTGACTGATAGCAACGTAGGGGTGGATGTAGAAATGAGGTTGAAGTTGACCTGGCTCGACATTCCGTGCTGAGAATCTACCCTGTAGCACGCCACTGTGCGCCCGGGCACGTGGCTGTTGTCTTCGTCATCACGAACCCAAAAGGTGCCTGGAAGAAAGATCAGCAGTTCAGGGCACCTACCCACTGTTCTCAACTCTGGACTGTTACCGTTGTCTGCATCCCGAGTTGTGGCTCTAGCACGCTGCACGTAAACTTGTCTGTCATTGTCGGCTTTATTGCCTGAGTCTCAGCAACCTTGACCCAACTGGAACACGCCATACATCCATCCCTACGCCACAGCCTGTAGCACCAGTCCTCCTCTCCCATCGCTACCTATCATCGGACCAGATACACGGATGCTGCCAAGAGATTCGCAGCCACCGTCTCCTGTTCGTGAGAGAAGCCCTTGATCACCAGCCCCAACGCCTGCCCGGAGCTCCCCCGGCACATCTGTCCTCCGGGAAAACCCCCTGGGTCTGTACCTAGCCAGGGTTGTCTTCCAAAAGCCTCTACCATCCATCGTCCGCTCAGGCGCCGGGTATCAACAGATATCCATCCTGCTCATCTACCGGTCAACTCCCGGTTACGGTAGCAGCCTTGTGAACACGGAAGGGCGGTGCATAACATATCAGCCTCTCTCATCTTTGTCAGGTCTCTGACAGGCAGTCATCCGATCCTTGTGCCTCCGGTAACCACCAACCAGCTCTTCATCCCAGCTGGTTCCGCTTCAACCCAAGACCCCAAGGCAACGCCGCCGACGACAGCCCCTCCCCCGCAGCCTTCCTTCGTCTGACCAGACTTCGCTTGGGACCACCTCACCTCACCATAGAGCCTCTCTCTACCTTATCCCACGCACAACGCTGGGAAACTTCCCGAGCTCACGCAACTGTGCAATACCAAGCCCGCCTGCCTGCTGGTGCAGCCTGTCAACCTCGCAATCCACTCGCTGTCCCTTCCGCGCCTCCGCTTCGCCAGGCTACTATCCTTTCCAACGTGCCTTGCTCAGGCCAACAGCTTGTTCAGAGTCCTTCTCACTGTCTCACTGCTCGACGACCCACACCATCCTCCTCCGTATACTCCGCTCGCCAACAGCGGCTTTTGCACACACTTGCGCACGCTTGCTTCACTCACCCACACACGGACATAGGTGCACCACCACGCATCCCAAGTGACACACCACAAGCGCACACTTACGCACCACTTGCACACACAAACTGAATCGCTATCCACCTTCAAACTCCGGTCCATTCTCCAGCAAATCTCCCGGCTGCTTTTCTTCTGCAGCACCTTTACCTGCGCCTTGACGAACTGGCGTCCACCTTTTTTTCTTCATTCCCACCCCCCTTTCACAACAGCTCTTCTCTCGAACCAGGCACCTTGAGCCGGCTCTTTTTTTTTTCTCTGGTCCCTTGTTTCCGGCTCGCTACGCTCAGTGACCAGGTGCAGTTGAATGCACCTACTGCACCTCGTCACCCCCGGACCTGGACTAAGGACGGATCATTATTATATAACTCGGCGCTGCGCTAGACCCTGGGCCACCTTCGCTGGGACCCCCAGCCATGTCCATCAAGTAACTATACGCCTTTTTCCTTGTTTCCTCTTTTCCCCCTCTCTTTTTGATCCCTCTTTATCTTCAGGCCCAGGGCAAGGCCTGAATTGCATCATTCTTATCGTGACCAGTCTTCACTCCTGCTTACCCCTGCTGCTTTAATCCCCATGTAAAGCCTCTGCCTTCGACTTTGTTCACACTTGTCTTCACACGACACCACAACCTTTTATAACACATTGCCAAGCAAATTCTTTCGGTGATGGACAACCCCCAGGCATTTTTGGTCACGAGTCCTCGATTTGAACGTCAAACGGATCCTAACAATGCGGATAGTTGGGTAATGTTGAACCAGGGCGGGTTCGTGAAGCTAGGAAATGAACGTATATTGCAGAAGCTTGAGTCTCGCATATCATGCGACCTCTCCGTGCCATCGGAACTGAGATCGAGATGTCCTGAATTTCACCGAAAGAGCGACAAGGGAACTTTGTTCCTTACAAATAAGAGAGTATGTTCACTAACCTTATCTTTGACACGGATTCAGTGCTAAATTGGTCATTTCAGATCGTTTACTTGCCGGCGAAGCCTACGCAGGAGCCGAAATTCGAATCGTTCAGCGCACCCATTCTCAAGTTCCAAGATTCAACAACAAGTAGCAGCATGTGGTGGGGATGTAAGTTTTCTCGAGCCAGGCTGTCCTGTGCAAGCATGACAAAGTAGTAACACCTTGGGCAGGGGTCTGGAAGTCAGACTGCATTCCCGTGTCTGGTGGCGGAATCCCGCCAGATATTCCCCGAATCGAAGTGAAGTTTACTTTCTCAGATGGTGGCATGATGGACTTCAATGAGGCCTACATCCGTCTCCGAGAACGCTTGCATCAGTACCAGGAGATGAGAAGAGAAATGGGACCAGGCGCCGATGTTCCAGATGAGCCACTGCCAGCATACGAAGCAACTGAGGGACCTACCACAGAGAGCACATTGTCAGCACCAACGGCCCAGCACAACCGGTCAGAGAGCTCGGCAAGTCGCCGAGGTCCAGATGGCCCGCCGCCAGGTTACGATGAGGCGCAAGCTCAGCAGATTAGCAATCGGTTGGAAGACCATATACGTGGAGAAGCAGACCGAGGCGAGCGGGATGACTGAAGAAAAGAGCCTTGAAAGTTTACGAGTGACCACGAGAAAAGTAGCATGTCTACCAGGACGATTGCCTCTCATTAGAGGTGGTTGAGTCAGGCTGAGAGCCGGTGGGTGGAATTGGTCTGTGAGCTTTTGGAGTTTCGGCGTTGTATCTGCATGAGAAGGACAGCGTTTCAAGCATTAAGAATACACCTACCTGAATATGAAATACAATGAGAATTTTTCGCGCCCGTTGGCGATGCATTTCTTTTCAGAATATCATTCTGACCCGAAGGACGGAGTAGTAGATCGTCTAAGGACAATGAAGCCTCAGGCTCGACGAATCTGCATCACGTGACGTCCAGCCAGACTTTTACCGGTAACGCCCGACCAATCACGTAAGCCCAATTCCCAAATCGCATGGTCCGACCCAGTTTCGAGACCTCCCGACCGAGAGAGCTTTCCCGAGGATTTTATATGACGCTTCAACCCCTTCCTCCATCCCTACCAACAACCACCAATCAACCCACCCTCTTGCGGGAGTCAAAGGAACTCACAGAAAACAGACACAATGGGTATCTGGGACGCGTTCACAGACATGGTCGAGGCGGTGACGCCTTGGAGCGTTGTCGAGGCTGAGGCTCCGGCCGAGGAGAGCAAGGTACGACAACCGATTCACCAACGAGCTGCGACGCCTTTGGGAAGGAGTGATCCATTCCCGGGCTTCTTGAGCGATGCGGATTTTGTGAGGTACTGACTGTGGCCTGTGAATAGCCCGAGGAGACCACCGAGGAGACCAAGTCCGACGACGCCGAGACCGAGGAGTCAGAGGACGCCGAGGAGGAAGAGGAAGAGGAAGAGGAAGAGGAAGAGGAGGAGGAGGAGGATGATGATGAGGAGGAGATTGTCGACCCCAAGGAGACTCTCGAGGAGGGTGAGTTTTCTTCTTATCACCGATACGGCCGTCCGATCTGTCCTCTCGAAGCCCAACCGCCTGGGTGTGCAGAGGAGGTGGACAATTGGATGGACGACCTTACCTGAAGAGAGGCTAATGAGTGTCGACAGAGTGCAAGAACGCCCCCCAGTGCGCTCCCGCCAAGCACCATTACGATGACTGCGCTGCACGTGTGCAGAAGCAGGAAGCCGAGGGAGAGGTCACCGAGGACTGCGTTGAGGAGTGTACGTTTTCCCTTGCTCTATACACCTTTTCCTTGCTGCTGCTTCTTCATACGGCGGCTTGGAAACAAATGGCAATGCGCCGTCCGCTGCCTCCGCTCGTGGAAGACGAGGACATGCCAAGTAGAGAGAGACAGCTTGCTGACATGATTGATTGATTTAGTCTTCCACCTCGCCCACTGCGCTACCGCCTGCGCTGCGCCCAAGCTCTGGTCAAAGCTCAAGTAAATGCGAGAAAAAAACAGCTGCCACATAACGAGGCTGTTTCCGATTATGCTGGTTCAACTATCCTGCCGTTCCTCCACCAGAAACGAATCGCTATTCAGTGATAACTATTTCCGAACGATTGGGTTCCATATGGCATTGATGGGAAGGAAGGAGCAGGATTGTTGCGGCTGCTCAACACCTCTGTACGATTCCATTGGTGAAGGGGATGTTTGTTCATGATGATCATGGAGATGCAGGAGGTGGATTGTTGATGTTCCTTTAAGGGGTGGGAGTGGTGTCTGTATTATACGCAGCAGCGGCTCCTAGAATAGAAAGCTCTCTCTCCCTGTCTACGTGTTGTCTCGTCGTGCAGATGCTATGTTTGGTATGTGGATTTTCATCCTAGCGTCTTGAGTCATCCTGCTAGACCTTGGCTACGATGAGCCTGTGCCTGAGCTAAACATACAACATTATATGGCTACCCTGGGGGACGGAGAAGACAGGCGACTCGCAACGCGGTGTGGGCTCTGATTCTCGGTTCGTCAGATGCATTTCCTTGGCTGGAAAGACGACCCCAGACCTCGGATCAGCTAGGACCCTCTGCTCTGGGTGATTCATATCTGATCGGCGTCGCAGCCCCGTGCCTATCCCCTCTCCCGGGAACGACGGTACGACAACTTTGTGGCGGAGCGCTTGGATCTAGCTACAACCTCGCCGGGGGTGCATCATCGTCGTCGTCGTCACGAGCCGCAGAGATATCAAAGCGCGACCAGCGAACTTTATCAACGTCCGAAACTGCCTCAGGAACAAGGATGATAACACGCACGGAAAGCAAGAGAGAGAATGATCACGTACGGGATCGTCGGCCGCCCCATGGGGGGTTTGGAAGGAGGGGGGGGGGGATCCAGCATCGGTATAGATCCACGGGAAAGAGCAAAAGGGCGAAGGAAGCAAGAGGTGGAAGAAAAACGACGCCATCGTGAAAGCCTCCGAACCCCCGCCAAAACAGGGCTGACGATCAAGCCAAAAAAGCAACTCCACCTTTCTGAATCGCGGCAAACTGACGAGTGCGCCAAGTTTGAGGTTCGTTTGCAAAAATGGATGAAGAATCATTTGATTGTTGCATTACAGGGGTGAATCGGAATGGTGTCGAGTGAACAATTATGATCTACGGCCTAGATAATGGTGGTTCTGGGTGGATGTATGGATGGCTGGCTGCATGAATGGGATCGGATGGTTGGAGCTGGTTCGGGAAGTTTAAGGTGAGAGAGATGAGAGTGGTGAGGCTGAACCGGGCATATGTGTGAGGCGCGGCGTGGAGACTGAGTTTGGATGGGAACTGAGTGGGTTCGTCTATTGCCTTTAGTTATGTGAAGCCCATCTGGCTTTGGTCTAGGTGGAAAAAGCGAATGTTTGTCATGTGTGTATTCCCGTGATAGGAGAGGATGGATCTGGGGTTGAAAGAGGAAACAGCTGGCGATGTGTGACCGAAGATGTGTGGGATGGGACGGGCACGCATGTATGGACGGAGGGTTACGGTATCGCTTAAGATGCTGGGAGTATATGTCGATGAGGGGAAGCAGAGTTGGTGGCTGCATGGAGCCGAGGTACCGGATAAGAAGTTGATTGAAATGCCTGTGATTTGGGAAGACTGAACAGTGGCCGTTGATAAGGAAGAAGATGATCGTTCCTCACTCAGTTCGTGTCGCGTTGTGCTCGTTCGCAGGAACCAAGGCGAGGGCGTCTATCTCAGGGCACGAAGTGTAGAGCGATGCTGGTCCACGTTGGTCCCCATACCTTAGGTCCATGCTAGTCTAGTGCTGACGAGTCTCTATCAGGTGCAGATCAAAAGTCATACCCTTAAAGAAAAAGAAACATAGAGTCCCTTTTGATTCCGCTATTGTATGTTCACCGTGCTTGAAAGAGCAATTCAAAGAGACGAGCAAGATGAAGCATTGCTCACAGCTGGCCTATGTGACGAGAAGCCAAATGGTATCACAGTAGAACAGGGAACCCAAGTGTCCAAAACCGGGTCCGGGGTCTGGAATCAGCGCGCCCGTAGTTCCAAAAGAATTGGATTTAAATTCGACCGGGGGTGGGACACACACACGCACACGCATCTCTTACTCGAGACAGGCGCCGCTACGGCACAGACGGGAAAGAATGGAAGGTGGATGGAGAAAGATGGGAGCTAGGATCACAGGACGGGGTAAGGTAACAAACAGGGTCGCATTGCTTCGTTCCGTTAGGCGACTTTGCGATGGCCGATAAAGCCAAAAGGGTATTAATGGGCTGGATGCTGCTTCGAGCCACCCTTGGCTTCTGTCTGCTGCCAACTCTACCGTACCTCCCTCTTCTTCACCTTAAAACCTTTGCCTTCACATCATCCATCCGTCTCGCCTTGCCTCACCTCACCACCGCCAGCGACCACTGACTGACCTCTCCCTCGGGTCGCGCGCGCCCCTGGCTTTCCATCTCGTCTCCAACATTACCACCCTCGGAACCTTCTCTCGCTCTCCGTCGCTGCCGTCTTTCTCAAAACAGCATTCAATGACAACCCATCATTGAGCAACCCTTCCCCCTCCCCCTCTCCTCCCCCCCCACACGACCTCAAGGCTTAGGTGCTGTTCTCGTTCACCTGTCATGCCCTCCGCACGCTTCTGGCGCAAAGCCACCAACGCCACTGCTGCTGGGACTGTCGACTCGACCACCGCCAACAGCGAAACCTCCCAGGACCGTGACGCCGACCCGGACTCCAAGACCAGCAATGGCTTCCATCTTCGAGATCGCCAAGCCAGCTCGGAAGCACCAGCCACGGCGTCCAGCGACGACAACGCCCTCGCGACGGCTGACACGGCCGACACCGGCGCAGCGCAGGGGAGTTCTACGACGGTGGTGTACCGCACCTACAAGAGGAGGTGGTTCGGCCTGTGTCAGTTGACATTGATGAACGTCGTCGTGTCCTGGGGGGTATGTCTCACCTTTATTTTCTTCTTCCTCTTTTCCCTTGAAGACGATGCGGGTTCGCAATGTGCGGCAAGTGTCGCAACGCACGGGTGTCGCGTGATGTCTTGTCCCCGGCTGGTTGGTGCATGCAAGCCTGGGACAATTGCTGTGGTGTGGCTATCGTTGCAACGCATTGTCTTGACCCTTCATCTTCCATGTTCCAAGGTCAAGTCGACAGTCGCAAGTCTACACTATTCGTTCCGAAGACGTCTAGCCTCGTGCAGAGCCTCGTCAACATGCACCAACCACACGCTTCCTCACTCACACGCCACCCGCATCTCAGCCCAGCCTCGTCTCACCCTCCTTCAGCGCATTGAGCACACAGCACACATTACCCCAGTTCTCACGAGCCCTACGTATAAATCACTAACATCATCTCCAGTGGCTCACCTATGCTCCCGTCGCCTCCAATGCTGCAACATACTTCTCCGTGACCGAATCCGCCATCAACTGGCTCTCCATTGCCTTTTTCCTCTCCTTCGTCGTCGTCTCTCCCATCTCGCTCTACGTCCTGCACCACCACCACGGTCTCCGCATCTCCCTCTGCCTCGCTGCTCTCCTCCTCCTCATCGGCAACTGGGTTCGCTACGCTGGCTCCACCGACAAGTCTGAGCATGGAGGCAAATTCGGGTATGCCATGGCCGGCGAGATCCTGATCGGCTTCTCACAGCCATTTGTGCTCGCTGCGCCGACGAGATATTCGGATCTGTGGTTCACGAACAGGGGCAGAGTTGGTGCCACGGCGCTGGCGACGTTGGCGAATCCTTTTGGCGGTGCCCTGGGACAGTTGATCAATCCCTTTTGGGTGAGCAAGCCTGGCGATGTGTCGGACATGGTGCTCTGGGTTTCTGTCATTGTGAGCTTTTCCCCTTCTATCCACCCTCGTTCCCTCCCATGTTACCCCCTGAGCGCCCATCGCTACTCCTTCTACACATAGTATCAGAAGACCGGAGGACTGATCAGAAGAGCTAACGCACATCGCAGTCAACCGTCGCGTGCGTCCCGTCATTCTTCATCGCTTCCCACCCGCCAACCCCCGTTGGCCCCTCCTCTACCACCCCGAAACTCAACCTACGCGCCTCCCTCCCAGCCCTCCACTCGCTCGAGCTCTACCTCATCTTCATCCCTTTCACCGTCTACGTAGGCTTCTTCAACTCCATCTCCTCCTTGCTCAACCAGATCCTCACGCCGTACGACTTCACCGACGACCAGGCCGGCATTGCCGGGGCAGTTCTCATCGTGGTCGGCCTCGTCGTGTCAGGCTGCGCGGCACCGGTCATCGATCGCACCAAGAAGTTCCTGCTGGCGATCAAGGTTCTCGTTCCCCTGATCGCTCTGAGCTACCTCATCTTCGTCTGGATGCCGCAGACCCGCTCCCTCCCCGGGCCCTTCATCATCCTCGCCCTTCTCGGCGCGACGTCCTTCTGCCTCCTCCCCATCGCGCTGGAATACCTCATCGAGCTCTCCCACCCTCTCAACCCGGCTGTGACTTCCACGGTGGCTTGGACGGGCGGACAACTCTTCGGCGCCATCTTCGTGCTGATCTCTGACGCGTTGACCGATGGGAAAGACGCCAGCCCGCCAAAGAATATGCATAGGGCCTTGGTGTTCCAGGCAGTGGTGGCTTGTGCGGTTATGCCTGCGCCTTTGTGCCTTGGCTTGTTCGGTAGGGCGCATAAGGTCGTCCTGAGGAGGGTGAGGTCGGATGAGGGTGCCGGAGGGGTGCAGACAGTTACCGGTCCATGATGGATGTGATGAAATGATTGTTCATGTTTGCGGTCTTTTGTTCCGGGTTGGCTTGGGTTCCTTTCTTCTTTTTTTGTTTCCATGCTCGAAGATTTGTTGTGATATCCACGGGCTAGCAGTTTTGAGCATGTTCCTTTCGGCGTTCAGTGGTTTGACAAGGCGAATGAATATAAGCGATGACATTCGTCTTCTCTTTGTCTGTCTTTCCATTAGGGGTGTGTATTATCATTAACCCTCATGTTCCACATCCTCTTCAGAGAGCTCGTCCCTATTTACCATTTATTTGCCATTAATCTGCGCATCCAACATTCCTTTCTCCTCAGCAATCTCCTCCCAAACGGCCCTCAACCTCTCCATTTCCTGCCAGCACTGCTTGCCCAGCTCCTCGAATTGCTTCACATCCTCCTCCGTCGTATCCCTGATCTTGTTCCTTCCGATGCTCATATGCAACACACCCTCCGCCGTGTCAGACCTGACCTTCTCCGCATCCACAGGTTTCCCTTCCCACCCCCAGCCATCTACCTCCGTTCGCTTGACGCTCTCTCGCAGCTTCGTGTCGCATGTCGATCCCCACTTCACTCTCTCCGCTTGACTTGCATCCAAGCTTGCCTGGGGCTCCATCACAAGCCACCCCGCCGATTTGGAGGCTATGTAGCTAGTCGCGCAGTGCCATGGAGATCCGAGCCATCTCGCCACCACAAGAATCCACTTGTATGCCCAGAACAAGAACCACGGGACGGGAAACAAGGTGCTGGCCACCACTCCCGGATGCGAGAGGTACACCTTTGGGGGGCAAGGCTTCTGCGCCGCGACATTTGCGTCAGATGGTGTAAGCCATTGGCGTGAGTGTGGGCTCGATGATGGAAGCGAAGTGGTCAAGGCGAGAAGGTCGGTGAGACGCTTGGCGGATTCGTAGGCGATTGGGTTGGAGAGGGCTTGAATGTCGGAAGGAATGAAAGCGGATGCGACTGCTTCGACACTGCTCGACCAGATGACACGCGCGGGCGTGTCTGACGGAGACGCACGACAGAGAAGAGGGAGAAGATGGTGGACCAGAAGGTAATGCCCAAAAACACATGCACAGAAGACCTCGCCCAACGGAGGCTTCGGGGGCTATTGTCGCACCTCGTCAGCTTTCACATCACTCGTAGTCTCCCGTTCCCAGGCAAATACTCACATAGTCATATCCCGGCTGCTTGTTCAAGATCCTAGTCGGCATAGGAGTCTTGAAATTGGGCCACGTTACCGACCTTTGAATCCCCTGCGAGCCGATCTGCCAGATCGCCCCAAATACATTGAACCCAGACCATCCGCCAAACCCAGCATTCAGCACCACAGCATCTAACCTCGGCACCCTCACCGCATGTAAGTACTCTCCCTCCAGCCCTTTTGGATTCCCCATCTCTCCGGTACAGAGTCTCTCTGCCAGATCGCGAATCCCCCGGACGTCACAGAGGTCGACCTGCGGGCTAAGGATGTGGATTCGGGAGACGACGGATTGCGGGTCGTAAGAGGACGGAGAGCGGTTCCTGAGCGCGAGGGAGGTTCTCGCGAAGTCAGAGGCGTGGCGACGGAGGTGGGAGATTGTGTCGAGCGCTTTGGAGGCGGAGCGGGTGGTCGGGAGGAGGATGAGGTGGCCGGTCAAAGCACGAGTGAGGAGGAATTCATTGATCAGACGTTCGCAGGTGGCCAGGCCGATGCCGCTATATTGGTTGTTAGCATTAAGAGGCGTCAGTTGGACGGTGCCAGGGCTTTGGACTGACCTATTCGCACCGGTCACCATGACGAACAGCTGCTCGTCTGGTGAGGCGACATCCCACGGCGCCCCCATCTTGGAAGCCGGAAGCTGTATCACACGGTCTGGGGACAAGAGATGCGGGATTGGAAGCAATTATGGCGAACACCGTTTCTTCAAAGGTAATCGCAGGAGCATTTCAAGGTGTTAGAGCGGTAATGGGGAGGGGGAGAGCCTGCCGCGTCCGTTGTCGTTGATTTTTTGGGGCGTAAATAGACCCCTGCCTCCCATCATTTCCACTTGCAGTCGCAAGCTGCGCAGCGCGCAGCCACTAGACTAAGGCGCAGTCTAGGTCGACCACATTCAGGGGTCCACGTTCAATACTTTCCGTGATCTTAGGAACCAGCTGTGAGCACTCAGATGATCTGCCTCACGTCGACAATAGTTCGCCGCATGGAGTGAGCTCCAGCCTGAGTTCGCTGAAGGTGAGTCAGTCTGCAAGCAAACCCTCTATGATACTGGGCAGTTGAACACGCGAGACGCGCAAGCAATTGTGACGCTTGTTTGCCTTCACTCGCTCAAACGGCACGTGCTGACTCGTTGACACTGTCCCTGACAAGAGTAATTTCCTCATTCACAGGATGCTTTGTCGACACAGTTGTGATGATTTATTTCAATAGCTAACAGAACAGTTGGTAGCGACCATCTTCATCGGCCACAGTTAGTTTTCATAATTCACCTCCTTTTGGAACATAGCTCGCTCCCATTTTGTATCATGCTATGACTCCATGAACCCAACGCTTTGTCTTCGACATCTTCCCATATAATTCTGTGCCGTTCTTAGCAATGAGAACCCTTACTCCCTTGGCCTGTTCACACCCTCACGCACAGCAGCCAGGATTAGGTCCTTGGCGATTTCCACGCCCTCGGACGTTCCGATGATCTCGATTGCCTCATCCTTGGCCTGGTCACGGGGCACTTGGATCTTGCAGTTACTCTGCTTGCGGATCGCATTGACCTTCGATCCGTTAGGTCCGATAACATGGCGGTAAGTGCGCGGGTCGGGCAGGATCAGGTAGCCGGTAGCATCCTGTTTCTGAGCCTGCTCCAGTGCTTTCTGGATCAACTCCTTTGCTTTAGCCACATTCTCGGGGTTGCCGCGAAGGACCCATGGAATATCGCCCTCCTCACCAGAGGTAGTCTTGACCACCTTCCAGGAATGCGCGTCCGTATTGGCATCCGCATCGTCCGTAATCAGCGGTAGGGATCCACCGTTCTCGCGCGCAGATACGTCAGGCTTGCTCGGAAGCGTGGCTCCTGCGTGGTCAACAGTTACCTGATGGTTGCTGCGCAGCTGGCGGAAGAATTGACCACCATTCGCCACAGCGTGGTGCATACTGCGCGGCACCTGGACCGTCTCGCCTTGCTGCGACTTGAGCAGGCTCTGAATGTGTTCCTTGGCCTGTGCGACGTTCTCCGGGCGTCCCACAATCTTAACACCAGTCTTGCCGTCACCCTGGCGGGGAACGTCGATAGAAACGGAGAACTTGGTCTCCATCTGGCGCTTGGTGTCGCCTCCGCGACCGATGAGAGATCGGTGCTGGTCGATTGGGACTTCGACGATCTCAGTGACCTGACTCTCACGTTCGGCAACCATCTCCTCGATGCGCTTGATAATCTTCTGTACGACCTCGGTGCGTCCCTCAACCTTGATAGTGTTACCGTCAGCTTCCTGCTTGGGGAACTGAATGGTACGCGCGAGCTCTCTCCTGTCATCTGAGCCCCCAGCACCAACGACGATCTCCTTGAGAGTTTGGCCTGGTAATGGTTAGAAAAGAGTTAACGAGCTGCATTCCATGGTGAACATACCTCCTTGACCAATGAGAGCCCGATGGTACTTCTTGTCGACCTCAATTGTCTGAACGACAGTGTCGTCAAATACGGAGCGCTTCTCTTCAAGGATCTTCTTGGCTTTGGCGACCTGGCTAGCAGTACCCTTGATGATGATCTCCACGATTTCGGTGTCCCGATCCGCGGGCACGTCAATCCTGGCGCCAGTCTGCTGGCGGAGCTCATCAAGGGCAGCACCACCCTGACCGATAAGAGAGCCGACCTGCTTCTGCTTGACAGGGACCGAGGCGGTCGCACCGTGCTCCTCGAGGTACTTGTAAAGCGAGAAAATCTCATCGCGAGCCTCATCGGCACCCTTCTTGGGTCCACGGATGATAACCTCGTCAGGTCCCTGCTGGCGGCGAGGCTTGCCGCCAGCGTCACTCGTGGCATCCGCGTTAGACTGATCCTCGCCATTGTTCTTGCCAGAGCGAGGGAAGAAAATGAGAACCTTGTAGCGGGTCTGAAGACGGTTGATCTGACCACCTTGCGCACCAATGAGCTCCCTGTGGTACTTAGGGTCAATCTTCAGGGTGTGAGTAGTTTCATCAGCCAGGCTACGACCAAGGTTCTGGATGTAGTTGCGAGCTGCCTCAGCCTTAGCCTTGGGCCCCTTGAGCTCAACCTTACCATCCTGCACTTGGATCTCAACATCGAACTGGTCCCTGAGCTCCTTGATACGACTACCGCCCTTACCAATAAGGTGGTTGGCAAATTTCTGCGGGAAGTCGAAACTGAGCGTGAAGCCACGCTCCTTGTCGTCCTGCTTCTCCTGCTCCACAAAGGCGGTGGCCTTCTTGGAGAGAGAGGCAACAGCCGAGGCAGGACCTCGGAGGGTGATGGAGGTGCCCACCTTGGTGACGCGGATAGGAATCTGATCCGCTGAGCGGTTCTCCTGCTCCTTCTTAATGAAGCGGCGCAGACGCTCGTGGTACTTGACTGGCACCTCAAGAGTCTCACTGCTAAGCTGCTCTTGCTTGGAAATGAGGTCGAGAATGTGCTTTTGGGCATCCTCCAGACCCTTCCTAAATGCACGGATCTCATCATCCGAAGGCTTGGTGCGCGAGGGCTGGTAAGTACCATCAGCCGGGTCAGGGCCCTCATAGACCAGGAGGACTGGTGCGTTGGCCTCAGACGCCTCGGGAACAACCACGTGAACACCGAAGTCGTTCTTGACGCGTGAGGTAATGTCATTGCGCAGGTGCTGATGGAAGAAGGGGTCAACGTTGACGGTCTGCATCCTGGCGGGAGGATGGCCGTTGATAATACCAGTGATCTCAGACTGTGCGCGGATGGCATTCTTGCCCTCGCGAGAGTAGAGCTCCCAGGGAAGAGCACCGTCCTGAGAGAAAGGGGTGTTGATGTGAGTGTTGTAGGCCTTCTCAAGGCGCTCGATTTCACGACGCTGGCGGAGGTAGCGAGTAACGTAGCCAGCGTGGGCTGCAGCACCGGTAGGAGCGTTCCGGTGGAACCTTGCGATGTCGAGGTTCGACATCTGCATTCCCATGGCAAGGTCCATGGCCTTCTCTAGGCCAACTTGCACCTGATCAGCGGGGCCGATCACAGTGACAACGTCATCCTCTTCGTCTTGAGGAAGGATGAGCGCACATCCGGTCTCGGCGAAGAAATCATCCATCGGGATACCACGATTACCAATGATGAACTGATGACGGCCCCTCTGAATGGAGAGTTGTTCCATCTCGAGCTGCTTGTGAAGCTCGGCTACGCGCTGCTCAATCTCAGCGCGAGCCTTTTGAACCGCTGCACGATCACCAGTAAGTTGGATGTGATTATCCTCGGGACCGGCGGGATGGAAAACGGGTCGTTGTCCGGGGGCGGGAGCAACGGGGGCGGGGGCCGAGGAGTACGCAGAGTGAGGAGGGATACGGAGCTGAACTCCATTGTTCTCCTCGAGAGCCTGAGCAAATGAACCGGAAGGACCTGCAATGAAAGGGTAGAAAGCAGCAGGAACGCCACGAATGCGGGTTTGGGTATTGGCAGAGCGCTCGCCCGCAATCTTCAAGATCTCGTTGCGAGCAGAGGCAGCGGAGAGAGCGTTGCCCTCGACGATGACATCAATCTCGGCCTCATCATCATCGACCGGAGGCTGCTCATCAGTCTTGGGAAGCTGGATGCGAGCTCCAGTCTTCTCCTGCAAAGCCTTGATGGTAGATCCGCCCTTGCCGATGATGTGCGCACGGGCGGAATTGGGGATCGGGACCTTGATGGAAGTCCTTGTTCCGATCTGCTGAACCAAGTCCTTGAGTGCCTGTTGAGCGACGTCCTGAGGACCGGTAGCGTCAAACTTGAGACGACCATTGGTAGCGGTGGACATGGTGATTTGAGCACGAGAGCGACGGTTGATGTCCTTGATAGTATCCTGAATAGGGCGCTTGAGCTGGTTGCGCTGCATGATGAACTGTGGCTCAAGAGTCACAGACTCGATGCTGCGGCCAGGAATGAACATGGAAGGGGTCTTGACGGAAGAGGCAGGAGTGGCATTGCCAGGGGTAGAGGAGCGAGAAACTCCATTGGACGAAGCGCCATTGGAAGCGCCATTGGCATTATTCTTCGCACCCCAGATGGGGGCGACATTGGGAGCCTTACCCTTGGGGGCACCGAGTTCAGGGAACAGATCGTGGGATTGGGTGTCGAGACCCTTCTTAGGAGCAGCATTCTCCTTTCCGGGCAGAGGGGCGGTAGGGTCGTCCTCGTCGGGGACCTCGTCGACAGTGACAGCGTGGGGAGTGTGATGCTGTTGCATCATGCGCTGGGCAGCGGACATCTCGACAGATGAGGGGCCAGCGTCAGAAGCCATGGTAAAGTTATACGGTGTGTCGAGCTCGTGAGAGATACAGCGGGAACAAGTAGCTATGACTGCCTAGTCAGCAATTGTCGCCAGGAACCATTGGGGACGTATTTGGGCATGAAAACCTCCATATTAGAGCTATAAGGATGGCTGGAACTTACAAGTACTCCGGGAAGCGGATCAGGGTCTAACTGGGTAGACGTAGAGCGAGACAAGAGCAGTGTGCTTTTCGGAACAGATGTGAGGATAGTGGGATGCAGTGTCCTAGAACATTGCGCAACACCAAGTGAGAACGAATACCAGAAACCAGGAGGAATAAACCAGAAGAGGCAGTCCAGACCGGGTGAGGGTAAGGATGGATCAGGGTGATGAGGAGGAGGAGGAAGAGAGAATGGGGTGATTGTGTGATGGATAAGTCGGAGAGAGGTGAGGTGGGAAGGTTCCCAAGACAGCTTGTCCACGAGGTCTAAACTCGACGTCGAGCCAGCTCAAACTTTTGGCGCAATGGCATGCTGGCCTTTTGGGGACCTGAGGTGGCTACTTTGGGGGGACAGCAGGGGTTTAGGCCTAACCTGAGGGGCGTCACCCCACCTTTGGCGGAGGGCCAGTGGTCGAATGTGCCTGGAAGACAGTAGACAACGCCAGAGCGTGGCCCCAGTGGGTGACAGAACCAATTGGATCAGTCCGAATGGCGGGCTATTACTGGTGGCTTCGATGATGTTCTGCCGGATTCACGAAGCCGCAAGAGTGCCTGCCTGCTTGCCTCCGCGCGCTGTCGACATTGCCACAACCCATGTAGAAGGGGTACGAGCACAGGACCCGGCAGCACGTGATCAGCTTCAGGAGTCTCAATGCTCGCTTTGTGGTTTACCTAGACATAGTTCATGCTACTGCAAATGTAGCATTTCAGACACAAGAAAGTAGGTTACGTTGTATGATGTTCGATGCATGTTCCTCGTATGGCCATGGGAGACATGTTAATGTACCTGCTCGGCCTACCTAGATGCTGTCACACCTTATGTATGAGTTCCCAAATCCAGGACTACCTCCGAGATGAGCTACACGAGTTCTCCAAGTTGAATGGTTTTCTGGTACTGGATCACACACAGTTTCCTCCCCCTAAGGCTGTCTGAGGTTAGGTGTGGTGATTAACAACTTGAAAGTGTGTTGAAAATCTTCGACCCATGCGATTGATCAACTGTTGAGCAGAACCGACTTTGTTCTCAACTACAGTCTTGTGTGTCAAAAGAAGGATCTAAGATTAGAATAAGTAACAGAGAGATCCTTCCCGAAGCATTGTTATCAAGCTTCTCCCTTACTTCATCCACTTGACAGAGGCCGTTTGTTTGGTACATGTACCTTAGCCAGGTCTTGGCCTCGGCGGCTAGGCTACCCTAGATCAACCCAATTATCATTTTCAAGTCGCAGATGCGGCAGTCAGCTGTGATTGTGCGCCCGATGTGCATGGGTTGCCCCGAGGACTCGCAATGACGTAGCATGGCCGAAACACGATTTTGCGCGTTAAGAACAAGTACGGAGTACCTACATAGAGCCGCAACTATTGGTGTCTCTCCCCTGATGCTATCGATGCCTGCTCTGCACCCACCTTCTGCGAGCACCAGTCACTTAGTACAAACAGGTGCATCACGCTCGGCCTTTCCTTATCAGGCGAGTAACGTACTCGGGAAGGGCTTTGAGTGCACAGAAACTTCGTGCTAAGCCAGCAGCATGTATTCCAGTGTCCATATGACTATCTCTTAACGCTCAGTGGCTATGGTGCTCGACGTCGAAACCCATGTTCTAGTAGTCGAGCAGCGATTCAAAGCGCTGTTCCAATTGCTGTGCACGCAGTTCTCGCGTGTATGTACCGAACGCACGTAACGTGTTGCTTTTCCCGACTCAGCTACCTGTTCCATGCATGATGAGTCGAGTATGGAAGTTCTCAGGGGTACCCCAACTCAAGATGATTATTGGCACGCAGACTGCTCGGAGGCGTTTTGAAACGTGAGGGAGGGAGCACCAGTCACCCAAACGTTTCCTTGCTTGTTCAAATACCTCTAGTCTTCACATCGCATTTCTAGGCTGTTTGATTCCGTGGTTCAATCTTAAGACTTTGCTTCCCTGGTGTCTCTCAAATGTGAATTGACCAAAAGCCGATCTCTGGTCCCTTTAATCACGTGCATTGGGTGGATTCGGCTCATACGGACCACTGACTAGGAACGAGGTGATGCAAACATGGATCATCCTTTTAACGGATAGCCATGAGCTTCACTCACGGGCCGGCCTGCATGGATGTGCACGATTAGTGTGTTTCCAGTTGGCATCCGCGGCCCCCTCCACGTCTGAGCTCAACATCACAACCATCAGGCAGGATGTTTATGATTGACGCGCTTGCTTGGTGCTTGTTGATGTCAAGAACTCGTCATCCATCAATGAGTTTCCTTGACGAAGGCTTTTCGCTTGAATATCATGGCATGAGGAGTTGACAAGAACGGGCAATTGATGCATTGGCGACCCGCAAGAAAAGAAAAAGAAGCATTACAGGTCACTCGGGAATGGACACTCTCCCGCATACCTTAACAAAGAGTCCACCCACACGAAGGAAAAAAAATAACGGTTCACAAGGAGAAGGAAGGGAAATGGTGCCATTTGGGCTGCCCAGTGTCCGTCAGTGGCTTGATGTGTTCACACTGTAGTAATCGTGTTTCTCTGGCCATCTTTGTTTGTAGATTACGCCACCTCGAAGTAGCCGGTACACAGAACACGGTGGGAGATCATACTGTATACCTGTTTTAGTGGGCATGGCCCCAAGCACCTCCTGCAATATCCCCCATCATGCCCGTAAATTGTATTGCAACTCTGCACGGAGCACCGTTGGCAGCTTATTATCAGTTCCAGGCAATCCACTAACAATACCAAGATTGTGCATCATTTCTCACTGCCCTCGCTTGTTCTCTGCATTTTTCGAAACAACCGCCGATTCCATTTGACCAGCGTTCCGAGACAAGAAACAGAGACGAGACCAGGCGAGACACGTTCGCAAGCGCCGTCCAGTTTTCTGGGCCACTCCTGGTTAACCTCTCACCTCACCTCACCACCACCACTACTGTACTCCGTACGGAGTACCTATCACCTAAACCAAGGCTTGCGCACCCCCCCCCTCCCCCGCCAATCGCTCATCCGACTTGGCCCACGAAACCAGCCGCACACACAGACTCACAGAAGTGCAACAGCAACAGAGGTTGAGCTGCCAATCGCTGTCTATCTGCTCTGGGCTCTGCCGCCAGCCGCTCTGCTGTTGTTACCTTACCATATCACCATACGCCCCACGGCGCCAACCTGGCATCAATCAGGCACAAAGTAGGAATAGCAAAAGCACCTTCAGTTGCCCATTGTTCTTCAATTTCCAATCTACCCCTACTTCTCCTCTCAACGCTGATCTATCTCCATCTGCCAGTCATTCTGTCCCCCTACTATCACTCACTACCACCTTTGCGTCACTGACGACTGACACATTCCACCTCCCCAAAGGCCCTCCCATCCTTTCCCATTAGCGCTGTGGCGTGCGAGAAAACGGCGCCGTCCCTGTCCACACAGCGACTGGATCCCCATTTGCCTTGCTTGCTCTCCGGTATTCAATCCTGCTTCTTGCGTGCCTTTCGACTCGACGTTCGCTGCTGTCATCGCCGACCTGCACCCCGACGCCGCGACGTTGAAGCAATTCTGCCGTCCGCCTATCGCGCCACGGACCTGACTTTGTGCACGCACCCCTCCAATATCGCTGCCTTCCTGGTCCAGTCCCGTTTCCATCACTAACGCCTTTCGTTGAACTGAGGTGCTTTGTCTCTGACTCTGCCTTCCTTCCGGGGCGGAGACTTCTGCCCCTCCTCTGCCATCCCTAACATGGACGGCCAGACCAGTTTCTTCAATAGCGGCTCCCAGCGCCGTAAGCTTGTCAAGAAGAACCCCTCACATTCCTACACGCGCTCCTCATCTGGCTTCGACACTCAAGGCACAGATCGCCAATCGCTCCAGAGCCAACGCAGCTCTCAAAGTCTGCGGAGAGCACCAAGCGCACCCCACGTTCGCTCAAACCATTCCCTCGCTTCTGGAAACTCTTCTCCTCGCCATCCTCAAGGTCCGACCTCTGCTGCCAATAACATACGGCCGAGTCCAAACCCCGCCATCTCGCCTGGCGACCTCGGCACTGGCACCAATAATTCGACGGCATTGCCCTACCGAACGAACCGACTTTCTGACACGAACTTGGGGAGCTTTGATAAGATCACACCTGGCTCTTCAGACGACTTCATCGGCGCGCCTTTCGACGGCGCAGCGGTCCTCAATCGTCTCGACGCCAGCCCCGCCCCTTCGAGTCGCCCGCTTTCGATTCAGCGTCAGAACGTCCCGCCTCCGCTGAAGTCGCACGATTCGAGCACATCAAGTCCCGCACTCAAGTCTTCAACAACTTTTGGCAGTATGGGCATGGCTGTCGAGAAGGGCTCGGCTGTCCGAGGTACGGATAGCCCACCACTGGGCAATGTTAAGCGCTTTTCCGACGACGGCAGAGACCTCAAGTCGAGTATGCTCCGCAAGAAAACTGGTGGTCTGTCAGGTTTCGTCAACAGTCTAGTGGGATCACCCAAGAAGCCTGCAATTTCAGCTCCAGAAAACCCTGTTCACGTTACCCACGTTGGCTATGACAGTAACACAGGCCAGTTCACAGTGAGTCTGAACTAGAATCGAGGCAGATGCCAGGAAATAACTAACGTGTGATTAGGGTCTACCGAAGGAATGGCAACGGCTCATCAACGAGAGTGGTATCACGGAGAAGGAACGTCAAGAACACCCGCAAACAATGGTGGACATCTTACAATTTTATAAGGAGACGACCGAGCGCAAACCAGAAGACCAGATCCTCGAAAAGTTCAATCATGTTGCTGGGCCGGAAAAGGCCTACAGTCCCGGCATTGGCCCCATCACCTCTCCGGGCATGTATCCTACAGCTTACACCGGTACGTTATGCCACTTGCAGTATGTAACCAGAATCATGTTCTGATAATCTAGGTATAGGCAGTTTCGAGAACCCTCGTGCACCACCGCCCGTCCCTCCTGGTCGCCAAGGCAAGGACTTGGTACCTAACCGTCCAGCGCCGAAGCCCCCAGTTAGCATGAACAATCGGCAGTCACCACACCAACCTGCCTACCCAAAAGATTCAGGAATCGGCATGGCTCACTCTGGTGATGAAGGGCAATCCAGCAAGGATAACTCGCCAATGCTTCCCGAGGAGCATCGAACCAGATCCAATTCAAGGGGACAAACCTCATATAACCCGTCCCCCACTCAGTCTCCTCAACTGAACCTCGCACAACAGCAACACGACACGTACCAGCAGCAGCAGCAGCTTATGCAACAACACCAAGAGCAAGCCCTAGCACAGGCACAAGCGGCTATGTCTGGTCAAGTTGGGCGTACACCAAGCAAGAGACAGGGACCTCATGGGCCACCACATGGTCAAGCAGGCTACCACCCGCAAGCAGACTATGGCCGCCCTCACGAAGCGAACGGCGGACACGGGCAGATTCGCCAGCCTGGTGGTCCCACAGCCCCTGCAGGACCTGGTGGTGTGCCAGCAGCCAGGCCGAGGCAACGCCAGCGCCAGAGCAACAGCATTGATGTGGTCGCAGCGCTCAAAAGAATATGTAACGATGGTGACCCGCGCGAGGTCTTCCGGAACTTCGTCAAGATCGGTCAAGGTGCTTCGGGTGGGGTTTTCACAGGTTACGAGCGTTCGACCAACAGGCTCGTTGCTATCAAGCAGATGAACTTGGAGCAGCAGCCCAAGAAAGACTTGATCATTAATGAGATTTTGGTCATGAAGGACAGCTCGCACCCGAACATCGTGAACTTCATTGACAGCTATCTCACTGGCGGAGAGCTCTGGGTTGTCATGGAGTTTATGGAGGGAGGCAGCCTTACGGATGTTGTGACCTTCAACATCATGACCGAGGGTCAGATTGCTTCGGTATGCCGTGAGACGCTCAAAGGATTGCAGCACTTGCACTCAAAGGGCGTGATTCACCGTGATATCAAGTCGGACAACATTCTGCTTTCGGATGAAGGCAACATCAAGCTCAGTCAGTATCCCGTTCGGTGTTTGTTCTTTGTAAGCTATTGCTAACATTCTCGTAGCCGATTTTGGCTTCTGCGCCACTATCAATGAGGCACAGAACAAGCGCACGACGATGGTCGGAACACCCTACTGGATGGCTCCAGAGGTTGTCACTCGCAAGGAGTATGGACGCAAAGTCGATATTTGGTCTCTTGGTATCATGGCCATTGAGATGATCGAGGGCGAACCGCCGTATCTGACCGAATCACCACTCCGCGCTCTTTGGCTCATTGCGACGAATGGCACGCCTCAAATTAAGAATGAGGACGAGCTGTCGCCAGTGTTCAAGGACTTCTTGTACTTTGCGCTCAAGGTCGATCCGGAGAAGAGGGCGAGCGCTCATGACCTGCTGAGGGTAAGTTTTCCGCCTCGAGCCACCGTGTTCTGGATGAGATCGAAGCTAAATTGTTTGCCAGCATGAGTTTATGAAACAGTGCGTTGATCTGGCTCAATTATCGCCATTGGTCCGCGCTGCGAGAGAACAACGAGCACAGGAGAAGGCCCGCAAGGGATAAATGAACCATACGCTGCTGAACCATATCGACATCCCGACACATCACATCACATTATACACACAGCGCTCACCTTACCACGACCATCATCATCAGTACCAAAAATACCCCCTTGCTACACCAATTACACTACTTACAACATCTTTTGCCAACCGGGAAAGTGAAAGATGACGGATATCGACTCTGGAGATACTACGGGAATGGGTTGGAGGATAAAACCACCTCGTCTCGTTTATTCTTGTGTTATTCTCTTCGTCCCTTTTCTTTTCGGAACTCATAAAATCGCAAGCGTGAACGAAAAAGCTCAAGGACTTTTCCTTTGTTGTTCTATGTCGTTACTTGGGACTGACTCACTACTTTGGTGGTTCCAATTTGCCCATTCCTTGGAAGAGAGAGAGAGACGTTCAATCTACAATGATTACCCCTCCTGCTTGAATGTCTCTTAGCCCATTGAAGTATGGCTATTATCAATGTTCTTGAGTAGTCTGAGGACGTTCTCTGTTCTTCTTTTTAACTAGCATGTATACTGTGTGACTGTACATGTTGGGGTTTTGGAAGGGCTTTGGGTTCACCGCCCGTCGCAGTAACAATGCGCCACAGAGTGTGGGGAGGGCCGTGGGCCTGAGTTTTTACTCTCCCGCACCCCCCCAGATCAGACATGGGGAAGGAAGTGGATTTCCAGTTCTGTATAGGAATGACAAGCTCTTTCGTTGAGCTGACTCTCTACGTTTGTGGGATCCCAACCTGAGTGATCAACGAGCCAGCGACGATTTTGTCTAATCAAAACATGCTTCCAGGCCATCTATCCTACTATAAGCGTCAATTCTCTCCCTAGACTTTCAAAATATAGAGTTCGTCTTTTTCTTTGTGTGCGTGGTCAAAGTGTTGCTGACCATGGCAGCTGTTCAGCTTTGTCGAATACATGCACCTTAGCCAGTGTAGGGAATGTGTGTTGACCAAGGTCAACAGTTTTCCGTTTATGCCTTGTAGATCTGAACCCCTTTTCCCATGGACATACTGAAAGAGACAGCTTTCTCGACAGCTCAACCGAACGATGTGGAACTGGTATCAATTGTCGTGAACGAAGCGTGCATCTAAAGAAAAGTCACAAGATGGAAAAGTATGGGTAGTACAAAACTGAATGTGCTTCAAATCGCTATCTCCAAGCTGTCTCTCTCACTGCACAAAATTCGCTGAATCTATCTCTCTGTATGATCCCCATCTATATGCCGAAGAGACCCAGTAGATACTGGTGAATGAACCTGAACGCCATGCAAGAAAATGTCGAATCGCCCTCTTCACAGGTTTCCCCTATTTTTGTTTCAAAAAAAAAAGACGTAGGAATGGCAGGTGCTGCCTCGTTGTTTATCGCCATTAGATCCAAGCCAATTAATGCCCAATACGTGGCGACAGGCTTAGTAGCAAGAGTAACCGCCATCAATGAGAACGTTGGCACCGGTCATGAAACGGGAGGAGTCGGAAGCGAGGAAGACGCAGAGACCGTTGAGATCCTCAACAGCACCAAGCCTGTTCTGCGGTGTCAGAGACTTCCAGATCTTCTTCTGGGCCTCGAGGGCTGGAACGCGGTTGAGAGCAGTGTCCATGTAGCCAGGAGAAATGCAGTTGACACGAATGCCGTGCTTGGCCCACTCGGCAGCGATGGACTTCGCAAACTGGATGACACCAGCCTTGGAGGCATTGTAGCAGCTCTGCTCCTGAGGGTAGTTGACAATGGAGCCAGACATAGACGCAACGAGGATGAGGGAGCCAGGCTTGCCGGCAGTCATCATGGCGCGGCCGACGGCCTGAGACATGAGGAAAGTACCAGTGAGGTTGATGTCAATGAGACGGCGGAACATGGCTGGGTCGTAGGTCTCAGCCTTGATGTTGGAGTCGGCAATGCCAGCAGCGTTGACCAACACGTCGGGGGCACCGTACATATCAACAACGGAGTCAACGGCAGCGTTGATGGCAGCACCGTCGCGGACGTCGACCTTGAAGAAAGACACGGGCAGGCCGGACTTCTGGTGAAGCTCGGCAGCAGCCTCGTCACCAAGCTCCTGGTTCGCATCGAAGATGACGACGGCCTTAGCACCAGCCTCAGCGCAGGCCCTTGCCATGTGGTTACCAAGACCGCGAGCACCGCCAGTGACGATGATTGTCTTGCCCATGACAGTCATGTTCTGCATTGTGTAGGGCATCTGATCGAAAACCTTCTTCTGGAGGGGGTTGACAGCGTCGTTCTCTGGTGGCGGAGCAGGGCTGTCGAAAGGAACCTTGGAGGCATCCTCAGGGACGCTAACGGTGTGCCTGTCACCCTGTCCACGGTTGTAGTCTGTGACGTAGACCTCCTTCTCGCGGACAACGCTCTTCTTGTTGGCGGTGTCAGAGACCTTGTTGACCTTAGTGACGGAAAAGCTGCGAGCAGCAATGCTGCCAGAGAGCGCGGAGCGCGGAGCTGCGCAGCGGGACAGCCGCAATGCGTTTCGAGCGGCGAAAGACATTGTGATGATGTGGTGTGAAGAGGGGAGAGATTCTTGAAGAGGACGAGGCGTAGGAGGACGTGTTAGTGCACGCGTAAGTCAGATAAGGGCAGTTGAGAATGACGAGAGAAGGAAGCAAAGGGGGGCGTTGTTCTGGAGGTTGCGCACGACCTGATATATGATTGTGATGGCAGTAAAGTGGACCCAGTTCAATGTCTCGCACAATGCTCGCCAGGACCCGAGTCGCAGGGACCAGAGCTTGTGTGAAAGGTCTTTCTGCGAAAGCTTTGCTGGTGGATGCAAATCTGGGTCGAGAGGCGACTAGGTATGTGACATGGTGGGAGGCCACGGTTGCGGCTACTGCAGGCCCTAATTTAGCGCAGCGGGATGACCGGCAATGCAGGCTGAGGGCACGTTCCAGGCGAGTCGCAGCAGGGGCCCATGCGGTAAAGCTTTTTTTGGGTCACGTCCGTTGTCGAGTCAGACCGTTCGCGGACGCGAGGGTGATTTTGCTGGGGGTTCTGTGGGATGATGGGCGGGTCTGGCTTTGGTGATCTACAGACCTCGCCTCTTGGTGGAAGCCTGTGTCAGGGCGCAAAGAAGATTGGAGATACTTGCGTCGCAGCGGTCTGGTTGGATTAAGAAATTGTTTCGAGCTCGGAGATTTTACAGTTGTGGTGTTGTGGCAATATACGCACAGTGTGAGGCTCTGCGCCGTGGCCGTCAACTCCTGACCTTTACCAGCCAGGACTTCTGCGAGCCAGGTAATCGAAGCTCACCTTGTCATTGCTTATTGTTCAGGACGAGGCGGTGTTGACGAGATCGGAGCCAGCGATCTGCACTCGAACATCGCGAGACAGAATTGTTGATGCTCGGTGAGCTAGCACCATCGCCCGCTGAGACAAGACTCAACCATCACTGAAACCTTACTTGCTAAGTTGCACAGCCGTCTGTTTGCGCCCAGCTGGCGGGCGATACCTGAAAGACGGTGCTGGAAAACGGTGTCGGGGCACTGAAACGGGCATCCCAAGACCGATGTCGCTGCTGCTGGGGCGCGGGAGAGAAGCCGTCGCACGCGGACAAGGGAGAGGCACTTGGCCGCAATGCACTGAGAAAAAGCATGTTACGAGACACGATGACCACTTTATTCCTCTGGCGTGGGAGACGATGCAAAGAAGCGACTGGGAAGAGCTGCGTGAAGTAACTGGTGATTTGCGCAATCGCCCTTCGTGTTGCAGTAGGAAAGCGCATTCAAGTGATGCCTCGCTCCTTCCATCCAAATTGACCGCATTCACGTAGTTCGTCAGCGACCCCTCGCAACGATGCACTTCGTCTTCACGAATCTCCGCCATTCTTTTCGTCTTCCAGTACGGGGTCCATGCTCCATTCGGTGTTTCGCACGCTTTCGCTTTCTCCCTTTTTACAGACCCCATGTTCACTCCCGCCTTACCCGCACGGGTCCCCAGCCGCATTGGCAATTTCGAACTTCCGGGCCCACGATGCTTCGCCTAGACCCTGGGCTAACCTTACTCCTGGGATCTCTGCTTTCCCCAGGCGGAGCCCACGCAATATCAAACTGTCCAGAGCATGGGGCCTTGTTCAAAATCTTCATAGATCTAGTCTATCCAGGGGCTTGATTTGCGCCGTATGGCCCTCACAAACAGAAGGGCATCTCGAGTGTAAATACAGTACACGCTGCCCACCAAGAGTTAACTTCCTAATTAGGTATCTCTTCACTAATGGCCCAGATACAGTATGTTCATCTCGCGTCATGGAGCAAGCAATGGATGTTGGCTGCATGTACACCGTATGCTTCCCATCCTTTCCCCAGGCGTGGGGGGTCCATCACATCACTTTCGCCAGAGGGGTCATGTGGACAGGACGGCCCACCACACCTGAGATGAGTATCTCACTTTGATGATTAGAAACCAAAATTTTCATTAGGGTCTTGGTGGCGTTCGCTATGTTGCAACTCGAGCCGGACTCCGTCCCCTTATCAGCCCCGACCTGGCTAACGAGAGTATGTTGAGCTGAAAGAGAACACCATTCATGCAACATACACAAAGCAAGATCATTCAGCGACACTGGGGCTCAAGAGAACTGACACCATCCTCAGATCTGACTATCGTGAGATGTGCCAGGTTGGTGTTTTCGGCTGTCTCAGTACATGCCGTCCCAGTTGTCAGGGGACGGCAGGGACCTGCAAATGAGGGTTGCATCGCACATTCCTGTTCCGTCCCAAGTTTCCGGAGGCGAACAGATTTTGACAGGGGACAGGCACATCATGGCGCTAACTGAGGGGGCCTGCTGGCAGTTGCTTCCCCGTGTTGACGACGCCCAGGGACCCCCTGGAATAGAGTCTTAGTGGCTGCACGGACCAGAAAACGGTATCCCAAACCGGCATCTCAACGGTCACCGTCGGTGAGACATCCATTAGATTGTCGGTCAAGGGAGCGAAACGCAACGCTGAGCACTGGTCAGCACCCGCAGCAGGCTGCAGCGATGGAAATGCCCGACATCGCTGCCCGGAAATGAGCCGGACCCCATTCCTCGCTTGCCCTTGCTAGCTGCGAGCATCACGCGCGTTGCAAAAATCTCACCAGCGAGGGATGAAGAACATGGGGGCCACGGGGGCCACGGGTTTCTATTACCAGAATGGCGGTGTGTCCACGGGGTGATTTGTCCCACGGCGATTTGACCATGGCATTTCACCTGTCGAAGAAGCAACTGGGTACGATCCCCGACCTGGAACACAACACGGGTCAACATCTCCGAGCTGTTGTCCCTTTTCGCGCTCTCCCTTTTTGGAAGATACATGTGGCCCTTTCCCATGCCACGAGTGGCGCCCTGAGCTTATTGATCACGAAATTAAGGCTTGAGCTCGACTTTACGGCGGGACATGGCTTGATTTTTAGCCCGCGGACTCAGCTTCGTGGAAATTTCTCACACCCTCTTTGGAGTTGAGCCAGATCCATCCATGTTTGAGCAGACACACCCACTGTAGTGGCGCCTCCACTCTAGCTCTTGGTCCGACGCAGATTTTTAGTTAGTTGTCAGAACCAGAGTTCTTCTGCAGGCATATCAACATGTTCCATCCCTTGGCCAAAACGGCATGCCCTGCAACCCTCCTGCTGGGGACGCAACTCCACGCTATCGCCACTGCTGTGCTCGCCCACAAAACTTTTCAGTGATATCTGGATCTGCATCATGCGCTGCAGTAAAACTTGCAGCATCTTCGGTTCCCGTCAATGGGGGGTGGGGCCGGTGCTGCAGCCAAGCTCACTGTCTTCGAGACGCTACTGATAGCGGCCTTGCCTCCAGGGTTCCAGAAGGCCTGGTGGAAACAACCTTATTGGTGCACTGCAGTCTCCCACAAATATCATGTCTTCAGCGCGTGGGGGTTGCGCATTTGCTGGCTACCTCCTTGCAGGACACTCGTTTTGTCCATGCTCAGTCGTGAGGCAATAGATGCATCGCTTCTTGAGCGGCACTAAGAGTGGATGATCAAGAAGGGCGGTGTGCAAGATGGACGCTTCACAGATCAAATACAAAATTGGGATCGCCTTCAAGAACAATGGAACGACAACCCAGATGTGAAGAGTTTTACCCTATGCATGTCCTAAGCGCAGTTCCATCTATTTGGTCGTACAATTAAGGCGAAGTTCGCAGTTCATCTAATCCGTTCCAAAGGCTGTGCTCAGCCATCGCTCCCCTCCTGAACACATAACGCCAAATACTCCAGAGTTCGAATCAGTCAACTCTTCCCGACTACGTGAACTCTCACCCCAAAGAAGCCGCACACAACTACACAAGGTGGCCCGTTTTCTTGCCCCGCTTCCTTGAATACGCAGGACGTGAGCTGATACGCCAGCTAGGCCGAGGGGCGCTCATAGGTCAAGTCTCCCATCAAGACGCATATGTGTGACGACGTTGACAGCCTAGACCCCGCCGGCGAAATATCCACCCTTGACACGAGGTAGCGTAGAGATCTCACAGATCTCACGATGGAGCCTCATCGTGAGGGGGGGGGGGGGGGCAAAAAGACCCTGGACCCACCAACTCGCCACTCTCAGCGGCAACTGTGAGGTATCCGCTTCTTGAGTAGTGGATCAGCTCAATCCTCTGTGTCGACATCTTCGCTGCCAGTTCTGATGAGGTCTAACAATGACGCAATGTAAGGGCTCTAGATGAAAGGGTCAGCTAACGCCTTGTGAGAGGCCCACTGTAGATTGCCCTGGGCGACTCCAGGCGGATGACCTGCAGCCGCCAGAGGCACGTCATGGAATCGGGTGATTTAACTTACCAGAGCTCTATTCTCCGCCAAAACCTCAAACAGGCGCGGCGTTACCGGTCGGAAAAGCTTCTCGTTCCAACCGGTTCGCTCGTCATCCGTCTTTGCCCGTGACCGCCTCTTCGTCAACTCCTCCTCCGCCTCCGTCTTAACTACATTGCGGGCAATGTTTCGCAGGACAAGGACGGCACTCAGCGGAATACCCGCCGCCTGCGGGGGCAATGCCGGGTTCCGCTCGTCTCGCACAGTTGCGGTCTCCTCGTAAGTCAAAGTCATGGTTCGACCGGGGATGACCCACGACCTGCTAGACCGCCGGTCACCGGCACTACCCTCGTTCCGTTTAGCAGATAGGGCTGAAGAGACGTGACCATTGATGTGGCGGGCTAGCTCTTGCAGGTGGAGTTTGGTCGGACGTTGATATCGCGTGCACTGGCCCCAATTGCACGTGTACTCCTTCTCAGTGTTTTCGAACTGTCCGTTGTCATTTCGAGTGGCGTTGACATGCTCTGTGAGGATGTGATTCCACATGCTTTCAGTTTGAAGATAAAATTTGCCGCATTGGCTGTCCTTATCCGAAGGATTGGCGGCCCACTGACAGCGTGCGTACTCTTTGCCGTCGAAGCTCATTGGGCAAGGGCGTGCACGAATGCCGTGAATAATGAACTTCTGCTGAGCATCGTTCGGGTCTCGTAGGACTTGGGCGTTTGAGTCTTTGTAGACAGATGTGCTATTGCGGATAAAGTCCGCCGGGGTGATGAGGGCCTGCCCAATGGCTTTGAGGGGTCCGACGAACGCTGTCTGGTACGCCTGCCAAGCCGCAAGCTGGGTGACAAACGACTCCGGGTCTTCCTCAAAGAAGCAACGAACCCAACGATGCACCCGATCCGGTTCCTCCAGCTGCAGCATTTCCTGAAGGAGATCCTCAGGCATTGGGGCAATGTCCGAGGGTGCAGCGGCTATTCGTTGCTCAGGAACCAGGACTTGATGGTGCTGGACCTTTCGAGCTCCGTGGGCGAGAAGGCGGACCAGGTGATCAATGAGATTTTCAGTTGTAATGGATCGAAGCATGGTATCAAGGTTTGCAACGACGGCAGTGTACTGGTACAGGAAGTCCAGGCACGCGTCCATCAGCTCATCATCGTTGAGGAGCAACCAGCTGGAGATGTGTTGGAGGAGGGATGGGGGTACATCGCTGAGGGTGTTTGTCGCGTCCAGGTTCATCGATATTCTGCCGAGGGCGCGAAGAGCTGTGAGGATGGTGCCTCGATCGTTCGAGTCTGTCTGGGCGATAAGGACCTTGTAGAGGGGGTCATCTGACCCTAACACCAGCCATGGAGTGAGTGCTTCTGCAATATCCAACGCGAGATGCTTTAGCTCTGTCAAGGTGTCCTTGGCAGGCAGAGTAAGAATGATGCAGATCAGATCCTTGATTGGCGGAAAGTCCGACATGTTATGTGCGTTCTCCGGCAAAGTGACCATGTTCCGCAATGTTAGCACCGCTTCCGACACGAGAATGAGCTGGTCAGCCACAGCCTCTGTCTGCAGAACATCCGGCACCTCCTTTTCCATCAAGGATGCGATACGCTCGAGGATATCTTGCGTGCCGTTGTTGCCGTCTAGAACTGACGGATCTTCAGAGATGTCAAGATCCCAGGAGACACTCCAATCGACATGATAATAGAGACTGCCGACCTCAAGAGCTTTATCAACGAGTCCTTCGGCCAGACCGGGGAAGGAGTCAAAACGGTACTTGTCTCCTCGCTCATAGGAGATCTTGATGAGGTGGTTGAGGGCGTAAGCTTGCTCTGCGGGAATACGAGAGCGAAGGGCATTAAGGCACCGTATATAGATGTTTGGCCCTTCCGTACCAGCTGGGACGATGTGTTAGTATATGCATCCTTCTCAGTACTTAACAACTCGAGGGTGATGAGTAGACTTACTGCCGGGGAAGATCGGCGTACGCGCAATCTGTTGCGCTTGTTGGTTTTGCTTCGGAAACGCGTTTGGGGAGTTAGCTGGTGTAGCTACCGCACGGAGCTGTAGCGGCTTGTGCTGGCGTGGCTGGTACGCAGAGACCTGCGAAGACATGTTGTCAACATTCTGAGGGTGATGCACCACCGACGGCCCCCTCGGATGTGAACCATGATGCATCTGGGGCATGCCATGGACATGCATTTGGGCTTGTGCCGCGGCACTTGGTGGGCCAGCGTTCGCGTGCTGATGGACAGCCTGTCCCGGCGTCGCCTTCGCAGCACTGTTTCTCGATGAGCCGGTGTCAGGCTGGAAGATAACACGTTGTGGAGGAGCTTCACGCAAGCCCCTAGATGCACGCGCGCTTGAAACTAGACCCAGGTCTGCAGCTGACCGCTCCCTCACAGGAGTGCCGTCATCTCCGGAGGCCGTGGCCGAATCAGGTCCTCCCACTGTGCTCTCCCTCTTCGGGCGAAAGTTCTCTCTCGTCCTAGTGAGAAGCCCAGCGCCCTTTGCCGTCACATCCTCCAAGATATCCTTTGGCGGGGGTTCCTTCCCGTGGACAGTACTGATCTCAAATGCGGCAAGGTTCTTGTAGAATTTCTCCTTCAGAGCGAACGCAGTTGACGCTTCATTATTAGAGTAGATGCCGAGTTCAGAAGCCATGCGACGCCAAGCTAGCTTCTCCTCGGATACCTTGTCGTAACCGCCGTTTGCGACAATGTGATTGAAGACCTTGAAGAGATCGATGGAGTTTGCGCCGACTTTGGGTTCGGGGTCAAGGGTTGTGCCGCGCTTCGTATGATAGTCGCGAAGGCGGGTCATGAATTCTTCGTACTCGGGTGTGCGGTCGACGGTGTGCATGGGCACACTCTGCGCGACAGGCGCCATGCTGATTGTGTCGTCTACGAGTCTAGGCTCGTGATAGATGCAAGAGATGATGCGCGACGGAACGTTGGCGATGGGAGGTTGTCGCCTTCACTTTTCGCGTGGGCTCAGCTGCAAGAATTGCACGCCGGCAATCAAGCATCAGGCATGCGACAAATTGCGCTGGATGTGGTGCTGCACGGTACTGTGTCGCAAGGCTTTGATCGAGGTCCTTGGACGCTGCTGGTTGTGACGGAGCTTGTCGCAAGGTGCTTTTATTTTACGGGCCTGTTCACCTCGAGGGAGACGTGCTGGGTCGCGCTTTCCACCTGTCGTCGCTGGTGGAGGCGTCGCGTTGCTCTGGTGCACGTGACCTGTCTGGTACCTGCCCATCTACATCGACCTCATTACTGAAACGGCTTTTGTCCTTCAACTCTGAGAAAACTCGAAAAGGGAACTAAAAACTCACCACTTGATTCAAACTTGATACCTAGGACTCCGAGAACCTACAACAAAACACCGCAATTGGAGTCAACGGTGCAAGTAGTCCTTACTTGACGCATGGCGACGCCCGTTTCCCTCTGTCCGCTCAAGCGAGTGGAAGTTCACGATGGATCGACAAAGAAAACCTTCGATTCAATTTCACAGAGCAGTACTCTTATGCTGTCCATCGAAGCGCAACAATCTACGGATGCTGTCAAACCTTTGCTCCTTCTCGTACACTCTGGATCTCAGCGCTTGGTATCTGCCAACATGTTGATGCCCTTTCGCTGCATTCTAACATTTTTTTCAATAGCTCTCTGTTCGTCTGTCAGATCTCTTGAAGCCAACAAACGATGGTGATGACATCGTCAGTAACAATATGATAGAGCTAAGCCTCTCTATTCGCATTCCCTCCCAAGGACAGGTTCTGGCCGTTTTCTTCGTCGAGATGCGGGACCATACGATGACTGTATGTACGCTTAAAAAAACAGGCTTCAGAGTCAAGGACCAAGGCTCTATCCCGTCTCCGAATGTTTCTTTACATGAAAGCACATTTCCACCAACGCTTGGTGCCGTAGCGCGGCCACGTTTGTCGTCCATAACACCGATTACCAGCTTGAGCCAGGCCTCACAGGTCCCGTCAATGCTCTCAACGCAGCCAGTGTCGTCGAATGAGGATCATTTCGGCGGTAAAGTATGGCCATCGTATGATCACGGTGGAGTATCCATGTCTCAGCCCCAGCTACCAAGTCACAGCTTGATTTCGGCATTCAATCATGCTCCTGCGGTCCCGCATGTTGCATCGCCGTTTGTGGGCAGGCCCTGCTTCCCTCCACCCATCTCAGTCGATGCCATCACAGGTTCAATAGACAGCTCAGTGGCATATCGCCCGCGAGTAAGCTCTCCGCTACGCTTTGCCTTTCAATCGGCCGAGCCACTTCGAAGTTGGTCGAATCCTGTGGCAATCTCGCCCTATCAACTCCCTGCCTCTACCTATGACGCCGTGTTGAACAGTCAAGATTCACAAGCCACAGATACTGTTCAGTCAGTTCTTAACTTTCAATCTCCCGCGGGATCCCATGCAATCCTAGGCCGGAGCTTCTCAGATCTGACCAGCAGTTCGCCAGATCTGGGTGCGCTTCCTCGTGAAAATCGCCTTCCTGCGCCGAATGTCACATTCAGAGACTTCTTACCTGCACCTCGTCAGCTGCCTTTCAGCGCCAGCACGCCTAAGGACGCTAATGACCCCAAGGACAAAATTTCATCGAAGTCAGCCGTCAGTAGGAAACGAAAGATACCGGCCGATGATGCAGCCCCCAAGCAACCGAAGAAGAGCAGAATGGCGAAAACCACCCTTGAAAAGGACTTCGCTTCAACCTCAGTTCTTCAAATGAAGAAGAAGACCTTGCGAAGGGGATCAAGAGCCTCTCATAAGGCTGCTCCCACTGTAACATCAAGGTCGTTGAAGGCCGAGGTACTCGTTGGTGACGGCCACTCAATGCATACGGCCCAAGGAAGTGAGGAGCCTGTACTGAAGGGGAGAACTACTGCAGTAATGTATCCTGCACCCACAGAAGGACCAACAACTCGAAAAAGCAAGGCTGGCTTGTCCGTTAACGCATTGTCCCCTACTGAGAAGCACAAGGACCAACCATGTGAAATCAGTTCTAGGAAAGAACAAACTACACGAAAGCCCACAAAAAGATTGCTGAACGGCGCCTCAACTGACCCGAGGGAAGAAACGCATACGCAAAAGAAGACTTCGGCGCCTGGGAAGTCTAGCTGTGCTGCATTGCCCTCTCAAGGGTTTACCGAGCCCATAAACCAGGCACCTGCGTCTACTCGACCGAAGAGGGACCCCAAAAAGGTTTCGAGAATGGCGAGGGTTCAAGTAGAGGAGTGTCAGCAGGCCCAGCAGGTCCAGCGGAGTTTGTCTTCTGGGCCACCTCAGAAGAAACCCCAACAACGGCCAAAGAGTGCACTGAAAAAGTCTAAGACAAAGCCTATAGCAGTTAAGGATATTCCTGCCCTCGAACAGAACGCACACGCTCTTCTCAACGTGAAGCAGAAGGGGTCATCTTCTAACAAGCGAAGGCCGAAGGTAACGGCGAGTACATCAAAGAATAAACAAGGCAAGGGACACTCAGTATACGGAGTACTCGCACCCAGCTTCTGACCATCTCACTGACTGTAGTCTAGATATTGCAGGATATCATGGGAGTACTGAGTCAGCGAAGGCTCAATCTACATGTCTGAGTTGTCGCAAAGCGCACCGACGATGTGGAAGGGAGCTCCCGATTTGTACGCGTTGTGAGATCTACGGACTGGTTTGCATCCCTGCCTCCACCAACGGGGAGTTCCCTGGATCGCGTAAGCCTTCCCAACCTGTTAGTCCCATTGAACCGGCGACCGTGGAGCTGGAGAACGACTTTATTGCGCATTCAGAAGCTCTCTCGACGAAGGACACGACTGGGGGGATTCTGAAGACGAGACGCAAGGCTCAGGCAAAACATGTTTCTAAACCGAGCAAGACATCACCCATACCGAATCGGACCAGCAAAGCCAATGCCGCACCCCCAAACAATGCCCTGAATCAGCCAGACTTCCTCCCAGTGGTGTTCGACACAACTATGAAGGATCAACTTCAGCAACTTACAGAACCCATCTTTCGACAGTACGAAGAAGACGTTGCAAGGGGCTGTAACGAGGGGACCAGCGCGATCTTCTACCTTGAGTGGCTACATTCTGTTCGGAAAGGTTTCTGGAACAATGCGATCAGAGAGGTGGATGGCTTGCAGCGTGGCTTGATCGAGGTATAATTCACATGATACCGACGACATGACATCCTGAAACATTTTTGTAATCATAAACTCGCAGAGGGTTCGACAAATTTGCTTGATGATTTGCTGATGCAACGTGGGACATGAGTTGGTAGCGGGAAGGAAGGGATAGGAGCTCATGATGATATTGCAGACCCTAGTCAAGAATCACAAAACGCTCATCAGCGCACGCAAAAGACAAAAATATATGAAGCCGAGACTGAATGTGATCCCGAATGCCGTTTATCAAGCCTCAGGCTTTCATCTCTTGCAAAAAAGAACAGGCGAACAACGCAGCAAAGAGTCGCAAGAGAAAGAAAACAGATGATAAGCAATCACCACCAATGTAGATATGACAAGAACTGAGACCGGTGTCCCAAGGAGCGTTTCTCCAAGTGTATAATCATCAAGCGTCCGTTCCCTGTCCCGGGTTTCCCCCATAATCCAATTTCACAGGCTTGAACCGGACCCCTTTCCTGGATAAGGGAGTGTTCTGCTGCTTCCGCTCTTTATCTCGCTATCAAAAGGTATCATGAACAGCTTTCCCCTACTGCCAGCACACTCCTTCTGCTCAGCCCTTACATATCCTTCTGTGGTGCTGACTTTGACTTGCGTAGGTCCCGTGTCTTGTTGATGCGATGTGCATTCGGCAGCTTTGACCTGCGCGCGAGAGGCTTAATTGTTCATCTTGACGTAGTTGCTCGGGAAGATGCCGTGTCTTGAGCCAATCATGCCCGTCCTTCACCATGTCAGTCTGTGATTCCGCACACGATCTAGTATGCCGGTAAAT